>OX451741.1:892238835-893453282 GCA_948472305.1 Vicia faba | reverse complement strand
TCTGTTTGATAATTAACCTAGTAACTTTGAACAAGTTCACTAGGCATTCTAAGACAGGTCAAAATAATAGAAATCTGTTTAATCTCTTAAAGACATTATTCGTATATTCAAAGATGTATACTCTATGAACATATATTTAAGAATAAGATAAACCAAATATTTTTCAGAAGTTGAGCACTTTCTGAAAGTTAAAGTTATCTTGGTTTTAGTATCATAATATTCGGAAGATATAAAATGTCTGAGAATCTGATATTCAGAAAATAAGAATCAAAAGCAGAAGCATATGTCTTCTAGAAGAACAGAGCAAAGAAGAAGTTGAAAACTCCGAAATTTTTAAAGTCAATACTCTCAAGATCTCGATATTTGATCTATTGGAACCAGGGGAGTTTTACTTAAATGGTCCAGAATCAGGATATTCGATCTTTTTCAAGTCATTGACTCAGAGGGAGCTATCCACCTATGGGGGAGCTTAGGGAAAGTTAACTCTAAATATGTTTATACTTTTATGCCAGTAAAATTGTTTCATCAAAATACATGATTTTTTGTCATCATCAAAAAGGGGGAGATTGTTAGAGCAAGAAAGATTCTAAGTAATTATTTGTTTTGATGATAACAACCATATATTTTGTGAGTAACAATTTAAGTGCTACTAATGGTTTTATTAAGTGTGCAGATCTGATAACAAGAAACATCTATAAAAGAGATTACACAAATATAACTCAGAAAGCTGAAGATACAAGAATCAGAAAGCTTCTACAACTGAAGTTGTCTCTCAAGATAAGTTGTTGCCTATACATCTGAAGACCTGATCTTCCATCATAAAGATTCTAAGAGCTTGTGCAAATATAAGTCAGATAGCCGAAGATACAAGAATCAGAAAGCTTCAACAATTGAAGTTGTCTCTTAAGATAAGTTGTTTCCAATACATTTGAAGACGTGATCGTCCATCAGAAACATTCTAAGAGCTTGCAGAAATATAACTCATAATACTGAAGATACAAGAATTATAAAGTTTCTACAACTGAAAATGTCTTTCAGATAAGTTGATGCCTAAAGCTCCGAAAACAAGACATGTTCCTAAAATTCAATCTAGTGTTTCTACGCTACATCAAATCAGTAGGTTCTGAACTACTCATCAGAAGAACAAGACAAGCAATAAGTCTCAAGCTTAACACTTTAGAAACAGAAATAACATCTTCCAGAGAAATCAAGTTCTACCGAAACAAGCTAAACAAATACTAGAAAAGTCCAGATACATCTTTAGTAGTGCTTTAATCAAAACTGACAAATGATCATAGTTTTCAAGGAGAACAATGATGGCAATTCTTTTCTATATCTTAGATAGATAAAAATAAGAAATCACGCCTCTTACACAGTATTAATTACAAAAGGTAGATTTGCATTGAAAAGATATCAAACTGCAATATACACGTTACAATACATTATGTGCTCCAACAATATTATTCTCTCAAGCCTATAAAAAGTAACTTTGTTATGCTTTAAAGTGTGTGTGGCTGAACAACACCAATAATTTCACAAGCACAAAGTAGTGTCACTTTGAAATACAATATTTACACTGAGTTGTTGATCTATAGTGTAATATTTCATTAAGCATATTAAATTGTTACTAGCTTACTAAGAAGCAACATGTTCATCACAACTTAGTTCAGAAAAGGTTGCCAATCTTACAAGAAAAACATCACAACAACAGAAAGAATGAAGGATCAACAAGCAATAAGAAACATGAGTCAATACTCGTGTCTTGATCATTGAAGAAAAGAAGCTGAAGATCTCAACAAGATGTCATTCAAAATATAAATCAAAACGCATCACAAGAGAAACAAGAAAATAAGAAAGAAGCTATTTTGTTCATCTTGATTAACAAAGAGGATGAAGATAAGAAGACTACAAGATGTTTTGCACTTAATCTCCATAATATTCAATCTTATATAAAAATGCAAAACACAAGAGTTATTGCTCTAATTGTGTTATCTCTTAGAAACCTTCATGTAAATTGTTTTAGACAAGGGAGTTGTTGCTCAAAAGTTTGTCAAACCAATATGTACTCTAAGTAGGAGAAATCTGCTTGATAAGAAGCACTCATGTAAATATCTAGAAAAATAATTCTTTCTAGAGTTAGTGTTTCTTCAAGTGACTTTCTAGTATGTACTTGAGAGGGCTAATAGGTCTTTCTAGACTTTTAGAGGTTGTTGTAATATTTCAAGATTAGTGGATTAAGTCATTTTCTAAGGCAAAATCACCTTAGGAGGGTGGACAAGATGTAGCTTTAGTTGAGAAGGTGAACTTGTATAAAAATGAATGTGTTTTTTACTACTATTAATTTCTACTTGCTCAAAGGCTTCCGCAAACTCTTTAAAAAGGGAAAAAGTTTTATCAACACAATTTAAACCCCCCTCTTATGTGTTTTTCTCCACCTTAAGACTCTGAAGACAAGGGTTCTCTGAACAAGCTCTGAAGACTCAAAGACTTAGGCTCTGAAGATACAAAGTTTTGATCCTTCTACAACATGCTTCATTAACATACAAATTAGAAGCCTCTAAAGATATAGAAGACAAAGTTAAGACTAGGGTTTGCGTGTGGGGGTGACTATAAAAGTAAAAATTACTATGTTACCCCTACTCTAATAAGGTATCCTTAGGACATACCTTTTGTACTGGTTATCTACCATTCCCACCATGACTATTGGGACAAAATAATTGTATTTGCATTTCCTATTCTACCCTCCAACAAATCTCTTTTTCAGCTATAAAAGGGGGACTTGGAAGAATTTTAAATCAACTAATAAATTCAACAAAACTACGCTAAAGCGCCACAAAAACTATTTTAAGATATTCTTTGTATATGCATGTACTTATTTGACATATGTTCTATCAGATGTTGTAACATGTTGTAACAAAACATCATATCAGTACAACTGGATTTTTATCCTTGAAGATTTGATTAAAAATATGAGATTCTGGAGGTTTCTAGTATTCATAACAGGCACAACCAATCAAGGATTGTTAGGAATAATTATATATCTGATTTATTTCATAAAAAGTATCCTTGAGACTTTTTTGGAAATATTTGAAAGATTTGTTTTTGTTTCTATTTTCATGGAGAATATTCGCCATGGATTTAGTGTTGAATATTATATTTGATTGAAGTGTCCACGCCCGACTGCAGAGCCTATATAAGGAGTCGTCAAAGACCTAGTTTTTAAGCATAGTTTTTATTGTAAAACCGTGTGTAAAGTAAGGTTTAGGGTTTTAGGTTTCCTTAAGGTCTACGTTTGTTTATTGTACGTCCTCATCTATCTCGGATACATTTGAGTTGACTAGTTTCTACTAGCTTGTCATGTTATTTTTGTCACTCAAAGCCCGTAGGCATGAGTTAAGTATTGTTCTTAGTAAAGCTTTTAAGCAACCAATCAAGGATTGTTAGGAATAATTGCATATCTGATTTATTTCATAAAAAGTATCCTTGATACTTTTTAGGAAATATTTGAAAGATTTGTTTTTGTTTCTATTTTCGTGGAGAATATTCTGCAGGGATTTAGTGTTGAAGATTATATCTGATTGAAGAGTCCAAGCCCAATTGGAGAAGCCTATATAAGGAGTCGCCCAAGACTTGGTTTTAAGAATAGTTTTTATTTTAAAACCATGTGTAAAATAAGAGTTTATGGTTTAAGGTTTCCTTAAGGTCTCTGTGTGATTATTGTACGTCCTCATGCATCTCTGATACATTTGAGTTAACTGATTGTTACTTACTTGTCAAGTTATTATTCTCACATAAAGCCCGTAGGCATGACTTGAGTATTGTTCTTGGTAAAGCTTTTAAGAAAACTAAGTATTTGTAATTTGGAATTGTGTTCTTCCTTTTTAGTTTCTTGAGACATTCTCTAGGACTGGGATTATTTGATATCAATGCGGTGATTATAAGTTAGTGGGTTCTCATATCTAGAAGGTTCCTAGGTAGAAGTTGCACTGGGTAGGGATTAAGTGGTAAGTTTTAAACGGAGGAGTTTAGCTTAGAATTAATACTAATAATAGTGGATTTCTTTCCTGGCTTGATATCCCCCAGATTAGGTGAGTTTGCACCTAACTGGGTTAACACTTATGTGTGTTCTTTATGTTTATGTCCTTTACCTTAATGCATATTCTTTCTGATTTTAGCAAGTCTGTTTGTTGTCACAAAATGTCATAACATCTGTTGTGACGTTGTGTGTTTTTAAGACATCAGTCTTGACTTCTGTTATTGTGTGTGCCAGAATTTCATACACATCTTTGTAATTCAACAGTTTTTTATACATTGAAAGGCTTTGTGAGTCTGGATTCTCGAGAAGAATGTGGTTGCGATCATAGTGGATTTGCAATAAGGATCAATGGACTTGTTGGGGCTGCCAATAAGGTTGATCATAATTATTGTGGTTGTCTATAATAGGTCGATTATAGTGGATTAAGTTCTTGTGTATAAGGCAAATCAACTTGCAGGATGGACTGGAGTAACTTATTTAACAGTGAACAAGGATAAAAATAATTGTGTTCATCCATTATTTATTCACTTGTTATCTTTGTGTTTTGAGTTATGAAAAGATTAATTTTCGTGTAGCTCAATTCAAACCTCCCTTTCTTGTGTTTCTCTCTCCTTCATGACTTGTAATGAGATCAAATTAATGCTTTTTATTATATAATTATGATTGAAATGTTATTTGATAAACATGTTTAGTTAACTCTTCAGAAATGCTATGTAATATGTATGCACTATAATTTTTCTGCATTAACTTATCAGTGCCAAAATTGCACTATATTATGTGCCAACATGATACCAAAAGGTACTGAGGTGCTAAGAATGCACTAAAAGGCTTATCCTACCAAAATTAGAAGTCTAAGACAATAACTTATCACAGCCAAATTGATACCAAAATTGTCTATAGTATGTGCCAATATGATACAAAAATGTACCTTAATTTTGTAACAGATATGCAATAAGTTTGTAACAATATGCACTAACTTTGTACCATATATGCACTAACTTTGTACCATATATGCAGTAAGTTTGTAACAGATATGCACTAAGTTTGTAAGCAATTTATAATTTTCATATAGCATAGCAGCAAAAGTGAATTATATATGAGTCAGCATTACTTATTCAATGTTACTCCAAAATTATCCATTTTAGTCAAATGAACTAAAAAAAAGCACATCGTGTGCATTAAAAAACAATGTTCCAACTAAGCATATTATGTGAATTATGAAACATCAAAACAAGTTTCGACTAAGCAAATTATGTGACTAATTTCTTCTTCTTGGTAGACACTCCTGCTTTCTTTCTTGGAGAATTTGCAACAGATTGAGAAGCTTGAGTTGGATTCACAATTTAAGAGGCTTGTGTTGCTTGGTATTCAACTTCTGCTGATGCCACAATAGCTTCAATTGATGCATCAATGTCACCCTCAAAATAGTCAATTATATAATTAGCGGGTCCACTAACATGTCCATTATCGAGTCCATTAGCAGGTACATTAGCATGTACATTATCATGTCCAATCACTTCTTAATTTGCAGGATCAGACACTTCTTCATTTTCATTTGCAGGCTTGGTCCTGGGTGTTTTTCTCTAAGAAACCAAAACATAAACATCATAAGTCAGTGCTTCAAAATACATGATTCATTATTCAATAAACATTCAACAAATAATACACTAACCTTTTCTCTTTAATGCAACAAGGTTTTGTTCTTTACTTTGAAATTTTCTTGAGTTATGACCAACATTGTCATACTTAATGCACCTGTAACTAACATCAGGCCTCCTCATTCTAGAATCATTTTAATCATGTTCCCTAAACCTAAGTTTCCTAGGTCTACCTAGATCTTTCTTAAATGATTGTGGAAGCATATCCTCAACATCAACCTTGGGCCACATATCCATTCCATTAGTAGGACTCACATTAAAGGAGTAACACTTACTATATGTTTCCATACTATAGCAGTCATCTACAAAAGTTTATGAATCCAACTTTTGATAACTCATAACAGCTATGGAGTGTCTACATGGAATGCCTACAAATTCCCAAAAATAGCATGTACATATTTTTTTTGCTAAGATCAACAATGAATTGATGACCATCACATGTATGGTTTACCTTCCATGTCATGCTAATACTCCATGTAGGAACTTACTAACCACTCATTATCAATTCTTTGTCTAATCTTCTCTTAGGCATATGAATTATTTTATGTTTCCACTTGTCTAGTTTGGTTAAGTTTACAGCTACCCTATTCATAAGACAATTTCTAATCCCCACACATAGTGATAATTGGTTTATCTCTAGTCTGCAATATGTTACTGTTGAAGAACTCATTTTCATCAGAACATCACACTTTGGATAAAAACTGAAAGTATGCTTACACCACAGTTTGGTTGTCATACCCGTTAGCCCTTCTCAAGTCTTCTTGTCCAGCTCCCTTTACTCATACATCTTCTTCTCCCAAGCTTGATAGTGTAAGAACAAGATTTGGTTATGCATCTGGCCTTGATTTTTGATGATAACATTACATGGGTGATTAGATAACAATTTAGTACCCTAATGGTTTTTTTAATGTGTAGCTTTTATAAAAGGTTCTGAATATGAAGAACTGACGTGTGACATCATCATATATTGGACTCAACACACTAAGATATACAAGTGTGTGTCTCATTTCTTAGAATGCTTCTTAAAAAACGGCTATGATAAACGTTAGTTTTATTGCTTCTAACTGTGACTCTGTAGTAGAGCTTCTGAAGAGTTCTCAAGGTCTAAAGCTTCCAAGCTCTCTTACTCCAAGGTTTTGAAGATTTTAAAGATGAGGTTCCGTTGAAAAAGTTCTGAAGAATCTAATGACCAAGGTTCTAAAGATTATGAAGACAAAGTTCTGTTGAACGAGTTCTGAAGATTCTAAAGTTACAACTCTGAAAACCATTATGTTGAAGACTCTAAAGACATGGTTCTATTGAAAAAATTCGGAAGACTATGAAGGATGAGGTTCTAAAGACTGGTTTTGATCCTTCTAAGAATGCTTCAACTCTAACATATTCTTAAGCCTCTAAATTTAAGAAGAGAAGATCAAAGGTCTTACGTGAAGTGATAGTATAAAGTTACATCCTTCCACTACCCTATTTTTGTGGTGCAAGGACTGTACTATTGGTACTATAGTCTACCACTCACACTGACCGTTGCAAGAAGACAACTAGAATTTTGGTATTCATATTATACCCTTCAACGAAATTATTTTCAGCTATAAAAGGAAAACTTGGAAAAATTGGAATAGTTGAACAACTTTGAAGAAACTCACACTGATTCATTTTTCAAATACGCTGCTGAAATTTAATTGTAAAACTTTTGTAAAGTTTTGTAAATCAAGGAGTTGTTGCTCATTAACTTTCTAACAAGGATCTTTTGTTCGTTAACTTCCTCTTAAAAATTTTGTATTGTTATCTATACTTCAATATTGTGTAATCTACTTTTGAGAGGAAATATTGTAAACACAAAAGCTTGTATTCAACAGTGAGTTAATTGTTCCTTGAGTTACTAAGTATTAGTATGTATACTCAAGAAGTCATTGATAGTTTGTCTTTGAGGTTTTGTTCCTAGAGAGACTAGGGATTTAGTAAGGTTTCTCTAGAAGACATTGACAGTTTGTCTTTGTTGATTGTAATCAGTTTGGTTATAGTGGATTAAGTCATTGATTGAGAAAGGAAAATCACCTTGGTTGTTGGACTAAATTAACTTTGTTAACAATGAACTAAGATAAAAATAATTGTGTTCATTTATTTTTGTTCTTGTGTTAACTTCTTGTAGTTGGTTTCAAAATGATTTTATTTCTAGAAAGCCAATTCAAACCTCCATTTCTTGTGTTTTTTGTACCTTAAATTGGTATAAGAGCTTTGGTTCTGGCATTGATTGTTATCAAACACTTAACCATATTAGATAAAGATCCGAACAATTTAGAAATACTATAACTATTCCACCACCTATTGTTGTTGTTCCTATTCTCAATGAGGGAGAAAACTACAATGCTAAACCTCTCATCTTTTATGGTGAAAGATTTTATTATTGGAAAGATAGACTAGAAATTTTCTTTCTAGGTCATGATGTTGATATTTGGGATATGGAAGTGGATGGCTACGAACATCCTACAGATGCTAGAGGCGTAAAGATCAAGAAGAGATCTATGAACGACCAACAAAACAAAGATTATAAGAATCATCATAAAGCAAGACCTATCTTGCTGAATGTGATTTCTTATACTGATTATGAGAATATAAAAAATAGAGACTCCCCAAATTCTATACTTGATTCTTTAAGAATGACTCATGAAGGCAACTCTCAAGTTAAGGAGAAAAAGCTCTGGCTTTGATTCAGAAATATAAAGCATTCATGATGGAAGAAGATGAAACTATTAAGAATATTATCTCAAGGTTTCAAATTCTAGTTGCAGGACTTAAGGTTATGAATAAATGATACTCTACTTCAGATGATGTGAAGAACATTATCAGAACATTTCCATCTAAATGGAGGCCTATGGTAACTATTCTAAATTAGATAAAGATCTGAACAACATTTCTCTAGAAGATTTGGTGAGTTCTTTGAGAATCATGTGATTGAGTTGGAACAAGACAAATCTCATAAGATAGGAAAATTTGTTGCTGTTAAATCCATCAATAGATCTGAGAAGACGAGAGCTCTTCAAGCATAAGAGATCGAGGATTCCGAAGAAGATTCAAATAAAGATGAAGATGAGTTGTCACTGCTATCCAAAAGGGTCCACCAACTCTGAAAGAGAAACCAAGGAAAGAAATTCAGAGGAGCTAGAAGGACTGGTGGTCGCTTCGAGTCTACTTTTGGTCAAAAGAAGTTTGGTAGCAGCAAGGATGTCACTTGCTACAAGTGTAATTAGTCTGGAAATTACAAGAATGATTGTCCCAAGCTCAAGAAGGACAAGCCCAGAAGAAAGCTTTCAAAGGAAAGAAGAAAGGGATAATGGCTATATGGGATGATTCTGATTCCTCTAGAGATGACTCTGAGGAAGAACAAGCCAATGTGTCATTTGATGGAAGCATCAAAGCTTCTGATGTGATGATTCAACCAGAAACTGATGTTGATTCTGATTCAGACATAGAAGAGGTTTTTTTGGATCTTACAAATTCTGAATTAAATTCTTATTTACTTGAAATTCTGAAAAAACATGAGTTGCTTAAGAATGAATTCAAGGAACTTAAAAAGGTCAATGAATATGCTTCTAAAAAACACAATAAACTTAAGGAAGAATTTTCATCTTTAAGAGAAGAAAATTATATTCTTAAGATTGATTACTCTGTTCTCAAAAGAAAGAGTTCCAGTCTTGAGAATGAAATTCTTTTAGAAGCTTTTGAGAGCAATGAATATGTCATAAAGAAATATGACAAATTCTTCTAAAAATTTCTTGCTAGAAGCCTGGGTAGAAGCGTCATGGCTTGAAGGATCTATGGCGTAAGCAAAAACGATAAAAAAGGTATTGGTTATGATTCTTATGAAGAATCTAATTCTGAAAATGAAGATAAACCTAATACTCTTAATTCTTATTTTGTCTCTACATGTTTTGAGCCTAAGGTAAAAGAAAAAGGTAAAAATCTCTTTGTTCCTAAGGCTAAACCTAAAGCAAAGTCTCGTTTCAAGAATGCAATCAAATATGTTTATCATACTCCTAAGTCCAAGGTTGTGAACAACTCTGGGAAGAGTAACAAAAAATGACCCAAGAACCTATGGGTACCTAAGAAGCAGATAACCTATTTCTTAGATATGCTTAGCAGCAAAGTCAAGATACCAATCTTGGTACCTGGACTCTGGCTGCTCGCGACACATGATGGGAAGAAGGCATATGTTCCAAAGCCTATAAATTAAGCCTAGAGGCGTTGTGGGTTTCATAGGTGATTTGAAAGGGAAGATCATAGGCTCAAAAACTATTGGTAACGGTTCACTCCCTTCTATAAATAATGTTTTTCTTATTGATGGATTAATACATAACTTATTTTCCATAAGTCAATTGAGTGACAATGGTTATGATATAATCTTTAATCAAAACTCTTATAAGGCTGTTAGTTAGAATGATAGCTCAATCCTTTTAAATGGAAAGAGGAATAACAACATCTATAAGATTAGACTTTCTTATCTTAAAGAGAAAAAAGTAAAATTTCTTATATTTGTTACTGAATAACAATGGATATCGCATAAACATTGGCCATGTTAGCATGAGAAGAATTTATTAACTAAATAAGCTTGATCTTGTCAGAGGCCTTCCAAAACTGAAATTCTCTTCAGAAGCTCTTTGTGAAGCATGTCAGAAGGGAAAGTTTTCAAAAAATTCTTTTAAAGCAATAAATGTTGTTTCTACTTCTAGGCTATTGGAGATTCTGCACACTAACTTTTTTGGACTAGTGAAAATTGCTTCTGTCAATGGTAAGAAGTATGGATTAGTCATTGTTGATTACTACAGTCGCTGGACATGGGTTAAGTTTCTTAAACACAAGGATGAGTCACATTTTGTGCTTACTACCTTCTTTTCTCAAGTGCAAAATAAGATGGATCTCATGATTGTCAAAGTCAGAAGTGATCATGGTGGCGAGTTTGAAAATAAAAATTTTGAAAAACGTTTTGATGAAAATGGCATTTCCTATGATTTCTCCAGCCCTAGAAATCCAAAGCAAAACGGAGTTGTAGAGAGGAAGAATAGGACCTTGAAAGAAATATCCATAACCATGATCTAAAAGACTAGCATGGAAAAGCACTTCTGGACAGAGGAAGTTAATACAACGTGTTACATTCAGAATAAAGTCTCTATAAGACCTATTTTAGGAAAGACTCCTTATGAATTGTGGAAGAACATAAAACTCAACATCTCATATTTCCATCCTTTTGGATGTGATTCTTTTATGTTGATCAATAAAGAGAATCTTAAGAGGTTTGATTCTAAAGCACGAAAGTGTATCATGTTAGGATACTTTGAACGCTCAAAAGGATTCAGTGTGTATAACACTAAAACTCTTATTGTTGAGGAATCTATTCATGTTAGATTCGTTGATAAGCTTGACCCTGGAAGTTTAAAGCTAGTTGAAAGTTTGCAGATCTAGATATTACCTTTTCATACTCAGAAGGTAATGATGCTACTACAAAGAAACCAAAGCAGAAGGAATCTGAAGAAGCTCAACTAGAAGCTTTTGAAGCTCAGACTCCTCTGAGGAAGCAAAGAAACAAATCCTCACATTTTGAAGAATTGATTTTGGGCGATAGATTTGAACTAGTCAGAACCCGGTCCTCTTTGAAACCTTCAGAAGAGATGCTTCTGGGTTTGGTGTCCCTTATAGAGCCTACATATGTTGATGAAGCACTTCTGGACACTAACTTGATTCTTTCTATGCAAGAAGGGCTGAATTAATTCTTCAATAGAGATGTATGGGATGTTGTGCCAAGATCCAAAGAAACTCATGTGATTGGAACCAAATGGGTCCTCGGAAACAAGTTCAACAAAAAATGAGATGTGGTAAGAAACAAGGCTTAAATGGTTGCATAAGGTTATAGTCAGCAAGAAAGAATTGACTATAGAGAAACCTTTGCACTAGTTTCTAGGTTAGAGTCTATTCGTCTCTTAATTTCATTTGATGTTAATCACTATATCATCTTATATCAGATGGATGTTAAGAGTTCATTTTTGAATGGCTACATAACTGAGAAAGTGTATGTACACCAACCTCTTGGTTTTGAGAATGATAAAAATCCATATTTTGTTTTCAAACTTAAGAAATCATTGTATGGTCTGAAACAAGCTCCCAAAGCTTGGTATGAAAGATTAAGAAATTTTATTTTAGAAAATGATTTCACTAGAGGAAAGGTTAATACCACCTTATTTTGCAAGTCCTTAAAAAATGAAATTCTGCTAGTTCAAATATATGTTGTGATATTATATTTGGTTCCGCTAATGCCATTTTATGCAAGGAATTTACTTAGTCTACGCAGGCTAAGTTTGAGATGAGCTTAATGGGAGAACTCAAGTTCTTTCTGGGAATCCAAATCAATCAAGGACTAGAAGAGACGTTCATCCATCAGAGCAAGTGTACCAAATAACTTCTAAAGAATTTTGACTTGTCTGAATTCAAGACAGCAAAGATGCATACGCATCCTACTTGTGTTCTAGAGAAAGACGAGGTAAGTGGTAAGGAAGATCAGAAGATGTATAGAGGTATGATAAGTTCTCTATTATATTTGACTGCTTTTGGGCCTGATATTTTATTTAGTATCGGCTTGTGTGCTTGCTTCCAATCAGATTCTAGAGAATCACATTTAACTGTTTTTAAGAGGATTTTTAGGTATCTAAAAGGTACTACTAACCCTGGTTTGTGTTATAGAAAATCAAGTGAATACAAGTTAATAGGCTATTCTGATGTTGATTATGCTGGAGACAGACTAGAGAGGAAAAACACTTCTAAAAGCTGTCAGTTTCAGGGAGACAATTTAATCTCATGGTTTAGTAAAAGGCAATCAACAATAGTTCTCTCAACCACGAAAGTTGTATATATTTTTGCTTCTCAATGTAACACTTAAATTCTCTGGATGAAAAGTCAACTAGAAGACTATCTTATATTTAAGAGTAATAATACTTCTGCAATTTGTTTGTCTAAGAATCTAATTTTGCATTCTAGGGCTAAACATATTGAGATTAAGCACCATTTTATAAGAGACTATGTTCATAAGGGAATTTTATCTTTAAAATTCATAGATACATACCATTAATGGGTTGATATCTTTACAAAATCCCTTTATGAAGATAAGTTTGTTTTCATTTTGAAACATTTAAAAATGGTTTCGTGTCCAGAATGAAAAAGATGCAATCTCATAATGTTAGCTTTCCAGAATAGAAAATTATACTCTAAGGTTTGATTGTTGTATTTGTTGCTTCTAGGATATGAGGCTTCTGATGAGTGAAGTTCTCGTGTATCAGAAGTATCCAAGGTCAAAATCTTCTTTCTAAGAGTACTTCTATCCATTGGAAACTAAAGAGTTTACTTCATTAATGAGTTTTCAAGAAAGGTTGGTGATTCAAAAAAAGACAACTGCCTTTTCTGAAGCACACCTAACACTTAATATGACTCATTGGGAGACGAGATCCTATTGGGATTAGGTAAAAATCTTCACGCTTTACCCCTTCTCAGGATTTTTACACTATTCAATATTTTTTTCATCATTACGAAAACTATATTTAAAACCCACTCACTCCATTTCACACACTTTTGCTACCACTATCCCACACTTTTTCTCTTTTTATCCAAGTTCTTTGAAACCCTAAAACCCTTTTCAGTTCTTGTTTGTGTTTCAACAATGGCTTCTCCTCAACAATAACAATCAACTTCTCAACAAGATGTCCTAGGTTTTTCATCTCTTCTACAATAACAACAATAATTTGATGATCATGAACTTCATTGTTACATCCCTCTTTCTAAACTATTTGTTCTTGCTGAACTGATAGTGAACTTTGAGAATCTTGCTTCTTAAGGCGTTCATCTTTTTGGAGTTATAAAATTTTAAGGACGGGAAACCTACTTTGATCGTTTAAAGGGACCAGTCTACATTGACTTGGTCAAGTATTTCTGGGTTCATGCTTTTGTTCCCCCCAATGATCTTATCTTCTCCAATGTTGGGGGAAAGAGCATCCTCATCATGAAGAAGGATATTTCTACTATGTATAGTCATGATGGCTCTGGAGAAACTTACACCAACATGTCCAGTGAACCTATCAGGAACTCTGGAATCGCTGCAAACATCTTTAAGGAAGATGCTAAAAACCGTCGTTGATTGGACAGTCTTTGAATGGGAAGTCCCTAAGAAATATGATTATGATTCCTAAGGTGCTTGTGGCCCCTGTTGAACCAAATACTGACGTGGTCGCTAATAAAATAATTGTTGTGAATGGATTTCTAGTGTATAATCTTGACATATCCTCTTTGATAAATCAAGAAGCTTCTTGTGTTGTTTATGTTGCTTCTTCAGCGAAGATGAAGTGGAAGGTTGTTAACAAATCTTATGTTGAAGGATCTTCAGAACCGAGAAGATTAGAAAAAGATCTCTGGAGATCTCTACTAGGTCAGATGGTTCTAGATCCCCCAAAGTAGCCAGGACATCTGAATCCTCTGAAACCTTTGAGTCTTCTACTCAAAGTGTTTCTATAGCTACTCCTTTTGAGTGTGTCTCTTATGAGAACATTGTTTTAAAGAACATGTTTATCTCATTCTCTCATCCATACACTTTATCTTCGATTCCACCAATTCCACCTCTTGTTTCCACATTTGGAACAATGACTACTCCCCAACCAAAGAATCCAAATGGTTGTAAAGTCTTTACTTCACAACACTTCACCACTTTCAAAGCATCTTCTCAACACTTCTCACCTCAACTAACCATATCTCTCCCCCAACCATCAAATACCATCTTTTCTGATCATCATCCAACAACAACAAATGCATATATATATATATATATATATATATATATATATATATATATATATATATATATATATATATATATATATATATATATATATATATATATATATATATATATATATATATATATATATATATATATATATATATATATATATATATATATATATATATATATATATATCTGAAGACACTTATTCCAAAACCTCCATTGAAATCATTCACCCTCAACCTTCTGCTTTGAACTCAACTCCCAAACCTTTTCTAGATATACTTTATCCAAATTCCTTCAATCCCTTCATGCATTGCTCCAATAACAGCCTCACACCCTTTAATGAAATCAAAAGGAAATTTAAATGTGCTACTCAGAAATCTCTGAGCTATGCTCTGGAAAATTCTTCTGCTAGCATGGATTCTGACTGGGTCAACTTCATCTGGACAGACTTTAAAAAGTGGATGAATGATAATTCCAACATCATCCAAGCTTTCTGTCATATGAAATTTGTGAAGATTCAAGAGGTGTAGCTTGCTTCTCAAGCACCTCCCTGGTTATCCTCTGCTTTTCTGCTCCAGAAGTAGAGATTCTATTTCCAGAATCTTGTTCCCAAACATGTTCTGATGTTTTTTCCACTAATGTTGTTTGAATCAAGAACTTTGAGAAAGTTAACTGAAGTTTTCTAAACAGGAAAAACTCAGAAGCTATGAAAAAAATTCAAAATCTAGAGATACATAAGTCATGGGTTATTTGTTCTTTGTGAAAGAATTTTTAAGCAGACTATGAATGTTTTACAAGTTCAACCATACTTTATTACATCATCGTCTTTTGATAACAAGCAAGAATCTGAGATGGATATTTCTTCATCGCTAGTCAGACTTTTGATAGTTCTTCAATCAGGGAAGTATTCCTTCATTCTGATTAATTCGTGCTATTTTCTCAAAATTTCTTTAATTCTTGAACTCAGGGAGACTTTGAACAAGATTAAACAAGTTTTGGGAATATATACCTCAAGGGGAGCTGTTTAGCTAACTCTGGATTGTTTTTATTTGATTAAACCAATATTAATTGTTTATCAAAATACGTGGTTTTGTCATCATCAAAAACGGGGGAGATTGTAAGAACAAGATTTGGTTCCGCATATTGCCTTGAGTTTTGATGATAACATTATATGGGTGGTTAGATAACAATTTAGTACCCTAAGGGTTTGTTTAGTGTGTAGCTTTTTCTAATAGGTTCAGACTCTGAAGAACTGACATGTGACGTCATTAAATTCTGGACTCAACACACTAAGAGATACAACTCTAATGAACGTTAGTTTTATTGCTTCTAACTATGAATCTGTGGTATAGCTTCTAAAGGGTTCTCAAGCTCTAAAGATTCCAAGCTGTCTTGCTCCAAGGTTCTGAATATGAGGTTCTATTAAACGAGTTCTAAAGATTGTGATGACCAAGGTTCTAAAGATTCTGAAGACAATGTTCTATTGAACGAGTTCTAAATATTCTAAGGATACGACTCTGAAGACAAACATGCTGAAGACTCTGAAGACAAGGTTCTATTGAACAAGTTCTGAAAACTCTGAAGACAAGGTTCTATTGAATAAGTTCTGAAAACTCTGAAGACCAAGGTTCTGAAAACTGGTTTGATCATTCTAAGCATACTTCAGCTCTTAAATATTTTGAAGCCTATGAAGATTAGAAGAGAATATCAAAGGTCTCACGTGAAGTGATAGTACATAGTCACATCCTTCCAATATGCTAAATTTGAGGCGCAAGGACTGTAATATGGGTACTATGTTGTCTACCACTCACACTAACAGTTGCAAGAAGACAACTAGAATTTTGGTATTCCTATTCTACCCTCCAATGGATTTATTTTTAGCTATAAAAGGAAGACTTGGAAATATTGGAATAGTTGAACAAATTTGAAGAAATTCACGCTGATTCATTTTGCAAATACACTGTTGAAATTTAATGGTAAATATTTTGTAAAGTTTTGTAAAGCAAGGAGTTGTTGCTCATTAAATTGCTAGCAAGGAACTTTTGTTTGTTAACTTGCTTTTAACACTTTTGTGTTGTTATCTGTACTTCAATCTTGTGTAACCTAATTTTAAGAACAATCTTGTAAACACAAAAACTTGTATTCAACGGTGAGTTGATTATTCCTTGAGTGACTAAGTGTTAGTCTGTATACTCAAGAAGTCATTGACAGTTTGTCTTTAAGGTTTTATTCCTTGATAGACTAGGGATTTAGTCAAGATTCTCAAGAAGCCATTGACAATCTTTGTGGATTGTAATAATTTTGGTTATATTGGATTAAGTCCTTGATTGAGAAAGAAAAATCACCATGGTGGGTGGATTGGATTAACTTTGTTAACAATGAACCCATGATAAAAATAATTGTGTTCATTTATTTTTGTTCTTGTGTTAACTTCTATTAGTTGGTTTCGAAAATATTTTATTTCTAAAAACCCAATCCAAACCCCCATATATTGTGTTTCTTGCACCTTTAGATAGTAGGTTGCCTTTGCATCTCCCATCATGAGATCCCTTATTTCAATTCCTCCACCAATTTTTTTTTAAAATTTGCATACAAATGTCTTAGACATATTTTATGCTGAATGAACTAAAACATCTCTTCAAACACAACCACAAGACCCTATAAATATGAAATACAAATGGTGAAATGTCAATTACTTCAAACCATGTAAATATTGAAATTTTAAAATTTATTCAATCCTTTTGTTGGTCAGATATGAATACATATCTTTTGTGTTGCCCAATATCTTCCATAACCAGTTGTAAGAACAACATCCAGCTTTCCTTTGTATGTGTTTCCATAACACCAAAGGCTAAAGGAAAGTACTTGTCATTAGGATCCCTAGCCCCAGCAGTAAGTAATTGGCCACCATACTTTGTCTTCAAATGACACTCAACCACACCAATAAATGGTTTTCAACCATTAAGAAACCCTTACTTGCACCTGTCAAAAAATAGAAATAGAAACTAGAAAACCTTGGTAGAATTGTTGGAATTAGTCTCTCCTCGTTAATTTTCACTCAATTCCCAATATTTTTCTTCCTAAGTTATGCAGCATAACTCCACAATAGAGAATATTTCTTAGTTGAGTCATGATCATTGGTTTTCCATCTTTATTTACAATGGATTTTAGTTATAGTTTTGTTATTTTGTCAAATGTTTTATTTTATGTTTTATGCGTTGGTTGTGTACTTTGTAGTTTTTAGGCTCAAAGGGATAAAACTAAGAAAGTCAGTGCAAAAAGTGCAAATTCAGAGTTTCGGAGGAAGCCTCAAAAACCAAGATACAGGTTTCCTGACATGGCCACCCGTGTCACCTAACACGGACTATGTCAGGAGAGAATGCACAACTGCAGTTTGGGAGAAGAGGTAGAGGCTGACACAGGTGCCCGTGTCAGAAGGTCTAGGTGAGAGGTTTTGTGGAGCGATGGACAAAGGCCGACACGGGTGCCCGTGTCACGTGACACGGCCTGTGTTGGCCAGATTGCTGATTTTGAGTGTTTTTATGATTTTTTATGATTTGGTTCTGAAAGGGGCGTTTTGGGCTTTTCTGATCGAGACAAATGGATTCTTCACTATTTAGATGAGTTTTGAAGAAGAATTAGGGACCTTTTTTTGCAAAGAATGAATTACACAGTCTAGGAGTGAGGATATGAGATTCTTGAAGATCAAAGTTCTTTCATGAGCGCACGCGATTGAAGACCAAAGTTCCTTCATCATTTGTAATGTATAATTCTTATTATTTGTAATTCTCGTGAACAATATGAACGACTAAACCCCCCAATGCTAGAGGGGTTTCCCTGATTTGAATCTGTAACGAATTCCTGATTTCTTTAATAAATTTGTTTTATTATTCAATTTAATCGTGCAATGTTTTTATGTTTTCCTGATTGGGCCAATTAGGTTGATTTACGGTTAATAACCAACTGGGTCGCAGTTGTTAAGGTTTTTGTACGAGTAGATTATACTAGATATACCTAGGACTAGGGATACCATGTACTCTTGATAAAATAAAGGCTTGACTCCATCAAATATATCTAAGGAATTAGGATTTATGATGGATTGTTAAATGTTTACTCACTAAGGACTTATGGGAAAATACTCTAAAGGACTGGTAGTTGAATGTTATGAACTTGTTGAAGAAATCAGGATTCAAGGTCGTTATAGGGAAAATTACACACCACACCCTAGCATGTTCATCATATTTGTGAAAAAGAATATTTATATTTTTGCCTATAATTCAGTGACAATTTCTAAAACCAAAACTCGAAGTTAAGTTTTTTTTAATTGAACCCCGCATTAAACTGGTAATTTTATGCAGTTCTTGAGATCAACATTCATGGAATTTCCCTATTATTACAAAAGGCAAAAATAGTACGCTTTCTATTTTTCCTATCAAATTTTTGGCGTCGTTTCTAGGGACTTCCTAGTTATTTAGTGTAATTTGAGTTCAATTACAATTTTGTTGCTCTGCAACTAAAATTTCTTTTCTGTAATTTTTATATTTTTGTCACTACTGATTTTTCCTAACCTTTGCATTTGAGGAAAACCCTCAGGTGAATTTCCTTTTGATATATAGACTCAAGTTCAGAATCAAAACCCGAAACTATGGGTGAAAACCCACCACCACCAGAGAGACTTCTTGGGGATTACGGAGGAGAAAATACTCCAACGGGTCAGTTGACTATTGTGAATCAATTGGTCAACATTACAAATTTTCAACTGCATCCTTCAACAATCCACCAACTCTAGAATAGATCTTTCACTAGAAATATCAATGAAGATGCCAATAATAAATTGCATAGATTTCTCACCATGAGTGCTACTTTGAAGATTGAGGAGAACTCTGAAGAAGCCAAGAAATTAAGGATGTTCCCGTTCATGCTATCTGAAGATGTTGAAGAGTGGTTTTACTCATTGTCTGCTTGAAGTATCACCACTTTGGAATAGATGGAGAAGACTTTTCTTGATGATTACTTTCCTACTTCTATTTACATTCGCAAAAGATAAGAAATTGTGAATTTAAAGCAGGAAGAAGGAGAGTCACTAGGTGATGCTTACAAGAGGTTCAAGAGGTTACTGGTAGCCTGTCCCACAAACAACATGAGTCAAACTGATAAAATGCAGATGTTTATGAATGGCCTCTGAATAAAGACAAAGCATCTTTTTGATACAGTAGTCGGTGGCTCATCTAACTTTACAACAACCACTAGTGTGAAGAATATTATTGAAGCCTTTGCGGCAAATGGGAAACTGGAACTATATGACAAAGTTGTAAGCAAACTGGAGGGAGTGATTGATTTGAATTTGGAAGTAAATAAGAAACTAAAAATTGAAGAGGCCATTGCCGCTGAAGTGCAGAAAAAGCTGAAAGTAATGAACATGGGTACTCATTAGGTAGCGCAAGTTTAACATGCACACAAGGAAGGTTGTGAAATATGTAGTGGACCATACATGATTGTCTATTGTCTTGCAAATCAACATCAAATTCAGGAGATAAAATAACCCATATTCTAACACATATAATCCTGGGTGGAATAATCATCCTAACTTCTCCTGGAAAGATCAGCAGCAACAAGCTCCTCAAAAGGCATAGTAGGAGGTGGCTATTGAAAAGATGGATTCCCACACCTCTCAATTTAAAGAAGAGATAACTAGTAATTACATGAATACCATAGCTTCAATAAAAAAATTTGGAAGTTCAAATGGGACAGATTGCACAACACGTAGTGTTGCAAGCACAAGAAAATCAGAAAAATCATGAGAATGTTAATGCTGTCACAATAAGGAATGAGAAAGTTGTTGATGAAAAGAAATATGAGGTAACATTTGATGATAGTATCATAGAAGTAGATCTGGAAGTGAGAGAGAATAAGAAAAAACAGGAAGAAGTGGTATCACTTGTAAAGCCAGTTGAAGAGAAGACTAAACCAACGATTAAGTTGTTGTATCCCTCTCAAATGGAAAAGAAGAACACAAAAGAGAAAGAGTTTAATAAATTTTTCCAGTTGTTCAAAAAGCTAGAAATCAATAAACCAATCTTTGAAGAACTCGAGAAAATGCCTTTGTATCAGAAATTCATGAAGGAGGTATTATCAAAGAAGAGATCAACAGGAGAGGGATCATTACCCTGTTGTTATACCCCAATTTTCTCCCCTAAGATTTATCATAATCTCACTTTTATCAATACATCAAGATCACACATTAGGGTTGGTTCTTTCTTTCTACTTTATCATATCTTTAATTTTGCTCTTGATGGATCACCAAGCATCTTGAAATGTGTATCTTGTACATGTGTTATATTAACTAACATCAATATCTTATATATGTTTCTTTGAATGTTCATATTGTAGGTGATCACAATTGCATTCATCTCACTATCTAACCTAGGGTTTGGAAGGATGGTTCTTAGTCAAATGTTTCTTCAATGGATGGAAAGAGCTCAAGTTTCATAGCCATGTCTATGATGTCAAATATTTGTGGTTCAAGGAGTTCCCTCACTTCATTTAGGTCAATATCTCCTCAAAGTTGGTGGTGGCATTCATCAAGAAGATTCATAGGTTCGTGTGCTTATTTACATGTCTTCTTTAACCAGCTTCATTTAGACTTAAACTCCATCTTTGAGTGTGCTTCAAGACAACAACATTTCAAGGCCTTTTATGATTCATCATGCTTTATTTTTCCAAGAAAGTTCAAAGTGATTCAAGGTTGGCTCAACAAGTTTGACCTAATTGAGCAAATGCTTGATTAAGTGATCACAAGTGCACAACTCTCTCAATTTCCAACATTTTGAGTTGTTTATTTTTTCTATAGATTTTTATCATCATCAAAATCAACCTCTCTTCACATGACAAGATTTAATTGTGCAAGAAAAATCATCAAAAGTTTAAAGGGGTTTCAAGTCATTTTGACACTCTTTGAGCTAGGGTTTGTTGACTTCTAAGGACCATATCTTGCTCATTTTTTGAGATTTTTGATTGATTCCAAAGCCATGATTCTCTTTAAAGGTTCCTTAACAAGCTCTCCTTATAAATATAGGTCTAATTTTTAATGGAAGATCACTAATGGTTGATAAAGATTACAAGTCTCCTTGAAAGGCCTTTGAATTTTAGGGTTTGACTTAAAATGATCATAACTTGGTCAAGTTTTATCTCATTGATCCCATTATTTATCCATGATAATTTATGGGATGTCTATTAAAACTTTGTTTTTATGTGTAAGACTTAAAGATGTTTGGAAAGTGGTTAAAGATTTGAAAAGATTATAGGTCTTTTGTGAATTTCCCCAGATTTGTTCATTATCTTCCAAAGACCATAACTCTTTAAATAATGATTTTTGTGTGATCTCAATTCAACACTTTAAATCAAGATATCTAGTTCATGTCATCTTCAAATATCAAAACCAGATTTTGAGTGGAAGGTCATGTATTTTTGAAGAATATTATAGGTCATTTTGAAGTTCAACACTTAAACTTTTTCTAAGTATAAAAGATCCGTGTGTTTTTCACAAATTCAATTGGCCATAACTATCAGCTCAATTAACCAAATGGATCCTTTCTTGGCACATTGTAAAGATAGTGACATTGTCTTTCAAATGCGTCAAAAATTATGCCCTAAAGTCTCTTGAGTTGTGCGCGCCATGTATTCAAAGTTGGTATGTTGGTGCTAAAGTTTAATTTACATTCAGATTGCAAATTGATAAGTGTGACCTCTAAACAAATTTTTTTCACATGTTTGATGTTTAAAAATGATTAACTAAGTTCCCTGAAAGGTTTAACATATAAAAACATAAGTAATGGTTGAGTTTTGACAACTTGCAAGTCACACTTTGCTCATGATGCAGGTGTGCATGATTTCAAATTAAATTACATCATCCACCCCTCCTCTTTATTCCATTCACTTCCCTATAAATAAAGGACGATATCCCACTCATTGGAAAAGCTTTAGAGAGCCAAAGAACCTATGCTGAACTCCCTCCATACCTCTCAATTATGCAACTTTGAATTTGGTTTTAAAGCATCTTTCAAACCATTTTCTTTGTTGATTCTTCATCCTTAAACTTCACTGAAGCTAAAAGAAGAAGAACCAAGTCTTGAAGTGTCCTAAATCATGCTAGCCAAGTCAAGTTTCAGATCTGTGAAGTTAAGGCTGAACAGGTAGATTCATCCATAAATTCTATCCAAATTTGTTACTACAATGTAGCTCTCATCACTCTGATACTCATAACATCGTTGGTTTTTTTAACTAGAAGTGAGTTTCGAATATGAATTTTCAAATCCCTTTTCAATTGTTTCCTTCTGATTTTTTTTCAAATCGACTAAGATGTGGTTAATAAAAATTTGTTGCAAGGGTACCAATGAAATCGTCTTGAAGAGACTAAGCGAATGACACCGGTCGGAGCTCCTGATTTTACATTTTGTGAGACTTACAATTCGTGTGTGGCCAGAGGTTGAAGACGACCAACGTGTCATCTTTCAACCAATGACAAGGTGCCATTTGTTTTTTCAAATCTGTTTTTTAATTAATGATATGATTGTTTATTCATTAATGTCCATATCATGCACATCACGCAAGATACCTTGGATTTGATTACTAACGTGTTTTGACCCAGATCCGATGGTCTACATCTTTATGGTTTAATTTTTATTTTTTGACTTTATATTTTAATTGTTTTAAACTTCAAAAATTCATGAAGAATCCATTGCAACTTCTATAATTCTGAAAAAATTCTCAAAAGTACTCTTGATTTTTCTCTTTCTAATTTTTATTTGTTCACAATTTTATTTTATGATGTGGTATTTTTTATAATTTTTTCATTTTATTTGAATATTTTATATTTTTAAAAATACTTTTCTTGATTTTTAAATTTTGAAAAAAATATGGAAAGATCCAATGACCTCTTGACAAATATTGGTGACCTCATTTAATTTTTATTTCTGATTTTAATATTTTTCACAAACTTTGGTTTTATTTGCTTATTTTTTTACATTCTAAAAATAGTTTCTAACTTTAAAAAATTATGAAATATTTTGGCAACACTTATTAACTCATGTTTGACCTCTGACAATTCTTTTAGGATTTTTATTTGGTGTTTTAATATACTTTGTGTATTGTACCAATTATTTCCCTTTTATTAATCATTTTTAAATATTTTTTTATTAATTATTATTTTATCATTTTTGTTTGGTCCTGATTTGGGGTGTTATTTTGGGACAAGTTCCTCAACCTCATTAGATCTTGGGTGTTGATAGGTTGAAAAACCAAATCTACCAAAATGGATGAATGGTGTTGATGATATTTGAAACCCTAATTTTATCTTATACATCCCCTCCCTATTCATGTTATCTCTTTCTTATTTGTGCTACATGTTGTTGGAGAATAATCTACATATCATTTCTCTAACATGTGGTACATAAATTACTATTGACCCGCCTCAAAATAGGTGTGACTTTTACATAAGTCCACTTACGACTGCTTAACATAGCGATAAATTTGTCCCGATTCAAAAAATGATCTTTCATGTCCTAAACCTATGTTTGCAAGCCTAAGTATATTTAATTTGAAATCTTGGATCCAATAACTTTGAGGTTCATTGTTAGGAGGATTTGATATTATCAATCCTCTAATGAACTTCATGAACTTTGGTCTAAGTGAATCATTTGAACATCATTGATCATATAGGGTTGCCTAGAGTACTTTAAATGACTGATATACTTGACAAAAAGCAAATGAAACTTGTTGTTTAGAAGCTTTGATTTTATCAATCTTCTAATGAGTTTTCAAATGCAAGTTTCAAGATGGTTATTTAACTAACCTCTAACTTCTAATTTACTAACAATTGAATTTATTTTATGCCTTTACTTTTATGCACCATTTACTTTAGCATTTACATTTGATTATATTTTCATCATTGCTCGCTTGAGCATTTATCTTTATGTCATTTTATCTTTGCTCACTTGATCATTTATTTTTATGTCATTTTTTTATTTTTATCATTTGAGTTTTTCTTTTCTTTTTTAAGACACTTAATAACCAACTTGAACATTAAAAGCTTTAAGGTTACTTGGACTATTTGGTTACTATCCTTGACATTATGGAGTTGTGGACATCTTGGACTTAGGATTAGAAGCCTTGATACCCTTGGGGTCTTTGTGACTCTGTTGTTATTTTTGTCTGAAGTTCTTGCAGTTTACTACAAGAAATTGGGCTGCTTTTCTTTGTATGCAGGTTATTCTGATTGTATGCTTTGTCTGTGATTGAGAATTCCGCTGTATATATCTATTACTCTGCCTAATTTTTATGATGACTTAACGCATCTGAAGCTTGGTATATCTAATAGATTTAGTATCTTTGCTTTCTTGGTTTCAATCCAAAGGATGAGAATTCTATATTGACTTCTTGTGTCAAGTATTGGCTTCTTCTTAGTTAGATCGTTCTTTTCCTTAGCTTTTACCTTATTCTTTAGGATAGTATCTTCATATCCTTCTATCTTCTTAAATTTTAAAAATCTTCTCCCTCCTATTGAAAACTCTTCTTGTTTTCTAACTTGAACCGTTTTCATAATAAACTTGGACTTAGGTCCATGCATTTTCAAAATCTTTTCTTAATCAAACTTTAATCAATTTAATCATACTTTGACATCTTTCTCCAAACTAAAAGACACTAACCTCATTCAAATAATTTTTCCACTTTGGCTTTTTACTTAAAAACTTTTTTTAAAATATTAGACTCTTGTTGATTTTTATAGTGATGCAAGCTACTATACTTCTATGATATATAGAGAAGTGAGATATTTTCCACTTGGGTGTTAAGTGAGGCTTTGTTGATTTTAAAGTCCAAGTTATATCCTCCACTTTGAGATGGTGAAAATTCTCCTTTCTCATAATCGTGGGTAGTAAGTATGTTTTCCACTCGGATATGACGATGATGTATTTTCTCTTAAAATTAACCAACACATTTATGTTTTAGAATTTTTAAGGTGAACTACGAGTATCCTGATCCCCTATTACATGGAAGGTGGTACATAGGCACTAAAGGTTCACAACCGTGGAGGGTGAAAAATTTTAAAAAATAATTATTTTCTCATCCCCATCATCTATTTTTGTATACACCTTTTATGGCCAAAATACACAGATTTTCAAAGAGGTTTCTGCGGAGTACCGTAGATGTCTAGGGTGTTGATTCCTTCCCTTTGCATAACCAACCCCCATACCTAGATTATCTCCCTCTCTTTTTGGGCTTATTCTCTCTTTTCCTATTCCTCTGGAAACAATAAAGCGCAGTGGTGATTTTTATTTTGACCTGTGCGAGCTAAGTCAATCCAATGGCTTAGTCTCAATATTTCTACCGCTAAAGAAAAATTGGTGACTTCACTGGGGAAGTACATGTATCTAAGTAGGTTGAGTCCATCATTCTGTATTTGTGTATTTGCTATTATTTATTATATATTATGTGTTGTATATATGTTTGTCTGGATTTTTATGGTTTTTAGGGTACTTGGTGATTTCTCATAAGTACTCTACCTGAACTTGGAAAAACTTAAGATAGACGGGTGGTATAGTCATGTTAACTTTGTGGGAGGAATCCCTAAAAAGGCAACATGAGATCCCGCACTCAGTGGAGGCCCCTTTGACTGCAGTATTTGTTTACCGAGCAATTAGGAAGACGTGCTGCTTTTGACCTGGTAGCCTGCTGAAGGTTAGAATCATAGAACCCTGAACCCATCTTGGCCCTTTAGGATGCTAATATATTCCCTTTGCATAACCAACCCCTATACCTAGATTCTCTCCCTCTCTTTTTGGGTTTATTATCTCTTTTCCCATTCCTCTGGAAACAATAAAGTGCAGTGGCGATTTTCATTTTGATTTTTGTAAGTTAAGTAAATCTAATGACTTAGTCTCAACATTTCTACCACTACACTTGTGATGAGGAATTATGTGTAATTGCACCCGAGAGGAAAATACCTATCAAGCAGAAGGATTTGGGGTCAGTTGTAATACCATGCACCATAAAAGAAAGAACTTTCAAGAGGGTTCTGGTTGATTTTGACTCTAGTGTGAGTTTAATACCATTATCGATTTTAAAGAAGCTTGGTATTGAGAAGATAAGCGGGAGTGGGACGAAATTGAAATTTGCTGATCACACCATCAAACCGTCATATGGGATAGTTGAAGATGTGTTGGTGGAAATTGAAAATTTTGTTTTTCCATTATATTTTTAGATCATGAACATACCTGAAGATGAAGAAACTTCTATCATTCTTGGTCGACCATTTATGCTGACTAGTCGATGCAATTTTGATATCGAGACAGGTAATCTGACACTGAAATCATTTGATGAGGAGATAAATTTGAAGGTGTTAGAAGTCAAGAAGCAAGGTGCATGTGGAAATAATTAATATTCAGTAGGTATAATCAAAGTAGAAGGAGAAAGAAAAATCTGAAAATCACTCCTAGAAGAAGTCTCAGGCATAAACTCTCAGGTGGCATCAATAAAATTCCTAAGCCCAGTCAAGAAGGAAAGAAGAGAAAGAACAAGGAACACCGACCTAAGAAAATGGAAGTTGGAAGTGGCAAGAAGCACATATGGGTTGATACTTTTGATCTAAATGAGTTCTGGATTGTGGAAGAGACAAACAACAAGTTGTGGAAGAGGAAGTATCCCCCATAAGGGGAAGAATCGTCGAGCCATGCAACGTTAAACGAAGAGCTTTGTGGGAGGAAACCCACGCTTTTAATAACTTAGTTTTATTTTTTGTGTTTGTTTCATTTTGTCTGGAGGTAATAAAAAGGAAGTCTTCCTGGTGAAAGCTAGGAGGCAGCATCATGTGTTGCATTTCCCTCTGTGAGTCACCTTCCTTGAGCTTATTCTGAATCATTTGGGTTAATGTTTAGTTCGAGTTTGGGGGGGTTTTATTTCTTTTAGTTTTGAATTATTTTTTGGTTTTTTGCTAATTGTTGTATAAATCCACGAGTTGAAGTCCCTCCCAAATTTTGTCGAAAATATTTGTTTTGTTCAAGAACTTGTTTCTCATAGAGTTCGAGAATAGTATATAGAGACAAAGGGATGGTTGTTCGAGGGTAGGAACTTTGAAATAATGTGAGTGATATGATTCTAACATGTAGATTTGTACCATAGTGCTTGAATCCTTAGAAGTACTGTAACACCCTCTAAAACCCCGAACATCTTTCGTAATTAATTAAAATCATATTTACAGAGTACATGTATCAACGAGGATGTCACAACTCTCTTTTAATAAAAACAAGTTCCTGTCATGCATAACATAGAAGCAACTCATACATGTTTACACAGCGGAATAATTTAATTAACAAAACCAATGTTATAATATTGTTAAAATTCATCAGGGATTAACACCTGGAAAATATCAACATCATATTATAACAAACGTAAGGAAATAAACGAGTCTGACTAAAACAGCTCGACAAACAAACGTTCCCGGAGTTACAACTACCAGAGCATGACCCGGACAATACTTAGACGGAAATAAACTAGAAACAACAAGCCTTCGCCAAGCACCTGAACGAAGCTCCTCAATCTGAAATATTCAACAGTAAGGGTGAGCACCTCAATTATACATTTGATTATACGTTCATAACAATCAATTCAGAAAACCATAAGCATCACCCAAACAGTTAGCATGTTTCATAGTTTATAAAAACCTTTACAATTCATATATCCATAATATATTACGTTTCACATTTGTAATTAACATCAAACATCGCTAACAATTTAGCAACCATACATGCATACAATAAATTAAATGCAACATTGGAAAATCATCCATTCATGTTATATTCAATGTAATGCAACACACCCATGCATGTGGTACCACTTTACCGCCCCATTAAATCTCGGGTCACGGATAACTCACCGTTCCATTATATCGCGGACACGGCTACCACCTCAACGTTCCATTAAATCGCGGACACGTATATTGGCCACCATGTTAATTCCACACAATGGGAATTAACAAATGCAACATGATATGTAAAGTATGTAACACTCAGCATACTATTAACATCAATCGACATATCATGCAACATCAACAACATCAATCATAACTGGATATGGATAGCATGTAATCACTCAGCATACTATTTAAACATCAATCATATCAAGTTATATCATAATTCATGCTTGATAATATTATCTAAAAGCATGACAATAAAATCCACAATAAAGCGCAGAAAACAAAATTCAGAAAACCAACACAGCAGCATCAACACGGGTGCCCGTGTAAATCAACACTGCCCGTGTTGAAATGTGCCCAGAAAACACATTTTTTCTCATTACAGGGGATCAACACGGGTGCCCGTGTAAATCAACACGGCCCGTGTTGAAATGTGTCTGGAAAACACATTTTCTTGCAATACAGTGAATCAACACGGGTGCCCGTGTTAAACAACACGACCCGTGTTGATGAGCGCGGGTCAGATTTTTCCTGAACCTGCAGCAGCTCAGAACAGCAGCCAAACGCGGAAAATGCCAGCCAAAACGCACATTTCGGTACCTAACGACATCGATTTTGTATAACTCAAAACAACACATCAATTTCCTAATTACCAACAATCATCATAGTAACCTTAAAAGTGATTATTCGTCCTCTTGGGAAATCTGATAACATTGAGGTTATCCCTATAACTTCTAAGGTAAACTCATGATTATATAAACATACCCCAAATCCACCATTTGGAACCTAAGTTCCTTAATCGATTCATAAAAATTGGGAACCTAAATCTTTTCTAACAGGGTTCAATCCTAAGGATATCGATCCCTAATAACATCTAACAATTGGGGTTCTCCCTACGATTATCCAAATCAACCGTACCTAAACCCATAAGCAAAAGTAAATCGAGTAGTAGCCCCCCTTACCTTATCAATTTTGCAGCTTGAGTTCTTCGAGCGATGTTCTTCGTTCTTCGTACCTTCAGAGCTCGGCTTCCCAATTCCCAAATTCTGTGTTATCGTGAATAATGAGAAAAATAGCTTAAGTTCCAAAACATACCTTTATTTCTTTTGCACCCCCACTCTTTACTAACAACATCCAAGCCCAATAACTTAAAAAAACCCATATTTCTTATTTCTTTTATTTCCTTCAATTATTCCAAAATAAATAATTCCTTTTTATTTTATTAATTCTAATAAAATAATTTCCCAATTTAAAATAAATCAAATAATTACAACTGGGGTGTTACAACTCTCCCCCACTAAAAGAGTTTTCGTCCTCGAAAACATACCTTAGGCGAACAGTTCCGGATAAGCCTCTTTCATCTGGCTCTCCAGCTCCCAAGTGATATTTCCATCTGCTGGACCTCCCCAAGCAACCTTCACTAATGCTATCTATTTACCTCTTAACTGTTTCACTTCCCGATCTTCTATCCTCATAGGCAATGTTTCTACTGTTAGGTTATCTCTCACCTGTACATCATCTATTTGGATTACATGAGATGGGTCTGGAATGTATCTCCTCAACTGAGAAACATGAAAAACATCGTGCAAATTCGCAAGTCTCGGAGGTAAAGCAATACGATAAGCAACTTCTCCAACTCTTTCCGTAATCTGAAATGGACCAATAAAACGCGGAGTTAACTTCTTAGATTTCAATGCTCGACCAATACCCGTCATCGGAGTAACTCTCATAAACACATGATCTCCAGCACTGAATTCTAAATTCTTTCTCCTCTTATCATGATAACTTTTCTGACGACTCTGAGAAGCTCTCATCTTCTCTTGAATCAATTTGATCTTTTCCGTAGTCTGCTGAACAATCTCTGGCCCAATTACTGAACTCTCTCCAGATTCATACCAACACAAAGGCGTTCTACACCGTCTACCATACAATGCCTCAAACGGAGCCATACCAATACTCGAATGGTAACTATTGTTATAAGTAAATTCAATCAATGGTAAATAGCTATCCCAAGCTCCACCCTTCTCTAAAACACAAGCACGCAATAAATCTTCTAACGATTGAATCGTCCTCTCCGTCTGTCCATCAGTCTGAGGATGATAAGCTGAACTCAACCTCAATTTAGTACCCAAAGCCTTCTGCAATCCTTCCCAAAATTTCGAAGTGAATCTCGGATCTCTATCTGTCACAATACTAGAAGGAACTCCATGCAAACTCACTATTTTCTCAATATATAACTGTGCCAATCTCTCCATTGAGTAATCCATTCGCACCGGTATAAAATGAGCAGACTTAGTCAGTCTATCCACAACAACCCATATTGCTTCACAATTCTTAGGAGTCCTCGGCAACCCGGATACAAAATCCATAGAAATACTATCCCACTTCCATTCTGGAATAAACATCGGCTGCATAACTCCAGACGGCTTCTGATGCTCAATCTTCGATTTCTGACAGATTAAACATGCATACACAAATTCAGCTATTTCCTTTTTCATTCCCGCCACCAAAACAATTTCTTCAAATCATGATACATTTTCGTGGCACCCAGATGAATACTCATCCCACTGCGATGTCCTTCCTCTAATATACTCTTCTTGATTTCTGCAACATCAGGAACACAAACTCTATCGCCAAATCTCATAACATCATTTTCATCAATTCTAAACTCACCTCCTTGACCTTGGTTGATCAATGTCAATTTATCAACTAAATTAACATCGGATTTCTGCCCGATCCTGATCTCTTCTAGAATACCACTAGTAAGTTTCAACATACCCAAACGAACACACTTCGGAGTACTTTCACAAATTAAACTCAAATCTCGGAATTGTTCAATTAAATCCAATTCACGAACCATCATCATAGACATATGCAAGGATTTCCTGCTCAAAGCATCTGCAACCACATTTGCCTTACCAGGATGGTAATTCAAACCAAAATCATAATCTTTGAGAAATTCCAACCATCTTCTTTGCCTCATATTGAGCTCTTTCTGATCGAAAAGATACTTCAAACTCTTATGATCACTATACACTTCAAATCTCTAACCATACAGATAATGTCTCCACAATTTCAAGACAAACACAACTGCTGCCAACTCTAAGTCATGAGTAGGATAGTTCCTTTCATGAACCTTCAACTGTCTCGAAGCATACGCAACTACCTGTTGATTCTGCATTAAAACACCACCTAATCCCAACAGAGATGCATCACAATAGACCACAAAAGATTCCACCGGATTCGGCAAAATCAGAATAGGAGCACTAGTCAATCTCCGCTTCAATTCTTGGAAACCTTTCTCACAATCAGAATCCCAAATAAACGCTTGTCCTTTTCGAGTCAATTTCATCAACGACAATGCTAACTTTGAGAATCCTTTGATAAACTTTCTGTAATAACCTGTAAGACCAAGAAAACTTCTGATTTCAGAAACAGTCTTCGGCGCTTCCCACTGAGATACTGCTTCTACTTTTGTAGGATCCACTGCAATACCATTCTTGGAAATCACATGTCCAAGAAAACTAACTTCATTCAGCCAGAACTCACATTTGGACAACTTTGCATACAACTTCTTATCTTTCAACAACTCTAACACAATTCTGAGATGTTCCGCATGCTCTTCGTCATTATTGGAATAAATCAGAATGTCATCAATAAAAACCACAACAAACTTATCCAGATACGGATGAAAAATCCTGTTCATATATTCCATGAAAACACCAGGTGCATTAGTAACTCCGAACGGCATAACAGAATATTCATAATGCCCATACCTCGTTCGAAAAGCAGTCTTTTGAATATCTTCCGCTTTCACACGAATCTGATGATATCCAGATCTCAAGTCAATCTTACTGAATACACTGGCTCCAATTAGCTGATCCATTAAATCATCAATCCTCGGTAAAGGATACCGATTCTTAATGGTTACCTTGTTCAATTGCCTGTAATCAACACACAGTCTCATAGAACCTTCTTTCTTCTTAACCAACAATACCGGAGCACCCCAAGGCGAAACGCTTGGACGAATAAACTTTTTCTCCAGTAAATCTTCCAACTGACTCTTCAATTCAGCCAACTCAGACGCAGACATACGATATGGCGCCATCGACACCGGTCTCGTACCAGGAATCAAATCTATAGAAAATTCGACTTCTCTCTCAGGAGGTAACTCACCAACATCATCAGGAAAGACTTCTGGAAAATCACACACCACTGGCAATTCCCCACTCCTGACCCTTCCTGTTGCATCTAACGAAGCAAGTAACATAAACACATTAGCACCGTCTTCCATTGCTTCTTGTACCTGCCTAGCAGTCATAGTCAAATTCTCGACACCAACTGCCTCTGGGAAAATCACCGTCTTAGCAAAACAGTTCAGATGAACTCGGTTGACTTCCAACCAGTTCATCCCAAGGATAATATCAATTTGTTCAAGCGGTAGGCACACTAAATCCATACCAAAACCTCTACCAAAAATCTCAATAGGACAATTCCTACATACAAGTGAAGTTGTCACTGAACCCGATGCAGGAGTATCAACAACCATGCTACCTCGCATACCAGATATGTCCAGTTTCAACCTCTCAGCACAATCCAAAGAAATGAAAGAATGAGTTGCACCAGTATCAATAATTGCAACTAAAGGTGTGCCATGAATAAAACACGTACCTTTAATCAATTGATCCTCTGGAGTAGTCTCAGATCCAGACAAGGCGAACACTTTTCCACCTGACTGATCCTTCCTAGGCTTAGGACACTGCGAACGAATGTGACCTTCTTCACCACAATTGTAACAAGTAACAGACTTCCCTTTACAATCAATAGACAAATGACCAGCCTTTCCACATTTATAGCACTTCTTCTCATCACTCTTGCAATCTCGAATATGATGACCCAACTCACCACACCTGTAGCATCTGATAGGAGCCTTAGAATCTCCCCCACTAGGCCTTTTCCATCCACCTGATTTCTGGTTATCTCTACCATATGGCTTGCCACGGTCCATATGTTGCTTTCCTCTTTTATCAACAGCCCCACGAGAGTGAGACGACCTATTCTTGGTAATATCTTCTTCCAAGATTCTGCTACAATCCACCAGGTCAGAAAATCTACGAATACGCTGGTACCTGATTCCCTGCTTAATCTCATCTCGGAGACCATTCTCAAATTTGATACATTTAGAGAATTCTCCAGCCTCATCATTGTTGTAGTGTGCATAATACTTTTCCAGCTCAGTGAACTTAGTAGCATACTCACTAACAGTCAGATTACCCTGCTTGAGCTCCAAAAACTCAATTTCCTTTCTTCCCCGAACATCTTCAGGAAAGTACCTCCTCAGAAAAGCCCTTCTGAAGTTAGCCCAAGTCAGTGGCTCTCCATCCTGAACCATTTCAGTCCTTGTTGCAACCCACCAGTCGTCGGCCTCTTCTGCCAACATATGCGTACCATATCTGACTTTCAGATCTTCTGCACAATCAATCACTCGGAAAATCCTTTCGATTTCCTTCAGCCACTTCTGAGCACCTTCAGGGTCATGTGTACCTTTGAACAACGGAGGATTGTTCCTTTGGAAGTTCCCCAATTGCCTATCAGCACCAATCACGCCTCCAGTTGGGTTTCCAGCAAGTACACCAGCCAACATCCCCAAGGCCTCAGCGAGTGCAGCATCATTTCTTCCGTTACCTCTTCCAGCCATATTCCTGAGAATTAAAACATACTCTTCATCAGAATACAGTATCGACAGTGTTACCTTACACTAATCGCATACAAAAGGGATGACTGACTCAAGACTCTGGTCGCAACGACCGACTATGCTCTGATACCACTATTGTAACACCCTCTAAAACCCCGAACATCTTTCGCAATTAATTAAAATCATATTTACAGAGTACATGTATCAACGAGGATGTCACAACTCTCTTTTAATAAAAACAAGTTCCTGTCATGCATAACATAGAAGCAACTCATACATGTTTACACAGCGGAATAATTTAATTAACAAAACCAATGTTATAATATTTTTAAAATTCATCAGGGATTAACACCTGGAAAATATCAACATCATATTATAACAAACGTAAGGAAATAAACGAGTCTGACTAAAACAGCTAGACAAACAAACGTTCCCGGAGTTACAACTACCAGAGCATGACCCGGACAATACTTAGACGGAAATAAACTAGAAACAACAAGCCTTCGCCAAGCACCTGAACGAAGCTCCTCAATCTGAAATAATCAACAGTAAGGGTGAGCACCTCAATTATACATTTGATTATACGTTCATAACAATCAATTCAGAAAACCATAAGCATCACCCAAACAGTTAGCATGTTTCATAGTTTATAAAAACCTTTACAATTCATATATCCATAATATATTACGTTTCACATTTGTAATTAACATCAAATATCGCTAACAATTTAGCAACCATACATGCATACAATCAATTAAATGCAACATTGGAAAATCATCCATTCATGTTATATTCAATGTAATGCAACACACCCATGCATGTGGTACCACTTTACCGCCCCATTAAATCTCGGGTCACGGATAACTCACCGTTCCATTATATCGCGGACACGGCTACCACCTCAACGTTCCATTAAATCGCGGACACGCATATTGGCCACCATGTTAATTCCACACAATGGGAATTAACAAATGCAACATGATATGTAAAGTATGTAACACTCAGCATACTATTAACATCAATCGACATATCATGCAACATCAACAACATCAATCATAACAGGATATGGATAGCATGTAATCACTCAGCATACTATTTAAACATCAATCATATCAAGTTATATCATAATTCATGCTTGATAATATTATCTAAAAGCATGACAATAAAATCCACAATAAAGCGCAGAAAACAAAATTTAGAAAACCAACACAGCAGCATCAACACGGGTGCCCGTGTAAATCAACACTGCCCGTGTTGAAATGTGCCCAGAAAACACATTTTTTCTCATTACATGGGATCAACACGGGTGCCCGTGTAAATCAACACGGCCCGTGTTGAAATGTGTCTGGAAAACACATTTTCTGGCAATACAGTGAATCAAAACGGGTGCCCGTGTTAAACAACACGGCCCGTGTTGATGAGCGCGGGTCAGATTTTTCCTGAACCTGCAGCAGTTCAGAACAGCAGCCAAACGCGGAAAATGCCAGCCAAAACGCACATTTCGGTACCTAACGACATCGATTTTGTATAACTCAAAACAACACATCAATTTCCTAATTACCAACAATCATCATAGTAACCTTAAAAGTGATTATTCGTCCTCTTGGGAAATCTGATAACATTGAGGTTATCCCTATAACTTCTAAGGTAAACTCATGATCATATAAACATACCCCAAATCCACCATTTGGAACCTAAGTTCCTTAATCGATTCATAAAAATTGGGAACCTAAATCTTTTCTAACAGGGTTCAATCCTAAGGATATCGATCCCTAATAACATCTAACAATTGGGGTTCTCCCTACGATTATCCAAATCAACCGTACCTAAACCCATAAGCAAAAGTAAATCGAGTAGTAGCCCCCCTTACCTTATCAATTTTGCAGCTTGAGTTCTTCGAGCGATGTTCTTCGTTCTTCGTACCTTCAGAGCTCGGCTTCCCAATTCCCAAATTCTGTGTTATCGTGAATAATGAGAAAAATAGCTTAAGTTCCAAAACATACCTTTATTTCTTTTGCACCCCCACTCTTTACTAACAACATCCAAGCCCAATAACTTAAAAAAACCCATATTTCTTATTTCTTTTATTTCCTTCAATTATTCCAAAATAAATAATTCCTTTTTATTTTATTAATTCTAATAAAATAATTTCCCAATTTAAAATAAATCAAATAATTACAACTGGGGTGTTACAAGTACTCCTTGAGTGGTTTATCTTTATAGTTTGACATAATATAGATTCACATGCAAGTATGATTAGTTGAGAAATAAATAAAGCTGACACTAAATGATGAAAATGCGGTAAAAGACAACTGGCTCGATAAGTTGGGTAGCCCTCACTGTTGTACCCCAATTTTCCCCCCTAAGAACCCTTCATCATACCATATTGATTCCCTCACAATAAGATCACATTAAGGTTCTTGGTTCTCCTCCCTATCTTTAGCTTTGCTCTTTGAGGAATCACCAAGCACCTTGACTTGTTTTCTTTTATGATCATGAATATTTTGTCTTGATTTTCCTTTTAACTAATAAAATGAAATGTTGGTTTGTCTTACTTGTTACTAATGTAGGTAAAGCCAATGAGGTTTAGCAAGCTGCTCCATGGGTTCATGAGTTTATTTCCATGCCCTAGTAAATAAACCTTGAGAAGTCCAAACCTCACCACTGAAGTTGTTTTGAAAGGGATGGCATATAAAGGTTATTTTGGTTCACTACATTGCCAAGATATCAAGATTGATTCAAAAGTGCAAGGGATTGATTGAAGAAGTTGTCATGGTTTGACAAAGTCTTGTTCCCATTGATCACAAGTGCATATTCCTCCCAATTCTCAAGATATGGAAGTGGTTTTGGTGGCTATGAGTTCTCATTTTCATCCTCAACAACTTCTATTTACAAAGCAAAAGTGTTGGTATAAGAAGGTTCTTCAAAATTGACAATCTTCCTCAAAGAATTTTCTTGATCTAGGAGCTAGGGTTTTGAACTTCAAAGAAGCATATCTTGCTCATATTTTGGTATTTTTGAGTGATTCCAAAAACATCATTCTCTTTAAAGGGTTATAAACAAATCACTTTAAAAGTTTCAAGGAGTTTTCATATGGAAGAAGCTTGATGATGAAGAAAGATTACAAGTCCTCCAGATGAACCCCCAATTTCTCATGTGTGACTTCAAATGATCATTACTTGGTCAATTTTTATCACCTTGAGCCCATTATTTTTCCACAATGATCTTGAGAATGTGAAATTTATGCCTTCTTTTATGTTAAAAGTGAGAAAATGGATGGAAGATTATAGGTCATTTCATGATTTTTTGCCAACTTCAACAATTCATAACTCTCTCAATTTTTGGATATTTTGAATGGTTCAAGTTTCAAAATGTCATTCAAGAGGTCTATTTCATGCCATATTTTTTGGTCAAGAGAAAATTCCAAGTTGAAGGACATGTTTGGATGCAAAATATTATAGGTCACTTTTGAAGAAAATTTTGAAATATTTCTAAGTATGGAAAGTCAACTTTTTTTCCAACTTTAACTCAATGCAACTTTCAGCTCAAGCATCCATTTGATTTCATTCTTTTTCCATTACAAAGCTTGTAATCTCATCTTTATAAAGCATCAAGAATCATGTCCTAAGACCCCTTGAGCTGAGAATGTCATTAATTTGAACTTGGTAACTTGAAACTGAAGTTTCTTCAAAAGCCAGAATTTGAAATCATTGGTTTAGCTTCTAAAAACGTTTTTTTCTGCGTGTTTTTTCCTCTAAACGTGTTTAGTGAACTTCTAGAAGGGATTAGCACAACAAAACGCGCGTTTTGGTTGAGTTTTGATCAAATTAGAAGTCACACTTTTCTTGTTTGCAACTTCACATGATTTATCTCCAAACTTCATCATTTCACACGCCTGGACATTCCATTTGATTACCTACAAATAGAGGGTCATCCCTCATTCATTTCCTTAAGCTTGGATAGCCAGAATCACCCTGCCAAACTTGTTCCATAACTCAAAATTCTGCAACTTCGAAATCTATTTTTAAGCCTTTTTCAATCCAATTTTTCTATCAATTTACCTTCCTTGATCTTTGTGATACGGTGGGAGAGAACTGACCGTTTTTTGGAATGCTGGTTTGCATTTTGCGTTTGTGTTCGCAAAATGTCGCGGTAAGCAAGAGTCGCCACCATCTTTTATTTTATCCAACAAGGAAAGGAAAAAAGCACAGAAAAATTCCTTTTTCGAGATGTTTCTCGGGTCCGGGGGGTAGATTATAGAAAGGGAAGGTATTAGCACCCTTTCTATCCGTGGTTATCCACGGGCTCTTAGGTACTTGCTCAAAGTGTTTTCAAAAATTTCTTTTCTTTGTGTTTGTGAGTTTGAATGAAGTTTTTGTTTGAAAGGTGTAAGTGCGAAAAGTTTTGTTTTGTTTTAAAAGAGCAAGTATTTAAGAACCATCTACCTACTCGAAAAGGAAATTAATCTATGCTAATGTCCTTTAGACAATGCTATCCTACTATTAGTAAGTAGGTAGCACCGTCGTTGGAGTTTAAAGGTCAATTCGATTAAGGGACGTGTGGTCACTAAAGCAATGTTAGGATGCCTTAGCGGTAACCCTAATGTCTTAGATCATTTTTCAGAGGCAACAGTTTCGAGGCAATTATGATCTTTGGACAAGAGGGTGACCTCTAAAACTTCCTATACTCAATGACCACTTTCGAAGGCAACCAAGTGAGGTGTACCCTAAGAGTGCGCATGTGCGAGTGTGTTATTTCGGTTAATTTTATCTTTGTACATGTCATGGGTGAGCTATGTTGATTTTAAGTTCATACATTTGATCTTGTCATTCATTCCCTATTACCATACATCTAACAGTTTATAGATTGCAGAAATTAAATTGCGGAAATTAAATCTAAACTATTACAAGGCGTCGGGTATTTACATCGCCAAAAACAACCCTTAAAATTAAAGTGCGAAAAGTAAATAAAGCGATAAAATAAAGTCCTAATTAAAAGCTATTACATTCCAGGGAACAATTACATCAATGATAAAATGGATCACGCGCAAAAAATTAAATCGAAAGCATTTTTTAGGGTTTTGACCCTTTTTTTGAAAGAAAGCATTTTTTTGGTTTATTTTGGATTAAAAAGAAATTAGATCTAAGTTAAACATTAAATAAATGAATTACTTAATTAATGAAAATATTTTTGGATTTTTGGATATTTAAAGAAATAAAATAAATTTGATTTAAAGTTAGTAAAACCTAACATTCTACCTTAATTTTAATTATTGCAAAAAAATATTAAAAGTTAAACCTAATTAAACTAAATTAATTAAATTAATTTATTTACAAAAATAAAATGATGAATTTAATTTTAATAAATAAAATATATTTTTGTGTTTTTTATTTTATGAGAAAAAGATTTTAATTGATTAGTTTAAATAATAATAATAATAATTAAACAAAACAAATAAATAAATAAAAAGAAGAAAGAAATAACCAAGGGGTGTTGGGCCCAGATGGAGGTGAGATAGCAAATTTTTAGGCCCAACAGGCGCTGGCCTGGGCTGACTTTTGGAATTCCCTGCATGCACGTTGACTAGGCCTTATGATGGTCATCACCCTTGAGCCATCAGATTTGGCCTGGAGGCCATCTGGCGCTTGATTGGATGATGGTATATGGTGTACTGCGCCTTGGATGCTGCATGGAATAAACTGAAGAAAAATAATACAAAGGCATTGGGGGACCTGGGATTAGAACCCAGGTCCCATGAGTCACTGAACAACGCACTTACCACCACACCACTGCCTTCCATTTGTTAATGTAATAAACAACAATTATTATATGGAAAACAATTAAAATGCCAGCAAATATAAAAAAAAATAAGCGCGAAATTATGAATGGGCCAATGGGGAGAGGGCACGTGTTTGTCTTCTCCACTGAGACCTGGTTATTTTACCTGTGGATTTTCATCCGCAGCAAAATCCGTATGACCCTCCTAAAATCTTCTCTAGGCCATGGAAATTAATTCTAAACACATGGTTGTGTTCGTCTCCTTCCACTGATCATGTCCATGTCCATTATTAGCATCAATTTTGCATGCAATCGAAATACCCAAAAACAAGAACCAAGAACCCTAGAATCGGCTAGGGGGTTACAGGCTATGAAAATGCAATCAAAATATGCCAAAAGCTTCTAAATGGAACGATAAACATGTTTGCGTAAAGATTTTGCAAAAAAAACGCATGAATATGAGAATACGATTTCAAGTGCAGAGTGATTTTCAGAGGGACTTACAGCGCGATTGAGGAGAGGAGAGAGCTTGATTTTGGTTTCCTTTCACTCAGTGGATATCCAGCAAGGGGTCTATGTTGAGTTTTTGCTTTGTATCAGCCTCTAAGAGTGATTTCGATTCCACACTGTAGCGGTAGAAATGTGCAAGACTAAGCCATTGGATTGACTAGACTTTATACAAATCAAAATAAAAATCGCCACCGCGCTTTATTGTTTCCAAAGGAATGGGAAAAGAGCGAATAACCCAAAAAGAGGGGGAAAGATTCAAGGTAAGGGGGTTGGTTATGCAAAGGGAAGGTATTAGCACCCTAAACATCTGCGGTACTCCGCAGGAACCTCTATGAAAAATCTGTATATTTTGGCTATAAAATGTGTTGTATATAAAATGGATGGTGGAGGTGAGAAAAGAAATATTTTTATGATTTTTGCACCCGCCGCGGTTGCGAACCTTTAGTGCCTATGTACCACCTTTCATGCAATAGGGGATCAGGGTACACGTAGTTCATCTAGAAAAGACTTGTATGTTGATTGTTTTTAAACAAGGAGACAAGTCGTCATTGTTAGGAGAGAAGTCTTGACTAACGCCCACAAGGTGTAAGAAAGATGGACCCTGCATCAACAAGAGTGAGGGTTTGAGAACGCCTCTAGTACTCAAGTGGAAAAGTCAACACCTTTATAACCATAGGGATAGGAGAATGTTGCTCGACTATCAATGAATCATGTCTCACCTTGAAAAAAAATTTTGAATGGAAAAGGTGCTTGGGCGCACAAAAGAGTTTGAATGAGTTGAAGTGTTTTGTTAATTTTGAAAGAAATGTCAAAGTATGATTAAATGTATTGAAGTTTGTTTAAAGAAAAGAAGTTTAGAAGAAAAGGCACTCGACAAAGTCGAGGTTTATTATGAAAGCGGTTCGAGTTTAAAAACAAAGAAAATTTTGAAAAAAAAAAGATGAGAAGATTTTGAAAATTAAAGAAGATGGGAGGAGATGAAGGGACTATCCTAAAGCATAAGGTAAAAGCTAAGGAAGAGAACCGTCTAACCAACATGAAGCCGATACTTGACATTATAAGCCAATGTAGAATTCCCATTCTTTGGATTAAACCAAGCAAGCAAAGATACTAGACCTCTTGAGAGAATCAAACTTTAAGTGTATTAAGTCTTCGCAAAAATTGGGCAGAGTAACGGCTGTATATGGGTGAATTCCAGATTACAAATAAAGTATGTAATCACAATAACCTGCACACAAAACAAACAAACAACCCAATGTCTTGAGGTAATCCTCAAGAACTCCAGACAAAATAATGAATTAAGGTCACAAGGTCTCCAAGATAGGCCAAGGTCTCTAATCCTAAGTCCAAGAAGTCCATCACTCCATAATGCAAAGGATAGTAACAATGTAGTCAAAGTATCATTAATGATTTTTATGGTTCATGTTGATTATTAGGTGTCTTTAAAAGAAAAGAAAAGCTCAAGTGAGCAAAATAAAAATGACATAAAAGTAAATGCTCAAGTGAGCAAAGATGAAAATAGCATGAAATGTAAAATGCTAAAAGTAAATGGTACATAAAGCATGAAAATAAAAGTGTAAATTAAAGTTAATTGTTAGTAATTAGTGGTTAGTTGTATGACCATCTTGAAACTTGCATTTGGAACTCATTAGAGGATTGGTAGAACCAAAGCCTCCACACAACAAGTTGCATTTGCTTTTTGTCAAGTATATCATCCATTTTGGAATTCTCACAAGGCAATATGTAATGATCAACGATGTTTAAGTGATCTGCGTTGACCAAAGGTGTTGTAGATCCATCAGAGGACTGGTATAACCAAATTGTTGTACCCCAAAATTTGCCCTCCCATATTCTTCAAGATTTGTCAAAAGCATGCTTCAAAATTCCCCAAGGGTTCAACAGTTCAAGGGCCTCCTAACAGTCAAAACTAGGGTTTTGGTTCTGACAAAGAAAATGAAGTTTCTAAGGGTCCAATCAAGTCCCATATGCTTATAAACATGGTCAAGCATCCTCATACCAAGTTTCAAGACTTACAGCACAAAATTGCACAGTCAAAAACCCTAATTGCACTACAGTCAACTGTAGGGGCAAAATGGTCATTTGGCAGTCAAAAGTTCAAATTTTTGGTCAACATATCATTTTGAAGCCACAAACATCATTTGAACAATGCTTGATCATGATTCTCAAAGCTTGGCTCAAAAATCATCAAGATGCAAAAGTTTCCTTATTTGGACAGTTGAAAAAGTCAACTGTAAATTGACCAGGGCATAACTTTCACATGGATTATCAGAAAAATTCCATCCAAAGCTCATTTTGAAGATAAAGACATTTCCTACAACTCCTCTTCACACTTCAAGTCCAAGAAATGCTCTCACAAAAAGTTATCAATTTCAACATTATAGGTCATTTTCAAAAGTCAACAAAAAGGGACTTTAGGTCAAAAGCCATAACTTGAGATTGGTAAATCAAAATGACATGGGACCAAAGGCATTGGTTAGAGGACTCAAAGACCTTTCCAAAATGTCCAAGAACATGAGCAAAGCTTAAAAATTGAGCAAGTTATGCCTTGTGGAAGTTGGGAAATTTTTGGATATTTTGAAAAGTCAACATTGATTCAAATGACCTAAAATTGCTAATGGGCCTCGTTTTCTTCCACAATTCATCATCCAAGGCATGTGCACGACCATTTGGCCCAAAGGGAAGTTTTTTATCATTTTTATTTATTTATTTGGATTTTTAATCATTAATAATTCATTTAACTAATTAAAATACATGAAAAATACTAAACCTAACCTTTTGAATGTTTTTGTGCATAAAATAATCTCAATATTTCGTGCAAATCAGATTAGGAAAGAATTGAAGGTGATTGGATATGATTGAGGGCAAATGTGCATGAAAAGATTGGAAAATATTTTGCCATAAAAATCAATATCCATACATCAATTCCTTGATTCCTTGGACAAGAAAACTTAACCTAAATCATTCACCTATACATACACAAGCAAACCCTCGTGCAAAAGGACTAGAAGCTGCGCCATAGCCAAAGAATCGAACTCACACTTTTGCCTAAAAATTTCAAAACTGCAAACAAGGTTACAGGTCGATTCAAGCAAAGAGACTTGTTCCATCACCTTCCTGAGGCTTCAAGGAAGGTTTCCAAATAAAAACCATCCATCCTAACCTCAAGAAACGTGAGAACGATGGCCACCTGTACAGAAAATATTTGATATTCTTGCATCTCAATTCATGCATCTTTAGCAATTTTTAATATGTGATTCATGTTCATTATCTAATTCTGAAGCTAACTATATAATCCAATTGAATTTTCATCACCCATATGCGAATCTGCCATTATTATTTTCTAGGGTTTTGCAAGCTACGAATTGGGCGTTTCTTAACGCTGTAAAATTGGAATACCACAGTACCATGAATGGACTCAGCATGATTGGACGATTGAGAAACACTCCTCGCGCCTAATTTATGAGGCCATATGGCCTATTCGCTATTTTTTGGAATGATGCATAAGGGAACGGTTCAAAACCGTTGCCCATTCTTTTTTTTATTTCAGGAAAAAACAACGCTATGGAGAAGACGATGCAGTGGCAAGCTATGATTGGGTGATTTAAAAATTCGCGCTCAAAGTCCACCAACGCTTTGTTTTATTTTATATTAATTGATTGTTATTTGATAAACAAAGAAACAAAGTGGCACAATTGGCAGGCATACACATTGATAACCAACAGGACCTGGGTTCGATCCCAGGTCCCCACCCCTTTCCAATAATATTTTTTCAATTGTTATCCTGTGCAGGTTCAGTCCAAAGGAATACCATATGCTCCTCCATCCAACGCGCCACTTGGCCAATCTCATCCATCCAAGGGCCCAGATCTGAAGAGCATGGTGAACCCTAGTCAAAGATCCCACACGCGTCTTGAAAAGGTCAATGGGGCCAGGGATAATTGGGCCTGAATGCTGCAAATACACCTCCAAATTAGGGGCAGAAACCCCCCTAGGTTTGCAATCTTCTATATTTTTTCATTCTTTTTATTTCAATTATTATTCTTTTCAATTAATTCTTTTGATTTAGTTTTTTCATAAAAACATAAAAACAATATAAAAAATCAGAAAGGATAAAATTAAAATACATTTATTTAATTAATATTTTTTGTAAATAAAATTCATTAATTAACTTAGTTTTTAATTTAGGACTTAATCTTAATATTTTTTCAATAAAAACCTAAAATTTGTAGGATTAGGGTTTAATTAATTTTTTATCCTTTTTTTCTTTTCTTTCACAATAATTAATTATTAAAATATTATTTACTTTTATAAATCAAGATTTGCATGTAAATAATTAGGTTAATATTAGGTTAAAATTTAATACTTTCTTAATAAACTAAAACAATTAGAATTAGGGTTAATCTTTTAATTTCATTTAATTCTTTTTTCATTAAAATCATAAAATACAAAAATACCAAAAACAATTTCTTTTCATTTTAATTTTATTAATTTAATAATCGTTTAATTTAATTTAATTAAAAAGGGTCCAACGCCCTCGTTTCAACTTTAATTCAATTCGCATATTTATTTCTTTTTCTTTTAATATTTATGTATCTCTCCCAAAGCCTTGTAAACTCGGACATTTTTATCTTTCGCACTTTACTTTAATTCTTTATTTTTCTGTCAAATCGGGTTCTGGAAATTTTGGCGATGTGGACCCGCGCCTTTTGTAATAGTTTAGAACTTTATCTTTCCCGCACTTTTTAACTATTAAATAAATGCATGCAAGAATGAATGTCTAAATAAAAACAAACGCATAGATCACCGATAACATGACAAGGTAAATGCAATGAAAACGACACACAAAATCACATACCACCCCTAGGGTACGCCTCACTGTTGCCTTGCCCCGAAAGGTGATCGTCGAGTAGAGGATGTCTTAGTAAGTCCTCATGATCCGGGAACCTGGCATGAGGGTAGCTTCTAAGGTGTCTTCCCATTGCTCTGGTGATCACCATGTCCCGAACCTCGAATTGACCCGAACACCTCCAACGGTGGTGCTACCTACCTCTCAATGGTGGGATGGCATTACTTTAAAGGACATTTACACAGACGAATTCCTTAGGGTAGGTAGACGACTCCAGATACTTGCTCTAATTTCAAAAAACAAATTCAAAAATACTTTTCACACCGACATCTTTTCAAAAAGCTTTCGAAAGCAATTTTTCAAACACTCTTGAGGACCGATACAAGAGTCGAACTGAGATTTTCAAAGAAACTTTTTAAAAACCCACATTGAAAAGAAAACAAACCATTTTGAAAACACAAATGAGCAAGTATCTAAGAGCCCATGGATAACCATGGATAGAAAGGGTGCTAACACCTTCCCTTTCTATAATCTACCTCCCGAACCGAGAGCAATCTCTTTAAGGAATTTTTCTGTGCTTTTGTCCTTTCCATTTGGAGAAAATAAAAGACGGTGGCGACTCTTGCTTCCGCGACATTTCGCGAACCAGCGTTAAACAGTCAGTTCCAGATCCACCGATCACAGAACTGGCGACTCTGCTGGGGATTTCTTTATAAAGTGAGGTGTACCTTAGGGTAGTTCATAACTGTGTTTTCAATTGTATTGACTTGCTTGCTTTATTATTGTGGGACTGTCTTGGGAGTTCTATAGATCCTAACCCGGATCTGGGGATACCTTCTTAGAAAGTAGCAACAAGGCTGTGAGGGAACTGTGCGGGGTATACCGACATGGTTGAAATAGTCTGCTATGTTGATGTGGCACTTTGGTGTGTACCGGTAACCCTTGAGTTCAGTCAAGGAGAGTACGGGGCCTCCGCGTGGTGTCATGAAGCATCAACAGACCTTAGGAACCTTAATTGAACTATCTTGGCCTCTTTAAGGTAGTGAGATAACTGACTTTGGTGCAGTCCGAGGTTGGTTGATACTCGATACTACACTCAATTGAGGGTTTCTTTCCTGGAATATTTCGGTCGCCAGTTTAGTGGCTAAATCGAAACGATGAACAATGAAAGCAATCCCGTGATATTGGGACCCTTAGAACCAGGTTACTTCTGATAGGACAGGTTGAGCCCACCAACTTCAAGAGGGTAGTACCCCGAACTTCATACTGGCCTAAACTCTAAGGGCTCTCTGTGTGACTTGTGTGCTTTCATACTTGACTACTTGCATGCTTGTTATCTGACACTTGAGTTCCCTGCAGGTTTTGTTTGTAGTCCTTAATTAGGACTCATAGCAGGTTGTACTAAGTTTCTTGCAGGTTTTATTTATAGTCCTTAATTGGGACTCATGACAGGTCTTACTTGAGTTGCTTGCAGGTTTTGGTTTGCAGTCCTTAATTGGGGCTCACAACAGGGTTACTTACATTACCCCATGCATCATGACATCATACCATTGCATACATCCTAACCCATTTCAAGGATCTCTAAGGCTTGTGATGCAGGTCATGATAAATCAAACACCTAGCAAGGGGCAGAGAGGATTTATTTTCCTCTAGCCAAAGCTGTCAGGGGCTATGACCCACTGGATATGGTGAGCCTTTGACCCTTGAAGAAGGATTCTCAGCAACATGGAGTTCCTTCAATCAAGCTACAAATTCAAATTCTAACAAATTTTCTTGTTTATCCCGCGAGATCCTTGAAAACATTACATGCACGTCATACACATCATTGCATTACAGGTATCCCTTTTGCAGGTCTCTTACCTTTGTCGCTGTTTATTTCAGCAATGATTTCCCAACAAGATAACCAGGGACCTCCTGCTCAAGAGACTCAGTTCAAAGAGATCTTCTTAAGCCTATCCAAGGGGCAGGAAGAGCTGAGAACACTCCTCACGGGGACTTTGGTCAGGAACAATGCTGAGGACGACCAGGACGAACAGCTGAAACGTCTACAAGCTGAGGTAGACACATTGAAAACCCAGATGCTGGGGCAAAGGGCACTCATTCAAGGTTTAGCTCAGGAGCAAGGAGAGCTGAGGGCCATGATCAGTCAACTCCACCAAGGCAAATCCAACATGAAGCTACCAGTCCGAGTCAGGGACCAAGTCTTTGATCAGCTACCAAGAGGACAACAGTCTGGTATGGTGAAGAATGGACCTCCCCAAGTGGTTACTACTTCACAAACCCAGCATCAACGGGGTAATCGGCGTAAGCGATATACACCTGGAAGACATTTCTCTGAGACTGGTATACCATCATCTCTAATGCTGAAACGCTTGTTGGAGGTCAATCTGATTACTTTAAAGGGTCCTCCCCAGAATCCCGACACCTCTGCTCCTACTTACAACCCTGATGAAAGATGCGCCTACCATTCTGACAGTCCTGGACATGACACCGACGACTGTTGGAGCTTGAAGAACAAGATCCAGGACTTGATCGACGGAAGGGTGCTGGAGTTCATGCCGGGTGGCCAAATAAAAATCTTCTGCTAAGACTCTTCCATCTGAGATGACTAGTTCAAATTAAGAAGCTTTTGTTCATTAGAAATTTCAAGTTGTAATTTTCTTTTGTTCAAACATTTACTCATGTTAAACATTGTTATTTCATTAATGCATCGCATATGTCTGTTTTGAAGCAATATATTCGTATTCACTATACGCAACTTATTTTCATATTTTTTCTGATGATCAACTCTCAATTAATAATTCTAAGCCTTTTGAGGGAGGATGACGAAAACGATACCACGATCTGGACAGTATGCTTTTGAACGGACCCCGCTGATGAGGTACAGGCATTGTTTCAATTCCTAAACACTGGAGTTATAAGGAAGATAATCCCTCGTCAACCCCTTCGAGCCAAAGAAGTAGGAGTTTTTCTTTTCGAAAATTAAAACCCTTAATCATAACCTGGGGCAGGGTAGTCTCTCAGTTGATCCAAGTGCATAACAAATAGCACCAAGGAGGTCCTTACAAAACAAAGAAAGACAGTGATGGTTCCGAATAATCAACAAAGAAAGGCAGTCATTATCTCAAAAAATAAAAAAACCAATAAGTCAAAACCAATGAAGGAGACTTACAAAACTGGGGCATCACGCTGACTGTAATCACAAAAGAAATAGTTCAGGCAAAAAATAGGGATAAACAAAATCAAAAAAAGGGAAGAGGTCCTACAAACCCTCAACAAAAAAAGGAATGACTGCCTATTCAAAATAAGTTATCAACATCCGAATCATCACCGGAATATCAGAGCAAAGACTCAAACAAGGTCTAACGTATGATCAACTGAGTTTAGGTTTGGAGAACATCACGAAGAGTGGGTGGGTACAAATAATTTGAGCCTTTATCCTTTGTTTCTTAAACCGTGAACCAGGCCACGTTATAACCCTTAAAAGTCCTAGCTGAAGCATGGGTTAGTTCGAAAGCATACTGTGACGAAAGGTATCCTGACTCCTTAAGGCTTACTATAAAGAAGGAGTTGACATCACGTTTTACAAACATTCATTTGTTTTATGGAAAAAGAATGCATTTTCAAAATCTTCAAGATAGACATAGGCTTTGCATTTTTAACATAACTTTGTTTGCATATGACTTTTTGTTTGAACAGCATAGAAGTTCGCACGACGAAAGCCTAATGAACAGAAGTACTTCCAATCAAGGGGCATGGCATGATCATGGTACATCATCTGGGGCAATCCAATCAAGATTCGGAGAATCTCTCAACAATGCCAAACAGCTTGGGGCAAATCTCCGCCTGAGTCACTTGGGGCACTCCAGCAACAAATCTTGCATGATCAAACACTTTCTGGTGGCATGGCAAAGCACTTCTAACAGGGGCAACTCCCTACATTCTGAAAGCATGGACATAGTAAAAAAGATGCTGCGCAAAATTAAAGACCCGCTAGGCTGACATGCCTAGGCAAAAATAAGGGCTTCCCGGCGAACCAAAAGGGTTCGGGCAAGAATAAGGGATGAAATGAAAATAATCTGTACACCCGGCAAGCCGAAAACCTGAAAAGGAGGCTTGGGCAAAAATGGGTATCCCGGTGGACCGAAAACCCGAAAGGGCGGTCCAGGAAAAAATTAGGGATCAAAGCGTACGACTATGTTCTGTCATCTTGTCACCAGAAGAAGGTTTGTCCATCAACGACTATCAGCACCACCACAGGTATCTTCTCCCATAGAAACAAGGGCAATAAAGAGTTGTCTAAGCAGTCTAATTATTCCCCAAAGGTACCAAGGTAGGCTCAGCTGAAGAGCATAACCAGATATCTTAATTCCCCAGAGAGTGAGCCAGCAAGTCAGTGCACTCTCCCCAAGCTATATTATCAAACCTTAAAGAAGTTGGGTATCCTCCAGCAGATCTCAACATTCCCCAGCAGTACATGAATTCTTAACAAGCATCCCCGGCAGTCTTGGTCCAAAGATTGTTCCCCGGCGGTATATCAAACATTTAGCGGAGCCTTTTCCCAACACAGTTCAAAACTTCCCCCCAGAGAGTCCAATCTAGTTCCCCAGAAAAGTTGGAATCCTGCTCCCCAACCAGTAAGCTTATCCCCAGTAGATTCTGGAAGCTTATTCTCGCAGAGCCCGAACGCGCCTTCCGGATCTATTCAAAGAGTTATTTCCTTACCAGGATATAACTGGGTTATCCTCAGCCAAAAGCCACGGAAAGAGCGTCCTCGACGAAGTCTTCTTATCCCCAGCGAAGTCCATTAACACTTCCAACACAACAAGGGTATCCCCGGCAGGTTATTATCAACACTCAACAAAGTACCTCGTCCCACAAAGCATTGCTCCCCCAGCAAGATTACTAGAGTACTTTTCTCCCCGCAGAGTAATCCATCCGCCAAGTTTATTCCCCAACGGAGTCATCTTCTCCTACTGGTATTCTTTCAACTATCATCCCCGGCGGAAGCAAAATCTATCCTTCAACGTTAGCCCAGGAGTTAACCTCCCGGCACTCGTCAAGGATTTAATTTCCGAGACAAAAATACATTCATAAGCAAAACATCTTCATACATTATAGCATGCATATACGCATCATGAACATACAATCTCACTTATTCAGAGAGCATCCCGCATGTCATACAACATGACATCGCATACAACTAACGCTTGTCTTTTCAGGACAAAAGTACAAAAATGATTACCATCAATGGTCGCAACTAAAGATCCGATTCCTGAATCTTTCCAGGGTGTATCTGTTGATGACCAATTACCAGATCCGATTCCTATATCTTGCCAGGGTGTGTCTGAAGAGTTCGAGGATCCGATGCCTGAATCTTGCCAGGGTGTATCCGTTGAAGACTAACATTACCAGATCTGATTCCTGTATCCTGCCAGGGTGTGTCTGAAGAGTTCGAGGGTCCGATGCCTGAATCTTGCCAGGGTGTATCCGTTGAAGACTAACATTACCAGATCCGATTCTTGTATCTTGCCAGGGTGTGTCTGAAGAGTTCGAGGGTCCGATGCCTGAATCTTGCCAGGGTGTATCCGTTGAAGACTAACATTACCAGATCCGATTCCTGTATCTTGCCAGGGTGTGTCTGAAGAGTTTGAGGATCCGATGCCTGAATCTTGCCAGGGTGTATCCGTTGAAGACTAACATTACCAGATCCGATTCCTGTATCTTGCCAAGGTGTGTATGAAGAGTTCGAGGGTCCGATGCCTGAATCTTGCCAGGGTGTATCCGTTGAAGACTAACATTACCAGATCCGATTCCTGTATCTTGCCAGGGTGTGTCTGAAGAGTTCGAGGATCCGATGCCTGAATCTTGCCAGGGTGTATCCGTTGAAGACTAACATTACCAGATCCGATTCCTGTATCTTGCCAGGGTGTATCTGTTGAAGACATTTCAAGACCTAGACCGATTCAGTTAATCGACCCTAAGATTTTCTGTCCCTTATCCAGTCATAGGCCTTCTCTAGTCCAGCTAAATCAACCCCAAACAGATTTTTCTGATAAAGACTCAGCAGAAGTTAATCCCAGATTTTGCTCAACGATTGCTGTTGAAGTTGAAGTTATCCAAGGTTCTCTCAACGTTTGCTGTTGAGGTGGTAATCGCCTATGGTTCTCTCCCCGATCCTGCGGAGGTAGTAATCCCAAGATTTTCTCAACGATTACTGTTGAGGTTAAAGTCATCCAAGGTTCTCTCACCGTTCCTGTTGAGGTAGTAACCATCCCTGGTTCATTCATCATCGTTTGAAGCTCCAGATTCAGCTCCTGTAACCAGTCAGGACACATCTATACAAAGCATCTGAAGACCAGCTCCTGTAACAGGTCAGGTAATCATTTTCTTTTTGCAGGTATGCAAGTTCTCGCTAAGGAATCTCTTATGCGATCAACATCCAGATGGCATCTATAAGCCCATCCACCCTCCATCATCTCTTAGCATGGCATCTATAAGCCCATCATCCTATCCATCAATCTCCAAATGGCATCTATAAGCCCATTCCCATCATCACACCGCTACTATGTGAGCGCAAATTTCTGGGCACTCTAGTGTTCAATCATCTTCTACCTTCGGATTACGAAAGGCACGTTAGCCAATCTGCATCCTCAGGTCTAAGAAGATTGAACAGGGGCAATTGTTGTACCCCAAAATTTGCCCTCCCATATTCTTCAAGATTTGTCAAAAGCATGCTTCAAAATTCCCCAAGGGTTGAACAGTTCAAGGGCCTCCTAACAGTCAAAACTAGGGTTTTGGTTCTGACAAAGAAAATGAAGTTTCTAAGGGTCCAATCAAGTCCCATATTCTTATAAACATGGTCAAGCATCCTCATACCAAGTTTCAAGACTTACAGCACAAAATTGCACAGTCAAAAACCCTAATTGCACTACAGTCAACTGTAGGGGCAAAATGGTCATTTGGCAGTCAAAAGTTCAAATTTTTGGTCAACATCTCATTTTGAAGCCACAAACATCATTTGATCAATGCTTGATCATGATTCTCAAATCTTGGCTCAAAAATCATCAAGATGCAAAAGTTTCCTTATTTGGACAGCTGAAAAAGTCAACTGTAAATTGACCAGGGCATAACTTTCACATGGATTATCAGAAAAATTCCATCCAAAGCTCATTTTGAAGATAAAGACATTTCCTACAACTCCTCTTCACACTTCAAGTCCAATAAATGCTCTCACAAAAAGTTATCAATTTCAACATTATAGGTCATTTTCAAAAGTCAACAAAAAGGGACTTTAGGTCAAAAGCCATAACTTGAGATTGGTAAATCAAAATGACATGGGACCAAAGGCATTGGTTATAGGACTCAAAGACCTTTCCAAAATGTCCAAGAACATGAGCAAATCTTAAACATTGAGCAAGTTATGCCTAGTGGAAGTTGGGAAATTTTTGGATATTTTGAAAAGTCAACATTGATTCAAATGACCTAAAATTGCTAATGCGCCTCTTTTTCTTCCACAATTCATCATCCAAGGCATGTGCACGACCATTTGGCCCAAAGGGAAGTTTTTTATCATTTTTATTTATTTATTTGGATTTTTAATCATTAATAATTCATTTAATTAATTAAAATACATGAAAAATACTAAACCTAACCTTTTGAATCTTTTTGTGCATAAAATAATCTCAATATTTCAAGCAAATCAGATTAGGAAAGAATTGAAGGTGATTGGATATGATTGAGGGCAAATGTGCATGAAAAGATTGGAAAATATTTTGCCATAAAAATCAATATCCATACATCAATTCCTTGATTCCTTGGACAAGAAAACTTAACCTAAATCATTCACCTATACATACACAAGCAAACCCTCGTGCAAAAGGACTAGAAGTTGCGCCATAGCCAAAGAATCGAACTCACACTTTTGCCTAAAAATTTCAAAACTGCAAACAAGGTTACAGGTCGATTCAAGCAAAGAGACTTGTTCCATCACCTTCCTGAGGCTTCAAGGAAGGTTTCCAAATAAAAACCATCTATCCTAACCTCAAGAAACGTGAGAACGATGGCCACCTGTACAGAAAATATTTGATATTCTTGCATCTCAATTCATGCATCTTTAGCAATTTTTAATATGTGATTCATGTTCATTATCTAATTCTGAAGCTAACTGTATAATCCAATTGAATTTTCATCACCCATATGCGAATCTGCCATTATTATTTTCTAGGGTTTTGCAAGCTACGAATTGGGCGTTTCTTAACGCTGTAAAATTGGAATACCACAGTACCATGAATGGACTCAGCATGATTGGACGATTGAGATACACTCCCCGCGCCTAATTTATGAGGCCATATGGCCTATTCGCTATTTTTTGGAATGATGCATAAGGGAACGGTTCAAAACCGTTGCCCATTCTTTTTTTTTTATTTCAGGAAAAAACAACGCTATGGAGAAGACGATGCAGTGGCAAGCTATGATTGGGTGATTTAAAAATTCGCGCTAAAAGTCCACCAACGCTTTGTTTTATTTTATATTAATTGATTGTTATTTGATAAACAAAGAAACAAAGTGGCACAATTGGCAGGCATACACATTGATAACCAACAGGACCTGGGTTCGATCCCAGGTCCCCACCCCTTTCCAATAATATTTTTTCAATTGTTATCCTGTGCAGGTTCAATCCAAAGGAATACCATATGCTCCTCCATCCAACGCGCCACTTGGCCAATCTCATCCATCCAAGGGCCCAGATCTGAAGAGCATGGTGAACCCTAGTCAAAGATCCCACACGCATCTTGAAAAGGTCAATGGGGCCAGGGATAATTGGGCCTGAATGCTGCAAATACACCTCCAAATTAGGGGCAGAACCCCCCCTAGGTTTGCAATCTTCTATATTTTTTCATTCTTTTTATTTCAATTATTATTCTTTTCAATTAATTCTTTTGATTTAGTTTTTTCATAAAAACATAAAGCAATATAAAAAATCAGAAAGGACAAAATTAAAATACATTTATTTAATTAATATTTTTTGTAAATAAAATTCATTAATTAACTTAGTTTTTAATTTAGGACTTAATCTTAATATTTTTTCAATAAAAACCTAAAATTTGTAGGATTAGGGTTTAATTAATTTTTTATCCTTTTTTTCTTTTCTTTCACAATAATTAATTATTAAAATATTATTTACTTTTATAAATCAAGATTTGCATGTAAATAATTAGGTTAATATTAGGTTAAAATTTAATACTTTCTTAATAAACTAAAACAATTAGAATTAGGGTTAATCTTTTAATTTCATTTAATTCTTTTTTCATTAAAATCATAAAATACAAAAATACCAAAAACAATTTCTTTTCATTTTAATTTTATTAATTTAATAATCATTTAATTTAATTTAATTAAAAAGGGTCCAACGCCCTCGTTTCAACTTTAATTCAATTCGCATATTTATTTCTTTTTCTTTTAATATTTATGTATCTCTCCCAAAGCCTTGTAAACTCGGACATTTTTATCTTTCGCACTTTACTTTAATTCTTTATTTTTCTGTCAAATCGGGTTCTGGAAATTTTGGCGATGTGGACCCGCGCCTTTTGTAATAGTTTAGAACTTTATCTTTCCCGCACTTTTTAACTATTAAATAAATGCATGCAAGAATGAATGTCTAAATAAAAACAAACGCATAGATCACCGATAACATGACAAGGTAAATGCAATGAAAACGACACACAAAATCACACACCACCCCTAGGGTACGCCTCACTGTTGCCTTGCCTCGAAAGGTGATCGTCGAGTAGAGGATGTCTTAGTAAGTCCTCATGATCCGGGAACCTGGCATGAGGGTAGCTTCTAAGGTGTCTTCCCATTGCTCTGGTGATCACCATGTCCCGAACCTCGAATTGACCCGAACACCTCCAACGGTGGTGCTACCTACCTCTCAATGGTGGGATGTCATTACTTTAAAGGACATTTACACAGACGAATTCCTTAGGGTAGGTAGACGACTCTAGATACTTGCTCTAATTTCAAAAAACAAATTCAAAAATACTTTTCACACCGACATCTTTTCAAAAAGCTTTCGAAAGCAATTTTTCAAACACTCTTGAGGACCGATACAAGAGTCGAACTGAGATTTTCAAAGAAACTTTTTAAAAACCCACATTGAAAAGCAAACAAACCATTTTGAAAACACAAATGAGCAAGTATCTAAGAGCCCATGGATAACCATGGATAGAAAGGGTGTTAACATCTTCCCTTTCTATAATCTACCTCCCGAACCGAGAGCAATCTCTTTAAGGAATTTTTCCGTGCTTTTGTCCTTTCCATTTGGAGAAAATAAAAGACGGTGGAGACTCTTGCTTCCGCGACATTTCGCGAACCAGCGTTAAACAGTCAGTTCCAGATCCACCGATCACACAAATCCTCTACACAATGAATCTCAAGGTTATTGGATCAAAGAGATCAAATTAACATACTTGGGCTTGCAATCATAAGTTTGGGCCACGAATGATCATTTATTCGAATCGGGACAAAATTTAGCGTTATGTTAAGCAATCGTAAGTGGACTTATGTAAAAGTCACACCTATTTTGAGGCCCGTCAATAGAAATCTATGTACTTCATGTTTGGATAAATGATATAGAGATCACCATCCCTTAACATGTAGCACAATTAAAAAAGAAAGGGATAAGATGAATAGGGAGGGAAATGATAAGCTAATTTGGATCACCATTTCAAAATTCTTTCATATTTAAATTCAACCACTCCCCTAGATGGATTAAAGCACTAAACATATCATTAATCCAAAGCACCAAAAATGAATTAAATAATTCACTCTTAGGTAGATTTGAATTGATGAACATTTATCCAACTCCATCTACATCACAAAGTCCATTGAGTTTAAAGACAAATTGGACATTTAAAATTGCAATCCAAACCAACAATCAAAAGGAGTGAGTAGAAAAAGCATTTTGGATCAAAGCTGCCCCAAAACAAGGCAAAAAATACATTCTGTTCAGGTGTAAATCGATTTACACTACTATGTAAATCGATTTACACAGTATAATTTTCAAAAAAATTATGCAAATTTGTGTTGTGTAAATCGATTTACACTACTATGTAAATCGATTGCACACAGAAGCAGTAGCAAAAATAGCATTTTAAAAGGGCAATTGCTTGTTCAAACTTTCCATCAAACACCTTATGATCATGGATCCACTTGAGCACGAAAATTACATCAAATTATGAGAAAATAACACCATTGGAATCACAAAATAATGCTCAAAGAATCAATCCCAAAGATCACCAAGAGATCACATTGTGAAAGATGAATTATCCAAACTTACCAAAGGTAGATCTAGAGAATTATCAAAACAACTTCAAGAATTTGCTTCAATTCAACCACAAGAATCAATTGACCAAGCTTGGATGTAGAGAATTGATGGAGAAAAAGTGTTTGGATGAAGGTTTAGCTCAAAGATTAGTAAGCTTCAATGCAAAGTGTGATCGGTGGATCTGGAACTGACTGTTTAACGCTGGTTCGCGAAATGTCGCGGAAGCAAGAGTCTCCACCGTCTTTTATTTTCTCCAAATGGGAAGGACAAAAGCACAGAAAAATTCCTTATAGAGATTGCTCTCGGTTCGGGAGGTAGATTATAGAAAGGGAAGGTGTTAGCACCCTTTCTATCCATGGTTATCCATGGGCTCTTAGATACTTGCTCATTTGTGTTTTCCAAAATGGTTTGTTTGCTTTTCAACTGTGGGTTTAAAAAGTTTCTTTGAAAATTTCAGTTCGACTCTTGTATCAGTCCTCAAGAGTGTTTGAAAAGTTGCTTTCGAAAGCTTTTTGAAAAGTGTCGGTGTGAAAAGTATTTTTTTGAGTTGTTTTGAAATTAGAGCAAGTATCTAAAGTCGTCTACCTACCCTAAGGAATTCGTCTGTGTAAATGTCCTTAAGGTAGTACCATCCCACCATTGAGAGGTAGGTAGCACCACCGTTGGAGGTGTTCGGGTCAATTCGTTTGTTAGGGACAGTGTGGTCACTAGAGCAACAGTAGGACACCTTAGAAGCTACCCTTATGCCATTGATCCTTTTTAATTCCGAGGCAACCATTTCGAGGCAACTGGATCATGTCATGGACATAAGGACTTACTAAAACGTCCTATACTCGACGACCACGTTTCGAGGGTAAGGCAACAGTGAGGCGTACCCTAAGAGTGGTGTGTGAATTTGTGTGTTATTTTCAGTTATGTTTTATCTGGTACATGTATCATGGTGATCTACGCTTGTTTTTAATTTAGGCCATACATTCTTTCATGCGAATTATTAACAGTAAAAAAAGATGCGAGAAGGTAAAAGTCCTACGCTATTACAAAGGCGCGGGTCTACATCGCCAAATTAATCCAAGACCCGATTTGAAATAAAATAGAAATGCGGAAAAGATAAATGTCTAATTAAGCTATTACATGGCTTTGGGAGAATTACATGAATATTCACAAAAAGAAATAAAAATGCGAAGAGAATTAAAGTCGGGAATGCGAGGGCGTTGGACCCTTTTAAAGAAATTAAGCTACAGTTAATAAATTAATTAAGTTAAAATAAAAAGAAAAGATTTTTTTTGGAGTTTTTTGTATTTATGGATTTTAAGAAAATTAATGGAATTAAAAAGAAAAGTAAATTAACCCTAATTCTAAATTGTTTTTTAATTTATTAAAAAAATGTTTAAGTTTATACCCTAATTTTAACCTAATTATTACATGGCAATTTATTTACAAGATAATTAATATTTTAATAATGATAAGAGAAAAGAAAAAGAATAAAATATTTAGAGTCCTAATTCTATATTTTTTAGTTTATAAAAAAGATATTTAAAATTAAACCTAGGATAAAAACTAAAACAATTAATAAAATTTATTTACAAAATGTTAGTGAATTAAACATAAAAACATATTTTTTATTTTTGTAGTTTCTGAATTTTTTTGGGTATTTTTATGTTTTTATGAAAATATATTAATTTAAAGAATTAAAAGAAAATAATTAAATTAAAACAAATAATAGAAAATAGAAAAAAGAAAAGAAATACAAACACTTGGGGGGTGTTGACCCCAATTTGGAGGTATTTGGCCAGCAATTAGGCCCAATGTTTTAAGGCCTTGTTTGACTTTATTGGCTTGCGTGTGACACGTCTGACTTATGCACTTGGTGGTCTCCAGATCAAGGCCATTGGACTCATCTCAGTGGCCATGTGGCAAGCTTGGGTGGTGGATGTATGATGAACTCCTGGGCGTACACTGCATGAGATCAAGTGAAAACAAAATTCATTGAAAAATATGGGGGACCTGGGAATCGAACCCAGGTCCCAGTACCTATTGGACAACGCATCAACCAACTGTGCCAGGCGCTTTCTTTGTAACATTAATGGAATGCAATTAATATATAACAAAACAAAATGCTAATGCTGTTAATTCAAAAAACGCGCTAAAACTTGAATTGTCCAATCACCGATTGACAGCGTGCCTTCTTCTTCGTTGATTCGTTTTGCCCTGAAAAAAAACAGTTAGATAGCGGGGGTTTTTAACCCCCACTAAGTGATAAACATGAAAATAGCGAATAGGTCCTGGTTGCTCATAAATTGAGCGCGACCTATGGATTGAGTTCGTGTGAAGCTTCTGGTTCAAATGGCCCTGGTCTCGTGTCTCAATTTTTCCAGAATAAGGAAGCCCGAAATTTGAACCTCTGAAAACCTAGAGGACATTAATGGTAGGTTCTCATACAGGGCATACAAATTCAATTAACTGACATTTTTAGCTTCAGCATGATTCAATTAGTATAAACCAACATCAAAAACACATGAAAAATGCAGGGAATTCAAAATGCGATTATGAGTATTTTCATGAAAAGTGAGACATGATTCTACCAGTTCTTTGCGTTAGAAGCAGTGGTTTTGATCCAGAAACGTTCCTTGAGGCCTCAGGAATGTAATGGGATTGTTCTCTTGCCTTGAAACGCTTTGGAATGGTGTTTTCAGTTTTGACTTTTTTCACAAAAATTGCAAAGTGTGTTTGTGATCTGGAGCGCAGCTTCAAGGTCTTTTGCACTAGGGTTAGGTTCTGACTTATGTATGGGACGAATTAGGGTAAAGATTTGAGTCAAAAAGCCTTGTAATCATGAATCCAATATTTGATTTTTATGGCATATTTTTTTCAATCTTTTCCATGTGTTTTTGGTACTAATCATGGCCAAATCTTTCCTTCTTTGGGTGTGCACGAATCTTGAGTAATCAATGAGAGCAAATGCTGCATAAAAAGATTCAAATGCATTTGTTTAGTATTTTTTCCATATTTTATTTAATTAAATGAATTAATTGTGATTAAAAATTCAAATAAATAATAAAAATGATGAAATAAATCCCCTTTGGGCCAAATGGTCGTGCATAGTCTTTGAATCATGATTCTTGGAAGAAAATGTGGCCCATTAGCAATTTTGAGGCATTTGAAGCAAAGTTGACTTTTCAAAATTCCCAAAAATTTCCCAACTTCCACAAGGCATATCTTGCTCAATTTTTAAGATTCGATCATGTTCTTGGACATTTTGGAAAGGTCTTGAAGTCCTCTAACCAATGCCTTTGGTCCCATGTCATTTGGATTTACCCATCTCAAGTTATGGTCTTTGACTTAAAGTCCCTTTTTGTTGACTTTTGAAAATGACCTATAATGTTGAAATTGATAACTTTTTGTGAGAGCATTTCTTGGACTTGAAGTGTGAAGAGGAGTTGTAGGAAATGTATTTATCTTCAAAATGAGCTTTGGATGGAATTTTTCTGATAAACCATGTGGAAGTTATGCCTTGGTCAAGTTACAGTTGACTTTTTCAACTGTCCAAATATGGAAACTTTTGCATCTTGAGACTTTTTGAGCCATGCCTTGAAAATCATGATCAAGAATTGATCAAATGATGTTTGTGGCTTCAAAATGAGATGTTGACCAAAAATTTGGACTTTTGACTGTCAAATGACCATTTTGCCCCTGCAGTTGACTGTAGGGCAATTAGGGTTTTTGACTATGCAATTTTGTGCTGTGAGTCTTGAAACTTGGCATGTGGATGCTTGACCCTGTTTGTAGGCATGTGGGACTTGATTGGACCCTTGAAAACTTCAATTTCTTTGCCAGAACCAAAATCCTAATTTTTTACTGTTAGGAGGCCCTTGAACTGTGCAACCCTTGGGGAGATTTTGAAGCATGCTCTTTGCAATTCTTGAAGAATATGGGAGGGAAAATTTTGGGGTACAACAGTTGTCCCTGTTCAATCTTCTTAGACCTGAGGATGCAGATTGGCTGACGTGCCTTTCGTAATCCGAAGGTGGAAGATGATTGAACACTAGAATGCCCAGAAATTTGCGCTCACATAGTAGTGTGATGATGGGAATGGGCTTATAGATGCCATTTGGAGATTGATGGATAGGATGATGGGCTTATAGATGCCATGCTGAGAGATGATGGAAGGTGGATGGGCTTATAGATGCCATCTGGGTGTCGATCACGTAAGAGATTCCTTAGCGAGAACTTGCGTACCTGAAAAAGAAAATGATTACCTGACCTGTTACAGGAGCTGGTCTTCAAACTCTTTGTGCAGATGTGCCCTGACTGGTTACAGGAATTGAATCTGGAGCTTCAAAAAGGTGATGAATGAACCAGGGATGGTTACTACCTCAACGGGAACGCTGAGAGAATCTCGGGGCGATTACTACCACAACAGGAATGCTGAGAGAACCTTGGGCGATTACTACCTCAACATGAACGCTGAGAGAACCTTGGGCGATTACTACCTCAACAGGAACGTTGAGAGAATCTTGGGCGACTTCAACCTCAACAGTAACGCTGAGAGAATCTTGGATGACTTCAACCTCAACAGTAACGCTGAGAGAATCATAGGCGACTTCAACCTCAACAGTAACGCTGAGAGAATCTTGGATGTCTTCTACTGAGTCTTCATCAGGAAAATCTTTTAGGGATCGATTTAACTGGACTAGAGAAGGCCTTTGATTGGATAAGAATCAGGAAAATCTTAGGATCGACTTAACTGAACCAAGCAAGGTCTTGGAATCTTCAACAGGATAAGAAACAGGGAGATCTTTGGGTCGATCTGACTGAACCAGAGAAGGCCTTTGACTGGATAAGAATCAGGAAAATCTTAGGGTCGATTTAACTGAACCAGGCAAGGTCTTGGAATCTTCAACTGGATAAGAATCAGGGAGATCTTAAGGTAGATATGACTGAACCAGAGAAGGCCTTTGACTGGATAAGAATCAGGAAAATCTTAGGGTTGATTTAACTGAACCAGGCAAGGTCTTGGAATCTTCAACTGAATAAGAAACAGGGAGATCTTAGGGTCGATCTGACTGAACCAGAGAAGGCCTTTGACTGGATAAGAATCAGGAAAATCTTAGGGTCGATTTAACTGAACCGGACAAGGTCTTGAAATCTTCAACTGGATAAGAATCAGGGAGATCTTAGGGTCGATCTGACTGAACCAGAGAAGGCCTTTGACTAGATAAGAATCAGGAAAATCTTAGGGTCGATTTAACTGAACCAAACTAAAGTCTTGAAATATAGCTGAGAACCTAACTGGATCTTTCCTGAAAGGTAAAGGTCAGTCATATGCAAGGCATGATATGAATCAAGCGATGATGTTCTCAACATAAATGAGATTTGTAAGATATGATGCGTATATGCATGCTATAATGTATGAAAATGTGATGTTTATGAATGTATCTTTTTGTCTTAGGAAAATAGATCCTTGACGGGTGCCGAGAAGTCACTCCTGGGCTGATGTTGAAGAATAGATCTTTGCTTCCGCTGGGGATGATAGTTGCAAGAATACCGGTAGGAGAAGATAACTCCGTTGGGGAATAAACTTGGCGAACGGATTACTCTGCGGGGAGAAAAGTACTCTAGCGATCTTGCTGGGAAACAATCCTCTGTGGGGAGAGAGGTACTTTGCTAGGATATTGATGGTAACTTCGCCGGGGATACCATTAATATGTTGGAAGTGTTAATGGACTCCGCTGGGGATAAGAAGACTTCGTCGGGGACGATCTTTCCGTGGCTTTTGGCTGAGGATAACCCAGTTATATCCTGGTAGGGAAATAACCTTTGAATAAAGCCCGGGGACGCGTTCGTGCTCTGTAGGGGATAAGCTTCCAGAATCTACTGGGGATAAGCTTCCTGCTGGGGATATGGATTCCACTTTCCTGGGGAAGCTTTTGGACTGGACTCTCCTGGGGAAATTAATTTGATATGCTGGGGGAAGTAGCTCCATTGAATGTTTGATATACCGCCGGGGAACAATCTTTAGACCAAGACTGCCGGGGATGCTTGTTAAGAATGCCCGTATATTGCTGGGGAATGTTGAGATCTGCTGGAGGATACCCAACTTCCTTAAGGCTGATAATATCTTTGCTTGGGGAGAGTGTATTGACTTGTTGGCTCACTCTCTGGGGAATTAAGATATCTGGTTATGTTCTTCAGCCGAACCTACCTTGGTACCTTGGTGGATGGAACAATTAGATCGCTTAGACAACTCTTTATTGCCCCTGTTTCTAATGTTACCTGTAATTAATCCTTTGTTTCGTATGCAAATATTCATGAGTGAGCAAATTATTGTCAATGCATATATCACAAATTGAACCTTGGACGTTCTTCGCAAAACAAAACAGAAAAGGAAAACAAATGGTAATTTGAGCTGAAAAGTATATTTGTATTGATTTTTGAATTTGCCTGTAAAATAGGCGTTTATGTACAAGAGGTTGACGTCCTAGTAAGAGAACGCCGCCGAACAAAAGAATTTATACAAATTTGTACAAGAGAAAATAAAACAGCTGTGTGAAATGAATGATCCACTGGGTTTCAACTCTGCTATCGCCTTTATGTCTTTGAGCGTCTCATCACTTGATGACCTTAGTTGAGGATGAAGCTGATTGATCGATGCCGTTTGAACTTGATGTAGATACCGGATTCTGGATGCAAAGTGATCCAATGAGACAGAGTATTACGCTTTATCCCTAACTTTTGCTTGGACCGCCCTTTCGGGTTTTCGATCCACCAGGATACCCATTTTTGCCCAAGCCGCCTTTTCAGGTTTTCGACTTTCCGGGTGTACAAATTTTTTCATTTCATCCCTTCATTTTGCCCGAACCCTTTTGGTTCGCCGGGAAGCCCTAATTTTTTCCTAGGTATGTCAACCTAGTGGGTCTTTTTCATGCGTAGTATCTTTTTACTATGTCTGCATTAGCGGGGTGAGGAAGGTCGTCACCATCCATGTTGGTTAGAATCATGGCTCCTCCTGAGAACACATGCTTAACCACAAATGGCCCTTCGTACGTAGGGGTCCATTTTCCCCTTGGATCACTCTGAGGAAGGATGATACGTTTAATTACCAGATCCCCAACTTGATATTCTTGTGGTCTGACCTTTTTGTTAAATGCCTTGATCATCCGCTTTTGATACGTCTGACCATGACAAATAGCAGCAAGTCTCTTTTCGTCAATTAAGTTTAGCTGATCAAGTCGTGTCTGGATCCAATCATCTTCACTCAGATCTGCATCCTTCATTATCCGGAGAGAGGGTATCTGCACTTCGATCGGTAAGACTGCCTCCATGCCGTAGACCAAGGAGAAAGGAGTTGCCCCGGTTGACGTCCTGGCTGAGGTACGATACCCATGTAGAGCGAACGGTAACATCTCGTGCCAATATTTATAAGTCACTGTCATCTTCTGCACGATTTTCTTAATGTTCTTATTTGCTGCCTCTACAGCCCCATTCATATTCGGTCTGTAAGGAGAAGAGTTGTGGTGCTGTATCTTAAACTGTTCGCAGAGCTCAGTGATCATCTTGTTATTAAGATTGGTATCGTTGTCTGTAATGATCCTTTCTGGGACGCCGTATCGACAGATCAGATTATGCCGAATGAACCGTGCCACAACCGTCTTGGTTACCGTAGCGTAGGAAGCTGCTTCAACCCACTTCGTGAAGTAATCAATTGCCACCAGGATGAAGCGATGCCCATTGGATGCCGTTGGTTTAATCTCACCGATCATATCTATGCCCCACATTGCAAACGGCCAAGGCGCAGTCAGAACATTTAGAGGAACTGGAGGAACGTGCAACTTGTCTGCATATATCTGGCATTTATGGCATGTCCGAGAGTGTTGATAATAGTCAGCTTCCATGGTGGACCAGAAATACCCTGCCCGAAGGATTTTCTTTGCCATAGTATGTCCACTGGAATGTGTTCCGAAGGTCCCTTCGTGTAGCTCTTCCATGATCCTTTCTGCTTCAGTTTTATCCACACAACACAGTAGGGTCGAATCATGGTTTCGCTTATACAGAATGTCGTTGCTAAGGAAGAACTTTGTTGCGAACCTTCTCAGAAACTTCTTATCATTGACAGATGCACCTTCAGGGTATTCCTGAACTTCCAAGTATCTCTTCACCTCATGGTACCAAGACTTCTCAGTCACCAATTCAGTCTCGAGATCACAACAGTATGCTGGTTCGTCCAGTTTCCAGATGATGATCCGGGGAGCCTCATTGTCCCATTTGACCTTGAACATTGAAGACATCGTAGCTAACGCGTCAGCCAGCTGATTCTCCTCTCTCGGGAAATGTTCAAAGGTTATCTCTGTGAAGTGGGGGATCATGGTCAACACACATTCTCTGTAAGGAATAAGATTCGGATGTTTCGTATCCCACTCTCCTTTGATCTGATTGATCACGAGAGCGGAATCTCCAAAGACACTCAGAAACTTGATCCTTAGGTCGATCGCAGCTTGGAGACCCATGATGCATGCCTCATACTCCGCCATGTTGTTGGTGCAGTTGAAACATAGCCGGGAAGTGAGTGGAGTATGAGTGCCTTGAGGGGATATGATCACAGCGCCGATACCGTTACCCAAAGCATTGGAGGCTCCATCAAAGTGCATGGACCATCGGGATCCTTCCTCAGGTCCTTCATCCGGTCCAGGTACTTCACAATCAGTCACTATCATGATACTCTCGTCTGGAAACTCGAAGTTCATTGACTGATAGTCGTCTACTGCCTGATGTGCCAAGTGGTCTGCCAATACACTTCCTTTGATGGCTTTCTGAGTTGTGTACTGGATATCGTATTCTGTCAAGATCATCTGCCATCTTGCTATTCTCCCAGACAGGGCAGGCTTTTCAAATATGTACTTTATTGGATCCATCTTTGAGATCAACAAGGTAGTGTGAGTCAGCATATATTGTCTCAGCCGGCGAGCAGCCCATACCAAAGCGCAACAAGTTTTCTCAAGCAGTGAGTATCGGGTCTCACAGTCGATAAACTTTTTGCTAAGGTAATAAATGGCATGCTCTTTTCGGCCAGACTCGTCATGCTGCCCCATCACACACCCCATTGAGTTGTCAAGTACTGTCAGGTATAGTATCAGAGGTCTCCCCTCAACCGGTGGCATAAGGATGGGTGGTTCTTGGAGATACTCCTTGATTCTGTCAAAGGCAGCCTGACATTCATCATTCCAACGTACTACCTGATCTTTCTTCAGCAGTTTGAAGATTGGTTCACAGGTAGCGGTTAGGTGCGAGATGAATCGAGCAATGTAATTCAGGCATCCTAAAAAGCCTCTGACCTCTTTCTCTGTCTTAGGAACTGGAATCTCTTGGATAGCTTTAACCTTGGCAGGGTCCACTTGAATACCCTTATCGCTTACAACGAAGCCCAGCAACTTTCCAGATCTTACCCCGAAGGTGCACTTGTTCGGGTTCAACCTCAGCTTGTACAACTTCAGTCGCTTAAACAATTTTTGCAGATGATCTAGGTGTTCTTCCTCAGTTTGGGACCTTGCGATCATGTCGTCAACATACACTTCTATCTCATGATGGATCATGTCATGAAATAAAGCAACCATGGCACGTTGGTAGGTTGCCCCAGCATTTTTCAACCCGAATGACATGACCTTGTAGCAGAAGGTGCCCCACTGAGTAACAAAGGTAGTTTTTTCCATGTCTTCAGGTGCCATCTTGATCTGATTGTAACCTGAAAAACCATCCATGAAAGAGAACACCTTATGCTGAGCAGTATTGTCAACAAGGACATCAATGTGAGGTAGGGGAAGTCATCCTTGGGGCTGGCCCTGTTCAGATCCCTGTAGTCAACGCACATTCTGACCTTACCATCCTTCTTCGGTACCGGTACCACATTAGCAACCCACTGCGGATAAGAAGTTACTGCAAGAAACCCGACATCAAACTGTTTCATAACCTCGGCTTTGATCTTCTCAGACATCTCTGGACGCATACGGCATACCTTTTGCTTAACCGGAGGGCAGTCTTCCTTGGTAGGCAAATGATGGACCACAATATCAGTATCCAACCCGGGCATGTCTTCGTAGGACCAGGCAAAGATCTCCACATAATCATGTAGCATCTGAGTCAACCGTTGCTTCACGCTGAGCTCTAGGTTGGCACCAATCTTTACCTCCTTCATGTCCGTCTCAGTACCTAGATTTATTGTTTCCACTGGCTCTTCGTGTGGTTGATTTTCCCTCTCTTCCTGAAGTAACAGTCTTGCAAGCTCGCCAGGCACTTCGCAATCATCTTCACCTTCGTCTTCGGCTAAGTTGATCGGATTTTCGAAGTCATAACTGGCAGTAGCAGAGTCGTTACCAGTGAGATCCAGAGTGGATTGAAACCTGTATGAGTGAGTGTGTGTAAATACAGTTGTTTTGCAATATAAAGAAAGGAAAGAAAGAAAGAGAGCATAAGATTTGAAATTCGAGAAAACGTCCAAGGTCTTTATTCATGATATATGAAATGACAATTTATATGCCCTCACAAATGAAGCCACGGTGCCCCGGGTAAGACACCGGGCCATAGAGTTTTAAATCATTGTTTATTACAAATAACAAAACAAAGAAGTTTATTACTGCGTAACAAAAGTAACAGGAGTATGATCCTTAGAAGTCCAATTGGTCAATCCACCATCAGTCGTCGGGTAGATCCAGCTTTCAAACTCTGACTCTTCCACTTCATCTTCGTCCCCAACAGCATTCACTCCCGGATTGGTAATGAGCACCAGAGGTCTTCTGGTCTTTGCCTTGCGCATAACCTTCTGACCCTCTGCAGTAAAACCCAGTCCAAACTTGTCAGTTTTTTGCGTAAAATCAGGGAGCCTGCCCCAGTTAGCACATTCACCTTTCTTGATCACAGCCCGGGAATCCTTCAAGGAATCCATCTTCAAAGGAACATCCTCTTCGACCACCGTTTCCGCTGCTGCCAATGTTGGAGGTACCTCTTCGAAATGCTGAAAGGGCGTTTCAATAAACTCCCCGTCCATCTCAATATACCTAAAGGAATTCAAATGGCTCACCATATACTCCTCCTCTCCCTGCACAGTGACAATCTTCCCTCTGACAGGGTATTTGAGCTTCTGGTGCAGGGTAGAGGTCACTGCCCCAGCTTTGTGGATCCAAGGTCGACCCAGTAGACAAGAATACGATGGACGGATATCCATTACATAGAAGGTAGAGTCGAATACTTGAGAACCCACACGAATAGGAATGTCTACCTCTCCATGAACCATCCTCTTAGAACCGTCAAAGGCTCTGACGATGATATTGCTAGGTTTCAGCTTCAGGCCTTCACAATCCAAACTGTCTAAGGCCTTTTTGGGTAGCACATTCAGGGAAGAACCAATGTCCACCAACACGTGCGCAAGAGTAGTGCCCCTGCATTCTATAGAGACATGCAGGGCGTCATTGTGGTCCTTTCCCTTAGCAGTAAGGTCAGCATCCGAGAAACCCAAACCATTGTTCGTTGTCAGATTGGCTACGCAATCAGTAAACTGGACTGCAGATGTCTCCTGTGGCACATGGGCCGTCTTGAGAAATGAAATCAAGGCCTTAGCGTGGGCCTCTGAGCATAGCAGCAAGGAGAGCATTGAGATCTTGGAGGGGGTATGCCCCAGCTGTTCGACAACATTAAAGTCACTCTTCTTGATTATCTTCAAAATTTCCTCCATCTCTTGTTGGGAGGCCTCAGCATTCACAGATTTTGGTGCCTCCATCCAGGCAGGCTCATCTTCAATCCCTTTGCCCCGAGCATTAGATGACTCGGCAGCAGGGGAAACAACTTGATCAGAACTGGGAACAGGTACACTTGCAGGTGTTATAGTGAGAGGTCTTCGAATAGCAGGTGGCGCAATGTCAGGCGAGAAGAGTCTGCCACTGCGGGTAACTTTTGCTGGACCAGTGATATTGCTGATGCTGGTGCCAGTGTTGAACTCTTGCTTTATACCGTGTACATACACATCTGCCCCATCACGAGAGTTTAGCCTCAATGGGCGTAGCATACTGCTACTGTTCTAATGGCCAAGTTGTGTCATTTAAGGTTCTAAGGTCTGTTGGTGCTTAATGACTCCTCAGAAGACCCATATTCTCCTCGTTGCAACACAAGGGATATCAGTACAAACCAAGGTGCCACACTGATAACACAATTTTATATAGTATATTTGATTTAATTTTCATAGATAATGTTAGTATTTTTATTTAATTATTTCATTTTATTTCCATATTACGCCGGTATTTTTATTGTTTCAGGTATTTTATTTTAATTAGACAAATTGAGCAAAGTGAAGAAATTAAGAGAGTTATTGGACTAAATATGCAAGAAATGAAGAAAAGGGGTGTGCAAAGCAATAATGATGGATCAAAAGGTTTATCATCTCCAAACTGGGCCCAAACGAATTCAGACCCACGCAAGCAAGAGAACCCTAAAGGCACATGCAAGAGTGAGACGCACGTCTCATCTCTTCTCCTACAATTGAGGCGCCCGCCTCGGACCTTCCCCTTAGTGGGAGGCGCCCGTCTCAACGTGGTCAAGTGAGGACGTGGTCAATTGAGGCGCCCGTCTCAACGTTTTCAAGATTAGAACGAGAAATTAGAGGTTAAGTGGTACGAAAATATCTCAAAAGGTGGTTACATTCTACCACTATAAAAGGACATCAGGAAATCAAAATTGGACCGGTTTTTTTTGCTTAGATTATTTTTCCAGTTTCAGAATTTACCTTCCCGCATTATTAGTTTCCATTGTAATTCAATTTCCAGCAGTTATTTTCCAGCCAGTTCCTTTTCGAATACTTAGATTTTATTTCTGTTGAAGAACCAGGATTCTGTACGAATTGATTCAAGCTTCAAGAATTATTTCCAGCATTTATTTAATTCAGGTTCCTTATTTACATCGCTTTAATTAATTATTTGCATGAGAGATATTTATTTAGCCATGAATTTATTTATGAATGTTAATTCCTTTAATGTCTTCATGTCTGCTTTTATGAGTATGTCTAGCTAAATTATTTAAATATCGGTATGTAACGAGTTAATTTGAATGGATCCGGAATAAACAGGCTTGATTATATTTTATAAAATAAACACTTTTTCTGATTTAGTTATCTAGTTTATTTTGTTAAAAAGGTTTAGAAACCAACAGAGCGAAAGTTTGAGGCTAATAAACTGACTAAGATTAGAAACCAATAGAGCGACAGTTTGAGGTTTAGAATCAGATAGTAGATACTAGGTATTGTTTTTAAAGACTGCGACAGTGTTTTAAAACCAATTAAACTTTATTTATTTTCAAAAAGTAATTTTAAAATCAATGGGATAGCGAAAGCATACATCAGAGTTTAAAATTATAATTTACTTCAATAGAGCGAAAGTTTGAGAATAGATTTTTGAATAAATACTCTTTGCTGAAAAAGATATTATTATCATTTTTAGAAAACGAGCCTGTGGAAAGCCGGATTCTTTAGTGTTAACGAAGTACATACCGATATTCGCATTATTTTTATTTCAATTAGAATTAAGTTTTATTACCCAAAAATTCCCCTAATCAATTATTCGATAGCTATAGCTTTACACAGTAGTTTAGGTTACGTTAGTTCGATTTATAGTCCCTTAGGTTCGATATCTTTTAAAACTACGCGATAGGGCTGTATACTTGCAGTCTCCCGATTAATTTAGACGATAAAGTCGCGATCAAGTTTTTGGCGCCGTTGCCGGGGACTATTTAAGTTGATATTGTAATTTTATTACGAAGTATAGACTATAGCAACTATTTCTTTTCCCTCTGTGTATGCCAAATACTCGCTCTCAAGGCGCGCCTTTGCATATACCTATATACGATACCGAGCGTTACCTTAGATTAAGAAGACGAATTCAAGAGTATTTAGAACACAAAAACCTTCCTGCGACCAAACTTCCTGACGTTGAAGAACTCAAGAAGATGGCTGATCCACCTGCTCCTGCTCCTCGTCCTCTTAAGGACTACGCTGTTCCTTCTCAAGCAGAGCCTCATAATAGTATTGCTGCTCCTGCTATCGCTCGAAACAATTTCGAGCTAAAACCTTCGCTTCTTTCTGCCGTTCAGCAGAACCAGTTTTCTGGAGCTCCTACTGACGACCCAAATCTTCATTTGTCAGTGTTTGTCCAGTACGCAGACACTGTGAAAGCGAATGGTGTTAACCCCGAAGCGATACGATTGCGCCTATTTCCTTTTTCTCTCAGAGACAGAGCTCGCGCATGGCTCCAATCTCTTCCTTCCAACTCAATCACCACATGGGATGAGTTGAAGAAAGTCTTCTTGGCTAGATATTTTCCTCCAAGCAAAACTGCTATGCTCAGAGCCAATATCAATGGTTTTAGACAAAAAGACAATGAATCACTCTTTGAAGCTTCGGAACGTTATAAGGACATGCTTAGACTTTGTCCTCATCATGGTTTAGAAGAATGGCTGATCATTCACACGTTCTACAATGGTCTCTTGTATAATACGAGATTGACTATAGACGCCGCAGCTGGTGGCGCACTGATGAATAAACCATATACTGAAGCAAGACAACTTATCGAAAGCATGGCTCAAAACCATTACGAATGGGGTACGGAGAGAGTTAGCGTAGAGAAATCTCAAACGAAAGGTGCCATGGTTGAAGTGAATAGTCTGGATCAAGTCAACGCTAAAGTGGAAGCTCTCACTCAAAAGCTCGAGAATCTTATCACCGCTCCCGCAGCTACTGTTGCTGCAATTGCTCAAACTTGCGACTTATGTGGTATTCAATCACATCTTGCTCCAGAATGCCCACTTTTAACAGGAGTTCCAGTTGAACAAACGAATTACGTACAGGGTAATCCTTACAGCAACACATATAACCCTGGCTGGAAAAATCATCCTAACTTTTCATACAAGAGTAACAACGCGTTATACGCACCTGGACAAGCTCCTGCTACACCACCTGGTTATCCTAAGGCTATTCCAAATCATCCTAATAATGGTCCTAACACGTCTAATGCCCCTAGGAAGTCTAATTTGGAAGTCATGATAGAGCATTTCATCGCTACTCAAACCCAAACCAATAATACTCAATCCCAGACTAATAAGGATGTTCAAAATCAGAATATACACATTAATGAGCAGATTAAGCAATTATCTAACAAGCTTGATGCTTTAGCTACACATAATAAAATGTTAGAAACACAAATCTCTCAGGTAGCTCAACAACAAGCAGCCTCTGCTGCTCCTGCTGGCTCATTTCCTGGGCAGCCTCAACCTAATCCCAAAGGACATGCAAATGCTGTTATCTTAAGAAGCGGAACAGAGTATGATGGACCTGTAGATCCCAGAAACAATAGCCCAGCTATGCAACAAAATTATGATAAACAATCTGAAACTAATGATAAAGAAGAAAAGGAAAATCAGAGAGATAATAATGAAGATACCACGCAAAAAGATGAAACTTATGTACCCCCACCACCTTATAAGCCTCGTATCCCATACCCTCAAAGGTTAGCTAAAACTAAGAATGTGGGTCAATTCAAGAAATTCGTGGATCTTCTGAAACAACTTAATGTTACAATTCCTTTTACCGAAGCTATAACTCAAATGCCCTCCTACGCTAAATTCCTTAAAGAGATTCTATCCAATAAGAAAAAGCTAGAGGATAATGAAACTGTCATGCTTACTGCTGAATGTAGTGCAATTATTCAAGACACAATGCCTCCTAAACTCAAAGACCCTGGAAGTTTCTCTATTCCATGTGTAATTGGCAAATTTGTCATAGATAAAGCTTTATGTGATCTTGGAGCCAGTATAAGTGTGATGTCGTTATCTATATACAACAAACTTGAAATGGGAGAACTCAGACCAACCAAAATGTCCGTTCAATTAGCAGATAGGTCAATTAAATATCCTGCAGGAGTTCTCGAGAATGTTCCTGTACGCATTGGCCAATTCTATATACCAACCGATTTCATTATTATGGACATAAGGGAGGACGAAGTTACCCCAATCATTCTTGGAAGGCCTTTCTTAGCTACAGCCGGTGCAATCATAGATGTAAAAAGAGGAAAAATTACTTTTGAAGTAGGTGAAGAGAAAATCGAATTTATCCTCTCTCAATTCCTGAAAGCACCTCCAATTGAAGATACTTGTTATTTCATGGATATCATCGATGAATGTAGAAAAGAAGCTGATCTTGAAAATGAAGACAATCTCGATGAAAATCTGAGTAGTAATCTAAGTGAATGCTTAGCTATAGCACCAGATCCTACACAATGTTTAAGGAAACCATCCCTAGAACTCAAAACACTTCCTAAAAATCTAAGGTATGAATTCCTAGATTCCGAACTCGAACGACCAGTGATAGTCAATGCAGAACTTGGCGAAACCGAAACTGAAAAACTTTTACAAATTCTGAGAAAATATCCAACAGCCTTAGGATATAATATCACTGATCTTAAAGGAATAAGTCCCTCTATCTGTATGCATCGCATTATGCTAGAAGAAGATTGTAAAACTTCAAGAGAACACCAGAGGAGACTAAACCCGATTATGAGCGAGGTTGTGAAAAAGGAAGTTATGAAGTTGTTAGAAGCAGGAATCATATATCCTATATCTGATAGCAAATGGGTTAGCCCTGTGCATGTTGTACCTAAGAAAGGAGGTGTCACAGTAGTCGAAAATGAGAAAGGAGAAATCATAACTAAAAGAGTCGAATCTGGATGGAGAATGTGCATCGATTATCGAAAACTTAACAAAGCCACCAGAAAAGATCATTTCCCTTTACCATTTATTGATCAAATGTTGGAACGTTTAGCTAGACACTCTCATTTCTGTTTCTTGGACGGTTATTCAGGTTTCTTTCAGATACCTATTCATCCTAATGACCAAGAGAAAACAACTTTCACATTCCCTTTTGGAACCTTTGCTTATAGAAGAATGCCATTTGGTTTATGCAATGCTCCTGCAACTTTTCAAAGATGTATGATGGCAATATTTGCTGATTTTCTGGACAATATTATGGAAGTCTTCATGGAAGATTTTTCCGTTTGTGGACAAAGCTTTGAAGAATGTTTAGAAAATTTAGAAAGGGTATTAGAACGTTGTGAGAAGGTTAATCTAGTGCTTAATTGGGAGAAATGCCATTTTATGGTACAAGAAGGAATTGTTTTAGGACACATTATATCCAAAAGAGGAATTGAGGTCGATTCTGCTAAAATCGAAGTTATTGAGAACCTTCAACCTCCAAAAACTGTTAGAGAAATCCGAAGCTTTTTGGGACACGCCGGTTTTTATCGACGATTCATTAAAGATTTCTCTAAGATAACTAAACCCCTAACTGAGCTATTAATGAAAGACGCTGAATTTATCTTCGACGAAAAATGTTTAGAAGCATTTCAAACACTTAAGAAAGCATTAATTTCTGCGCCTATCATGCAAACTCCAGATTGGAATGAACCTTTTGAAATAATGTGTGACGCAAGCGACTATGTCGTAGGAGCTGCTTTAGGACAGCGAAAGGATAAAAGACTCCACATCATATATTATGCAAGCAGAACCCTGGACGAAGCGCAGATGAATTATGCTACAACCGAGAAAGAATTCTTAGCAGTGATCTTCGCATTAGACAAGTTTCGTTCCTACTTAGTAGGATCCAAAATAATCATATACATTGATCATGCTGCTATTAGATATCTCCTAACCAAAAAGGACGTTAAACCTAGACTCCTGAGATGGATATTGCTACTGCAAGAGTTTGATTTAGAAATCAAAGATAAGAAAGGAACCGAAAACGTGGTAGCAGATCATCTCTCTAGACTAGAAAATCTTAAACATGAACAAGTGCCGATCGATGATGAATTCCAGTATGATAAACTGATTGCCCACTTAGAAGACACAGAACTAGATAAACTCATGGAAACCACCTTAGCCGTCTCCTCGGTGCCTTGGTATGCCGATTTCGTAAATTACCTCGCTGCAGGCGTTTTACCACCTGAACTTACCTACCAACAGAAGAAGAAATTCTTCCATGATCTTAAACAGTATTATTGGGATGAACCTTTACTTTTCAAGAGAGGTCCCGATGGAATTTTCCGTCGATGTGTGCCAGAAGAAGAGATTGAAAACATTATAATACACTGTCATTCTGCACCTTACGGAGGACATGCGAGTACATCCAAAACTTGTGCAAAGATCTTACAATCCGGTCTCTATTGGCCTAATTTATGGAAAGACGTACATGCCACCATCTTAAAATGCGACAGGTGTCAACGCACCGGTAACATATCTAGACGTGACGAAATGCCACAAAAAGGCATTTTAGAAGTCGAAATCTTTGATGTGTGGGGGATAGACTTTATGGGACCCTTTCCATCTTCATCCGGTAACAAGTATATACTCGTGGCTGTGGATTATGTCTCAAAATGGATCGAAGCTATAGTTTCTCCAACAAATGACACCCGAGTGGTACTTAAGCTGTTCAAGAACATAATCTTTCCTAGGTTCAGTGTACCCAGACTCGTTATAAGTGATGGTAGATCTCATTTCATTTCCAAAATCTTTGAAAAATTATTAGGAAAATATGGAGTTCGACATCGCATAGCTACACCTTACCATCCTCAAACTAGCGGACAAGTTGAAGTTTCAAATCGCGAGATAAAACGAATCCTTGAAAAAACTGTCGCTACGTCCAGAAAGGACTGGTCCTTTAAACTTCACGAAGCTTTATGGGCTTATAGAACTGCCTATAAAACTCCCATCGGTACTACTCCTTTCAAGCTTATTTATGGTAAGTCATGCCATCTCCCAGTTGAGTTAGAACACAAGGCCTATTGGGCCATTAAGAATCTGAACTTAAGTTACACTGCCGCTGGAGAGAAGCGTATCCTGGATATTAATGAATTGGAAGAACTTAGACAGGATGCGTACGAAAATGCTAGGATTTACAAAGAGCGCACAAAGAAATGGCACGATAAGCATATATCTAGGAAGAATTTTAACATAGGTGACTTGGTATTACTATTTAACTCACGATTAAAATTATTTCCTGGAAAATTATGATCTAGGTGGTCCGGACCTTTTGAAATTACTCGAGTTTATCCAAGTGGTGGAATAGAGATTAAGGGACCTTCGATTGAACCGTTTATAGTAAACGGGCAGCGTTTAAAACATTACCATCTAACTGAACTCGAGGGAAATTCTCAAATGATAAATCTAGACGAGCCACACGCTCGATTAGAAGCCTAGTCTTTAGTTTTATTTGTCGAGCTTACGACATAAAACAAAGTGCTTTGTGGGAGACAACCCACCGTTTTTTTTATATTTCCTTCTTCTTATTTTTCATTTCTTCTTTAGTCTATTTTTAACGAAAACAAAAACAAAAATATATCTATTTCTTTTCTTTATCTATTCATTATATTTCTCCTCTTTGTCTTATTTCTTTCTATTCTATGTTTTTTCTTCTTATCGGCATTTTGGCCAAAGCTGATCTTCTTTATTTTTCTTCTCTTCGGGATACTTCTTGCTTCTTATTTCTCTTCCCACTATGTCTCGAGTTGAAGATATGCCAGTTAGTTTCAGAGGAAGAAATCAGCGCACCAAATATGGAGTTTTATCCGAGCGTGAGATGTTACCTACTATCTACCCTCATCATGGTGCTATGACTGCTCTTGGTATTCGTGATAGTGCGCTTTTTCTGCTGAATCAGATTGGGTGGGATAGTTCACGCTTGATGACTTGTTATGCCACTTATCAGAACCTCACTTTGGAGTTCCTCAGCTCTTTGATATACTTTCCTACTCATGGGTTAGCTTTACGCCGTGGACTTATTATCTTCAGACTTTTTGGCATCACTTTTAAGTTTAACCATAAGGAATTGGGTGAGCTTCTTGGTTTTCCTAATGGCATAGGAGTTTATCATGAAACTCAGGAGGAGTACCTTGGATTTAGAGAGCTTGACTATTTTTGGGGATCTATTTCTGGAATCCTTAACCCTGAGCCCGAGGACTTTGTATCAGAGAATATCCATAATCCGGCCTTCAGGTATTTCCATAAGATTCTGGCCCACACCATTTTTGGAAAACCCCAGAATGTCACCACTGTTTCTAAGGATGAGCTTTTTATCATGTTTTGTGCTTCGCAAAACCGCCCGGTTAATGCGATCACTTATCTGATCCGTACCTTTGTGGATCTCATTGATACTGATCATGCACCCATTCGGATGGGAGGTCTCGTCACTATGATTGCAAATGTTGTTGGGCCTCGACAATCCTTTAAGCATCTGAATGCTTTTACTGGTATTACTTGCATGACCATCGAGTTCTGTTTCAACACTGGTATAATTGGTGATCTTGGCCCGACTCAGTTTACCTTGTTGATTAATGGTCAAGTTATGCAGCTGTTTACCTTGCCTAACCCTGCTACGAGTGTGCATAACAAAGCCAACTGGATTTTTGGTCTTGATCAGCAGCCTTCTCCGCCCCGCACTCCTGAGACTCCGCAAGATTATGAGGTTTTGGAAGATTCTGAGGAAGATCCCACTGCTCCTTCAAGTTATTATGATATGGGCCCTCCTCAGCACGATTCTACCTCTCACTCTGTTGCTCCTGACACCGTTATGCATGAGGCTCCTACCATTGATTATGCGACTGCCATCCACACTCTCCAGGTGGAACATCAGGCTTTGAGGGACGATTTGACTAGTTTGCGAGCCGATTTCTTTGGTTTTATGGATACTGTTTCTGCGCAATTTCAAGAAGTTTTCGCTTACTTTCATTCTCCCTCCGCTCCTAAGGCAGGACCATCTAGTGGCTAGAGCTTTTAAGTAGTTCATTTTATTTAGTTTAGTTTAGTTTGATTTTATTAGAAATTTCAATATTTTCGTTATGTTCTTTTTATTATTATGTTTTACTTTCCAAACACTTGATTCTTAATATTGTAAGCAACTTTGATCCTCATTTTAAAAGCAATTCATGTTATTTTCTTATAATTATAATATTGCAGCTTAAAATATTATATCATATAAAAATATTTTGTTATAAGAATACTAGTATTATTGCACACATACTGTCATTCACACGCTTGCCTGTTCCCAACAAGCTGAGACGCACGCCTCAGCCTAACACGCTGACAGGAGACGCACGCCTCCAACTGTCCCATGCAGCTTTGAGACGCACGCCTCACGCGTGGTCTCCTATGTCAGGCGGTCGCCTCAGCTTGTGCTTCGTGCAGTAAAAGTTGGTCTCCTTGCATTTACTTGTCTTGTCCGTTTCGTTTTCCCATTCACCCTAATTAATTCAAATTCAACACTCTTTATTCTCATTCAAATTATATTCTTTCCATTTCCCACCATTAATCCCCATTCAAATTTTCCCCTCCATTTTCCAACACCCACTTATTATAATTTATCACTCTTAACTCTCACTCCACTATAAATACCATTCATCCTTCTTTCTCATTTCACAACATTTCTAACCATCTCTACCATTTCCTCTCCTACACCCATATTTTCTACCTTTTTCCTTCTTCTACCCATATCCATCTATGGCTCCACGAAACAACCAAAGACAAGTTAAGCCCGACCGACCACCACCCGACCTATCCAATATCATTTTCCGCGATAACGACGACGGCCAACAACAACAAAAGTATAAAAAATTCTATACCTGTTCCTTCGTTCCTACAAAATACGTAAGTTCAGAGTGTTTGGAAACCTTAGGAATGACCGATAGCATCGTATTAATGCTCAATAACACCGGTCTAACCAATCTCTGCACAAACCCATGTCCAACCTATGAACCACTCGTGCTTGAATTTCTTAGTTCCTTCTCTTACACAACACCTGTCGACGATCCCTACATAACCGGAACCGCCAACTTCCGCATGTTTAACCAAGAGTACTCTCTTGATCAAGAAAGAGTCGCTGAACTCTTATCTTTCACTCGCGGCGAGCATGTTCATTACAAGCCTTTCGACGATGGCCACGATCTTTCTTGGGATCAAGTCGGCTTCTCCTTATGGAATGATCTAACCGGTCAAACAACGGAAAGTTGGCGCAACCTCTATGCTTCTCAAATACATAACCCTGCATTAAGGTACTTTCATCGCATTCTTGCTAACACCATCTTTGGTCGGACCAATAATCATAAGGTCAACCAAAATGAGTTGTTCATCATTTTCTGTGCCCTTAATGGTCAGGCTGTCAACGTCGCTCCTTTCATGCTCAGTCACATCCACACATGCGTGAACGCAGCAGGTACTAATCCCTTTGTTTTTGGAGGCATCATCACATCTTTAGCATATGCTTTAGGCCTTTCCGCCGAGCTACTTTCTTTGTTACAATATATGATGCCAGCCACTCTTCTTGATGTCATCTATTGCCGAGACTCCCATATAATCTCTCCAAGACATGATGGCCGGTTTACATTAGTGATAAATCATCGTCCAATTCCTGATTTTGTGTTGCCTTGTCCGAATCGTATCGACGTCCGAGTCCGCGCAAATTGGCGTTATGCTCTTGATGCACCTGCCGCCCAACAACCAGATAATCCCGCTGCAAATTTCGCAGCCATGCAGGCTCATATGCTTCGTCAAGATCAGTTGTTCCATGCCATGCAACAAAACCAAGCTGAGACTTTACGTCTCATAAAAGAAGTACAACGTGACCAACAAGAGATGCGACGCGAACAACAACAATATGCCTTTCGCCATGATCGTAACCTCGAATCTTTGCAAGCTCGCATAGCAGACGCACATCATCTTAATGATTCTAATTCTAACGTACGACGAAGACCTCGTACTAGAGGACGAAGAACAAGAAATCATGATTCTCAAAGCAACGAGTGATCGCCTTTCTCTTTTCATCTGATTCTCCTTTGTTTTTATCGCATTGAGGACATTGCTCCTTTTAAGTATAGGGGAGTCAGATCATTTCCTTGTTCATTTCCATTTCCTTTGCTCTCTTTGTAGTATTTTTCCTTTTATTTCTTTTCTTGTATTGCAAAATTTCAATTCAATAAAATACTTATTTATGCAAATTTTAATCTCTTATGCAAAAATTTGTGCTTACTCGAATTCTCCCTATTTCTTGAGCCATAACGAATAAAATACAACAATTTTAACACGCATTTATAAACATTATTCAACTAGTATTAAGGTTGCCTATTATAAATAAGAATTCGAGCAACTTAGCAAAATTGCTATCGTCTTAACACTTCAAAACCCCCGATGTGTTGGATCAATTTAAGTACTTATTATACCAAAACCTTTAAAACTTAATTTTAGATTAGCCCCGAGTAGTTTATTAAGCAGTCGGCACCGCCATAAACACAAACTACGTGGGGAGCTGATGAATATAAGTGATTGATCAAATATTCTTAAGAAATTGCTTTTATCTGAAGATGCACTTATTAAGTTAGATGGTCCTTACCAGATCATTTAATCCAACAGTTGCAGAAACTATAAATTTAAATGCATAATAATCCATTATAAATTGGTTCAGTGGTCCCTGGTGCTGAACTTGGTAGGGCGAATTACGGTTCGATCCCCCGCAATTTTTAATTGGAAAAAGGGAGTACCATATGATTAAATTACCAGAACTCCTAGCTGGCTTACTAAGATCAAATTCACTAACCAGTTACTCCACTATGTGCGTGTAAGGTAAAGGGCTTAATGTGATTGCACTAGAATGAAAACGGGTGAAATAAAACATAGTATTAGGTTAAGCTATAATGACATGACTTAAATTGGTCTGCTTAGATGGGGTTATCCAGTGTTCCTACGGTAACTTTGGTGTTTAAGTTCGACTTAAATTCTCTAATGAAAAATTCAACTTGCAACCTGGTACGAAGTGATGTATGTTCTATATCTGTGTTTAACTGCGCGTCAGTGATTTTCATTTTTACTTTTGCTTGAGGGCAAGCAACGGTTCAAGTATAGGGGAGTTTGATAACATAATTTTATATAGTATATTTGATTTAATTTTCATAGATAATGTTAGACTTTTTATTTAATTATTTCATTTTATTTCCATATTACGCCGGTATTTTTATTGTTTCAGGTATTTTATTTTAATTAGACAAATTGAGCAACGTGAAGAAATTAAGAGAGTTATTGGACTAAATATGCAAGAAATGAAGAAAAGGGGTGTGCAAAGCAATAATGATGGATCAAAAGGTTTATCATCTCCAAACTGGGCCCAAACGAATTCAGACCCACGCAAGCAAGAGAACCCTAAAGGCACATGCAAGAGTGAGACACACGTCTCATCTCTTCTCCTACAATTGAGGCGCCCGCCTCGGACCTTCCCCTTAGTGGGAGGCGCCCATCTCAACGTGGTCAATTGAGGATGTGGTCAATTGAGGCGCCCGTCTCAACGTGTTCAAGATTAGAACGAGAAATTAGAGGTTAAGTGGTACGAAAATATCTCAAAAGGTGGTTACATTCTACCACTATAAAAGGACATCAGGAAATCAAAATTGGACCGGTTTTTTTTGCTTAGATTATTTTTCCAGTTTCAGAATTTACCTTCCCGCATTATTAGTTTCCATTGTAATTCAATTTCCAGCAGTTATTTTCCAGCCAGTTCCTTTTCGAATACTTAGATTTTATTTCTGTTGAAGAACCAGGATTCTGTACGAATTGATTCAAGCTTCAAGAATTATTTCCAGCATTTATTTAATTCAGGTTCCTTATTTACATCGCTTTAATTAATTATTTGCATGAGAGATATTTATTTAGCCATGAATTTATTTATGAATGTTAATTCCTTTAATGTCTTCATGTCTGCTTTTATGAGTATGTCTAGCTAAATTATTTAAATATCGGTATGTAACGAGTTAATTTGAATGGATCCGGAATAAACAGGCTTGATTATATTTTATAAAATAAACACTTTTTCTGATTTAGTTATCTAGTTTATTTTGTTAAAAAGGTTTAGAAACCAACAGAGCGAAAGTTTGAGGCTAATAAACTGACTAAGATTAGAAACCAATAGAGCGACAGTTTGAGGTTTAGAATCAGATAGTAGATACTAGGTATTGTTTTTAAAGACTGCGACAGCGTTTTAAAACCAATTAAACTTTATTTATTTTCAAAAAGTAATTTTAAAATCAATGGGATAGCGAAAGCATACATCAGAGTTTAAAATTATAATTTACTTCAATAGAGCAAAGTTTGAGAATAGATTTTTGAATAAATACTCTTTGCTGAAAAAGATATTATTATCATTTTTAGAAAACGAGCCTGTGGAAAGCCGGATTCTTTAGTGTTAACGAAGTACATACCGATATTCGCATTATTATTATTTCAATTAGAATTAAGTTTTATTACCCAAAAATTCCCCTAATCAATTATTCGATAGCTATAGCTTTACACAGTAGTTTAGGTTACGTTAGTTCGATTTATAGTCCCTTAGGTTCGATATCTTTTAAAACTACGCGATAGGGCTGTATACTTGCAGTCTCCCGATTAATTTAGACGATAAAGTCGTGATCACACACCAACGTAGCCACTGCTTCACCCGTGTCGGTCTACGCCGGACAGGTCCCTCACAGCTTATGCTACCTAAACAGGGTATCCCCAGATCCGGGTTAGGATCTATGTAACTCCCATGCAACCCACAATTTAAAGCAAGCAAGTCAATACAATTGAAAACACAGTTATGAACTATCCTAAGGTACACCTCACTTTATAATTTTCCCCAGCAGAGTCGCCAGTTCTGTGATCGGTGGATCTGGAACTGACTGTTTAACGCTGGTTCGTGAAATGTCGCGGAAGCAAGAGTCGCCACCGTATTTTATTTTCTCCAAATGGGAAGGACAAAAGCACAGAAAAATTCCTTATAGAGTTTGCTCTCGGCTCGGGAGGTAGATTATAGAAAGGGAAGTTGTTAGCACCCTTTCTATCCATGGTTATCCATGGGATCTTAGAGACTTGCTCATTTGTGTTTTCCAAAATGGTTTGTTTGCTTTTCAACTGTGGGTTTAAAAAGTTTCTTTGAAAATTTCAGTTCGACTCTTGTATCAGTCCTCAAGAGTGTTTGAAAAGTTGCTTTCGAAAGCTTTTTGAAAAGTGTCGGTGTGAAAAGTATTTTTTTGAGTTGTTTTGAAATTAGAGCAAGTATCTAGAGTCGTCTACCTACCCTAAGGAATTCGTATGTGTAAATGTCCTTAAGGTAGTGCCATCCCACCATTGAGAGGTAGGTAGCACCACCGTTGGAGGTGTTCGGGTCAATTCGTTTGTTAGGGACATTGTGGTCACCAGAGCAACAGTAGGACACCTTAGAAGCTACCCTTATGCCATTGATCCTTTTTAATTCCGAGGCAACCATTTCGAGGCAACTGGATCATGTCATGGACATAAGGACTTACTAAAACGTCCTATACTCGACGACCACGTTTCGAGGGTAAGGCAACAGTGAGGCGTACCCTAAGAGTGGTGTGTGAATTTGTGTGTTATTTTCAGTTATGTTTTATCTGGTACATGTATCATGGTGATCTACGCTTGTTTTTAATTTAGGCCATACATTCTTTCATGCGAATTATTAACAGTAAAAAAAGATGCGAGAAGGTAAAAGTCCTACGCTATTACAAAGGCGCGGGTCTACATCGCCAAATTAATCCAAGACCCGATTTGAAATAAAATAGAAATGCGGAAAAGATAAATGTCTAATTAAGCTATTACATGGCTTTGGGAGAATTACATGAATATTCACAAAAAGAAATAAAAATGCGAAGAGAATTAAAGTCGGGAATGCGAGGGCGTTGGACCCTTTTAAAGAAATTAAGCTACAGTTAATAAATTAATTAAGTTAAAATAAAAAGAAAAGATTTTTTTTGGAGTTTTTTGTATTTATGGATTTTAAGAAAATTAATGGAATTAAAAAGAAAAGTAAATTAACCCTAATTCTAAATTGTTTTTTAATTTATTAAAAAAATGTTTAAGTTTATACCCTAATTTTAACCTAATTATTACATGGCAATTTATTTACAAGATAATTAATATTTTAATAATGATAAGAGAAAAGAAAAAGAATAAAATATTTAGAGTCCTAATTCTATATTTTTTAGTTTATAAAAAAGACATTTAAAATTAAACCTAGGATAAAAACTAAAACAATTAATAAAATTTATTTACAAAATGTTAGTGAATTAAACATAAAAACATATTTTTTATTTTTATAGTTTCTGAATTTTTTTGGGTATTTTTATGTTTTTATGAAAATATATTAATTTAAAGAATTAAAAGGAAATAATTAAATTAAAACAAATAATAGAAAATAGAAAAAAGAAAAGAAATACAAACACTTGGGGGTTGTTGACCCCAATTTGGAGGTATTTGGCCAGCAATTAGGCCCAATGTTTTAAGGCCTTGTTTGACTTTATTGGCTTGCGTGTGACACGTCTGACTTATGCACATGGTGGTCTCCAGATCAAGGCCATTGGACTCATCTCAATGTCCATGTGGCAAGCTTGGATGGTGGATGTATGATGAACTCCTGGGCGTACACTGCATGAGATCAAGTGAAAATAAAATTCATTGAAAAATATGGGGGACCTGGGAATCGAACCCAGGTCCCAGTACCTATTGGACAACGCATCAACCAACTGTGCCAGGCGCTTCTTTTTAACATTAATGGAATGCAATTAATATATAACAAAACAAAACGCTAATGCTGTTAATTCAAAAAACACGCTAAAACTTGAATTGTCCAATCACCGGTTGACAGCGTGCCTTCTTCTTCGTTGATTCGTTTTGCCCTGAAACAAAACAGTTAGATAGCGGGGGTTTTAAACCCCCACTAAGTGATAAACATGAAAATAGCGAATAGGTCCTGGTTGCTCATAAATTGAGCGCGACCTATGGATTGAGTTCATGTGAAGCTTCTGGTTCAAATGGCCCTGGTCTCGTGTCTCAATTTTTCCAGAATAAGGAAGCCCTAAATTTGAACCTCTGAAAACCTAGAGGACGTTAATGGTAGGTTCTCATACAGGGCATAAAAATTCAATTAACTGACATTGTTAGCTTCAGCATGATTCAATTAGTATAGACCAACATCAAAAACACATGAAAAATGCAGGGAATTCAAAATGCGATTATGAGTATTTTCATGAAAAGTGAGACATGATTCTACTAGTTCTTTGCGTTAGAAGCAGTGGTTTTGATCCAGAAACGTTCCTTGAGGCCTCAGGAATGTAATGGGATTGTTCTCTTGCCTTGAAACGCTTTGGAATGGTGTTTTCAGTTTTGACTTTTTTCACAAAAATTGCAAAGTGTGTTTGTGATCTGGAGCGCAGCTTCAAGGTCTTTTGCACTAGGGTTAGGTTCTGACTTATGTATGGGACGAATTAGGGTAAAGATTTGAGTCAAAAAGCCTTGTAATCATGAATCCAATATTTGATTTTTATGGCATATTTTTTTCAATCTTTTCCATGTGTTTTTGGTACTAATCATGGCCAAATCTTTCCTTCTTTGGGTGTGCACGAATCTTGAGTAATCAATGAGAGCAAATGCTGCATAAAAAGATTCAAATGCATTTGTTTAGTATTTTTTCCATATTTTATTTAATTAAATGAATTAATTGTGATTAAAAATTCAAATAAATAATAAAAATGATGAAATAAATCCCCTTTGGGCCAAATGGTCGTGCATAGTCTTTGGATCATGATTCTTGGAAGAAAATGTGGCCCATTAGCAATTTTGAGGCATTTCAAGCAAAGTTGACTTTTCAAAATTCCCAAAAATTTCCCAACTTCCACAAGGCATATCTTGTTTAATTGTTAAGCTTTGATCATGTTCTTGGACATTTTGGAAAGGTCTTGAAGTCCTCTAACCAATGCCTTTGGTCCCATGTCATTTTGATTTACCAATCTCAAGTTATGGTCTTTGACTTAAAGTCCCTTTTTGTTGACTTTTGAAAATGACCTATAATGTTGAAATTGATAACTTTTTGTGAGAGCATTTCTTGGACTTGAAGTGTGAAGAGGAGTTGTAGGAAATGTCTTTATATTCAAAATGAGCTTTGGATGGAATTTTTCTGATAAACCATGTGGAAGTTATGCCTTGGTCAAGTTACAGTTGACTTTTTCAACTATCCAAATATGGAAACTTTTGCATCTTGAGACTTTTTGAGCCATGCCTTGAAAATCATGATCAAGAATTGATCAAATGATGTTTGTGGCTTCAAAATGAGATGTTGACCAAAAATTTGGACTTTTGACTGTCAAATGACCATTTTGCCCCTGTAGTTGACTGTAGGGCAATTAGGGTTTTTGACTATGCAATTTTGTGTTGTGAGTCTTGAAACTTGGCATGTGGATGCTTGACCCTGTTTGTAGGCATGTGGGACTTGATTGGACCCTTGAAAACTTCAATTTCTTTGCCAGAACCAAAACCCTAATTTTTTACTGTTAGGAGGCCCTTGAACTGTGCAACCCTTGGGGAGATTTTGAAGCATGCTCTTTGCAATTCTTGAAGAATATGGGAGGGAAAATTTTAAGGTACAACACAAAGCTTACTAACTTTTTGAAAATGGAGCTTTGAGTGAATTTGGTAGATAGAGAGAATTGAGAGATTTTTTAGCAAGGTGGATTTGGCTATCAAAAGCTTGAAATTTGAATGAGATGAGGGCTCTATTTATAGAGTTTAGGATTGGGATTAGTGGTAATTTGGTAATTGATTCTTGGAGCCAAAATTTGAATTAATGATAATTCTTTCAAATATTATAGCCAAAATTTGAATTAATGATAATTCTTCTTAAAAATGAAAGATTGGCACTAAAATTTGAATTAATGATACATCTTTAAAAAATGAAGGAAAATTGGAGCCAAAAATTTGACAAGTTTAAAAATTGTTTAATTTGTCAAATTTTCACGCTGTGCAATCGATTGCACTATAGTGCAAATCGATTTGCACAGTGTATTTTTCCAAAAATTGCGCAAAATTCACTTTGTGCAATCGATTGCACTCTAGGAGCAATCGGTTGTACAGTGAAAAAAAATGAAAATTTTTTTAATTCTTTTTTCTTCGCAAATAGAGATTTTAGGGAAATAATACCGGAAAACCTTATTTTCCATATGCTTCGACTCGGTACCTACAAAAAACAAATATGCAAAAACAAAAACAAATATTTTTTTGTATTTTGATTAGAAGTTAGTTAACAACACAAGAGCAAACTTATAGATATGATGCAAATGTGATGAATGAAGCTATTTATTAATGATTGTGACCAAAATGACAAAATATGGTATGAAAGTGCGACTGAAAAAAGTTAGGGGCAAAATTTAGGGTACAACACACACTTTTTCAAGTTTTTCTCAAGTTTTGCTTTTGTGATTATGCAGCCTCCAGGTCTTAATTTTCGTGCCTTTGCATTGTATAAGTAACATGGGATGAATTAGGTCAGGTTTTGGGCTTTGAATCCTTAGGCATTGATGATTGAAGATATGATATGATCCTCCATTAAAAAGCTTCCAATTTGATTACAAATCCAATATTTTGTGCATGATATGGCTTGATTCGAGTTTGATCTTGTCCATGATGACATTTAAGACATATATCAATCAAAAAGATACCAAGTTATCAATATTTAGATTTTATTTGGATTTAAATTGATTTAAAATGAATTAATTCAATAAAAATCAAATAAAATAGAAAAATTAATGAATGGACATAAGACTGAAGATAGGACACGTGTTTAGTGTGACAAGATCAAATCAAGTGGAAAAAAGTGGGCCCATTTGACAAAATTTGAAGTTTTAGGGATAGTTGACTTTTGGCAATTTTGGAAAAATGCCCAACTTCAACAATGCATAACTTCTTCAATTTTAAACTTTTGGAGGTGTTCTTTTACTTTTTAGAAACCTTGAGATGTCCTATAACCAACCCTTTTTGTATCATCTCATTTTCATATTCCATGCTCAACTTATAAGCTTTGGAAAAAAAGGTGTTTTTGTTGACTTTCAAAAATGACCTATAATGTCCAAATTTGTAACTTTTTGTGAGTACATTTCTTGATATTGGGGTGTGAATATGGATTGTAGGAAATTGTATCCTATTCAAAATGAGATTTGGATGGGTCATTTCTCATAAAGTATGAGAAAGTTATGCTTGGTCAAAGTTGAGTTGACTTTTCCTGCAAAACCCTAATTTAGCAACTTTTGAATCTTGATGAATCTTGAGCAATCCTTGATGAATCATGATCAACCCTTGATAAAATGATGAAATAACCTTAAAAATGAGAATTTTTACAAAAAATATTGAGGTCTGACTATTTGTAGGTCACATTTGACTTTTGCCCTAGCACAGTCGATTTTTGGACCCTTTGAGCAATTGATTGACCAAACTTCCTCTGCAAGGCTTGAAATTTGACATGGATGAACTTGAGAACATATTAGGACATTGGGGAGAACTTGAGGTCATTTGGATGCAAAGACCTTGATGCAACACAAAAACCTAATTTGAGATTGACTGCCTTAAGAGATGACTTGACTGTCCAACTCTTGAGCAATCTTGAGCAACTTGGAGATTATTCTTGCAATGTCTTGAGAAATATGGGAGGGAAAATTTTGGGGTACAACAGCTTCCCATGTTCAATTTTCTTAAACCTGAGGATGTAGATTGGCTTTCGAGCCTTTCTTGATTCGAAGGTGGAAGATGATTGAACACTAGAGTGCCCAGAAATTTGCACTCGCATGAAGTGGTATCATCCTAGTGATGTCGGAAATGGGCTTATAGATTCCTTTTGGAGACCATTGGTAGGTAGTCTGAACTTCAACTGGACTACGAATCAGGGAGATCTTATCAGCGATCTGACTGAACCAGAGGAGGTTTTGTCTTCTTTGACTGAATTGGCATCAGAAAAATCTTTAGGAATTGATTTAACTGGTTTTGTCTTCTTTGACTGGATTGGCCTCAGAAAAATTGTTAGGAATCGATTTAACTGGTTTTGTCTTCTTTGACTGGATTGGCCTCAGAAAAATCTTTAGGAATCGATTTAACTGGTTTTGTCTTCTTTGACTGGAATGGCCTCAGAAAAATCTTTAGGAATCGATTTAACTGGTTTTGTCTTCTTTGACTGGATTGGCCTCAGAAAAATCTTTAGGAATCGATTTAACTGGTTTTGTCTTCTTTGACTGGATTGGCATCAGAAAAATCTTTAGGAATCGATTTAACTGGTCATGTCTCCTTTGACTGAATTGGCATCAGAAAAATCTTTAGGAATCGATTTAACTGGTCATGTCTCCTTTGACTGAATTGGCATCAGAAAAATCTTTAGGAATCGATTTAACTGGTCATGTCTCCTTTGACTGAATTGGCCTCAGAAAAACCTTTAGGAATTGATTTAACTGGTCATGTCTCCTTTGACTGAATTGGCATCATAAAAATCTTTAGGAATCGATTTAACTGGTTATGTCTCCTTTGACCGAATTGGCATTAGAAAAATCTTTAGGAATTGATTTAACTGGTCATGTCTCCTTTGACTGAATTGGCCTCAGAAAAACCTTTAGGAATCGATTTAACTGGACCGGGGGAGGTCTTCCACATAGTTGAGAATTTAACTGCATCTTTCCTGAAAGGTAAAGGTCAGTCATATGCAATGCATGATATGGATCAAGCAATGATGTTCTCAACATAAATGAGATTGTATGGTATGATGCGTATATGCATGTATCATGATGTATGGAAATGTGATGTTTTAGCTGGGGAAGATAAATCCCAGATAGCTGCTGGAGAATAGAGTTGGATTCTTCGTTTCTGTTGGGGATGATGAACGAAGATGATAAACTTGCAGGAGAGGATAACTCCGTTGGGGAATAAACTGATGAGGAGATTACTATGAGGGGAATTACTCTGTGGGGAAGAGATGTTCTACTGAGGATTCCACTGATAAACTCCGCTGGGGATGGATTACTGTTGCTGGTGATACTGAATCTGTTGATAGTTGAATTCTTGTTTGTGAAAGGAAAGAACTTAGCTTGGGGATGATCTTTCAGTTGCAACTTGTTGGGGATAACCCTGTTAGACTTTTGTGGTGATATTCCTGTGTTCTGCTGGGAATGATCCTTTGAACTTGGCTGGGGAGATTTATTGTTTGTACTCCGCTGGGGATAAACTTCCAGAGTCTACTGGGGATGATGCTTCAACTCCGTTGGGGAAGCTTTTTTCAGACCGTGTTGGGAAAATATTGACTCCACTGGGACATCTTGTATTCTTCCGGGGAACGTTCTTATACTCCGTCGGGGAATATTGAGACTGCCGGGGATATTAAGCCTTTTCAATGCTGATGGTAAATCAACTCTGCTTGGGGAGAGCATTGCTGATTTGTTCGTAGTTGCAAGTCTCAGCTGGGAGAGAGCTACCATTACTGCCTTACTCTGCGGGGAGTGGAGGTATCCTAGCCATATTCTTCAGCTGAATTTACTTTTGTAACTGGTGGACAGAACAACTGCACAACTTGGACACTTCTTATTGCCCCTGTTTCTGATATTACCAGTAATGCATCCTTTGTTTCGCATGTAAATATTTATGATCAGCAATTAATGTCAAATGCATATATCAAAAATGAAAATTGGACGTTCTTTGCAAAACAAAACAGATAAAGGAAAAACAGTTTGAAATTTGTCTGAAAATGAATTTGTATTAATTTTGAAGTTTGGCCTGTAAATATGCGTTTTTGTACAAGAGGCTGACGCCCTAGTAAGAGAACGCCTCCGAACAAATAGAATTTACACAATTTGTGAAAAACTAAACAAAACAGCTATGTGAATAATCCCACTGGGTTCCAACTCTGCTATTGCCTTTATGTCCTCGAGCATCTCATCACTTTGCTACTTGGTTGAAGGTAGATCATATTGATTAGTGCCGTCCGAGCTTGATAGTTGATACCGAAGTCTGGATGCAAGGTGATCCAATGAGACATAGTGTTACGCTTTGATCCCTAATTTTGCCTGGACCACCCTTTCGGGTTTTCAGTCCACCGGGATACCCTTTTTTGCCCAAGCCGCCTTTTCAGGTTTTCGACTTGTCGGGTGTACAGATTTTTCCATTTTCATCCCTCATTTTGCCCGAACCCTTTTGGTTCGCCGGGAAGCCCTTATTTTTGCCTAGGCCAGTCAACCTAGCGGGTCTTTGTTTATGCATAGTATCTTTTCTATGTCTGCATTAACGGGGTGAGGAAGGTCGTCACCATCCATGGTGGTTAGAATCATAGCTCCTCCTGAGAAAATGTTCTTAACCACAAATGGCCCTTCGTAAGTAGGGGTCCATTTTCCCATGGGATCACCTTGAGGTAGGATAATGCGCTTGATTACCAGATCCCCAACTTGATACTCTTGTCGTCTAACTTTCTTGTTAAATGCCTTGATCATCCGTTTTTGGTACGTCTGACCATGACAAATAGCAGTAAGTCTCTTTTCATCGATTAGGTTTAGTTGATCAAGTCGGGTCTGAATCCAGTCATCTTCGCTCAAACCTGCATCCTTCATGATTCGGAGAGAGGGTATCTGAACTTCGATGGGCAAGACTGCCTCCACGCTGAGGTACGGTACCCATGAAGAGCAAATGGTAACATCTCGTGCCAGTCTTTGTATGTCACTGTCATCTTCTGCACAATCTTCTTAATGTTCTTATTAGCCGCTTCAACATCCCCATTCATCTTCGGCCGGTAGGGAGAAGATTTATGATGTTGTATCTTGAATTGCTCGCAGAGCTCAGTGATCATCTTGTTGTTGAGATTGGTACCATTATCCGTAATGATCCTCTTTGGTACCCCATATCGACAAATCAGATTGTGCCGAATGAATCGTGCCACGACGTTCTTGGTTACAGTAGCAAAGGAAGCTGCTTCAACCCACTTTGTAAAGTAATTGATAGCTACCAGGATGAAACGATTCCCGTTGGATGCTGTAGGTCTGATCTCGCCGATCATATCAATGCCCCACATTGCAAAAGGCCAAGGTGTCGTCAAGACATTCAGAGGAAATGGAGGTATGTGAACCTTATCAGTATAGACTTGGCACTTGTGACATATGCTGATAACAGTCAGCTTCCATTGTGGACCAATAATATCCTGCCCGAAGGATTTTCTTTGCCATGGTATGTCCACTGGAATGAGTTCCGAAAGTACCTTCATGTAACTCCACCATGATCCTTTCTGCTTCATTCTTATCCACACAACGCAGTAAGGTCGAATCATGGTTGCATTTGTAAAGAATGCCATTGCTGATGAAGAACTTCGCCGCGAACCTCCTCAAAAACTTCTTGTCATTAACAGATGCACCCTCAGGGTATTCCTGAGCTTCAAGATATCTCTTCACCTCATGATACCAGGGCTTTTCTGTTACCTCTTCAGCCTCAAGATCATAGCAATGTGCTAGTTCGTCCAGTCTTTCAATGATAATCCGGGGAGCTTCGTTGTCCCAATTGACCTTGAACATAGAAGACATCGTAGCTAACGCGTCCGCCAACTGATTCTCCTCTCTAGGGAAGTGTTCAAAGGTTATCTCTTTGAAATGGGGAAGCAATGTCAATAAATACTCCTTATAAGGAATAAGATTTGGGTGTTTTGTATCCCACTCTCCTTTGATCTGACTGATCACGAGAGCAGAATCTCCAAAAACACTTAGAAACTTAATTCTTAGGTCAATAGCTGCTCGAAGTCCCATGATGCATGCTTCATACTCCGCCATATTGTTGGTGCAGTTGAAACATAGTCGGGCGGTGAACGGAGTATGAGAGCCTTTAGGAGATATGATCACGGTGCCAATGCCATTACCCAAAGCGTTCGAAGCTCCATCAAAGTACATAGACCATCGGGATCCTTCCTCAGGTCCTTCATCCGGTCTAGGTGTCTCACAATCAGTTACCAACATAATATTCTCGTCCGGAAATTCAAAGTTCATAGACTGGTAATCATCCACTGCCTGATGTGCCAAATGGTCTGCCAACACACTTCCCTTGATTGCCTTTTGGGTCGTATACTAGATGTCATACTCAGTCAAGATCATCTACCATCTTGCTATTCTTCCGGACAAGGCAGACTTTTCGAAGATATACTTGATGGGATCCATCTTTGATATCAACAGAGTAGTGTGAGTCAACATATACTGTCTCAGCCGACGAGTAGCCCATGCCAAAGCGTAACAAGTTCTCTCAAGCAGTGAGTATCGGGTCTCACAGTCGATAAACTTTTTGCTAAGGTAATAAATAGCATGCTCTTTTCGGCCAGACTCGTCATGCTGACCCAGCACACACCCCATTGAGTTATCGAGTACTGTCAAGTATAAAATCAAAGGTCTCCCTTCAACTGGAGACATCATAATAGGTGGCTCTTGGAGATGCTCTTTGATCCTTTCGAAAGTGGCCTGGCATTCATCGTTCCAACGTACTACTTGATCTTTCTTCAGTAGCTTGAAGATTGGCTCACAAGTAGCAGTCAGGTGAGAGATGAATCGGGCAATATAGTTCAAACGTCCCAGAAAACCTCTGACTTCTTTCTCTGTTTTGGGAGCTGACATCTCCTGTATAGATTTCAATTTGGCAGGATCCACTTGAATACCTTTGTTGCTTACGACGAACCCCAGTAGCTTACCAGACCTCACCCCGAAGGTGCACTTGTTCGGGTTTAACCTCAGCTTGTATAACTTCAACCTGTCAAACAGCTTCTGCAGATGGTCAAGGTGTTCCTCCTCAGTCTGGGACCTTGCAATCATATCATCGACATATACCTCAATCTCATGATGGATCATGTCGTGAAACAAACCAACCATGGCACGCTGATACGTTGCCCCGACATTCTTCAGTCCAAAAGGCATGACCTTGTAGCAAAAGGTACCCCACTGAGTAACAAAGGTCGTCTTCTCCATGTCTTCGGGAGCCATTTTGATCTGATTATAACCTGAGAAACCATCCATAAAGGAGAAGACTTTATGCTGAGCAGTGTTATCAACCAGAACGTCAATATGAGGTAGAGGGAAGTCATCCTTAGGGCTCGCCCTGTTCAAATCCCTGTAATCAACACACATTCGGACCTTACCATCCTTCTTCGACACAGGAACCACATTGGCAACTCACTGAGGGTAAGAAGTAACTGCTAGAAAACCGACGTCAAACTGTTTCATAACCTCGGCCTTGATTTTCTCAGACATCTCTGGACGCATTCGGCGGACCTTCTGTTTTACTGGAGGACAGTCTTCCTTGGTAGGCAGGCGATGAACCACAATATCAGTATCCAAACCAGGCATATCTTCGTAAGACCAGGCGAATATCTCAACGTAGTCATGCAGCATCTGAATCAACCGTTGCTTCACACTAAGCTCCAGATTTGCACCGATCCTGACTTCTTTCTTGTCTATCTCAGTACCTAGATTCACTGATTCCACCGGCTCTTCGTGCGGCTGAATAACCCTCTCTTCTTGGAGTAGAAGTCTTGTAAGTTCACCAGGCACCTCGCAATCATCTTCACCTTCGTCTTCGGCTAAGTTGATCGGATTTTCGAAGTCATAACTGGTAGTAGCAGAGTCGTTACCAGTGAGATCCAGAGTGGATGTAGACCTGTATACGTGAGTGTGTGTAAAATAGTTGTTTTGCAATATATAACAAAAGAAAAACAAGGAGCGCAAGATTTGAAATGCAAGAACGTCCAATGCTTTTATTAATGATATATGAAAATGACACACATAAAGCCCTCACAAATGAAGCCATGGTGCCCCGGGTAAGACACCGGGCCATAAAGTTTAAAACATTGTCTATTACACATTCAAAACAAAAAGTTTTATTACTGGGTGATAACAGAAACGGACATAGAATCCTTTGTTGTCCAGTTGCTTAATCCACCATTGGCAGTCGCGTAGATCCAATTGTCGATATCAAACTCTTCATCATCGTCATCCCTGATAGCATTCACCCATGTATCTTGTTTAGGCTTCTCTGGTGCTCCGAACTCGAGATCTTTTGCATCAATCAAGTCTTGTACCTTGTTCTTCAAAACCCAATATTCATCTGTATTATGCCCCGGGCTATCAGATTGAAAAGCACAGCGTGCATTAGGGTTGTACTTCGGTGATGTTATATTTGGATTCTTTGGGGCTTCCTTTGGAATCACCAGATTGGTCTTCAACAACTGTGGTAGAATCTGAGATAAGGTCATGCTGAGACGAGTGAATTGCCTTCGAGGTCTCGCGTCCTTTTGTTGAATGTTGTGCTGAGGAGCACTAGAAGGTTTTGAAATAACAACCGCATTAACAGCTTGGCGGTGTTCAAGTCTATTCTGTCTTCTTGAACTGTAGACAGCACTGGACTCTTTCTTAAAGGGCTTCTTCTTGGTGCTTGATGAGGCACTCTTATGTATCTTACCAGCCTTAATACCAGCTTCAATCCTCTCACCGGTCAAAATAAGTTCTGTAAACCCAGACGAAGAGCTTCCAATCAGGTGGTTAAAAAATGGACCAGACAGGGTCCCCAGAAACATGTCAACTAGCTCCCGATCAGCCAAGGGTGGTTGTACTCTTCCGGCGAGGTCCCTCCACTTCTGAGCATAATCTTTGAATCCTTCACCTGTTCCCATTGACATACCCTGGAGTTGGGTACGCGTGGAAGCGAGGTCGGAGTTGTACTGATACTGCCTGTAGAAAGCAGTAGCCAAATCTTCCCAACTGCGGATACTGGCTCCGTCCAACTGATAGAACCACTCAAGCTGAGACCCTGAGAGACTGTCTTGAAAGAAATGGATCCATAGGTTTTCATCAGTGGTATACGGCTGAATCTTCCTCACATATGACCGGAGGTGTAGCTTCAGATAAGAAACTCTGTCATAATTAGCGAAGGCTGGTGCCTTGAATTTGTGGGGAATTACCACCCCAGATGATAGACCTAGATCACCAAAGTCCAGACCAGGCACCTTTTGAACTTCCATAGCACTCAATCGGTCTTCTAGTTGCTTGTATCTATCCTCAGCAGGAGGATACTGTTCTTCATCGAAGTTCGTCTCGTTGTCGGAGACCACAAGGCTAGGAGACCTCCTTTCCTCTTGACTATCTTTCCCTCCAGATGAGGTAGTCAAATCAACATCATTCTGTAGCCTATTTCCAAATGTGTGCCCCGTGTTGAACATGATTATCCTCTTCTTCTTCTTCTTCTCTTTCAGGATCAGGGTCTTTAGATTTTGCTGACCCTTAGCTAGATTCATGAACAACTCTTGAAATTAGGCATTTTGGGCCTGTAAGGCCTTGGTGGCTTGCTCAGTTGAAGGTTCAGCAGACATGATGAGTGTTGTACCCCAAAATTTTCCCTCCCATATTCTTCAAGATTTGCAAAGAGCATGCTTCAAAATCTCCCAAGGGTTGCACAGTCCAATGGCCTCCTAACAATCAAAAATTAGGGTTTTGGTTCTGGCAAAGAAATTGAAGTTTCCAAGGGTCCAAACAAGTCCCACATGCCCATAAACATTGTCAAGCATCCTTATGCCAAGTTTCAAGACTCACAGCACAAAATTGCACAGTTAAAAACCCTAATTGCTCAGCAGTCAACTGTAGGGGCAAAATGGTCATTTGAGAGTCAAAAGTCCAAATTTTTGGTCAACATCTTATTTTGAAGCCACAAACATCATTTGATCAATTCTTGATCATGATTCTCAAGGCATGGCTCAAAAAGTCTCAAGATGCAAAAGTTTCTATTTTTGGACAGTTGAAAAAGTCAACTGCAAATTGACCAGGGCATAACTTCCACATGGTTTATCAGAAAAATTCCATCCAAAGCTCATTTTGAAGAGAATGACATTTCCTACAACTCATCTTCACACTTCAAGTCCAAGAAATGCTCTCACAAAAAGTTATCAATCTCAACATTATAGGTCATTTTCAAAAGTCAACAAAAAGGCACTTTAAGTCAAAGACCATAACTTGAGATTGGTAAATCCAAATTACATGGGACCAAAGGCATTGGTTATAGGACTTCAATACCTTTCCAAAATGTCCAAGAACATGATCAAAGCTTAAAAATTGAGCAAGATATGCCTTGTGGAAGTTGGGAAATTTTTGGGAATTTTGAAAAGTCAACTTTGCTTCAAATGCCTCAATATTGCTAATGGGCCACAATTTCTTCCAAGAATCATCACCCAAAGGCTATGCACGACCCATTGACATTAAAGGGAGTTATTTTATCATTTTTTATTAATTATTTGAATTATTATTATTATTAGTTCATTTAATTAAAATAAAATATGACAAAAATAGAAAATCATGTGTTTTAAATCTTTTGTGCAGCTAATTCACTCTTTATGGATCAAATATTTCGTGCATCACTAAAAAGGCAAGAATCTTCATTGATTGGCATGAGAAAGGTATGAAAAAGATTAAAAAATCATGGAAGATCACAAAATTCAAAGGCATTAAAACTTGGATGTTGGGCTTGTTTTGTTGACCTAAAACATTCACATACATATACACAATGCAACCCTAATCACAAGAAACAAGCTAGTTGCGCTCAGAATCAAAAACAAAAACTTGCATTTTTCTTAAAAAGTTCAAAACTGAAAACATAGTTTCAGTGTGTTTCAAAGCCTAAAAACTGTTCCATAAGCTTGCCAAGGCTGCCAGGAATCTTTTCCAATACTTTTCAGGTCTCCATACTCAAAGAATTGGTAGCACGAAGTCACCCTGTTCACACTTTTTTGCATATTCGTATTCATATTTTCATGCCATGTTAATGCATTCTAATGATTGATTTGTACTCAGCTGATTGTTCTAAAGCTATTGGCATTCTTTGATTGAGTTTTTAAGCCTTGTGCACGAATCCACCATGGAAGCTTCCTAGGGTTTCAGAGGTATGAAATTGGGGATTCTTGCCTGGGGAAAAATTAGGCCATAAGAATAACACCATTGGAATCGTGACAACAAGACGATTCAAAACCACACCTCGCGCCTAATTTATCATTACTCAGTGCTTAATCGCTATTATTCACTATACTATTTAGTGGGGGTTTAAAACCCCTGCTACTTGTTTGACATTTTTGCAGGAAGAAGAAGATGAAGCTTGCATGGCGTAACATGATTGGGACGTTCAAATTTTCTGGCGCGTTTTTGTGTTAACATCACTAGCATGGTTTATATTTCATAATATTTGTTTTCCATAACACAGACAAACGCGTTGCTTGGTACAGGTGGTAGAGGACACGCTTGGTGAACATTGGGACCTGGGTTCGATTCCCAGGTCCCCCACTTATTTCATATATTTTGTTTTAACATGCTTCTATGCAGTACTTCATCAAGGGTCTACCATACAGCCTCATCATCTGGCTTGCCACGCGCCCAACAACTCCAAACCAACGGCCATGATGAGAGTTCCAGGGTATACACCAGTCAACTGCTTCCCACTCAATCAGAAAAGTCAACATGGGCTTGCATTTCATGGGCCAAAATGCTTCTCACATACCTCCAAATTGGGCAGACACCCCCCAATGTTTGCATATCTTTTAATCTATTTTCTTTTCTTTTCTATTTTTTAATTCTTTTGATCTTTTTTATTTTATTTAATTTATTTCAAATAATTAATTTTCATATAAAAATACAAAAAAATCAGAAACTATAAAAAATAAAAATATGTTTATTTATTTTTTAATTCATCAATATTTTGTAAATAAAATTCTAATAATTAATTAGTTTAATTTTAGGTTTAATTCTAATTGGTTTTTTTTAATAAACTAAAAAATGTAGAAATTAGGGTTTTAATTCTTTTATTCTTTTTCTTAATAAATAACCTTTTTCATCATTATTAATTATTAATTACCTTGTAAATAAATATGCAATTAATTAATTAGGTTAAATTAGGTCAAACTTAAACACTTTTTTTAATAAATTAAAAACAATTTAGAATTAGGGTTTTATTTAACTTTTAATTCCATTTAATTCTCTTTAATTTCATAAATACAAAAACATAAAAAATAAGTTCTTTTCTCATTTAATAATTTAATCATTAATTCCAATTTAATTTCCTTAAAGGGTCCAACGCCCTCGCATACTCGATTTTTATTTCTTTTCGCGCATTTATTTTTATTTCTTTTATGAATGTAATGTATTTGCCCCAAAGCCTTGTAATAGATAATTAGGACATTTACTTTCCGTATTTTTATTCAAATCGGGTCTTGGTTTAATTTGGCGTTGTAGACCCGCGCCTTGTAATAGCGTAGGACTTCTATTTTTTCCGCACTTTAAATTCCGCACCCTTTAAACTGCTAATAATCACATGAAAGAATGTATGCCAAAAATAAAAACAAAGCGTAGAACACTCAATGCCTGATCAAGACAAAAATAACTGAAAATGACACACAAATCACACACCACTCCTAGGGTACGCCTCAATGTTGCCTTGCCCCTCGAAATGTGGTCGTCGAGTAGAGGACGTTTTAGTAAGTCCTCATGTCCATGAACATGGCATGGGGGTAGCTTCTAAGGTGTCTTCCTATTGCTCTGGTGACCACACTGTCCCTTAACTCGAATTGACCCGAACACCTCCAACGGTGGTGCTACCTACCTCTCAATGGTGGGATGGCACTACCTTAAGGACACTTACACAGACTAATTCCTTAGGGTAGGTAGATGACTCGTAGATACTTGCTCTAATTCAAAACAAATCAAAAAAAACTTCTTTTTACACCGACACTTTCAAAAAAGCTTTCAAAAACAACTTTTCAAACACTCTTGAGGACTGATACAAGAGTCGAACTGGAATTTTAAACGAAACTTTTTCAAACCCACTCTGAAAAGCAAACAAACGTTTTTGAAAACACAAATGAGAAAGTATCTAAGAGCCCATGGATAACCATGGATAGAAAGGGTGCTAACACCTTCCCTTTCTATAAATCTACCTCCCGAACCGAGAGCTAATCTCAATAAGGAATTTTTCTGTGCTTTTGTCCTTTCCGTGTTGGAGAAAATAAAAGACGGTGGCGACTCTTGCTTCCGCGACATTTCGCGAACCAGCTTTAAACAGTCAGTTCCAGATCCACCAATCACAGAACTGGCGACTCTGCTGGGGACACCTTATAAAAGTGAGGTGTACCTTAGGACTAAGATCACTGTGTTTTCAATTGCTTTGACTTGTTTGCTTTAAATTGTGGGACTGTCTTGGGAGTTCTATAGATCCTAACCCGGATCTGGGGATACCTTCTTAGAAAGTAGCAACAAGGCTGTGAGGGAACTGTGCGGGATATACCGACATGGTTGAAACAGTCTGCTACGTTGATGTGGCACTTTGGTGTGTACCGGTAACCCTTGAGTTCAGTCAAGGAGAGTACGGGGCCTCCATGTGGTGTCGTGAAGCATCAACTGACCTTAGGAACCTTAATTGAACCATCTTGGCCTCTTTAGGGTAGTGAGATAACTTACTTTGGTGCAGTCCGAGGTTGGTTGATACTCGATACTACATTCAATTAAGGGTTGTTCTCTTGGAATATTTCGGTCGCCAGTTCAGTGGCTAAATCGAAACGATGAACAATGAAAGCAATCCAGTGATATTAGGACCCTTAGAACCCGGTTACTTTGATATGACAGGTTTGAGCCCACCAACTTCAAGAGGGTAATACCCAGACCCCATGCTGGCCTAAACTCTAAGGGTTTCTCTTGTGTGACTTGTGTGCCTTCCAACTTGACTACTTGCATGCTTGTTATCTGACACTTGAGTTTCTTGCAGGTTTTGTTTATAGTCCTTAATTGTGACTCATAACAGGGTTTACCTACGTTACCCCATGCATAACATAACATCATACCATTTCATACATCCTGCATAAGGACTAACCCATTTCAAGGATCTCAAGGGCTTGTTATGTAGGTCATGATGAATCAAACATCTAGAAAGGGTCAAAGAGGATTTATTTTCCTCTATCCAAGGTTGTCAGGGGCTATGACCCACTGGATATGGTGAGCCTTTGACCCTTGAAGAAGGACTCTCTACAACAGGAAATTCCTTCAGTCAAGCTTCTGGATCCCGGCTCTAACAAATTTCTTGTTTACCCTGCGAGGTCCTTGAAAACATTGCATGCATATCATACATATCATTGCATAACAGGTATCCTTGTTGCAGGTCACTTACCTTCTTCGCTGTTTATTTCAGCAGTCATCATGAATCCTGAATCATCCAATGGACAAGCTATCAAGGCCCTCCAGGCCCAGAATGCCCAGTTCCAGGAGTTGATTGTGAGCCTAGCCCAGGGTCAAAAGGAATTGAAGACTCTGATTCAGAAGAAGAAGAAGAAGAGGACTGTTTTGTTCGACCCTAGACGCAGATCTGGGAACACACTGCAGATTGAAGCTGAGAGGACTACTCCATCTGTGGGGGAAGGCAGTCACCAAGGGAGAGAGGTTCCTAGCCCTGTGGTCTCTGACACCGAGACAGACTTCAATGATGAACAGTACCCCCCTGCTGAGGACCGGTACAAGCAACTAGAGGATCGTCTGAATGCCATGGAAATTCAACAAGTGCCTGGGTTGGATTTCGGAGACCTGGGTCTATCTTCTGGTGTGGTGATCCCACACAAATTCAAGGTTCCTTCTTTTGCTAAGTATGATGGGGCATCATGTCCCAGACTGCATCTCAGGTCTTATGTGCGGAAGATTCAACCATACACTGTGGACAAGAAATTGTGGATCCACTTCTTCCAGGAAAGTCTTTCAGGGACTCATCTCGAATGGTTCTATCAGTTGGATGGAACCAAGGTTCGTAACTGGGAGGAGTTGGCTACTGCTTTTTACAAGCAGTATCAGTATAATGCCGACCTCGCTCCTACACGTACCCAACTCCAGGGTATGTCGTTAGGATCGGGAGAAGGTTTCAAAGAATATGCGCAGAGATGGAGAGACCTTGCTGGGAGGGTACAACCACCTTTGACTGACCGGGAACTCGTTGATATGTTCTTGGGGACCCTATCCGGGCCGTTCTTCAATCATCTCATTGGTAATTCATCTGCAGGGTTTACCGACCTCATTCTGACTGGGGAAAGAATTGAAGCTGGTATCAAGGCCGGGAAGATTCAAGCGGCCACACCTTCTGATACTCACAAAAAGCCTTACACAGGAAAGAAGGAACCTAATGCTGCATACAGTCAAAAGAGTCGTCATGACCAACATACAGGGGCAGTCATGATCTCTGGTTCTGCACCACGCCGACAACCACAAAAGGGAAATCAGCGAAGGTCGGACGAGCCTAAAAGACAATTCACCAACATCAACATGCCATGGTCACAAGCATTGCAGCACATGTTGAAAATGAACCTGATTGCGGTGATCAACCCTCCTGCAAATCCCAAGACCTCCTCTCAAAACTACAATCCAGAGGCGAGGTGTGCTTATCATTCTGATAGCCCGGGGCAGGATACTGAGGACTATTGGGTGCTGAAGTATAAGATCCAGAATATGATCGACGCTAAGGAGATCGAGTTCGAGCCTGCTGAGACTCCCATTGTGACCACTGCTCCTTTGCCAAAACATGGCTAGGATTGAGAGATTTTTGTTCATTTGAATTCAAGTTGTATTTTTCTTTTCCTGTTCAAATAAACAATTATCATGTTAAATCTTTTATTTCATGAATGCATTACACGTGTCTGTCTTGAATTAATTATGCGTACTATACTTAAAGCAGCTTTCATATTTTTGTGATGATCAACTCTTGATTAATAATTCTAAGCCTCTTGAGGGAGGATGACGAAAACGATACCATAATCTATAGTATGCTTCTGAACAGCCCCGCTGATGAGGTACAGGCATTGTTTCAATTCCTAAACACTGGAGTTATAAGGATGATAATCCCTCGTCAAACCCCCTGAGCCAAAGAAGTAGGAGTTTTTCTTTTCGAAAATTAAAACCCTTAATCATAACCTGGGGCAGGGTAGTTCTCTCAGCTGACCCAAGTGCATAACAAATGGCACCAAAGAGGTCCTTACAAAGAAAAAGAAGACAGTGATGATTCCGAATAATCATAATGACAGGCAGTCCTTACCAAACCAAAAAAAAAAACTAAAGCCCAATAAGTCAAAACCTATGAAAGAGACTTACAAAACTGGGGCATCCCGCTTACTGTAATCACAAAAGAAACAGTTCAGGCAAAATTTAGGGATAGCAAAATCAAAAAGAAAGAGGTCATACAAACCGTCAACAAAAACAAAAAAAAATGTCTGCCTATTCAGAATAAATCATCAATATCTGAACCATCATTGGAACGTCATGACAAAGACTCAAACAAGGTCTAACGCACGATCAATTGAGCTTAGGTTTGAAGAACATCACGAAGAACGGGTGGGTACAAATAATTTGAGCCTTTATCCTTTGTTTCTTAAACCGTGAACCAGGCCACGCTACAACCCTTAAAAGTACTAGCTGAAGCATGGGTTAGTTCGAAAGCATACTGTTACGAAAGGTATCCTGACTCCTTAAGGCTTGCGGTAAAAATAACGAGTTGACATCACAGTTTACAAAAAAAAAACTCACTTGCTTTTATTGAGAAATGCATTTTCAAAAATTTCAAGACAGACTTAAGCTTTGCATTCTTAAGATAATATTGTTTGCATATGATTATTTGTTTGAACAGCAGAGAACTTTGCGCAACGAATATCCGATGAACGAGGGTCTTCTCAACAAAAGAGTCACCTCCAGTGGAAGAAACACTTCCAATCAAGGGGCATGGCATGATCAGTGTCCATCATCTGGGGAAGTCCAGCCGAGATTCGGAGAATCTCTCAAAAGGCCAACCAGCTTGGGGCAAATCTCCATCTGGATCACCTGGGGCATTCCGACAACGAATCTTGCCTGATCAGACATCTTCTAGTGGTACGGAAATGCAATACTACTGATAGTGACAACTCCCTACATCCGGATAGTGTGGACATAGTCGAAAAAATACTACGCAAAATCAAAGACCCGCTAGGTTGACACGCCTAGGCAAAAATAAGGGCTTCCCGGCGAACCAAAAGGGTTCGAGCAAAAATAAGGGATGAAAATGAAAAATCTGTACACCCGGCAAGTCGAAAACCTGAAAAGGCGGCTTGGGCAAAAATGGGTATCCCGGCGGACTGAAAACCCGAAAGGACGGTCCGGGCAAAAGTTAGGGATCAAAGCGTATGACTATGTCCCGTCATCTCGTCACTTGCCTATCCAAAGGAAGATTTGTTAATCGGCAGTCATCCAGCACCTCCACAAGGTATCTTCTCCCCTCACCTCAGAAACAGGGGCAATAAGGAGTCGTCCGGGCAATCCAGTTGCTTTGTCAACCAAGGTACCAAGGAAAGATCAATATAAAGATGATTACCATCTACCTTTACAAATTCCAGATCAACATTGGTAACAAGCCAAGAAAAATCAGTGGACGACTGATCGTGGGTTAATATCCGAAACCAAACAGGACAATCATCCACTTGATCACCATCAGGCAACCCTACACCGGTTCCTTCTCAACTTTCAGACAAAGTCTTACACGGACTTATCATCAAAGTAACCCTACACCGGTTCCTTTTCTTCCAGAAGAAGTCTTACACGGACTTATCATCAAAGTAACCCTACACCGGTTCCTTTTCTTCTAGAAGAAGTCTTACACGGACTTATCATCAGAGTAACCCTACACCGGTTCCTTTTCTTCCAGAAGAAGTCTTACACGGACTTATCATCAGAATAACCCTACACCGGTTCCTTTTCTTTCAGAAAAAGTCTTATACGGACCTATCTCAAGGTAACCTTACCCCGGTTCCTCCTGAAGGCTTACACGGACTTATCTCAAGATGACCTTACCCCGGTTCATCGAGAAGTTTTACACGAACTTATCCTGCAGCAACCTTACCCCGGTTCCTCCAGAAGTCTTACACGGACTTACCATCAAAATAACCCTACACCGATTCCTTCTCCTTCTCAAATAAAGTCTTACACGGACCCATCTCAAGAAACCTTACCCCGGTTCCTCCAGAAGTCTTATACGGATTCATTATCAATAAACCCTACACAGGTTTCCTTCAATTCCAAATGCAGTTTTACACGAACTCGCCATCAAGAAACCCTACACAGGTTCTCCCTTTCCAAAGATGAAGTTTTACACAAACTCGTCATCAGTAACCCTACTCAGGTGTCCTTCTTTCCAAGATGCGGTTTTACACGAGCTCATCATCAGGCAACCCTACATAGGTTCCCTCTTTCAACCTACAAAAATTACATCTCAAGAATTTCCCCAGGAGAGTCCAGTCCAGAAGTTTCCCCAGGAAAGTTCAATCCATCTCCTCAGCACGAAGCTTATCCCCAGTAGATTCCGGAAGCTTCTCCCTCGCAGAGCACGAACGCGTCCCCGGCTTTATTCAAAGGTTATTTCCCTACCAGGATATAACTGGGTTATCCTCAGCCAAAAGCCACGGAAAGATCGTCCTCGGCGAAGTCTTCTTATCCCTAGCGGAGTCTGTTAACACTTCCAACACAACAATGGTACCCCCAGCGAAGTCATCATCAACATCTCAACAGAGTATCTCTCTTCCCACAGAGTATTGTTCCCCAGCAAGATCGCTAGAGTATTTCTCCCCGCAGAGTAATCCATTCGCCAAGTTTATTCCCCAACGGAGTTATCTTCTCCTACCGGTATTCTTGCAACTATCATCCCCAGCGGAAACAGCGAAATACTATTCACGTCAGCCCAGGATTTAACGTCCCGACACCCGTCAAGGATTTACTTTCCTAGACGAAAAAACATACATTCATAAACATCGCATTTCTATACATTATAGCATGAATATATGCATCATGAACATACAAATCTCGTTTATGTTGAGAACATCATTGTTTGATCCATATCATGCATTGCATATGACTGACCTTTACCTTTCAGGAAAGATCCAGTTAAGTTCTCAGCTATGTCCAAGGCCTTCTCTGGTTCAGTCAGATCGACCCTAAGATCTCCCTAATTCTTATCCAGTTGAAGATTCCAAGACCTTGTCCGGTTCAGTTAAATCGACTCCTAAAGATTTTTCTGATTCTTATCCAGTCAAAGGCCTTCTCTGGTTCAGTCAGATCGACCCTAAGATCTCCCTGATTCTTATCCAGTTGAAGATTCCAAGACCTTGCTTGGTTCAGTTAAATCAACTCCTAAAGATTTTTCTGATTCTTATCCAGTCAAAGGCCTTCTCTGGTTCAGTCAGATCGACCCTAACATCTCCCTGATGCTTATCCAGTTGAAGTTATTCCAAGACCTTGCCTGGTTCAGTTAAATCAACTCCTAAAGATTTTTCTGATTCTTATCCAGTCAAAGGCCTTCTCTAGTTCAGTCAGATCGACCCTAAGATCTCCCTGATTCTTATCCAGTTGAAGTTATTCCAAGACCTCGCTTGGTTCAGTTAAATCGACCCTAAGATTTTTCTGATTCTTATCCAGTCAAAGGCCTTCTCTGGTTCAGTCAGATCGACCCTAAGATCTCCCTGATTCTTATCCAGTTGAAGTTATTCCAAGACCTCGCTTGGTTCAGTTAAATCGACCCTAAGATTTTCCTGATTCTTATCCAGTCAAAGGCCTTCTCTAGTCCAGTTAAATCGATTCCTAAAGATTTTCCTAAAGAAGACTCATTAGAAGACATCCCAGATTCTCTCGTCGTTACTGTTGAGGTAGTAATCGCCCCAGATTCTCTCATCGTTACTGTTGAGGTAGTAATCGCCCCAGATTCTCTCATCTTTACTGTTGAGGTAGTAATCGCCCCAGGTTCTCTCATCGTTACTGTTGAGGTAGTAATCGCCCCGGATTCTCTCATCGTTACTGTTGAGGTTGAAGTCACCCAAGGTTCTCTCATCGTTACTGTTGAGGTAGTAATCGCCCCAGATTCTCTCATCGTTACTGTTGAGGTAGTAATCGACCCAGATTCTCTCATCGTTACTGTTGAGGTAGTAATCGCCCCAGATTCTCTCATCGTTACTGTTGAGGTAGTAATCTCCCCAGATTCTCTCATTGTTACTGTTGAGGTAGTAATCGCCCCAGGTTCTCTCACCGTCCCGTTGAGTTAGTAACCATCCCTGGATTCATTCATCACCTTTTGAAACTCCAGATTCAATACCTGTAACCAACCAGGGCACATCTACACAAAGAGTTTGAAGACTGACTCCTGTAACAGGCCAGGTACTCATTTTCTTTTTCAGGTACGCAAGTTCTCGCTAAGGAATCTCTTACGCGATCGAAACCCAGATGGCATCTATAAGCCCATCCACCTATTCATCACCTCTCTGCATGGCATCTATAAGCCCATCATCCTATCCATCAATCTCCAAATGGCATCTATAAGCCCATTCCCACCATCACACTACTATGTGAGCGCAAATTTCTGGGCACTCTAGTGTTCAATCATCTTCCACCTTCGGATTACGAAAGGCACGCCAGCCAATCTACATCCTCAAGTCTAAGAAGATTGAACAGGGGCAACTGTTGTACCCCAAAATTTTCCTTCCCATATTCTTCAAGATTTGCAAAGAGCATGCTTCAAAATCTCCCAAGGGTTGCACAGTCCAATGGCCTCCTAACAGTAAAAAATTAGGGTTTTGGTTCTGGCAAAGAAATTGAAGTTTCCAAGGGTCCAAACAAGTCCCACATGCCCATAAACATTGTCAAGCATCCTTATGCCAAGTTTCAAGACTCACAGCACAAAATTGCACAGTTAAAAACCCTAATTGCTCAGCAGTCAACTGCAGGGGCAAAATGGTCATTTGACAGTCAAAAGTCCAAATTTTTGGTCAACATCTTATTTTGAAGCCACAAACATCATTTGATCAATTCTTGATCATGATTCTCAAGGCATGGCTCAAAAAGTCTCAAGATGCAAAAGTTTCTATTTTTGGACAGTTGAAAAAGTCAACTGCAAATTGACCAGGGCATAACTTCCACATGGTTTATCAGAAAAATTCCATCCAAAGCTCATTTTGAAGAGAATGACATTTCCTACAACTCATCTTCACACTTCAAGTCCAAGAAATGCTCTCACAAAAAGTTATCAATCTCAACATTATAGGTCATTTTCAAAAGTCAACAAAAAGGCACTTTAAGTCAAAGACCATAACTTGAGATTGGTAAATCCAAATGACATGGGACCAACGGCATTGGTTATAGGACTTCAAGACCTTTCCAAAATGTCCAAGAACATGATCAAAGCTTAAAAATTGAGCAAGATATGCCTTGTGGAAGTTGGGAAATTTTTGGGAATTTTGAAAAGTCAACTTTGCTTCAAATGCCTCAAAATTGCTAATGGGCCACAATTTCTTCCAAGAATCATCACCCAAAGGCTATGCACGACCCATTGACATTAAAGGGAGTTATTTTATCATTTTTTATTAATTATTTGAATTATTATTATTATTAGTTCATTTAATTAAAATAAAATATGACAAAAATAGAAAATCATGTGTTATAAATCTTTTGTGCAGCTAATTCACTCTTTATGGATCAAATATTTCGTGCATCACTAAAAAGGCAAGAATCTTCATTGATTGGCATGAGAAAGGTATGAAAAAGATTAAAAAAATCATGGAAGATCACAAAATTCAAAGGCATTAAAACTTGGATGTTGGGCTTGTTTTGTTGACCTAAAACATTCACATACATATACACAATGCAACCCTAATCACAAGAAACAAGCTAGTTGCGCTCAGAATCAAAAACAAAAACTTGCATTTTTCTTAAAAAGTTCAAAACTGAAAACATAGTTTCAGTGTGTTTCAAAGCCTAAAAACTGTTCCATAAGCTTGCCAAGGCTGCCAGGAATCTTTTCCAATACTTTTCAGGTCTCCATACTCAAAGAACTGGTAGCACGAAGTCACCCTGTTCACACTTTTTTGCATATTCGTATTCATATTTTCATGCCATGTTAATGCATTCTAATGATTGATTTGTACTAAGCTGATTGTTCTAAAGCTATTGGCATTCTTTGATTGAGTTTTTAAGCCTTGTGCACGAATCCACCATGGAAGCTGCCTAGGGTTTCAAAGGTATAAAATTGAGGATTCTTGCCTGGGGAAAAATTAGGCCATAAGAATAACACCATTGGAATCGTGACAACAAGACGATTCAAAACCACACCTCGCGCCTAATTTATCATTACTCAGTGCTTAATCGATATTATTCACTGTACTATTTAGTGGGGGTTTAAAACCCCCGCTACTTGTTTGACATTTTTGCAGAAAGAAGAAGATGAAGCTTGCGTGGCGTAACATGATTGGGACGTTCAAATTTTCTGGCGCGTTTTTGTGTTAACATCACTAGCGTGGTTTATATTTCATAATATTTGTTTTCCATAACACATACAAACGCGTTGCTTGGTACAGGTGGTAGAGGACACGCTTGGTGAACATTGGGACCTGGGTTCGATTCCCAGGTCCCCCACTTATTTCATATATTTTGTTTTAACATGCTTCTATGCAGTACTTCATCAAGGGTCTACCATACAGCCTCATCATCTGGCTTGCCACGCGCCCAACAACTCAAATCCAAAGGCCATGATGAGAGTTCCAGGGTATACACCAGTCAACTGCTTCCCACTCAATCAGAAAAGTCAACATGGGCTTGCATTTCATGGGCCAAAATGCTTCTCACATACCTCCAAATTGGGCAGACACCCCCCAATGTTTGCATATCTTTTAATCTCTTTTCTTTTCTTTTCTATTTTTTAATTCTTTTGATCTTTTTTATTTTATTTAATTTATTTCAAATAATTAATTTTCATATAAAAATACAAAAAAATCAGAAACTATAAAAAATAAAAATATGTTTATTTATTTTTTAATTCATCAATATTTTGTAAATAAAATTCTAATAATTAATTAGTTTAATTTTAGGTTTAATTCTAATTGGTTTTTTTTAATAAACTAAAAAATGTAGAAATTAGGGTTTTAATTCTTTTATTCTTTTTCTTAATAAATAACCTTTTTCATCATTATTAATTATTAATTACCTTGTAAATAAATATGCAATTAATTAATTAGGTTAAATTAGGTCAAACTTAAACACTTTTTTTAATAAATTAAAAACAATTTAGAATTAGGGTTTTATTTAACTTTTAATTCCATTTAATTCTCTTTAATTTCATAAATACAAAAACATAAAAAATAAGTTCTTTTCTCATTTAATAATTTAATCATTAATTCCAATTTAATTTCCTTAAAGGGTCCAACGCCCTCGCATTCTCGATTTTTATTTCTTTTCGCGCATTTATTTTTATTTCTTTTATGAATGTAATGTATTTGCCCCAAAGCCTTGTAATAGATAATTAGGCCATTTACTTTCCGTATTTTTATTCAAATCGGGTCTTGGTTTAATTTGGCATTGTAGACCCGCGCCTTGTAATAGCGTAGGACTTCTATTTTTTCCGCACTTTAAATTCCGCACCCTTTAAACTGCTAATAATCACATGAAAGAATGTATGCCAAAAATAAAAACAAAGCGTAGAACACTCAATGCCTGATCAAGACAAAAATAACTGAAAATGACACACAAATCACACACAACTCTTAGGGTACGCCTCACTGTTGCCTTGCCCCTCGAAACGTGGTCGTCGAGTAGAGGACGTTTTAGTAAGTCCTCATGTCCATGAACATGGCATGGGGGTAGCTTCTAAGGTGTCTTCCTATTGCTCTGGTGACCACACTGTCCCTTAACTAGAATTGACCCGAACACCTCCAACGGTGGTGCTACCTACCTCTCAATGGTGGGATGGCACTACCTTAAGGACACTTACACAGACTAATTCCTTAGGGTAGGTAGATGACTCGTAGATACTTTCTCTAATTCAAAACAAATCAAAAAAAACTTCTTTTCACACCGACACTTTTAAAAAAGCTTTCAAAAACAACTTTTCAAACACTCTTGAGGACTGATACAAGAGTCGAACTGAAATTTTAAACGAAACTTTTTCAAACCCACTCTGAAAAGCAAACAAACATTTTTGAAAACACAAACGAGCAAGTATCTAAGAGCCCATGGATAACCATGGATAGAAAGGGTGCTAACACCTTCCCTTTCTATAAATCTACCTCCCGTACCGAGAGCTAATCTCAATAAGGAATTTTTCTGTGCTTTTGTCCTTTCCGTGTTGGAGAAAATAAAAGACGATGGCGACTCTTGCTTCCGCGACATTTCGCGAACCAGCTTTAAATAGTCAGTTCCAGATCCACCGATCACAATGAGTGCTGAAATAAACAGTGAAGAAGATAAGAGCCCTGTAATGGGTACCTGTTTATGAATTGCATGTGATGAAATGCGTATGATTATGGTTTCAAAGACAATCGGGAGATTCAAATTTGTAAACAAGAAGGGAAACACACTTTATTAGATAAACCTTGGAATTCAAATTGTTCAACTGATGCCCTCAAGGCGTTACAAGAATGGGAACATTGAAAAGTAAATAAAACTAGAAAAGAAACAATCAGAGGTCAATCAGTGCTCCCATGGTCTCTTCTTGTCGGTGCGAACATAATCATTGAGAATCCGCTCGTTCTCCAGCTGCCTAGTCAACCTCTGGATCTTCTACTCTTGCTCGTTGAACTTCTCTCGGTAAGCATCCCGTTCTTCCCTTAGCTGCATCCAAGACCTTTTCAGTGCCCCAATGTCAGTGGGCATATGAGGATGGAGGATGGTTGGAAGAACCCCTTCTTCATTAGAAACTTCAAAAATGATAGGCCGGACGACTTCATATGCCATACCCAGCTTCTGGGCACGGATACAGACCCATCAGAGATATGGCTCCATTGGAAGTGAAGTCTTTGGATCCAGCTCGTGTGGATCAGATCTGTGAACTCTATCCCCAAGCCCTTATGAATATGCGATGTTGCTCGTCGCTATCCCCTTGAAAATCAAAGATGATACTATGAATTAGCATCTCATGAGGTCCTTCTCTTCTGGCTCTCCCAAACTGACGTAAAGCTAAGCATGGGTTGTAAGAAATTCCTCCATGGGTTCCTAACAGTGGAACATTGGGGTACTCCCCACAGCGATCAATGATAGCCACCTCATCCATACCCTTGAGAGTCCAGATAATGTCATTATGAGAGAGAGAGACATAACTCTATAAGCCCAGCCCATGCCTTCTTTGTTCTTCAGCACTGATTTGGGGAGGTGCGAAATAAACCACCTCGCCAATAAAGGAGCATATCACATCAAGGTTCCCCGCTTTCGGGCAGTACGAGCATAAAGATGATGAAGAATGTCACCCAATAGAGTGGGTACAGGATTACGAGAGATGAAGATTTTTATCGCATTCACATCAACAAAGGAGTCAGAGTTCGGAAACAATACCAAGCCGTATATCAAAAGAGCCAGAATATCTTCGAATGCCTTGAAGTCTAGACTATCCCAGAAATAGTTAGCCTTACCAACCAAGAACTTAGTCAGAAAGCCCTTTTCTCCACTTCTAGTTTCCCAATTAGCCACCACCTCATCTTTGGTCAAATGAAGGGCTGCAGCAATCTCTTCAGGCCTAAGAACCTTCTCCCAACTAGTAAACGGGGTCTGCTCCAGAATAGAGATACCGAGCAGATCAGAGAACTCTTCTAAGGTGGGAACCAGCTGGTAGTTCTGGAAAGTAAAGCAATGGTACAGCGGATCATAGAATTGGACCAAAACACTCATCATCTGCTCGTCCAATTTGGAGGTGACCAAACTGAGAAGATAACCATTTCTTCTAAGGAAGGAAGTAGTATCAGGCATCTTTGCAACCAGATCTTTAAGCAAGGTGGGAACTTGGACAAAGTTGATCCGGATGGTATTTCTATGCATAGGCATCATGACCTACAAAACAGAACAAAGATGAATCCCTCCTGTCTTTGAAATAGGTTAGTCCAATGCAAGATGTATGCAATGTTATGATGTCATGATGTCATGATAGTAAGCACACCACAAGTATCCATAAATAACAAACATGGTAAAGGCATACAAGTCACACAGAGAGCCCTTAGATTTCAGGCTGGCAAGGAGCTTAGGTACTACCCTTTTTCAGTTCAGTTGGTTTAAACCTGTCCTAAAAATAATAACCGGGTTCTAGAGGATCTCAATATCACTGACTACCCTCAATCGGTCATAATTCCAGTTTAGCAACTTTTTCTTGCGGCCAGAATCATCGCGAGAGTTTAGTCTCAATGAGTGTAGCATACTGCTACTGTTCTATGGCCAAGTTGGTCAATTTAAAGGTTCTAAGGTCAGTTGGTGCTTAATGACCCCTTAGATGACCCATATTATCCTTGTTCCAACACAAGGGATATCAGTACAATCTAAAGTGCCACACTAACGTAGCTACTGCTTCAACCGTATCGGTCTACGTCGTACAGTTCCCTCATAGTTTATGGCTACTTACCTAAAGGGTACCCTCAAATCCAGGTTCGGATCTATAGTAACTCCGATACAAAGCCCACAAAATAAAGCAATCAAATCAAGCAATTGAAAGCAAAATGATGAACTAATCCTAAAGTACACCCCACTTATTAACTCCTCAGCAGAGTCGCCAGTTCTGTGATACGGTGGGAGAGAAATGACTGTTTTTTGGAATGTTGGTTTGCATTTTGCGTTTGTGTTTGCAAAATGTCGCGGTAAGCAAGAGTCACCACCGTCTTTTATTTTATCCAACAAGGAAAGGAAAAAACCACATAAAAATTCCTTTTTCGAGATGTTTCTCGGGTCTGGGGGGTAGATTATAGAAAGGGAAGGTATTAGCACCCTTTCTATCCGTGGTTATCCACGGGCTCTTAGGTACTTGCTCAAAGTGTTTTCAAAAATTGCTTTTCTTTGTGTTTGTGGGTTTGAATGAAGTTTTTGTTTGAAAGGTGTAAGTGCGAAAAGTTTTGTTTTGTTTTAAAAGAGCAAGTATTTAAGAACCATCTACCTACTCGAAAAGGGAATTAATCTGTGCTAATGTCCTTTAGACAATGCTATCCTACTATTAGTGAGTAGGTAACACCGTCGTTGGAGTTTAAAGGTCAATTCGATTAAGGGACGTGTGGTCACTAAAGCAATGTTAGGATGCCTTAGCGGTAACCCTAATGTCTTAGATCATTTTTCAGAGGCAACCGTTTCGAGGCAACTATGATCTTTGGACAAGAGGGCGACCTCTAAAACTTCCTATACTCAATTACCACTTTCGAAGGCAACCAAGTGAGGTGTACCCTAAGAGTGCGCATGTGCGAGTGTGTTATTTCGGTTAATTTTATCTTTGTACATGTCATGGGCGAGCTATGTTGATTTTAAGTTCATACATTTGATCTTGTCATTCATTCCCTATTACCATACATCTAACAGTTTATAGATTGCAGAAATTAAATTGCGGAAATTAAATCTAAACTATTACAAGGCGTCGGGTATTTACATTGCCAAAAACAACCCTTAAAATTAAAGTGCGAAAAGTAAATAACGCGATAAAATAAAGTCCTAATTAAAATCTATTACATTCTGGGGAACAATTACATCAATGATAAAATGGATTGCGCGCGAAAAATTAAATCGAAAGCATTTTTTAGGGTTTTGACCCTTTTTTTGAAAGAAAGCATTTTTTTGGTTTATTTTGGATTAGAAAGAAATTATATCTAAGTTAAACATTAAATAAATGAATTAATTAATTAATGAAAATATTTTTGGATTTTTGGATATTTAAAGAAATAAAATAAATTTGATTTAAAGTTAGTAAAACCTAACATTCTACATTAATTTTAATTATTGCAAAAAAATATTAAAAGTTAAACCTAATTAAACTAAATTAATTAAATTAATTTATTTACAAAAATAAAATGATGAATTTAACTTTAATAAATAAAATATATTTTTGTGTTTTTGATTTTATGAGAAAAAGATTTTAATTGATTAGTTTAAATAATAATAATAATAATTAAACAAAACAAACAAATAAATAAAAAGAAGAAAGAAATAACCAAGGGGTGTTGGGCCCAGATGGAGGTGAGATAGCAATTTTTTAGGCCCAACAGGCGCTGGCCTGGGCTGACTTTTGGAATTCCCTGCATGCACATTGACTAGGCCTTATGATGGTCATCACCCTTGAGCCATCAGATTTGGCCTGGAGGCCATCTGGCGCTTGATTGGATGATGGTATATGGTGTACTGCGCCTTGGATGTTGCATGGAATAAACTGAAGAAAAATAATACAAAGGCCTTGGGGGACCTGGGATTCGAACCCAGGTCCCATGAGTCACTGAACAACGCACTTACCACCACACCACTGCCTTCCATTTGTTAATGTAATAAACAACAATTATTATATGGAAAACAATTAAAATGCCAGCAAATATAAAAAAAAATAAGCGCGAAATTATGAATGGGCCAATGGGGAGAGGGCACGTCTTCGTCTTCTCCACTGAGAACTGGTTATTTTACCTGCGGATTTTCATCCGCAGCAAAATCCGTATGACCCTCCTAAAATCTTCTCTAGGCCATGGAAATTAATTCTAAACACATGGTTGTGTTCGTCTCCTTCCACTGATCATGTCCATGTCCATTATTAGCATCAATTTTGCCTGCAATCGAAATACCCAAAAACAAGAACCAAGAACCCTACAATCGGCTAGGGGGTTACAGGCTATGAAAATGCAATCAAATTATGCCAAAAGCTTCTAAATGGAACGATAAACATGTTTGTGTAAAGATTTTGCAAAAAAACGCATGAGTATGAGAATACGATTTCAAGTGCAGAGTGATTTTCAAAGGGACTTACAGCGCGATTGAGGATAGGAGAGAGCTTGATTTTGGTTTCCTTTCACTCATTGGATATCCAGCAAGGGGTCTACGTTGAGTTTTTGCTTTGAATCAGCCTCTAAGAGTGATTCCGGTTCCATACTTTTTCATGTTTTTCTTAAGTTTTGCTTTTGTGATTATGCAGCCTCCAGGTCCTAATTTCGTTCCTTTGCATTGTATAAGTAACATGGGATGAATTAGGTCAGGTTTTGGGCTTTGAATCCTTAGGCATTGATGATTGGAGATATGATATGATCCTCCATTAAAAAGCTTCCAATTTGATTCCAAATCCAATATTTTGTGCATGATATGGCTTGATTCGTGTTTGATCTTGTCCATGATAACATTTAAGACCTATATCAATCAAAAAGATACCAAGTTATCAATATTTAGATTTTATTTGGATTTAAATTGATTTAAAATGAATTAATTCGATAAAAATCAAATAAAATAGAAAAATCAATGAATGGACATAAGACTGGAGATAGGACACGTGTGTAGTGTGACAAGATCAAATCAAGTGGAAAAAAGTGGGCCCATTTAATAAAATTTGAATTTTTGGGGATAGTTGACTTTTGGCAATTTTGGAAAAATGCCCAACTTCAACAATGCATAACTTCTTCAATTTTGAACTTTTGGAGGTGTTATTTGACTTTTTAGAACCCTTGAGATGTCCTATAACCAACCCTTTTGATATCATCTCATTTTTATATTCCATGCTCAAGTTATAAGCTTTGGAAAAAAAGGTGTTTTTGTTGACTTTCAAAAATGACCTATAATGTCCAAATTTGTAACTTTTTATGAGTTCATTTCTTGATCTTGGCGTGTGAAGATGGATTGTAGGAAATTTCATCCCCTTAAAAACTAGCTTTGGATGGGTCATTTCTCATAAATTATGAGAAAGTTATGCTTGGTCAAAGTTGAGTTGACTTTTCCTGCAAAACCCTAATTTAGCAACTTTTGAATCTTGATGAATCTTGAGCAACCCTTGATGAATCATGATCAACCCTTGATCAAATGATGAAATAACCTTAAAAATGAGAATGTTGACTAAAAATATCGAGGTCTGACTATTTATAGGTCACAGTTGACTTTTGCCCTAGCACAATCGATTTTTGGACCCTTTGAGCAATTGACTTACCAAACTTCCTCTGCAAGGCTTGAAATTTGACATGGATGAACTTGAGAAAATATTAGGAAATTGGGGAGCACTTGAAGTCATTTGGATACAAAGACCTTGATGCAACATAAAACCCTAATTTGAGATTGACTGCCTTAGGAGATGACTTGACTGTCCAACTCTTGAGCAATCTTGAGCAACTTGGAGATTATTCTTACAATGTCTTGAGAAATATGGGAGGGAAAATTTTTGGGTACAACAATCTTCCCTGAAGCTAACCATATAATTACATTTAAGAATTGTGCCCTATATTTCTCCACAGAAGTCCAGTTTCAGAGCTCCGCAACTCAACTTCAATAGGTTGATTTCTTCATCAATTCTTCAAAACTTCGATATTATTTTAATGCTCTCATCGCCCTGGTCCTAGTTGCAACACTTACTTTCATCTAGAAATTTGTTTTGGCCATGAAATTTCAAATCCCTTTTCAAAACTTTCTTTCCAAATTGCTTGAGCTACAGTTTGTATAAATTTATCGCAAAGGTGTGGTTGTCTTCGTCTTGAAGAGACTAAGAGAATGGCATAGGTCTCGTGCTCTAATTTTATAGATTGAGCAACCTTGTTTTGGTTCTGGCTGTAGGTTGAAGATGACCAACGTGTCATTCTTCAACCAATGAAATAACGCCATTTGTATTTTTTTAATTTCTGATTTACATTTGATTCAGTGCTTTATTCACTAATGACCATGATATGCACAGCGCGCCAGATCTCTTAGATTTGATTACTAACGCGTTTTGACTCTTATCCAATGATCCACATATTTTTGACTTTATTTTTTATTTCTGATTTTTATATTTAATTGTTTTAAACTTCAAAAAATCATAGAAAATCCATTTTAGTCAAAATATTCTGAAAAAATTCTGAAAAATATTTTTGATTTTTCTCTTTCTGATTTTTATTTTTTCACAGTTTTATTTTGTGTTTTGATATTTTTTTTTAAATAAATTTTCACTTTATTTGATTTGCTTTAAATGTTTAAAAATACTTTTATGCATTTTTTAATTCTGAAAAAAATTATGGAATGATCCAATGATATGGTGACAAATGTTGGTGACCTCACTTATTTTTTTATTTCTGACTTTGGTATTTGTTTATCATTTTTGGTTTATTTTACCCATTTCTTTTAATTTTAAAAATAGTTTCTGACTTTAAAAAGTTATCAAAATTTTTATAAAAACACTTGAGTTTATTTCTGATATTTCTATGGTCTTAATTAATATTTCGTGATTAGTTTGAACATAGTTGATATTTTTCTCTTTTATTTCTATATTAAATGCAATATTATTTTGTGATTATTTTCTGACTGATCTTGGGTTGAATTTTTTATTATGAACTTTGTTAACATCATTGGATCCATGGTGTTGAATTTAACTCCATAAAAATGGATGAATGATTTTAATAATAGTTTAATTAAAGTTTAATTCAAATGTGGTTTGTTTGTCCCATCACCTCCCCCTTCATCTTATTCCCCTTTCTCATTATATTACATGTTATGGGATAATGATCTCTATATTATTTATCCAAACATGAAGTATATAAATTGCTATTGACCGGCCTCAAAATAGGTGCGACTTCTATATAAGTCCACTTACGATTGCTTAACATAGTGCTAAATTTTGTCCTGATTCGAATAAATGATCATTTGTGGCCCAAACCTATGTTTGCAAGCCCAAGTATGTTAATTTGATCTCTTTGATTCAATAACCTTGAGATTCATTGTGTGGAGGCTTTGGTTCTACCAATCCTCTAATGGATCTACAATACTTTTTGGTCAACGCGGATCACTTAAACATCGTTGATCATTAAATGGTTCTTTTGAGAATTCTAAATAGATGATATACTTGACAAAAAGCAAATGCAACTTGTTGTATGGAGGCTTTGGTTCTACCAATCCTCTAATGAGTTCCAAATGCAAGTTTCAAGATGGTCATCCAACTAACCACTAATTATTAAATAGTTTTTACTTTATGCCCTTTTATTTTTTATGCTTTATGTACCATTTACTTTAAGCATTACATTTCATGTCATTTTTATTTTTGCTCACTTGGGCCTTTTATTTTCTCTTCTAAGACACCTAATAATCAATATGAACCATAAAAGAAAACTTTAATGATACTTGGACTATTTGGTTACTATCCTTGGCATTATGGAGTATTGGACTTCTTGGACTTAGGATTACAAATCGTGGCCTATATTGGAGACCTTGTGACCTTAATTGATATTTTTTCTGGAGTTCTTGAGGTTTACCTCAAGACATTGGGTTGTTTGTTTGTTTTTTTTGTACGCAAGTTATTGTGATTACATTCTTTGTTTGTAATCTGGAATTCACCCGTATAAAGCCATTACTCTGCCCAATTTTTGTGAAGACTTAATACACTTGAAGTTTGGTTCTCACAAGAAGTCTAGTATCTTTGCTTGTTTGGTTTTAATCCAAAGAATGTGAATTCTATCTTGACTCATAATGTCAAGTATTGGCTTCTTGTTGGTTAGATGGTTCTTATCCCTAGCTTTTATCTTATGCTTTAGGATAGTCTGTTCTTCTCCTCTCATCTTCTTTAATTTCAAAAATCTTCTCCCTCCTTTTGAAAACTCTTCTTGTTTCTAAACTTGAACCACTTTCATAATAAACTTGGACTTAGGTCCATGCATTTTCAAAACATTTTCATAAATAAACTTAAATCAATTTAATAATATCTTTACATTTTTTTGTGCGAAGACTAAAAGTCAATCAACCTCATTTCAAACCATTTTTTGCAACTTTGCCTTTTCACTTTAAAACTTATTCTCAAAAGATTGGACTCTTGTCAATCCTTGTAGTGATGCAAACAACTATACTTCCACAATATGTAGTGAAGTGAGATATTTTCCACTTGGGTGTTGAGTGAGGCATTATTGATTTTAAGATCTAAGTCATATCCTCCATTTTGAGATGATGCAAATTCTCCTTTCTCATGATTATGGGTAGTAAGTATGTTTTCTACACGGACAATGACGATGATGTCTTATCTCATAAAATTAACCAATACATTTGTATTTTAAAAAAAAACTTTAAAAGAGGAACTACGTGTACCCTGATCCCCTATTGCACGAAAAGGTGGTACATAGGCACTAAAGGTTCGCAACCACGGCGGGTGAAAAAAACATAAAAATACATTTCTTTTCTCACCTCCACCATCCATTTTTATACAACATTTTATGGCCAAAATATACAGATTTTACAAAGAGGTTCTTGCGGAGTACCGTAGATGTTTAGGGTGCTAATACCTTCCTTTTGCATAACCAACCCCCTTACCTTGAATCTTTCCCCCTCTTTTTAGGGTTACTCGCTCTTTTCCCATTCCTTTGGAAACAATAAAGCACGGTGGCGATTTTTATTTCGATCTGTATAAGTCTAGTCAATCCAATGGCTTAGTCTTAAACATTTCTACCTCTACAGAAAAAATGGCGACTTCACTTGGGAAAGATTGACCTTTTGCTAACCATCCCTAAGTGGGTTGAACATATCTTTGTTTATATATGTATATGTGCTATTGTTGATTATGTGTTATATGTTGTATACATGATTGTCTAGATTTTCCTAGTTTTCAGGGTGCTTGATGATTACTTATAAGTCCTATACCAGGACTTGGGCAAACTTTAATATAGAACGGGCGGTATAGTCATGTTAACTTTGAGAGAGTAATCCCAAAAACGGAGGCATGAGATCCCCCACTTAGTGGAGGCCCCTTTGACTGTAGTGTTGTTTACCGAGTAATCGGGAAGACGTACTGCTTTCGACCTGGGAGCCTACTGAAGCTGAGGACCGTAGAATACCTAACCCATCTTGGCCTTTTAGGTGTAGTGTGGAAGCTATGACGGAGTAATCCGAAAATAGTTGTCACACGATACTACGCTCGGACGAGTTTTTCTTGAGAATATTACTAATTACTGAGTTAATCGAGAAGTTGGTAATATCCGAAGGAAGGATGTAGACTCTGGGAACCTCTAGAACCTTGTTTGGCAGGTGATAACTTTTAGACCAACACCTTATGGGTAGTAGCTTTGACCTCATGCTCGTGACGTTGAACCTATGAACCCTATATGTGTGATCTTGTATGTGATTGTTGCATCATGCATCCATGCATTCATAAGCATCTTTTGAAGAAATCTTATTTCAAGGGTCTTAAAAGTTGACCATTTGTAAATATCTCAGGTAATTTTTAACCATGGATTCTGGAAAAAGAAAGACTGGGAATAACCGTTTCAAGGATCCTAAGATAGATCAGTTGATCGGTCTAATTCTCGAGATCGAGTGTTCTGCATATTTTTGGAAGAAGTATGGATCCATCATTCCTCTTATGAAGCTTAGGATGAAGGAGGGTATTCTCTCAACCTTGGTCCAGTTCTATGGTCCGATGTATCATTGCTTTACTTTTCCCGACTATCAGTTGATGCCTACACTGGAGGAGTATTCTTATCTGTTGGATTTACCTGTTACCGATCGTGTTCCTTTTACTAGTTTGGAGGGTGAGCTAAAACCACATGATATTGTTGCTTTGATTCATCTGGGGAAGTCTCAGGTGGAAGCCTATATGACTACTAAAGGACGGATTAGAGGATTACCGGACCAGTTCTTAGTGTAGAAAGCTCATTACTTTGCCAGGATGAAGAGTAAAGTTTCTTTTGAGGCTATCTTTGCTCTACTTGCTTACGAGTTGTTCTTATTTCCTAATGTGGACAAGTTTCTTGACACTAATGCTATCAGGATCTTCATAATTGGAAACCAGGTTCCTACATTGTTGGGTGAGGCTTATTACTCTATTCATCTTCAGAATTCTTATCATGGGGGGATGATTGTCTGTTGCACGCCTCTGTTATACCGGTGGTTCATTTCTCGTATGCCTCAGCCTGTTGCTTTCTGGGATGTCAGGAAGGAACCCTGTTGGGCTCCTAAGATCATGGCACTTACTCACTCGGATATTGATTGGTATCATCGAGCTTACCAGGATATAGAGATTTTTGACAGTTATGGTAGTTTCCCCAATGTACCTCTTCTTGGTACAAAGGGAGGAATTAACTATAACCCTATTCTTGCACGATGATAGCTTGATTATCTGATGATGGATAAACCAAATAGTATTCATTTGAGTAGTTTATTTCTGAAGGAGGGAGGAGACCATAAGGAAGCTAGGGAGCAGATTGCAAAGGCATGGCGTGACATTCATAAAAAAAGTAGGAAAGATTTGGACCAAGAAGGGTTGTTTCTTTGGATCCATATCTCCAGTGGGTACAAGCGAGAGCTATTCAGTTGAAGATGTCGTATTCCCAGGAAACACCTATGCCTGATTTGTTGGTGAAAACCACTCCTCCCTTATTGGATGATATAGAAGAGCTACATCTTTCTTTGGTCAAGATGCAACAGGAAAAGGATGCTTGGAAGAATAAGTGCAAAACTTTAGAGATTTCCTATAGAGAAGACTTGAAGGAGAAAGATGACTTGATTGAGATCCTTGAGAGTTGAGCTGTAGATACCATGGAGAGGAAAGGGGATTTATTTTCTCCTAAACCTCAATCAGATGCTGATTACTCACTTCCTGATTCAGGTGATTGGAAGGAAGTCGCCACCAGGTATGCGGAAGAAAACCATAGGTTGAAGGCTCAGATTTCCAGGCTTACCGGGAAGTGCCAGTGTTGTACCCCAAAATTTGCCCTCCCATATTCTTCAAAATTTGCCAAGTCAAAGGTTCAAAATCTCCCCAAGGTTTGCACAGTTCAAGGGCCTCCTAACAGTCAAAATTAGGGTTTTGGTTCTGACAAAGTAAATGAAGTTTCCAAGGGTCCAATCAAGTCCCATATGCCTACAAACATGGTCAAGTATCCTCATATCAAGTTTCAAGACTTACAGCATAAAATTGCACAGTCAAAAACCCTAATTGCACTACAGTTAACTGTAGGGGCAAAATGGTCATTTGACAGTCAAAAGTCCAAATTTTTGATCAATACTTCATTTTGAAGCCACAAACATAATTTGATCAATCCTTGATCATGATTCTCAAAGCTTGGCTCAAAAAGTCTCAAGATGCAAAAGTTTCCTTATTTGGACAACTGAAAAAGTCAACTGTAAATTGACCAGGGCATAACTTTCACATGGATTATCAGAAAAATTCCATCCAAAGCTCATTTTGAAGATAAAGACATTTCCTACAACTCCTCTTCACACTTCAAGTCCAAGAAATGCTCTCACAAAAAGTTATCAATTTCAACATTATAGGTCATTTTCAAAAGTCAACAAAAAGGGACTTTAAGTCAAAGGCCATAACTTGGGATTGGTGAATCAAAATGACATGGGACAAAAGGCATTGGTTAGAGGACTCAAATACCCTTCCAAAATGTCCAAGAACATGAGCAAAGCTTAAAAATTGAGCAAGTTATGCCTTGTGGAAGTTGGGAAATGTTTGGATATTTTGAAAAGTCAACATTGATTCAAATGACCTAAAAATGCTAATGGGCCTCTTTTTCTTCCACAATTCATCATCCAAGGCATGTGCACGACCATGTGGCCCAAAGGGAAGTTTTTATCATTTTTTATTTATTTATTTGGATTTTTAATCATTAATAATTCATTTAATTAAAATAAATAGGTAAAAAATGCTAAACCTAACTTTTTGAATCTTTTTGTGCATAAAATAATCTCAAGATTTTGTGTATAATCAGATTTGGAAAGTATCTTGGTGATTGAACATGATTTGGACTAAGTTTGCATGAAAAAGATTTGAAAAGTTATGGCATAAAAATCAAATATCCTTTTCATCAATTCATGGATTTTCTGACCAAATGCTTTGACCTAATCATTCCTCTATACATACTAATGCTAACCCTCGTGCCCATGACCTGAAAGCTGCGCCATATACCAAGAAACAAACTTGAATTTTTTGCTTGAAAATTGAAAACTGAAAACAGGGATACAAGGCGATTCAAGGCAAAATATTTGTTCCATTGGCTTCCTGAGACATCAAGCAACATATTTGAATTGTTTTCCACGTTCCTAACACGAAGAATTGGTGAATAGAACTCAAGCTTTGTCACTCTTTTGCATAAATCGTATCTTGTCATTCATAGCATGATTTTAAATTCTAACGCTTGTTTCGTGTTGCTCTCATGATTCTGAAACTAACCATATGCTTTGATTAAGTTTTTGTGTGTTATTGAAGGATTCACCATGAAAGGACATTAGGGTTCTTCAACATTCAAATTAGGGGTTTCTTGATACTGTAAAATTAGAGAACTTCATGGCCATGGTTGAAATCAGCGCGCTTGGACGAATAGAACAGGACCCTCGCGCCTAATTTATATGGCCATATGGCCTAATCGTTATTTTCTATAATGATGCTTTTGGGGACGGTTCAAAACCGTGGCCAATTCTTTTGTGTTTCAGGAAAAAAAGAAAACGAAGAAGAAGAAGATGAGGTGTGAAGCATTGGTTGGCTCATTCAAATTTTCACGCGCGGAGGCTCCACTGACCCTTGTTTCCTTTATATTATTTGTTTGATATTATATAAACAAGACGCGCGTTTGGAGCAGTTGGTAAGGCGTAAGACTGGTAACCAAAAGGACCTGGGTTCGATCCCAGGTCCCTCACCCTTTCCATATTATTTTTCATTTAACGCTTATATGCAGCTTCAACACTAAAGAACACCATGCATCCACGTTATCAAGCCGTCCACGCGTCCCACTGCACTCAATCATACTAATCCAAGGGCCAGGATCCAGAGATCATGATGGGTACTAGTCAACCATCTCACATGCCAGCGCAAAAATCAAACAGGCCAAGGTCTTTATGGGTCTAAAATGCTAAGACTTCACCTCTCAATTGGGGACAGACCCCCCTAGGTTTGCATCTCTTTTATGTTTTTTTTATATTTTCTTTGATTCAATTATTTCCTTTTTTTAATTTAATTATTTTCCATAAAAATACATAAAAACAACAAAAAAATCAGAAAAGACAAAAAATTCAAATATATTTATGTAATTGATATTTTTGTAAATAAAACCTTTATTAATTAATTAGTTTTAATTTAGGGTTAATCTTAATATTTTTTAATAAACTTAAAACTTGGTAGAATTAGGGTTTGTAATAATTTTTATCCCTTTTATTTTCTTTTCTCTAAAATTGCATGTAAATAATTAGTTTAATTTAGGTTTAATTTTAATACTTTCTTAATAAACTAAAAATAAAAACAATTAGGATTAGGGTTAGTATTTTAATTTCAATTAATCTTTTTTCATTAAAGTCATAAAATACAAAAATACCAAAAATAATTTCTTTTTCTTTAATTTAGTTAATTTAACAATTTAATTTAATTTCGCACAAAGGGTCCAACGCCCTCGTTTCTAATTTTAATTCAAATCGCGCATTTATTTTCTTTTCGTATAATTCTTATGTACCTCTCCCAAAGCTTTGTAAACTCGGACATTTTAATCCTTCGCACTTTACTTTCTTTATTTTCTGTCAAATTGGGTTCTGGAAATTTTGGCGATGTGGACCCGCGCCTTTTGTAATAGTTTAGAACTTTACCTTTCCGCACTTTCTTAACTGTTAAATTAATTACATGCAAGAATGAATGACAATAAATAAAAACAAGCGCGTAGATCACTTTGACATGGACAAGACAAAAATAAACGAATCTGATACACAAATCACACACCACCCCTAGGGTACGCCTCACTGTTGCCTTGCCTCGAAAGGTGATCGTCGAGTAGAGGATGTCTTAGTAAGTCCTCATGATCCGGGAACCTAGCATGAGGGTAGCTTCTAAGGTATCTTCCCATTGCTCTGGTGATCACCATGTCCCGAACCTCGAATTGACCCGAACACCTCCAATGGTGGTGCTACCTACCTCTCAATGGTGGGATGGCACTACTTTAAAGGACATTTACACAGACGAATTCCTTAGGGTAGGTAGACGACTCTAGATACTTGCTCTAAATTTCAAAACAAATTCAAAATACTTTTCACACCGACACCTTTTCAAAAAGCTTTCGAAAGCAACTTTTCAAACACTCTTGAGGACAGATACAAGAGTCAAACTGGAATTTTCAAAGAAACTTTTTAAAACCCACAGTTGAAAAGCAAGCAAACAATTTTTGAAAACACAAGTGAGCAAGTATCTAAGAGCCCATGGATAACCATGGATAGAAAGGGTGCTAACACCTTCCCTTTCTATAACCTACCTCCCGAACCGAGAGCAATCTCTATAAGGAATTTTTCTGTGCTTTTGTCCTTTCCAATTGGAGAAAATAAAAGACGGTGGCGACTCTTGCTTCCGCGACATTTCGCGAACCAGCGTTAAACAGTCAGTTCCAGATCCACCAATCACAGAACTGGCGACTCTGCTGGGGACTCTTTATAAAGTGAGGTGTATCTTAGGGTTAGTTCATAACTGTGTTTTCAATTGCTTTCCTTGTGTGCTTTATTATTGTGGGTTGCTTGGGAGTTCTATAGATCATAACCTGGATCTGGGGGGATACCTTCTTAGAAAGTAGCAACAAGGCTGTGAGGGAACTGTGCGGGGTATACCGACATGGTTGAAACAGTCTGCTACGTTGATGTGGCACTTTGGTGTGTACCGGTAACCCTTGAGTTCAGTCAAGGAGAGTACGGGGCCTCCGCATGGTGTCGTGAAGCATCAACAGACCTTAGGAACCTTAATTGAACTATCTTGGCCTCTTTAGGGTAGTGAGATAACTGACTTTGGTGCAGTCCGAGGTTAGTTGATACTCGATACTACACTCAATTGAGGGTTGCTTTCCTGGAATATTTCGGTCGCCAGTTCAGTGGCTAAATCGAAACGATGAACAATGAAATCAATCCAGTGATATTGGGACCCTTAGAACCCGGTTACTTCTAATAGGACAGGTTGAGCCCACCAACTTCAAGAGGGTAATACCCAGACCCCATGCTGGCCTGAACTCTAAGGGTTTCTCTTGTGTGACTTGTGTGCCTTCCAACTTGACTACTTGCATGCTTGTTATCTGACACTTGATTTTCTTGCAGGTTTTGTTTATAGTCCTTAACTGGGACTCATAACAGGGTTTACTGAGTGTTTTGCAGGTTTTATTTGGTCCTTAATTGGGACTCATGACATGTTTTACTTGAGTTTCTTACAGGTTTTGGTTTGCAGTCCTTAATTGGGACTCGTAACAGGGTTACTCACATTACCCCATGCATACCATAACATCATACCATTGCATACATCCTAACCCATTTCAAGGATCTCAAAGGCTTGTGATGCAGGTCATGATAAATCAAACATCTAGCAAGGGGCAAAGAGGATTTATTTTCCTCTAGCCAAAGTTGTCAGAGGCTATGACCCACTTGATATGGTGAGCTTTGACACTTGAAGAAGGTTCCCCTAGCCAAGGTTGTCAGGGGCTATGACCCACTGGATATGGTGAGCCTTTGACCCTTGAAGAAGGACTCTCAACAACATGAAGTTCCTTCAATCAAGCTACCGGATCCAAATGCTAACAAATTTTCTTGTTTACCCCGCGAGGTCCTTGAAAACATTACATGCATGTCATACCCATCATTGCATAGCAGATATCCTTGTTGCAGGTCACTTACCTTTCTCGCTGTTTATTTCAGCAATGGCTTCCCAACAAGATAACCAGGACCTTCTTGCTCAAGAGACTCGGTTTGGGGAAATCCTCCTGAATCTATTCAAGGGGCAGGAGGAGCTAAGGACACTTCTCATGGGGACTTTTGTCAAGAACAATGCTGAGGATGAAAGGCTGAAACACCTGCAAGCTGAGGTGGATGCATTGAAAATCCAGATGCTGGGGCAGGGGACTGCCATTCAAGGGTTAGCTCAAAGACAAGAAGAGCTAGGAGCGCTCATCAACCAACTGCTTCAGGGTAACCAACTGGGGCAAACATCTAAGGGTAAAAAGCCATTCATCATTCAATCATCCTTGAGACAAGGAGATAAGGGGAGAGCTCCTCAAATGGCTTCAGCGCTGCAAATTCAGCATCAACCTCACCAGCTTCAGCCAGACAAGCCCAGGAGGCAATTCACCCAGCTCAACATGTCGTTGTTCCAAGCTTTACAACGCCTGTTATGATTGAACCTGATCACATTAAGGGCTCATCCTCGGAACCAGAACACAGCATCTCCTGTCTATGATCCCAATAAAAGGTGTGCCTACCACTCTGCCTGTCCAGGACATGATACAAACGAGTGTTGGGCTTTGAAAAACAAGATCCAGGACCTGATTGATGAAGGGGCACTGGAATTCACACAAGACGGTCAGGCTGGATTTTTCTACCATCCCTCCAAGGCTCACCATTTGAAGTGACAAGCCCTGAGACTAGAAAACTTTTGTTCATTCGAATGTTCAAGTTGTGTTGTTCTTTGATTGTTTAAACATTTACTCATGTTAAACATTGTTATTCCATTAATGCATCACATATGTCTGTTTTGAAGCAATATATTCGTATTCACTATATGCAAATTATTTTCATATTTTTCTGATGATCAACTCTCAATAATTCTAAGCCTCTTGAGGGAGGATGACGAAAACGATACCACGATCTTTACAGTATGCTTTTGAACAGACCCTGCTGATGAGGTACAGGCATTGTTTCAATCCCTAAACACTGGAGTTATAAGGATGATAATCCCTCGTCAACCCCTCTAAGCCAAAGAAGTAGGAGTTTTTCTTTTCGAAATTTAAAACCCTTAATCATAACCTGGGGCAGGGTAGTTCTCTCAGTTGATCCAAGTGCATAACGAATGGCACCAAAGAGGTCCTTACAAAGCAAAGAAAAACAGTGATGGTTCCAAATAATCAATAAAGAAAGGAAGTCATTATCTCAAAAAATGAAAAACCCATTAAGTCAAAACCCACGAAGGAGACTTGCAAAACTGGGGCATCCCGCTGACTGTAATTCCAAAAAGGAAACAGCTCAGGCAAAAAATAGGGATAACAAAAAATAAAAGAGGTCATACAAACCCTCAACAATAACAAAAAGGAATGGCTGCCTATTCAAAATAAACTGTCAAAGTCCGAACCATCACTGGAATTGCAGAGCAAATACTCAAACAAGGTCTAACGTATGATCAACTGAGTTTAGGTTTGGAGAACATCACGAAGAGCGGGTGGGTACAAATAAAATTTGAGCCTTTATCATTTGTTTCTTAAGCCGTGAACCAGGCCACGTTATAACCCTCAAAAGTCTTAGCTGAAGCAGGGGTTAGTTCGAAAGCATACTGTTACAAAAGGTATCCTGACTCCTTAAGGCCTACGGTAAATACGGAGTTGACATCACGTTTTATAAACATTCACTTGTTTTATAAAAAAAGAATGCATTTTCAAAATCTTCAAGACAGACATAGGCTTTGCATTTTTAACATAAATTTGTTTGCATATGACTATTTGTTTGAACAGCAGGGAAATTCGCGCGACGAATGCCTAATGAACAGAAGCACTCCCAATCAAGGGGCATGATATGATCATGGTCTATTATCTGGGGCAGTCCAATCAAGATTCGGAGAATCTCTCAAAGGCCAAATAGCCTGGGGAAAATCTCCGCCTGAGTCACTTGGGGCATTCCAACAACGAATCTTGCCTGATCAAATACCTTCTGGTGGCATGGCAAAACACTGCTAACAGGGGCAACTCCCAACATTCTGAGAGCGTGGACATAGTCGAAAAGATACTACACAAAATCAAAGACCCGCTAGGTTGACATGCCTAGGCAAAAATTAGGGCTTCCCGGCGAACCAAAAGGGTTCGGGCAAAATGAAGGGATGAAATGAAAAAATCTGTACACCCGGCAAGTCGAAAACCTGAAAAGGCGGCTTGGGCAAAAATGGGTATCCCGGTGGACTGAAAACCCGAAAGGGCTGTCCAGGCAAAAATCAGGGATTAAAGCGTACGACTATGTCCTGCCATCCTGTCACCTGCCTACCAGAAGAGGGTTTGTCCATCAACAACTATCAGCACCTCACAGGTCTTCCTCTCCCACCTCAGAGACATGGGCAATGAAGAGTTGTCCGAGCGATCTAATTGCTCTGTCCACAAGAACCAAGGTAGAACATAACCAATGCATCTTAATTCCCCAGAGAGTGAGCCAGCAAGTCAATACACTCTCCCCAAGCTATACAATCAAACCTTAAGGAAGTTGGGTATCCTCCAGCAGATCTCAACATTCCCCAGCAGTATAGGTACATCCGTAACAAGCATCCCCGGCAGTCTTGGTCTAAAGATTGTTCCCCGGCGGTATATCAAACATTCAGCGGAGCCTTTTCCCAACACAGTTCAAAACTTCTCCAGGAGAGTCCAATCTAGTTCCCCAGGAAAGTTGGAATCCATCTCCCCAAGCAGTAAGCTTATCCCCAGTAGATTCTGGAAGCTTATCCCCTACATAGCACGAACGCGTCGTCCGACTTTATTCAAAGAATTATTTCCTTACCAGGATATAACTGGGTTATCCTCAGCCAAAAGCCACGGAAAGGGCGTCCTCGACGGAGTCTTCTTATCCCCAGCGAAGTCTATCAACACTTCCAACACAACAAGGGAATCCCCAGCAAGTTATTATCAAAGTATCTCTCTCCCCACAGAGTATTGCTTCCCAGAAAGATCGTTAGAGTACTTTCCTCCCTGCGGAGTAATCCATTCGCCAAGTTCATTCCCCAACGGAGTCATCTTCTCCTACCGGTATACTTGCAACTATCATCCAGCGGAAGCAAAATTTGTTCTCCAACATCAGCCCAGGAGTGACTTCCCGGCACCCGTCAAGGATTTACTTTCCTAGACAAAAACATACATTCATAAACATCATACTTCCATACATTATAGCATGCATATACGCATCGTATCTTACAAATCTCATTTATGTTGAGAACATCATCGCTTGATCCATATCACGCATTGCATATGACTGACCTTTACCTTTCAGGAAAGATCCAGTTAAGTTCTCAATCTACACTCAAAGACCTTGTCTGGTTCAGTTAAATCGACTCCCAAAGATTTTCCTGGATATTATCCAGTCAAAGGCCTTCTCTGGTCTGGTTAAACCGACTCCTAAAGGTTTTTCTTTTGAAGACTCAGTTGAAGACTCAAAGACCTTGTCTGGTTCAGTTAAATCGACTCCCAAAGATTTTCCTGGTTATTATCCAGTCAAAGGCCTTCTCTGGTCTGGTTAAACCGACTCCTAAAGGTTTTTCTTTTGAAGACTCAGTTGAAGACTCAAAGACCTTGTCTGGTTCAGTTAAATCGACTCCCAAAGATTTTCCTGGTTATTATCCAGTCAAAGGCCTTCTCTGGTCTAGTTAAACCGACTCCTAAAGGTTTTTCTTTTGAAGACTCAGTTGAAGACTCAAAGACCTTGTCTGGTTCAGTTAAATCGACTCCAAAGATTTTCCTGGTTATTATCCAGTCAAAGGCCTTCTCTGGTTCAGTCAGATTGACTCCAAAGATCTCCCTGTTTCTTATCCAGTTGAAGACATTCAAGACCTAGACCGGTTCAGTTAATCGACTCCAAAGATTTCTTATCCAGTCAAAGGCCTTCTCTGGTCCAGTTAAATCGACCCCAAACAGATTTTTCTGATAAAAACCCAGTTGAAGACATTCCAAGACCTAGACCGGTTCAGTTAATCGACTCCAAAGATTTCTTATCCAGTCAAAGGCCTTCTCTGGTCCAGTTAAATCGACCCCAAACAGATTTTTCTGATAAAAACCCAATTGAAGACATTCCAAGACCTAGACCGGTTCAGTTAATCGACTCCAAAGATTTCTTATCCAGTCCAAGGCCTTCTCTAGTCCAGCTAAATCGACCCCAAACAGATTTTCCTGATAAAGACTCAGTAGAAGTTATCCAAGGTTCTCTCAATGTTTGCTGTTGAGGTGGTAATCGCCTATGGTTCTCTCCCCGATACTGCGGAGGTGGTAATCCCAGATTTCGCTCTACGATTGCTGTTGAAGTTGAAGTTATCCAAGGTTCTCTCAATGTTTGCTATTGAGGTGGTAATCACCTATGGTTCTCTCCCCGATACTGCGGAGGTGGTAATCCCAGATTTCTCTCAATGATTGCTGTTGAAGTTGAAGTTATCCAAGGTTCTCTCAATGTTTGTTGTTGAGGTGGTAATCGCCTATGGTTCTCTCCCCGATACTGCGGAGGTGGTAATCCCAGATTTCGCTCAACGATTGCTGTTGAAGTTGAAGTTATCCAAGGTTCTCTCAATGTTTGCTGTTGAGGTGGTAATCGCCTATGGTTCTCTCCCCGATACTGCGGAGGTGGTAATCCCAGATTTCGCTCAACGATTGCTGTTGAAGTTGAAGTTATCCAAGGTTCTCTCAATGTTTGTTGTTGAGGTGGTAATCGCCTATGGTTCTCTCCCCGATGCTGCGGAGGTGGTAATCCCAGATTTCGCTCAACGATTGCTGTTGAAGTTGAAGTTATCCAAGGTTCTCTCAATGTTTGCTGTTGAGGTGGTAATCTCCTATGGTTCTCTCCCCGATACTGCGGAGGTGGTAATCCCAGATTTCGCTCAACGATTGCTGTTGAAGTTGAAGTTATCCAAGGTTCTCTCAATGTTTGCTGTTGAGGTGGTAATCGCCTATGGTTCTCTCCCCGATACTGCGGAGGTGGTAATCCCAGATTTCGCTCAACGATTGCTGTTGAGGTTGAAGTTATCCAAGGTTCTCTCAATGTTTGCTGTTGAGGTGGTAATCGCCTATGGTTCTCTTCCCGATACTGCGGAGGTGGTAATCCCAAGATTATCTCAATGATTATTGTTAAGGTTAAAGTCATCCAAGGTTCTCTCACCGTTCCTGTTGAGGTAGTAACCATCCCTGGTTCATTCATCATCGTTTGAAGCTCCAGATTCAGCTCCTGTAACCAGTCAGGACACATCTATACAAAGCATCTGAAGACCAGCTCCTGCAACATGTCAGGTACTCATTGTTCTTTTTTGCAGGTACGCAAGTTCTCGCTAAGGAATTTCTTACGCGATCAACATCCAGATGGCATCTATAAGCCCATCCACCTATCCATCATCTCCTAGCATGGAATCTATAAGCCCATCACCCTATCCATCAATCTCCAAATGGCATCTATAAGCCCATTCACCATCACACTGCTACTATGTGAGCGCAAATTTCTGGGCACTCTAGTGTTCAATCATCTTCCACCCTCGGATTACGAAAGGCACGTCAGCCAATCTGCATCCTCAGGTCTAAGAAGATTGAACAGGGGCAACTGTTGTACCCCAAAATTTGCCCTCCCATATTCTTCAAAATTTGCCAAGTCAAAGGTTCAAAATCTCCCCAAGGTTTGCACAGTTCAAGGGCCTCCTAACAGTCAAAATTAGGGTTTTGGTTCTGACAAAGTAAATGAAGTTTCCAAGGGTCCAATCAAGTCCCATATGCCTACAAACATGGTCAAGTATCCTCATATCAAGTTTCAAGACTTACAGCATAAAATTGCACAGTCAAAAACCCTAATTGCACTACAGTCAACTGTAGGGGCAAAATGGTCATTTGACAGTCAAAAGTCCAAATTTTTGATCAATACTTCATTTTGAAGCCACAAACATCATTTGATCAATCCTTGATCATGATTCTCAAAGCTTGGCTCAAAAAGTCTCAAGATGCAAAAGTTTCCTTATTTGGACAGTTGAAAAAGTCAACTGTAAATTGACCAGGGCATAACTTTCACATGGATTATCAGAAAAATTCCATCCAAAGCTCATTTTGAAGATAAATACATTTCCTACAACTCCTCTTCACACTTCAAGTCCAAGAAATGCTCTCACAAAAAGTTATCAATTTCAACATTATAGGTCATTTTCAAAAGTCAACAAAAAGGGACTTTAAGTCAAAGGCCATAACTTGATATTGGTGAATCAAAATGACATGGGACCAAAGGCATTGGTTAGAGGACTCAAAGAACTTTCCAAAATGTCCAGGAACATGAGCAAATCTTAAAAATTGAGCAAGTTATGCCTTGTGGAAGTTGGGAAATTTTTGGATATTTTGAAAAGTCAACATTGATTCAAATGACCTAAAAATGCTAATGGGCCTCTTTTTCTTCCACAATTCATCATCCAAGGCATGTGCACGACCATGTGGCCCAAAGGGAAGTTTTTATCATTTTTTATTTATTTATTTGGATTTTTAATCATTAATAATTCATTTAATTAAAATAAATAGGTAAAAAATGCTAAACCTAACTTTTTGAATCTTTTTGTGCATAAAATAATCTCAAGATTTTGTGTATAATCAGATTTGGAAAGTATCTTGGTGATTGAACATGATTTGGACTAAGTTTTCATGAAAAAGATTTGAAAAGTTATGGCATAAAAATCAAATATCCTTTTCATCAATTCATGGATTTTCTGACCAAATGCTTTGACCTAATCATTCCTCTATACATACTAATGCTAACCCTCGTGCCCATGACCTGAAAGTTGCGCCATATACCAAGAAACAAACTTGAATTTTTTGCTTGAAAATTGAAAACTGAAAACAGGGATACAAGGCGATTCAAGGCAAAATATCTGTTCCATTGGCTTCCTGAGACATCAAGCAACATATTTGAATTGTTTTCCACGTTCCTAACACGAAGAATTGGTGAATAGAACTCAAGCTTTGTCACTCTTTTGCATAAATCGTATCTTGTCATTCATAGCATGATTTTAAATTCTAACGCTTGTTTCGTGTTGCTCTCATGATTCTGAAACTAACCATATGCTTTGATTAAGTTTTTGTGCGTTATTGAAGGATTCACCATGAAAGGACATTAGGGTTCTTCAACATTCAAATTAGGGGTTTCTTGATACTGTAAAATTAGAGAACTTCATGGCCATGGTTGAAATCAGCGCGCTTGGACGAATAGAACAGGACCCTCGCGCCTAATTTATATGGCCATATGGCCTAATCGTTATTTTCTATAATGATGCTTTTGGGGACGGTTCAAAACCGTGGCCAATTCTTTTGTGTTTCAGGAAAAAAAGAAAACGAAGAAGAAGAAGATGAGGTGTGAAGCATTGGTTGGCTCATTCGAATTTTCGCGCGCGGAGGCTCCACTGACCCTTGTTTCCTTTATATTATTTGTTTGATATTATATAAACAAGACGCGCGTTTGGAGCAGTTGGTAAGGCGTAAGACTGGTAACCAAAAGGACCTGGGTTCGATCCCAGGTCCCTCACCCTTTCCATATTATTTTTCATTTAACGCTTATATGCAGCTTCAACACTAAAGAGCACCATGCATCCACGTTATCAAGCCGTCCACGCGTCCTACTGCACTCAATCATACTAATCCAAGGGCCAGGATCCAGAGATCATGACGGGTACTAGTCAACCATCTCACATGCCAGCGCAAAAGTCAAACAGGCCAAGGTCTTTATGGGCCTAAAATGCTAAGACTTCACCTCTCAATTGGGGACAGACCCCCCTAGGTTTGCATCTCTTTTATGTTTTTTTTATATTTTCTTTGATTCAATTATTTCCTTTTTTTAATTTAATTATTTTCCATAAAAATACATAAAAACAACAAAAAAATCAGAAAAGACAAAAAATTCAAATATATTTATGTAATTGATATTTTTGTAAATAAAACCTTTATTAATTAATTAGTTTTAATTTAGGGTTAATCTTAATATTTTTTAATAAACTTAAAACTTGGTAGAATTAGGGTTTGTAATAATTTTTATCCCTTTTCTTTTCTTTTCTCTAAATAATTAAATATTTCCTATTATTTTTATAAATTAAAATTGCATGTAAATAATTATTTTAATTTAGGTTTAATTTTAATACTTTCTTAATAAACTAAAAATAAAAACAATTAGGATTAGGGTTAGTATTTTAATTTCAATTAATCTTTTTTCATTAAAGTCATAAAATACAAAAATACCAAAAATAATTTATTTTTCTTTAATTTAGTTAATTTAACAATTTAATTTAATTTCGCACAAAGGGTCCAACGCCCTCGTTTCTAATTTTAATTCAAATCGCGCATTTATTTTCTTTTCGTATAATTCTTATGTACCTCTCTCAAAGCTTTGTAAACTCTGACATTTTAATCCTTCGCACTTTACTTTCTTTATTTTCTGTCAAATCGGGTTCTGGAAATTTTGGCGATGTGGACCCGCGCCTTTTGTAATAGTTTAGAACTTTACCTTTCCGCACTTTCTTAACTGTTAAATTAATTACATGCAAGAATGAATGACAATAAATAAAAACAAGCGCGTAGATCACTTTGACATGGACAAGACAAAAATAAACGAATCTGATACACAAATCACACACCACCCCTAGGGTACGCCTCACTGTTGCCTTGCCTCGAAAGGTGATCGTCGAGTAGAGGATGTCTTAGTAAGTCCTCATGATCCGGGAACCTGGCATGAGGGTAGCTTCTAAGGTATCTTCCCATTGCTCTGGTGATCACCATGTCCCGAACCTCGAATTGACCCGAACACCTCCAATGGTGGTGCTACCTACCTCTCAATGGTGGGATGGCACTACTTTAAAGGACATTTACACAGACGAATTCCTTAGGGTAGGTAGACGACTCTAGATACTTGCTCTAAATTTCAAAACAAATTCAAAATACTTTTCACACCGACACCTTTTCAAAAAGCTTTCGAAAGCAACTTTTCAAACACTCTTGAGGACCGATACAAGAGTCGAACTGGAATTTTCAAAGAAACTTTTTAAAACCCATAGTTGAAAAGCAAGCAAACAATTTTTGAAAACACAAGTGAGCAAGTATCTAAGAGCCCATGGATAACCATGGATAGAAAGGGTGCTAACACCTTCCCTTTCTATAACCTACCTCCCGAACCGAGAGCAATCTCTATAAGGAATTTTTCTGTGCTTTTGTCCTTTCCAATTGGAGAAAATAAAAGACGGTGGCGACTCTTGCTTCCGCGACATTTCGCGAACCAGCGTTAAACAGTCAGTTCCAGATCCACCGATCACAGCCAGCATATAGAGTGATCTTCAAAAGCTTTACTTCTCAGGGTTTTAGACTTTATTTTTATCTTGTACTTGGGATTTTTTAGACTTGTAACCTATTTTAAAGTTATTATAATAAAAATTTGCAGTATTTGAAATGCGTTATTACTTTGATATTTGCAATGTGTCTCTAAAACTTTAAATCCCTTGAAATATTAAACAACAAAATAAAATCATGTGCATATCATGCATCATATTGCATATATTTCTTGCATTTGTTATGCATATCCAGGTGTCTTACCAAGCTTCTTTACTTTGTTCAGCAAGCTGACTCACCACTACAACACTCGAGATAATTTCAGAAGGAAGATGGATAACTTAGAACAAGAGAATCGCGAGTTGCACAAGGAAGTTTCTACTTTGAAGGCCGACATGTCCAATCTTACTGCTCTGATGGAACCTCTGGTGGCTGCTTAGAATCAGCCATTGAGTGTTCAACCTCAACCAACAAGGGCTACTGTTGAAGCTCCGAATGTTCCTATATCTGCTACCCCAGCTGTTGTTCAGAATCGCATGCCTCAAGGTTATCCATGGGGAATGCCAGAGAACTTTGCGCTTGAAGATTTCAATCTTGGTCCTCAAGATACTCCAGTTGTTCTGACTATTTTTACTCATGCACCTCCTGTGGTGCATGCTGCTCCTGCTGCACCTCCTTCGGTGAATATGGTTCCGTTTGTTAACGATGATGTGTGTCGTCCTTTTCCTCCACCAAGTGAAGACTTGGCCCTCTATGATAGAATGGATGATTTTCAAGAGAAGTTTGACAAGGTGCAGAGGGGGATAAAGGCCCTCAGGGGAAAAGAGTTATTCGGGAAAAATGTGAATGAATTATGCTTGGTCTCGAATGTTAAGATACCTGCAAAGTTTAAGGTCCCGGAGTTTGAGAAATACAAGGGCAACACTTTCCCTCGTGATCATCTAGTAATGTATGTAAGGAGAATGTCTACCCATACTGATGATCAGCGTCTGCTGATTCACTTTTTTCAAGATAGTTCGATTGGTGCTGCGCTAAAGTGGTATATGAGTTTGGACAGTGTCAACATCCATACTTTCAATGACTTGGGAGAAGCATTTATCAGAAAATACAAATATAACATGGACATGGCGCCTGACCGAGATCAACTCAGGGCCATGGTTCAGAAAGACAGGGAATCATTCAAAAAATATACGCAGAGATGGCGTGAGGTAGCCGCCCAAGTGATTCCTCCCATGGAAGAGAAGGAGATGAAAAATATTTTCTTGAAGACTCTGGGTGATTTCTACTATGAAAGGATGGTAGCAAGTGCGCAAATTTATTTTACTGAAATGGTAGGCATGGGTATTCGTTTAGAAGAGGTTGTAAGAGAGGGTCGTTTAACGAAGAGTGAAGGATCTGGAGGTGTGAAGAAGCCATCTTATGGGTTTACCAAGAAGAAAGAAGGAGATACAAACATTGTTATGCAAGAGAGGAGGGCCAATCCTCCTAAAAGAAATTATCAGCGTCATCAGCAAGTCGCCTCAGTTACTCCAGTTGTTAGTGTAACTCCAACCATCGTTGCTTATCAGAGATCGTCCCAACAGGGGAATCAAGGGTATAATCAGAGAAGGGAGAGTTATGACCCTATTCCTATGAGTTATACAGAGTTACTACCGACATTAATTCATAAGAAGTTGGTTCAAACCCGACCACCTCCCGTTGTACCATTACCATTGCCTTGGTATTACAAGGCAGACCAAACATGTGCTTTTCATCAGGGAGCACCAGGGCATAATGTTGAGAATTGTTATCCTTTTAAGACTGAGATGCAGAAATTGGTGAAGTATGGTATTCTATCTTTCAAGGATGTGGGTCCTAATGTGAAGGAAAATCTTCTACCCAAGCATGGAGGAGCAAATGCTATAAATATGGTGGTCGATTGTCCAGGCGACTTCCAGATTTTTGATATTAATCTTGTTAGAGGAGATTTGGTTAAAATGCATGTAGACCTATGTAAATTTATCTACTATACACATGACCATTCCAGTTGTGCTATTTGTAGTACAGACATACAAGGTTGCGACAAGATAAAGGTTGATTTGCAGGAGATGATGGATGAGGGCTTCATCCACATAATTAGGCCTAGGGCAGAGTATGAAGAGGAGGTGAATATGGTTTCTAGATATCCTGGAGAGTTCAAAATTTATGACGTGGAGTATATGAATGAAGACCTTGTGCAATTGCATGCTACTTTCTGCCACTTGGCTGGTCAGGTGGAATATCAGTATGGATCTTGCCGAATTTGCTGTCGAGACTCCCGAGGATGTTCAATCGTGAAGAAAGGTGTTCAGTTGTTGTTAGACAATGGAACTATCAAGGTTATAGGTCAAAGGGATGATTACCATGAAGTTGATATGATTGAGGTCTGTTTGGCTGAAGAAGAGTCGGATGATGAGTATGCCTCTGCAGATAAGTATTTCTCCTCAGATGAGGATTTGATTTCCAGAGATGAATCAATAATGAATGATTATGTTGAAGGAGGGTTAAACGTTATTGTACCTTATTTTGGTGCACCCGCCCATTTTGAAGAGTATTATAACAAACTAGTTGTTACCCCATTGGTGATTAGTTTGTCGGGTCCTGTCCCCTACAAGTCAGATAAGGTTGTACCTTACAAATATAACGCTACAATCTTGGAAGATGGTGTGGAAGTTACCATCTAGCCAATGCCTGATGTTGGAAATATTGTTGAGACTAGCAGAGTGACCCACAGCAGTCGTGTATTTGCACCGGTTGTTCGAGGAGATGTTAGTGCTGGAAAGAAAATTGCTGAGAATGTTGAACCCAAGAAGGTTATGGGTGAGACTAGTGGGGCTACGTTAGAGAAGGAAGTGGATGATATTTTGAAGATAATCAAGATGAGCGACTATAGAAATGTAGAACAACTACTGTAGACTCCTTCAAAAATATCTATCTTAGCTTTGATGATGAACTCCTCTGCTCACAGAGAATCTTTGATGAGGGTATTGTACCAAGCTTTTGTGGAAAGTGACATGCATGTAGACCAGTTCAGCAGCGTAGTAGGGAACATTACATCATGTAATAACCTGAGTTTCTGCGATGATGAATTGCTAGATGAAGGAAGGAATCACAACCTGGCCCTCCACATCTCTATGAATTGCAAGAATGATTCACTATCCAATGTGTTGATTGATAATGGATCCACATTGAACATTATACCAAGGAGCACGCTTATGAAGTTGAAATATCAAGGAACTCCCATGCACCCAAGTGGCATTATTGTGAAAGCGTTTGATGGATCAAGGAAATCTGTTATTGGTGAAGTGGACTTGCCTATTCATATAGACCCACATTTGTTCCAGATTACTTTCCAGGTCATGGATATTATACCTGCTTATAGTTGCTTGCTAGGAAGGCCGTGGATACATGAGGCAGGGGATGTCACTTCAACTTTACACCAGAAACTGAAGTTTGCACGTGAAGGAAAAGTGGTAATCATAAATGGAGAACATGCATTATTGATATCTCATTTGGCCTATTTCAACATTGTGGAGGCGGATGAAGCTCCTTTGGAACCCAGTTCCAAGCCTTATCCATTGATAGTATAAGGGGAAATGAGAATTCCATGGTTTCCCTTAAGGATGTGCAACAAGTTGTGCGTAAGGGTCATAACGAAGTATGTGGATAGATTATGGACTCACCTGTGAATAAGAATAGAGTTGCCTTTGGGTTCTCTGTGAAGAATGATAAGGGTAAGAGCATGAAGCTGAAGTCTGCTGCAGGAAACTATCAAGACATCTTCCGTAGCAGGGGTTATCTTCATCCGACTATTTCCGGGATTAATGCCATTGTGGAATATGAAGCAAAGTAGGAAATTCCAAATCACGTGACGCACGGAGTTAGGGTTCAGAACTGGATCACCATTGATGTTCCCTCTTTCATACATGTTTCAAAGTAATTTGATTTGTTAATATTTTTGAAAAGCTTTCACTCTGCCCAAGGTAGAAGTATTAATATTGTATGGGCTTATCTGTTTGCTGTGACTTTTTAAATCAATAATAAAAGTTGTCTTTGTTTTCCAAATTGTGTCTTTATTTTCTGCTTTTTCTTGGAAAATGGTAATAAAAAAAGCCCTTTCAAAATAAATAATAACTGAAATACGATTTGCATGATCACTTGTTATATGTGTCAGTTTCTAAATGTAATCATAAATCATATGTGCAGATTAATTAAAAAAACCGTTGAATACAATGACCCTGCACCCTCTCCCAACTTTGAATGTCCTGTGTATAGGGCCGAAGGAGAAGACTATGATGAGATTCCAGAAGAGTTCTTATGGTTGCTTGAGCGCGAGGAAAATGACATTCATCCATATAAAGAGCCATTGGAAGTGATCAATTTGGGTTCAGAAGAAGATCCGAAAGAAGTCAAGATTAGAGCATTGTTGCATCTTGATGTGAAGAGCAAGTTGATTGAGCTGTTGAAAGAGTCTGCGGATATTTTTGCTTGGTCTTATCAAGATATGCATGGCCTAGATACAGATATTGTAGAGCACCGTTTGCCGTTGAAGCCAGAGTATCCGCCAATCAAATAGAAGTTGAGAAGAACTCACCCAAATATGGTAGTGAAGATCAAGGAAGAGGTCCTAAAGTAAATTAATGTCAGTTTTCTTGTGACGTCAGTGTATCCTCAGTGGATTGCCAATATTGTCCCAGTACCAAAAAAATACGAAAAAGTTCGCATGTGCATAGATTAAAGAGATCTAAATAAAGCTAGTCCAAAAGATGATTTTCCATTGCCACACATTGATATGTTAGTGGACAGCCCAGCAAAATTCAAAGTATTCTCGTTCATGGATGGATTTTCCGGGTATAATCAAATAAGAATGGCTCAAGAGGACATGGAAAAAACAACGTTTATCACACTCTAGGGAATATTTTGTTACAGAGTGATGCCTTTCGGGTTGAAGAACGCTGGTGCGACGTACCAGAGGGCTATGACAAACTTATTCCATGATCTGATGCACAAGGAAATTGAGGTATATGTTGATGATATGATTTCTAAATCCCAGACTGAAGAAGGGCATGTAGAAGATTTGTTGAAGTTGTTTCAGCGTTTGAGGAAGTATCCTCTCCGCTTAAGTCTAAATAAATGTACCTTCGGTGTTTGATCGGGGAAATTGTGCGGTTTCATTGTTAGCCAAAAAGGAATTGAAGTTGACCATGATAAAGGCAAGGCAATTCAAGAGATGCCAGCACCGAGAACTGAAAAGAAAGTTAGAGGGTTCCTCGGGCGTTTGAATTATATTTCCAGATTCATTTCCCACATGACTACAACATGTGAACCGATCTTTAAGTTGTTAAAGAAAGATCAAGTTTGTGTGTGGACAGATGACTGTCAAAGGGCATTTGAAAATATTAAAGAATATTCGCTTGAACCTCCTATCTTGCTCCCTCGTGTTGAAGGAAGACCATTGATTATGTATCTGACAGTGTTCGGTAATTCCATGGGCTGTATTCTGGGACAACAAGATGAAACAGAGAAGAAAGAGTACGCCATTTATTATCTTAGCAAAAAGTTTACTGATTATGAGTCGCGGTATTCCATGCTAGAAAAGATATGTTATGCTCTGGCATGGGCGGCAAAACGTTTGCGGAAGTATATGTTGAATCACACCACTTGGTTGATCTCCAAAATGGATCCAATCAAGTACATTTTTGAAAGCCTGCTCTTACTGGGAGAATTTCCCGCTGGAAGATGCTGTTATCTGAATATGATATCGAATACCACACTCAAAAAGCTATTAAAAGTAGCGTGTTGGCAGATTATCCTGCTCACCAATCAGTTGAGGATCATCAGTCTGTGAAATATGAATTTCCCGATGAGGATGTGATGTTTCTAAAAGTGAAAGATTGTGATGAATCGTTGCCTAAGGAAGGTCCTGATCCTGAATCTCGTTAGAGTATGATATTTGATGGAGCTGTGAATGCTTATGGTAAAGGAATTGGTGCCGTGATTGTCACTCCACATGGATCGCACATTCCTTTCACTGCAAGGTTGACATTTGATTGTACTAATAATATGGCAGAATATGAGGCTTGCATCATGGGTCTCAAGGAAGCTATTGATCTCAGAATTAAAATTCTAGATGTGTATGGTGATTCAGCTTTGGTTATAAACTAGATTAAAGTAGAATGGGATACTCGTCACCCTGGCTTGATCCCTTACAAAGATTATGCTAGAAGGTTGTTACCCTTCTTTAATAAAGTTGAATTCCATCACATTCCTAGAGATGAAAATCAAATGGCGGACGCTTTGGCATTTCTGGCTTCTATGTATCAGGTGAATACTTGGAATGATATACCTCGAATTATGGTTCGGCAACTGGATAGGCCCGCTCATGTGTTTGCAACAGAAGAGGTAGCAGATAAGAAACCTTGGTATTATAATATCAAGCATTTTCTTTAGACTCAAAACCCGATTGGTGCTTCGAATAAAAATAGAAATACATTGAAAGGATTGGCTGGCAGTTTCTTCCTCAGTGAAAATGTGTTGTACAAGAGAAATTATGACATGGTCTTGATCAGATGCGTGGATAGACACGAAGCAAACATGTCGATGCATGATGTTCATGAAGGTTCATTTGGCACTCATGCCAATGGATATTCGATGGCTAAAAGGATGCTAAGAGCATGTTACTATTGGCTGACAATGGAATCTGATTGTTACAAATTTGCAAAGATATGTCATAAATGCCAGATTTATGCGGACAAGGTTCATGTGCCTCCGACACTTCTCAATGTGATCTCTTCCCCATGGCCTTTCTCTATGTGGGGTATTGACATGATTGGAATGATAGAACCCAAATCTTCGAATGGACACCGTTTTATCTTGGTAGCAATTGGTTACATCATCAAATGGGTGGAAGCAACTTCATATGCTAATGTTACTAAGTAGGTGGTTGTGCGTTTCATTAAGAATAATCTTATATGTCGGTATGGTGTGCCGAGCATAATTATCACTGACAATGGCTTGAATTTGAACAATAAGATGATGACAGAACTTTGTGAGGAATTCAAGATTGTTCATCACAATTCATCTCCGTATAGGCCAAAGATGAATGAGGCTGTTGAAGCTGGTAATAACAATATCAAGAAAATTATTCAGAAAATGGTTGTTACTTATAAGGATTGGCATGAAATGCCCCCTTTTGCTTTGCATGGATATCAAACATATGTTCGCACTTCAACAGGAGCAACCCCGTTCTCCCTTGTGTACGGAATGGAATATGTGCTCCCAATTGAGGTTGAGATTCCCTCTTTACGTGTGATAATGGAAACCAAGTTGTCAGAGGTTGAATAGGTCCAGAACAGGTTTGACCAATTGAATTTGATTGAAGAGAAGAGAATGATGGATTTGTGTCATGTCCAGTTATATCAGAAAAGGATGAAGAAAGCTTTTGATAAGAAGTTCAAACCTCGTGAATTCAAAGAAGGCGACCTCGTGCTCAGGAAGATCATGTCCTTTAACGCTGATTCTAAGGGAAAGTGGACTCCCAATTTTGAAGGCCCATATGTTGTCAAGAAAGCCTTCTCTGGTGGTGAATTAATTCTTGAAACTGTGGATGGCGAGGAGTTCCCATGTCCCATGAATGCTGATGTAGTCAAGAAATACTTTGCCTAAAGAAATAAAAGAACAGCTCGCTAAGTTGAAAACCCGAAAGGGCGGCTTAGGCAAAAAAGAGCGTCTCGATAGGCCGAAAACCCGAAAGGGCAGTCTAGGAAAAAATTAGAGACATAAACAGAATAAATTTCCCGCTAAGTTGAAAACCCGCAAGGGCAGCTTAGGCAAAAGTTAGGGACTTTCTTGGCAAGTAACTACATCTGACAAGACTTGATCATTGGAGCATCAATCTTCTCTGATCCTCATCATACTTCAATAGAAGTTGCTGCTCAGGATTTCAAGAGTTGTTAGAGGGGATATTGGTCATTGTATCTCAATGTATCCTTTCCATTATATATTACCATTTTCTGAACTTTGTAATTATCCATGGAGTCTCGCCATTCGCAGACTACCATTCTATCAATGAAATTTGAACTTTTACCCAATTCTTTGTATTTCTTATTTTATTTAGCTTGCAAAGACTCTATTTATTATTCATAATAACTTTCAAAGCGAAAATATTTAATAACAAAATTGATTTTCAAAAGGAATTTACAATTTGATTTTACTTTAAAATTTGTGACGCAAGAGAAACAACAAAAGTGGTGATCCCAGGAATGGACGAACTCCAGTTGCTTTTAAGAAGTTTTGTTTCCCGGGGATGTTTTTCTCAAGATGTTTCCGCTGTATTAGGTTTGTGAATCCAGTACCCTCGGTCAAGTTTTGGTGCATTTCTTCTCTTTTTCTGGGTTTGCATGATATGAAGATTCAATCCAAGATTTCTCCAGTGAAGATTTTGTTCTTCCCAGAGAAGTTGGTACATTGATTACTCTCGAAGAACACAGGCCTCTATTTTCCCCAATGAAGAACGTATATTGGTTTTCCCTTTGTGAAGGTGGTGCTGACCTCCCCAATGAAGTTGACACAAATCCCCCAGTAAATGTTTTGTTGATTTGATGTATGTCTGCTCTACTTGAAATTGATTTTTCAAACCCCTAGTAGAGGCATTAGTTTTGAAAATATTTGATTCCCTGTTGAAGTCTGAGTGTTATTCCCTGGTAAAGCCTGGGAGAGGATGTCGTATCTCTATATCTGTACTATTTGGTCGCTATGTTTTGTTTACTTTGGAATTACGTTTCTCCCCAGTAAAGTTAAGCCAGGCAGTAGGTTTTGTTTCCTCAAGTGGCGCTTACTCTTTTTGGAATGTTCGTATTGGATGTGATTTAGCTGAGTGTTGATTGTGCTCGAGTTGGTTTTGCTTGGTTACTCCCAGTGTTGTATATATGTTTTGTCAGCATATGCACGATAATACTCATACATTCGTACACACATCATGCATGGCTAAAATTGGCAAATCATTGCTCATTCATACACATTGTTATTTTGGTGATATACTACCCTGTTTTGCAGAGTTGTGTTGTCCTCTCTCCAATAGAGTGTCGGCCTTAAGAAGAAAGCGTATATTCTTTCAATTTCCCCACTGAGTTATCTCTCGAGGAAGATTTTTGCTTTAGCCTTCCTGTATAGCTCTTTGTCTGGATAGATTGGGTTTCCCTCTTGAGTTTGTTTCTCAAAGAAAGTATTTTGGTATACTGTTTTACTCCAGATTATTTCTGGATTGAATCTTTGTTGCCTAGCAGTATTATTACTTTGGATTTCCGCAAGCTTCGAGCATTGGTTTGAGAATGTGCATTTATTTTGCACGAGAAGACCTTTATCTCCTCAAGCAGGAATGTATTGGCATTTCCCCAGGAAGTCATATTTCTTTCCCCAGGAAGTCATATTTCTTTCCCCAGAAAGTCATATTTCTTTCCCCAGGAAGTCATATTTCTTTCCCCAGAAAGTCATTTTTTACAATCCTCCATAACAGCAAGTGGCATGTCTCTTTATTTGAGCAACCTGTACTTCCCTGTAAAAGTCAACGTAACTGTTTTTTTCTATCTTCTCTATGAGTGGATAGTTTGCAATGCGTTGCCAAATTACTCCAGTGGATGGAAAGACTTTCAATCTCGTAGAGACAGTTCATTGTGAAATCTTTACAAGTGGTAGTCTCTTTATTTGAGACAGCTTATATGTCACCCTTTCCAGGCAGAATGCTTTGGTTAAAGAAGAATTTGAGACCCGTTCTAGGTGAAATGCCAGAATAATAGGGAAACTTGTTATCTTTTGGTGACACTCAGTGAATGTTGGTAGTTCATCGTCAGTGAACGGCGATGCTATGATATTTTCTCTTTCTACCTTCAGTGAAAGTTGGTAGGTCACCTTCAGTGAAAGTTGGTGTTTGTTATCTTTTTGCTACCTGCAGTGAATGTTGGTAGTTCATCTTTAGTGAACGGAGGTGCTATGATATATTTTCTCTTATACCTTTAGTGAAAGTTGGTGGGTCTTCGGCAGTGAACATCTATGATTGTTATCTTTTTTCTACCCTCAGTGAATGTTGGTAGTTCATCGTCAGTGAACGGCGATGCTATGATATATTCTATTTCTACCATCAGTGAAAGTTGGTAGGTCACCTTTAGTGAAAGTTGGTGATTGTTATCTTTTTGCTACCCTTAGTGAACGTTGGTAGTTCATCGTCAGTGAACGGCGATTCTATGATATATATTCTCTTTCTACCTTCAGTGAAAGTTGGTAGGTCACCTTCAGTGAAAGTTGGTGCTTGTTATCTTTTTTCTACCCTCAGTGAACGTTGGTAGTTCATCGTCAATGAATGGCGGTGCTATGACATATTTTCTCTTCTACCTTCAGTGAAAGTTGGTAGGTCTTCGGCAGTGAACATCAATGATTGTTATCTTTTTGCTACCCTCAGTGAATGTTAGTAGTTCATCATCAGTGAACGGCGATGCTATGATATATATTCTCTTTCTACCTTTAGTGGAAGTCGGTAGGTCACCTTCAGTGAAAGTTGGTGATTGTTATCTTTTTGCTACCTTCAGTGAATATTGGTAGTTCACTGTTAGTGAACGGCAGTGTTATGATATTTTATTTTCTCTCTACCTTCAGTGAAAGTTGGTAGTTCATCGTCAGTGAATGCCAATGATTTTTTCTCTCTACCTTCAGTAAACGTTGGTAGCTCACCGTCAATGAACGTCAGCGTTGTTATTTCTTTTCTCTTTTTACCTTCAGTGAACATTGGTAGTTTTTCTTTCAGTAAAAGTTGGTGTATCCTTGGGCCTTTTTTATTATCCTCTATAAGTCGGGTCTTTTGATTCAGCAGTGATTTATTTTCCTGGTCGGATTTCTCCTTTGTTTCTTTATTTCCTTTGTTACATTCCCAGCGGTGTTTTGTGTCTCTTTGATTTTGTTCATACGCATTCTGCTCATAAGCATTGCATGGCATCTTAGGGCCAAAAGTAGGGTTTCTTTTATATTTAAGTATCTTCGATCGCGTCGACACGAAGATTTTTAACCTTCGCATCTCCAGATAGAAGAAACTTAAATAAGGGCAGCTGTTGTACCCCAATTTTTCCCCCTAAGATCCCTTCATCATACCATATTGATTCCATCACAACAAGATCACATTAGGGTTCTTGGTTCTCCTCCCTATCTTTAGCTTTGCTCTTTGAGGAATCACCAAGCACCTTGACTTGTTTTCTTTTATGATCATGAATATTTTTTCTTTATTTTCCTTTTAATTAATAAAATGCAATGTTGGTTTGTCTTATTTGTTACTAATGTAGGTAAAGGCAATGAGGTTTAGCAAGCTGCTCCATGGGTCCATGAGTTTATTTCCATGCCCTAGGCAATAAAGCTTGAGAAGTCCAAACCTCACCACTAGATTTGTTTTGGAAGGGATGGCATGTCAAGGTTATTTTGGTTCACTACATTCCCAATATATCAAGATTGATTCAAAAGTGCAAGGGATTGATTGAAGAAGTTGTCATGGTTTGACAAAGTCTTGTTCCCATTGATCACAAGTGCATATTTCTCTCAATTCTCAAGATATGGAAGTGGTTTTGGTGGCTATGATTTCTCATTTTCATCCTCAACAACTTCTATTTACAAAGCAAGAGTGTTGGTACAAGAAGGTTGTTCAAAATTGACAAAGTTCCTCAAAGCATTTTCTTGATCTAGGAGCTAGGGTTTTGAACTTCAAAGAAGCATATCTTGCTCATCTTTTGGTATTTTTGAGTGATTCCAAAAACATCCTTCTCTTAAAAGGGTTATAAACAAATCACTTCAAAAGTTTCAAGGAGTTTTCATGTGGAAGAAGCTTGATGATGAAGAAATATTACAAGTCCTCCAAATGAACCCCCAATTTCTCATGTGTGACTTCAAATGATCATAACTTGGTCAATTTTTATCACCTTGAGCCTATTATTTTTCCACAATGATCTTGAGGATGTGAAATTTATGCCTTCTTTTATGTTAAAAGTGAGAAAATGGATGGAATATTATAGTTCATTTCATGATTTTTTGCCAACTTCAACAATTCATAACTCTCTCAATTTTTGGATATTTTGAATGGTTCAAGTTTCAAAATGTCATTCAAGAGGTCTATTTATTTCCATATTTTTTGGTCAATAGAAAATTCCAAGTGGAAGGCCATGTTTGGATGCAAAACATTATAGGTCACTTTTGAAGAAAATTTTGAAATATTTCTAAGTATGGAAAGTCAACCTTTTCTTTCAACTTTGACTCAATGCAACTTTCAGCTCAAGCATCCATTTGATTCCATTATTTTTCCATTGCAAAGCTTGTAATCTAATCTTTATAAAGCACCAAGAATCATGCCCTAAGACCCCTTGAGCTGAGAATGCCATTGATTTAAACTTGGTAACTTGAAATTGAAGTTTCTTCAAAAGTAAGAATTTGAAATCATTGGTTTAGCTTCTAAACACTTTGTTTCTGCACATTTTTTCCTCTAAACATGTTTAGTGAACTTCCAGAAGTGATTATCACAACAAAACGCGTGTTTCGGATTAGTTTTAATCAAATTAGAAATCACACTTTTCTTGTTTGTAACTTCACACGATTTCCCTCCAAACTTCATCATTTCACACGCTTGGACATTCCATTTGATTCCCTATAAATAGAGGGTCATCCCCAATTTATTTCCTCAAGCTTGGATAGCCAGAATCACCCTACAAACTTGTTCCATAACTCAAAATTCTGCAACTTTAAAATCTATTTTCAAGCCTATTTCATTCCAATTTTTCTATCAATTTACCTTCATTGATCTTCCCTGAAGCTAACCATATAATTACATTCAAGAATCGTGTCCTATATTGCTCCACAAAAGTCCAGTTTTAGAGCTCTGCAACTCAACTTCAATAGGTAGATTTCTTCATCAATTCTATAAAACTTCGATATCATTGTGATGCTCTCATTTCCCTGGTCCTAGTCGCAACACTTACTTTCATCTGGAAACTTGTTTTGGCCATGAAATTTCAAATCCCTTTTCAAAACATTCTTTCCAAATAGCTTGAGCTACAGTTTGTATAAATTTATCGTGAAGGTGTGGTTGTCTTCGTCTTGAAGAGACGAAGCAAATGGCATAGGTCTCGTGCTCTAATTTTACAGATTGAGCAACCTGGTTTTGGGAATGGCTGGAGGTTGATGATGACCAACATGTCATCCTTCAACCAATGAAACAACGCCATTTGTATTTTTTGAATTTCTGATTTACATTTGATTCAGTGCTTTATTCACTAATGACCATGATATGCACAACGCTCCAGATCCGTTGGATTTGATTACTAACGCATTTTGACTCTCATCCAATGGTCCACATATTTTTTACTTTATTTTTTATTTTTGATTTTTATATTTAATAGTTTTAAACTTCAAAAAGTCATAGAAAATTCATTTTTAGTCAAAAAAATCTGAAAAAATTGTAAAAAATGTTTTTGATTTTTCTCTTTCTGATTTTTAATTTTTAACACTTTTATTTTGTGTTTTGATATTTTTTATAAATTTTCACTTTATTTGATTTGTTTTAAATGTTTAAAAATATATTTATGCATTTTTTAATTCTGAAAAAAATTATTGAATGATCCAATGATATTGTGACAAATACTGGTGACCTCGCTTATTTTTTATTTCTAACTTTGGTATTTTTTATATTATTTTTGGTTTATTTTACCCATTTTTTTAATTTTAAAATAGTTTCCGACTTTAAAAAATTACCAAAATTTTTATAAAAATAATTGAGTTCATTTCTGATTTTTCTATGGTCTTAATTAATATCTCTTGATTAGTTTGAATATAGTTGATATTTTTATCTTTTATTTCTATTTTAAAATATTTTAAAACCATTTTTAATGTATATATTAAATGCAATATTATTTTGTGATTATTTTCTGGCTTTTCTTGGGTTGAATTTTTGATTATGAACTTTGTTAATATCATTGGATCCATGGTGTTGAGTTTAACTCCATAAAATGGATGAATGATTTTAATAATAGTTTAATTAAAGTTTAATTCAAATGTGGTTTGTTTGTCCCATCCCCTCCCCCTTCATCTTATTCCCCTTTCTCAGTGTAATCTGGAATTCACCCGTATACAGCCGTTACTCTGCCCAATTTTTGTGAAGATATAATACACTTGAAGTTTGGTTCTCACAAGAAGTCTAATATCTTTGCTTGTTTGGTTTCAATCCAAAGAATGGGAATTGTATCTTGACTCATAATGTCAAGTATTGGTTTCTTGTTGGTTAGATGGTTCTTATCCCTAACTTTTACCTTATGCTTTAGGATAGTCTCTTCTTCTCCTCCCATCTTCTTTAATTTCAAAAATCTTCTCCCTCCTTTTGAAAACTCTTCTTGTTTCTAAACTTGAACCACTTTCATAATAAACTTGGACTTAGGTCCATGCATTTTCAAAACATTTTCATAAATAAACTTCAATCAATTTAATAATATCTTGACTTTTTTTTGTGAGAAGACTAAAAGTCAATAAACCTCATTTCAAACCATTTTTTGCCACTTTGGCTTTTCACTTTAAAACTTCTTCTCAAAAGATTGGACTCTTGTTAATCCTTGTAGTGATGCAAACAACTATACTTCCATAATATGTAGTGAAGTGAGATATTTTCCACTTGAGTGTTGAGTGAGGCATTGTTGATTTTAAGATCCAAGCCATATCCTCCACTTTGAGATGATGCAAATTCTCGTTTCTCATGATTATGGATAGTAAGTATGTTTTCCACACGGACAATGACGATGATGTCTTATCTCATAAATTAACCAATACACTTGTGTTTTAAAAAAAACGCTTTAAAAGAGGTACTGCATTGTTTCCAGTGATTTCTGGTAAACAACCGCTAGTCCTCCAAACTATCGAATAAACTTACTGACTGTTATTCAATTTCTCTGGTAACTCGCAGGATCGACTAGATTGATCCTAGGACGTGTTGGTCATTAGGGTAACTCTCATGATCGAACAGGTATTCATGGTTGGTATTTAGAATGTTGTGTAGGTGTTTGACTTATTTCGATTTCTATCTTAAAGATCTAAAGGTATGATCAAAATAAATGTGCGCGAAACTAAATTGCATGAATAAAAGTTAATTGTAAAGACATGTAAAAACTGCATAAAAGACAGGTAAATGATTTCGAAACATAAAAAAAAACAGTTAATGTAAAAGATTCGAAATATGAAGAAAGCGTTTAATGCAAGAGATCTGTAAAATGACTTTAAGTAAAAAAGGTGTTTGAAGGATAAAAACTTGAAGATAAAGGCGTGAAATGTATGACCGTTTCTGAAATGTAAAGTGTTTGAAATGGAAAGAAAGCATTTAAATGTAAGGTATCAATGAAAAGATTTTGAATAAAAAGACTTTAAATGCAAAAACTTGTAAATGGTGTTTGACATAAAGATAAAGGAAAGTACTGGAAATGATAAAGGATTTTCATTGAATCATAAACATGTGGTGTTATCATACGTACATTGCTCTTGCATTCGTTTCCCTAGCCATGTGGTAATTTGAATGTTTACTGAGTATTTAGTACAATAGATATGACACACGAAATCCTAATGCTAAGACTTATATTTATACTACTTCGACTATAACGGTCTTGCTATAAGATTCTGCCACGTTCAGAACATGCATAGCAATGCCTCTCTCTTGCATTAAACGCATATATTTCAAATTTCGAACATCCCGCTTGCATTTGAATTTCAAATGTTTTGGCACTTCCTCGCTTCGAACGCATTCCTTAGATACAGCCTTGTTGTCATTTCGAGACTTCTTTGGATATATTCCCATAACTGCCACTCGAAGCTCCAAGCTTTGATATGCTCATTCGAAACACTTCTTCTACTATTTCGAAACATGACGTTTTATTTCATTTCGATCAAAACGTCCAATTTACTTTGCTTCTAATAATACTATCAAAATCTTCAGCCAACAAAATGCCCCTTTAAAATATGTATTTCGATCTCTTTGAGAAATACTTATTTTAAACATATACACAAGATTTTGATGCGACCTTCGAATCATCGTAACATTTAATGCATTTGACTCCAGTCATGTCAATCATGACACCTTTTAGATTCCTTAACCGCCTTGAGCCATCTCACAGTATGGTGCAGTTACAAAACAATGATTATCTTTAATCACGCCTATTACCAATGTTAACTTTACGCCACCTCTTCATCAAACCAACCCATGATTTCCACGTATCACAACCTTATTCAGTGGATGCTTAAACTTCCACATTATAAAAACCATCAACTTAGTCTTTTTCTTTTCTTTCCATATTCTGAATCTTTTATCCTTCTTTTCTCACCGAAAACCCTAAGCTTTCCACATTCTTCCAACAATGTCTTCTTCTACTTCATCCCAACTCAAAAAGGTTTCCAAGAAGAAAGGAAAGACCGCAGGAACTACCATGGAAAGTAAGGTTGTCACTCACCAAGGTCAATTTGTCCTTGTTCCCCAGATGATCTCAAAGGAGAAAGAAATGCTTTATGTATCCCAGGTACTTATTCCTACCACCGCTGCTGGTAAGAGGTTAGCTTTAATGGGCCCTCTTACAGTTTTTGAAATTTTAAAAGATACCAGGAAAATTTTCCCAGTTTGCTATAATTTCAAACCCTTGTTCAATAAAATGGACGCCCCTAAGGCAATAGAATCTTCTGGCTCAAACACCGTGGAAAATCCAACTGTTCCTCCTAAAGACCCTTTTGTATTAGACTATGTAAAGAGTAATTTTAAACCGTTTCGATCTTGCCCCACCTCCGACACTGCTTATCAAAACTGGTTCAATAAGGTAGAAGCTAAGAAATCCCAGCAATGGGAAGAATTAGGTATCTACAACTTGATTAAGCTGTCGAAGCCAGGTTTTACTTACAACCACCCTTTGTTATTCACGTCCCTCTATTTCTGGGACAGTACTTATAATACTTTCCATCTCCCTGGTGGAATGATTACCCCTACCTTCTTTGACATAGCGGCCATCACTGGGCTATCACCAGTAGGAGAAACATATATCCCTGACAACGAAGAACATTCGAGCATGATCGACTTCGAAGTCAAACTAGCAAGTTTTTCCAAGTTTATCAGCCACTACCATGCTGAAGGAGACAGTGTGTCTGATGTAGAACACATTGCTTTCCTTACCCTATGGATGTCAAGATATGTCTTCTGCAGTAGATCCCTACAGGTAGCCAGTAGGTTTATTCCTCTAGCTAGGGATTTGCACGAGAATCGAAGAGTGTGCTTGAGTGAACTGCTCTTAGTTGACCTTTATGAAAGCCTAAGGTCAGCTGTTTCGAGCCTAAAATCTCACACCTCCAAGAATATCCTGTTGGCTGGCCCTTTTTGGTTACTTCAGCTATGGCTAAATGCCATGTTCGAACCTTCCTTGTCAACTGCCAACACCATTGATGAACAAGACCCTGAAATAACTGATAGAATAATCGAAGGCACTAGCCTGTGAAGATTAACTCCAAATGACGACAAGGATGACTTCAAAGTCCTATTCTCGAAGTACATCATGATATTCTCTAAGAGGTATAAGTTCGAAGAGACGATGGCGCCTTTTGCTTCAAGGGTTCATGGACCTTCATGGTTCACCATGGCTCTTTCAGAAGCTATCAAGAGCAAAGAGATTCAAGATGTATGGAGAGCCTTTTTTCTACCTAGGCTCATTTCTTCAAGAATAACTCCTGCCAAGAATAAGATTTTCCTTTTCGCTTACCAGCCAAATTTTGTTTCGAGACAGTTTGGCTTATGCCAACTAATTCCCGAACCCTTATTTCAAACTGAGAGTGCCATTACCTATGGGAAAACCTTCAAGGCACGGGAAGCCAAGATACAGCAAGAACAATACCAAGGCTTTGCCCAGTTTGAGCTAATAACCTTTGAACCTACCCATCTTACAACTAAGGGGTTTCTGAAATGGTGGACCAAGTTTTATCAAACTTATATGTTCGATACTCTTACAATTCAGCAGAAACTAACTGATGCCATCGATGTGAAGGTACCAACCAAGAAAGGTATGTTCACTCATGCCAAAGAGATTAAAGCTTTTCAAAATTATTTCGAAACTACTTATGATCCCACACACTTGGAATCCACTGTGCATCAAGCGGCTGAGACCTTGAAGGAAAAATTCAAACAAAAAGTTTCCAAGTTAAAACATCCTTCAGGGTTGTCACCTGAGGATAGGTATAGGTTGGCATTCGAAATGCATCCACCTAAATTTCCTAGATTACCTACCTCAGAACTGGCTCTGGCTTGGTTTCCCCCATACCCTTGGTGGTTCACTTGCAAAGAGATGTTCAAACATCTTCAAAAGAAACCAAAGCCATCTGAGACTGTGACATGGGCTCGACACTGGCTTCACGATTTCCCAGGACACCTTCGTTACGACCTTTCTGCCATGTCGATTAAATCTGGTCAAGGCACAGGTGCGAATGCTTGGGAAAATCCCAAACGTTTCTCATTTTCTATATCTTTAACCTTTGCTTTAATTGTTTCGATTTTCAGCCATCAGGATAAAGACAGTTGCCTCAAAGTCGAAAGAAGGGAGTGCCTCTCAAGCCTCTATCGAAACCACTGACAATGTGACTCCATCCGAGACAATAACCATTGCTGCAACAACCACAACAACAATACCAACAACAACCAGTGTTCCAACTCCAACGGTAATCACTTAGCCTTGATGTTTTGAATTCACTAATGTTTCATGACTTGCATCTAACTCTTTGTTTAAATCTTTTCAGACCAACAAACTTTCGCCTACTACTCCAAAGAAGCGAAAATCAAACACCACTAGGGAAGATCCCAAGGCTGGCAGAAACTTAGCAACTGCTTCGAAGAAGAAGCAGAAGAAGGATATTTCGAAAAGTACCATACCAACTAGTGTCTCTGGACTTGATTCCAGGGATGCTGCTCCCTCACCCAAATCCAAAATTCCACCTTCGACCTCCAACGTAATGTTGGAACGCATAGCTAGTAACCTCTCTTCCGAGAGTCCACAGGTAAATTGAACTTTAAATCTTTTTGAAAATAATAATTTCTCATTACCTTGATGCATTCTTTTAATATTCTTTCGTTCCTTGCAGAATATCTTACATCCAGCTTCCACTACTTCGACCTCACCATCCAAAGCTGCTGCTCCACTCAACTCCTCTCCTCAATGAGACTCCAGCAACCTTGTACAGAACAAAGGTTCCTCCAATATGGCGGTTCTGGCTGGGGCTTCTGAGCAGCAGAATGATCAGAGTACTTCCCCTCCTCTCAAAGAGACAAATGAAACACCACTCCATGAATCTGCAGAGGCTTTGCAACGAACTTCTCTTCAAAAGTCCCCTCTTGAAACCCTTCAAGAGGACCCAAAGGATACTCAAGCTGGAGGAGAGAAAGCTGATTCTGGCCAAAGAGACGAAGAATCTGCAGAAGAAGAGTCTGAGGAGGAGGATGCCAATGATGGTTCGACTGCTGGGACAGAGTCCAATGCAAATAGCAGCGAAAAAGAAGACATCGAAGTGGTGGACTTGGATGACAATGAAGAAGATCATGAGCACGAAACGAATGAAGGGGGTGGTGACACAACCAACAAACCCATAGAGGTTGAAATGGACGTGACTCCCCTACGTGTGGAACTCCCTCAACCATCTTTGTCTCGAATGACTGACGAGGAGCTTGCACTCTTGAGACGAAATGACCCTATTGGGTACATGAAGGCAAAGCTGGCTCAGAGGGACATTCCACTTGTTAGGGCTGGCACCAGTTCGACTAGCTATCCTCTTCCCACAGATGAAAGAATTGTACTTCTTAACAAGATCAGGAAAACAATTCTCAATGTGGATATATTCGAAGTGCTTAAACAAGATAGCACTGCTTGCTACACATTGAAGGAGTTGCTTACAAAAGTCAACCTTGCTACGTGCTCCTTGCCAGTTAGTACTATCTTGTTCAATCTTCAGTCTTTGCTGGACAACGTAACTGGTTACCTTCTCCAAGATGAATCTGCTGCCAGGAAGGTTCAAGAAAAACGCATTGCAATGGATGCTGCTTATGAACAAGCTTCGAAACTCTCTCAAGAAGCTGAGGATCAAGCTATGCATCTAAAGCAAGCAAAAACTGATTATGAGGCTCGAGCTGAGTCCATCCTTCTCTGGGAAAGGCAGATTCAGGAACTTCAACAGAAGGTTAAAGAGGCTAAAGAATAACAAATAGCCTTCGAAACCAACACTGCTGGTAACCAATTCGAAGAGCTTCTCAACCAAGGGCTTGCAGAAATGGAAACTGCAGAACAACTCAAGGGAGAAGTGGCAACCTTGGAAGGAGCCAGGCGTTTCGCTCAATAGAGACTTGAATCTTTTCGAAGTACCTTCAACAGACTGAAGAATAATTCTTATTTCTAAATTTCAGTGTTCATTTGATTACAATTTGGTTTTTTATATGTAATATTCGAACAACGCCATTTTGGCATCTCATCTTGCCATTTTGGCATTTTTATAATATTTTGGCTACGTTGTTACTATTTGAATCTCCTGCAGGCGTGGCTTATATTTCTTTAAATATTTCCCATTAACCTTTAGGATACGTTTATCATTCGTCAATTCTTAGATTTCATATGCATTGTTTGAGAATACCTTTAGTATTTGAAAAGGTCCTTCCCAATGAGGTGACCATTTACCTAATGCTTTATTTTTCTTGTCCATGGGCAATATGACTTTCCAGACTAAGTCATTAATAATGAATACTTTTTCCTTCACCCTTTTGTTATATGTCCTGGCCACTCTTTCTTTTTGTCTCATCAAAATTTCCAATGCATGTAATCTAACTTCGTCCAACTCAACTAATTCATTCATCATCATCTCCCAATATAATGCAGCTGGGATTTCATTTTGTCTTTGAATTCGAACTGATTGTAGATGAATTTCTACTGGAAATACTGCATCATGACCAAATGTGAGTTGGAAAGGCGTAGTGTTAGTAGCTTCCTTAGGAGATGTTCTACAGGCCCATAGTATTTGGTCCAAAGTTTTGTGCCAGTTTCTTGGCTTTTTACCAATATGTTTCTTGATTAACCCTATTATCACTTTATTGGCTGCTTCGACTTGGCCATTTGCTTGAGCATAATATGGCATTGATGTTAATAATCTAAACCCCATTTCTTGGGCAAATTCTTGCATCTTTCTACCAGTAAACACAGAGCCTTGGTCTGTGGGTATGCTCTCTGGCAATCCGAACCTATAGATAATGTGCTTCTGTATAAACTCAATAATAGCCTCTTGATCAGCAACTATTAATGGTACAGCTTCGATCCACTTGGTAAAATAATCTATTCCTACCAAGATATATTTCTGTCCTTTAGACGAAGCAGGATTTATTTCTCCTATCAAATCCAATGCCCATCCTCTAAATGGCCATGGTTTGATGATTGAATGCAACTCACTTGCAGGGGCATGTTGAATCCCTGCATGTTTATGACATTCCTCACATCCTTTAGCAAAGTCTATACAATCTTTGAGCATGCTAGGCCAATACATGCCATATCGAAATAACAGCCATTTCATTTTATGACCTGCTTGATGTGCCCCACATGCCCCATTGTGGACTTCTGACAATGCTAAGTATGCCTCACTTTCTCCTAGGCATTTCAATAATACGCCCTCTTGGCTCTTTTTGAACAATTCGTTCCCCATGAGGAGATATGATAATGCTATGTATTTTGTCTTTCTATCCACATTCAGAGTTGGGTTTGCTAAATAACTCACCAGTGGACTTCGCAAATCTGCATCTGATAAAGTGTTTATGGCTAATATTTCGTATCCCTGTTTCTCAGCATATCCCAATTTCATACTTTCTAGATCTGATGGTGTGAATCTAGTATCCATAACTCTACCCCTTAATTCAAATAAATCCTTAAAGTTCCTGGCAGAAACTTTATAACCCGAAGCCAACTGGGCTAAATCATTTGCTTCTTCGTTCTCTACTCTTGGTATATGTTGAATATCCATGTATTCAAAATTCTTAAGTAGCCTGTTGACTATGACGAAGTATATCATCAAGTTTTCCTTTATGCATTTATACTCCTTTGTAATTTGTTTGACCACTAATTCTGAGTCTCCTTTAATTTCGACTCTAGTTGCCCCCAATTCCAACAAAGCTTCAAGTCCAACAATGAGCGCTTCATACTCAGCTTCGTTGTTCGAGCAATGAGGACCATCTAATTTATACTTGAATTTTGTTGGAATTCCTTCAGGAGAAATTAGAAGGACTCCAACACCACTTCCATTCCTGTGGGTTGAACCATCAAAGTACAATTTCCATGGTTGCATTTCGACGTAACTCATGACAGTCTGCTCAACCAATGAATGGTCCACAATGAAGTCAGAAATCACTTGGCCTTTCACAGCTTTTAAAGGCATGAAAGTCAAAGAATATTCTGTTAAGGCTAAAGCCCATTTACCAACTCTGCTATGCATTATTGGTCTTGAAAGCATGTGTTTAATGACCGAAATGAGATGAAACATATACATCAACAGGCTTTATATAATACTTGAGTTTCATACAAGAGAAATACAAACAGAGACATAGCTTTCTAAATTGCTATATCTGGTCTCTGCATCATTTAGTACTCTACTTAAATAGTATATGGCTCTTTCGATACCATTGCTATCTTCTTGTGCTAACATACTACCTATACTAGCTTCAGAGGCAGATATGTACAATCTCATGGGCTTCCCCCATGAAGGTGGAGACAAGATAGGAGGCTGAGAGAGGTATCTTTGTATCCTGTCAAATGCCTCCTGATGGGCTTCGTTCCATTCGAAGGCTTGGCCTTGCTTTAGATGAAGCAACGGAGAGAAAGCTTGGGTTCTTCCACTCAGGTTCGAAATGAATCTTCTGAGGAAGTTAATTTTCCCTATCAGAGATTGCAACTCCCTTTTTGACGTAGGTGCTTTCGTCTCCATTATGGCTTTGGTTTTGTTCTGGTTGATCTCAATCCCTTTCTTGTGAACCACAAAACCAAGGAAATCTCCAGCCTGCACAAAAAATGCACATTTAAGGGGATTCATCTTTAAGCCATGTTTTCTCATTCGTTCGAATGATTGGCTCAAATGATGCAAATGTGTTTCTGCAGATACAGATTTGATGACTATATCATCAATATACACCTGCATAAAGGTTTCAATGAAATCATGAAAAATCGAATTCATTGCCCTTTGATAAGTTGCCCCAGCGTTCTTTAAACCAAAAGGCATCACCACCCACTCGTAGGTGCCTAAGGCTCCTGGGCAACGAAACGTTGTCTTGGCAACATCTTCTTCAGCAATGAAAATCTGATTATACCCCGAGTATCCATCTAACATACTCAAGTATTCGAACCCTGCAGCAGAGTCTACTAGCATTTCTGCCACAAGCATGGAATACTCATCCTTAGGGGTTGCAGTGTTTAAATCCCTAAAGTCTATGCAAATCTTAAAGAACCATTTTTCTTAATAACAGGTACTATATTTGCTAACCATTCGACGTACCTTGTAGTTCTGATGAATTTGCAACGCAGCAACCTCTCGATCTCAGCTTTAATCTTTGTGAGAACCGCTGGTGCGAACCTTCTGGGAGTCTGTTTGATGGGCTTCATGCCATCTTTGATTGGCAGTCTGTGTTCGACTAACTCCCTCTTTAAACCAGGCATTTCGTCATAATCCCATGCGAAGCAATCTTTGTTTTTCTTGAGGACTTCGATTACTTCCTGCTTGAGGTCTGGGCTAAGTTTTGCACTTATGTAGGTTATTCTTTTCGTGTTTTCATCCCCTAAATTGACTTCTTTGAGTGGATCTTGCGCCAACGTTTTGGCACATGAGTCTATGGGGTCCCTTTCGAAGCCTAAGGGTTCTTTATCGTAGATGGCATCCAACCTTTGATCCATCTCAAGCTCTTTGAAGGGTGAGCATTTCGAGCCATCCCCACTTATTTCGTTCATCTTTACAGCTATTTTATTTATTTCAGCCTCTAAGGCCGCCTTTGATTCGTTCTCAGCCATATAGGCCGAAATCCTTTCAAAAAAGGTAGACTCAGTCATGGGTAAGGTTGTCGAAGTCCCAGCCTGCTGGCCGTCTTTGTATAGTACTTTCGACTCCCTCTTCTTCACTGATTATTGTTCTATCCCAGTATAGGCCATCATGGCGAAGGGTCATGTAATAGTGGGCGTTTCTGGTTTCGTTGATCTCATCATTTGGAACACACGGAGCAATCTTTGCCAGATTTTTATCATAATCCCTCTTGTCAACTAAATTGACTGTTGACATAAAGTAACTCTGGTCTGCTTCGATATTTTCCACGATCCCATCATCTCTACATAGAACTAGTCGCTGATGCATTGACGAAGGAACTGCCCCTACGCCATGGATCCACTCCCTTCCCAGCAATTAGTTGTAGTTGGCCTTGGCTTCGATCACCATAAACATGGTGGGCCTACAGCTTGAGCCTATTGTCAATTCCAACTGGACCACTCCCAGTGTTTTGCCCACTTTTCCTTCATAATTGGATAGAACCATATTGTGGGGCTTGATGTCCCCTTCGCGTATCTCTAATCTTTTCAGCATGAAGTGGGGTATCAAATTGACTGCAGCACCCCCATCCACTAGAACTTTATTCACGCCATGGGCACCAACTTTTGCCCGAATAAATAGTGGCTTGAGATGGTTCTTCATAGCAGGTTCTGGATGTTCGAAGAACGCATTTTGCTCCTCGACAACCCCATTGTCCATCACATAGTAGCACACAGGCCTATGCTTCATCAAGTTTATGGTATCTTCTTCCTCATATTCATCAATTTCAGTTTCCTGTCCAAATTCACAGGGAAGCACAGATACCACGTTGCAGTTTAGGTTGAACGAAGACTCCCCCTCCGATTCGAAGTTATCTGTTATCATATCTTCGTTTTCTTCTGGGCCTGGAGTGTATTCCTTTGGTTCATCTAGTTGCACTTCAGAGAAAAGCCTCCTATTAACTGGAGGTTTGTCTTCAGTTTGATTTTTTGGTGTGGGTTTGTTGGTTCTATATTCACCTTGGTTCCTTGTTGAGGTTGCCCCTTTATTTGCCACAACTTCCCTCTCAGCCTTTCGAATCCTCTGCTGCCTTTGCCATTGGGATCTCGATATGGGGTTCCTCCCTTTGTAGTTTTCTAATCTTACCTCTTCCCTTTTTGCTATGTTGAATTGCCTCCTGTATGTCATAGCATGGCGTGCATTTCATTCGGTGTTTCTCCATCTATCTTTGCCTTTGTCATTTCTGACTTGCAACCATCTGTCGGTTGGCACTTAAGCAGGGAGTTTGAAAGTCACTCTTCGAGCAGCCTTGGGGTGAGGGTTATCAGGCCTTCGTTGTTTGTGTCTGCTGTCGAAACATGGGCCTATCTGGACAATTTCTTGATGGTTCCAGCAAGGGGCGAAGGGAATTGTTTCGAAGGCTCTGGCCATGCTTTGATCATACACGGCAGAACACCTTGGGAAAATCAAGCACTTGGTTGCCCCTTTGTAGCAGCGAAACACAAATTCCAGCAAACTTTCTCCAGCCTTAGGATAACACCTGAACAGTTGGTTATCCTGGCGCCAATTGTTGCCAGTTCGAGCCCTCTGTACCCTCTCGAAATTCGCAGCGATTCTCTGATTGCAGAGGATGCTGCACCTAGGGCACAGTATCATGCCTGTATCTCCCTTGTGGCATGTCATGAGGTAATCCTTGAGACTAGCATCTCCAGCGTGATTATCCTCCATTTTATACTTCTCTTTTTCTAAGTATCTTTCTACCTCCTCCATCTCAGAGCGAGGCCTCTCCATATCCACCATATTTACCACAACATCTTCCCCCTTAGCTTCATCATCTCCCCATCCTGTAGGCTTTATATCTTCAATGTGGACCTTCGAACTCTCTGGGGCGGAATATTTGACCAAATAGTCAAATTTTCCACTGGGTTCCCCTAGAGTGTCCCATATTTCCTTCTGAGGGGAAGTTGGCTTCGTGATTTGGACTCTCTCCAATTCTAGCCTCAGGCCTTCAGTGACCTGTGTTAACTCTTGGTTTTGATTTTCCTAGCCTTCAGTAGCCTGGGTTTCTTTTGCAACAGCTATAGGTGCTGCTTCAATCGAAGTCTCTGGTATCTTCTGGATGTCTTCAGTGACCTCCTTATTGACTTCGACCATCACCCAACTTTCGTTTTCAGTACCTTTCTCTCCTATTGGGGCATCACTTTGGTCAGCTTCCACCATGTTAATCTCTCCAATGCATGCAGGCTCGGAGTAGTTGGTGTCTGCCACGTCCAAAGGATCTTCGTCCACTTTCATCTTTGCTTTATCAGCAAACTTCAGTCTGCCATCTTTGATTGCATTCTGAATTAGGTCCCTGAAAAGAAAACACTGTGAGGTTTTGTGGCCTAGGAAACTATGATATTTGCAAAATCCTCTCTTATTTCTTTGATCTAAGGGAGGTATTTTAACATTTGATGGCACAATGAGTTGGCCATCTTTGACAAGTAAATCAAAAATCTCGTCACATTTAGTGACATCAAAGGTATAAACCTTCTTTGGGAATTTGTCACTTTTCTCATTTTCAACAATCTCTTTCCCTTTTGTGGGAACTAATAACTTGCAGGAGTAGGGTGGTGCCTGTTTTAATTTAGCAAGGTCGATTTCGACCTCTTCGAATTCGAATTCAGGATAGTCCTCTGCTTCCTCAGTTCCAACGTAGGAGATCCTTTCCTTCTTGTTATTTTTGAAGACTCTGGCCTTTTCGGCTTTTAGCCTTTCGACCTGTCGAACCCTGTCGGCTAACTGAGCCAGGTGTGCCAATTTGTTTCCAGTGATTTCTGGTAAACAACCGCTAGTCCTCCAAACTATCGAATAAACTTACTGACTGTTATTCAATTCCTCTGGTAACTCGCAGGATCGACTAGATTGATCCTAGGACGTGTTGGTCATTAGGGTAACTCTCATGATCGAACAGGTATTCATGGTTGGTATTTAGAATGTTGTGTAGGTGTTTGACTTATTTCGATTTCTATCTTAAAGATCTAAAGGTATGATCAAAATAAATGTGCGCGAAACTAAATTGCATGAATAAAAGTTAATTGTAAAGACATGTAAAAACTGCATAAAAGACAGGTAAATGATTTCGAAACATAAAACAAAACAGTTAATGTAAAAGATTCGAAATATGAAGAAAGCGTTTAATGCAAGAGATCTGTAAAATGACTTTAAGTAAAAAAGGTGTTCGAAGGATAAAAACTTGAAGATAAAGGCGTGAAATGTATGACAGTTTCTGAAATGTAAAGTGTTTGAAATGGAAAGAAAGCATTTAAATGTAAGGTATCAATGAAAAGATTTCGAATAAAAAGACTTTAAATGCAAAAACTTGTAAATGGTGTTTGACATAAAGATAAAGGAAAGTACTGAAAATGATAAAGTATTTTCATTGAATCATAAACATGTGGTGTTATCATACGTACATTGCTCTTGCATTCGTTTCCCTAGCCATGTGGTAATTTGAATGTTTACTGAGTATTTAGTACAATAGATATGACACACGAAATCCTAATGCTAAGACTTCTATTTATACTACTTCGACCATAACGGTCTTTCTATAAGATTATGCCATGTTCAGAACATGCAGAGCAATGCCTCTCTCTTGCTTCCACGTGTCTTCGAATGCTCCAGCGCATATATTTCAAATTTCGAACATCCCGCTTGCATTTGAATTTCAAATGTTTTGGCACGTCCTCGCTTCGAACGCATTCCTTAGATACAGCCTTGTTGTCATTTCTAGACTTCTTTGGATATATTCCCATAACTGCCAGTCGAAGCTCCAAGCTTTGATATGCTCATTCGAAACACTGCTTCTACTATTTCGAAACATGACGTTTTATTTCATTTCGATCGAAACGTCCAATTTACTTTGCTTCTAATAATACTATCAAAATATCTTCAGCCAACATGCATGTACCCTGATCCCCTATTGCACGAAAAGGTGGTACGTAGGCACTAAAGGTTCGCAACCGCGGCGGGTGCAAAAACCATAAAAATACATTTCTTTTCTCACCTCCACCATGCATTTTTATACAACATTTTATGGCCAAAATATACAGATTTTACCAAGAGGTTCTTGCGAAGTACCGTAGATGTTTAGGGTGCTAATACCTTCCCTTTGCATAACCAACCCCCTTACCTTGAATCTTTCCCCCTCTTTTTTGGGTTACTCTCACTTTTCCCATTCCTTTGGAAATAATAAAGCGCGTTGGCAATTTTTATTTCGATCTGTATAAGTCTAGTCAATCCAATGGCTTAGTCTTAAATATTTCTACGGCTACACTCACCAAGTTATTCAGAGCAAAGGGGGTTGATCCCCAAACGTCATCCATAATGGACAATAAGTAAATTAAAAAGTTTTGAAAATTTCATCTGAAAATTCCCATTGCCTTAATTTGACTGTCTGAGTGAAAAAGGATGAAAATATAAAAAAGACTTAAGTACAAAGCATAGTTAGAGAGGTATCTAAAGAGGAGGCTCGCGATTTAAAGGTTCTTACACAAAATATTCATGTTATGTGAACATCGGGCTACTGTGATTATCATGAGCTCTTGTAATGGTCGCTTGAGGTCAAGCAACATTTTAAGTTTGGGGGAGTTTAATCAGTGGTTTTTCCACCTTTATTTACAGTTGATTTTAATTATAGTTTCATTATTTTTTCCAGTGTTTTATTTCATTCTTCTATGTTTTATGCATTGGTTGTGTATTTTTTGTTTTTAGCATCAGAGGAATAAAACCTAGAAAATAAGTGCAAAAAGTGCAAATTCGGAGTTTCGAAGGATGTCTCAAAAACCAAGCAATAGGGTGCCTAACACGGCCAGCCGTGTCACCTGACACAGGATGTGTCAGGATAGGATGCGCAACTGCAGTTGGGGAGAAGAGGCAGAGGCTGACGCGGGTTCCTGTGTGAGTTGACACGACCCGTGTTAGAAGATATGGGCGACAGGTTTTCTGGAGCAATGGACATAGGCCGGCACAGGTACCCAGAGGTGTAACACCCCAATTCTACCCAACAATAATATATGCAAATCAGAGTCATAAAATCCATACAACGAATCAGGATGCCATAAATTCAACTTTAAAAACTCATTGTTTTCAACGTGGATACATAACACTTTAAAACTTAGGATGAACCATCAGCATAAATACTTTAATTAAATAATTCAACAATTTAACATCTACGCAGCGGAATTCTTAGTAACATCATTACCCATCTTAACGGCAACTTCAAAACAACACATGCTGAATAACAATCAAATTAAGTTCCACAACTAAGATAATCAACAATTAAAAGTAACAAGTGTTCATCCCCCGAGTGTTATGTATCAGAGCAATGACACCGACTCGAACTACTGAAGGTATACAGCCTTCACTCTCGATTACCTGCACGTTACCAACGTAAGGGTAACATTCAAACAGAAGGGGTGAGATATCTAACAATATAATAAAACATATGATAATTAATATATTAAATTAGATCACATAATATCACCACTTCTCATCTCATAATCAACAAGAATCGCAACGGAAATACCAACTATAATCCATATTCATCACATCAATTAACAAATTCTTTATGCAATCATATAATGCGACTCAATACTTGCAAATGCATGTGGTACCATTAGAGCAGAACTCCCATCTTAAAAATCTGCCAATAAATAGAGGCATCAACAAGGCATAAGCCTTCATCTTAATATTCGCCAATACAGGCAATCTTAATGAGCATAAGCTTCATCTTGAAATGAAATGCATGCGACACAATCATGAATGTAATGACCACACCATAATTAAATACATATCAACACAACATCATCATTGGCCATAGGCTTACATCTTTATAGCTGCCAACTATTAGAGGCATCTCAAGATCTTTCATCAAAATCGTTTATCATCATAATTCATCAAACATCATTTATACATCATAATTCATCAAACATCATTTATACATTATAATTCATCAACAACTCAGTCGTACCGCAATACAACAGTAATTCATCAATCTCGCAACGTTGGCCATAGGCCTACAATATGATATTGCCTATAACTAGTTAATCAACTAAGGCTTACTTCTAAATTACCAAACCTCAGCATATTACTATTCTGTAATACTACATCATTATCATCATTAATCCTACTGTTACAAACCAAAAAGTAATCTATAAATGTCTCATCCTCATCATTCTTCACAAAAACCAACATGGCGATTACCGCGGGAACTAACTCAAATCCTAATTTGGAAGCTAGGATTATCCCTCCTATTCTTCATTTTAATCTTTAAGAAATAATTTCATCGCGTTAGCTATTCAACGCTTCGAACGACACCTCAAACGGAGTCCGAAAACTCAAGTTACAGCATTTTCAAACTGATTCTGCCCAAAAACCAGACAACATGGATCGACGTGTAATGCCTTGGGTCGACGCATACTGAACTGAACACGCTACATGAGTCGATGCATCCTCTCTTGTAGCAACTCATACTGAGTGTGCCACACTGCATGTATCGATACATGCTCTTACATATCGACTCATCCTGAGTCTGAAAGCCCTCGTGTATCAATGTAGGACTCCTTTGTGTTGACTCATCCTGAGTCTAAAGGTCTTCTTGTATCGACACATAACGTTTGAGATCGATACATACTGCTCTGTCATGGATATTTTCTGCGATTTCACTGTATTTTCACTACGGTTTCCATACTTTAAGCCCTAAAAACATCCTCTAATCATAGATAATCATTAATTACAATTATCCTATAATTCTACATCGAATATACAGCATTGGGACATCGTTATTCATCTTTCAATCATCGATTTCCATCATACAACATCATATATAATTCAAGCATAAACCAAAAAATATTTTACCTCTAACCCACATACCAATTATCATAAATCCTATTGTAGAGTCAGAACCCCACCCTTACCTTGGATTGAAGGTTGCTCTATAACTTTTCTGGTTGAATTTCCGTTCTTCCTCTTTCCTCCTTTCCAACAGCTTTCACGTTCTTTCTCTAACCCTTATTCTTCTTACTACTTCTTCTTTCTATTATTTCTAGCAATAATAAAATAACCCTATTATTCTCTTTATTCCTTAATAGGCTTATGACTACTACACCCCCTTATTACTACTTCCATTCCTTTAAAACAAGTCCACATCAAATAATATTATCCTTCTCATATTATTCTACAACTTAATAAAATAAATAAATTCAACTAATCACAACACATCAATTATTCCAAAAATAATTTAATTAAATAATTAATTAAATTACGGGCGTTACAACGCTCCCCCACTTAGAATATTTTCGTCCTTGAAAATTTAACTTAATCAAACAACTCAGGATAAGAGTCCCACATCTTGCTCTACAACTCCGAAGTCATGCTTTCTTCGGCAGCTCCTAGCCAAACCACTTTAACCAAAGCAATCTTTTTGCCCCTCAGAGTCTTTATTTCACGATCCACAATCTGTACAGGCATCGTCTCCACCGTAAGATTATCTTGTACTTGCACATCGTCCATATGAATCACATGAGATGGATCTGAAACATACTTTCCGAGTTGTGACACATGAAACACATCATGCAAATTCGAAAGATTAGGCGGTAAAGCCACTCTATAAGCCATATTCCCAACTCTCTCCGAAATCTGATATGGTCCAATAAAACGAGAAGTGAGCTTCTTAGACTTCAATGCTCGCCCTACACCAGTCACAGGTGTAACTCTCAAAAACACACGGTCACCCGCTTGAAATTCTAAATCTTTCCTTCGCTTGTCATGATAACTCTTATGTCTACTTTGGGAAGCTTTCATCTTTTCTCGAATCAACTTCACCTTCTCAGTAGTTTCACGAACAAGTTCAGGCCCAAGTACTACTCTTTCACCAGATTCATGCCAACATAAAGGAGTTCTACATCTTCGACCATACAACACTTCAAAAGGTGACATCCCAATATTAGAATGGTAATTGTTATTATAAGTGAACTCTATCAACAAAAAATAAGTATCCCACAAACCTCCCTGCTCAAGAACACATGCCCTCAACAAGTTTTCCAACGATTGGATAGTCCGTTCAGTCTGACCATCTGTCTGAGGATGGTACACTGAACTCAACCTCAACTTAGAACCCAATACCTCTTGCAAACTCTTCCAAAAATCAGAAGCAAATCTTGGATCTCTATCTGACACAATACACAAAGGAACAACATGAAACTTCACAATCACACTAGTGTAAACCTCATCCAACTTCGACACTGGAAAATTGATGTTAATAGGAATAAAATGAGCCGACTTCGTAAGCCTATCAACAATCACCCAAATAGAATCATGTCCTCTTAAAGTATTAGGCAACCCTATCACAAAGTCCATCGAAATGCTATCCCATTTCCATTCTGGAACTTCTAACGATTGCATCAACCCCGCAGGCTTCTGATGTTCAACTTTCAACTTCTGACAAGTCAAACATGCATACAAAAACAGAGCCACATCAATCTTCATCCTAGACCACTAAAACAAACCTTTCAAATCTTGATACATCTTCGTAGCTCCTGGATGAATACTCAACTTACTTCTATGACTCTCTTCAAGTATCACTTTCTTCATCTCAGCATCATCAGGAATACAAATCCGATTACGAAATCTCAATACACCTTGCACATCTAGCTTAAAATCATTATTCTCAGACTGATTGATTCCAACCATCGAATCTACCAGTTTCACATCCAGCTTCTGAGCTTCTCTGATACTGTCTAGAAATTCATTATTAATCTTCAACATACCCAAACTAACACTCTGCGGCGTAACCTCGCAAACTAAGCTAATATCTTTAAACTTCTCAATTAATTCCAACTCTTTAACCATCATTGCCGACATATGTAAATTCTTTCGACTCAACGCATCAGATACCACATTTGCTTTTCCTGGATGATAATTCAAACTGAAATCATAATCCTTTAAAAATTCCAACCATCTCCGTTGCCTCATATTCAACTCCTTCTGATTGAAAAGGTACTTCAAACTCTTATGGTCACTAAACACTTCAAATCTAGAACCATAAAGATAATGCCTCCAAATCTTCAACATAAACACAACTGCAACAAGCTCTAAATCATGCGTAGGGTAGTTCTTCTCATGAGCCCTCAACTGCCTTTACGCATAAGCAACTACCTTATCATTCTGCATAAGCGCACCTCCTAAACCCATCTTAGAAGCATCACAATATACCACAAAAGGCTCTCCTGGATTAGGTAACGTCAAAATCGGAGCCGACGTCAACCTCTTCTTCAATTCCGCGAAACATTCTTCACACTGAACATCCCATACAAAAGCTCTGCCTTTACAAGTCAACTTAGTCAATGGAAGTGCCAACTTAGAAAAACCTTCGATAAACCTTCTATAATAACCAGTTAATCCCAAAAAGCTTCTAATCTCAGTAGCTGACTTTGGAGTTTCCCATTGCAACACAGCATCAACCTTCGATGGATCTACAGCAATTCCACTACCTGAGATCACATGACTAAGAAAAATAACCTCATTTAACCAGAATTCACACTTGGACAGCTTTGCATAGAACTTCTTGTCTTTCAAAACTTGAAACACTATTCTTAAGTGTTCTGCATGCTCTTCTTCTAACTTAGAGTAAATCAAAATATCCTCAATGAACAACACTATAAACCTATCCAAATAAGTATGAAAGATACGATTCATATATTCCATGAATACTCCCGGCGCACTAGTAACACTGGAAGGCATCACCAAATACTCATAATGTCCATAACACGTTCTGAAAGCCATCTTCTGGATATCTTCATCCTTCACCTTAATCTGATGGTAACCTGACCTCAAATCAATCTTACTAAACACACGAGCATCCACCAATTGGTGCATCAAGTCATCTATCCTTAGAAGCGGCTACTTGTTCTTAATCGTCACTTTATTCAACTGTCTATAATCAACACAAAGCCTCATATTTATATCTTTCTTCTTTACTAACAACACTAGAGCTCCTCACGGCGATACACTTGGTCTTACAAACTTCTTTTCAAGTAACTCTTCCAATTGCTTCTTTAACTCTGACAATTCAGATGCAGACATCCTGTATGGTGCCATATACACGGGTCTGGTACCAGGTACAAGATCAATTGCAAATTCAACTTCCCTCTCTGGCGGTACATCAGGAATTTCATCAGGGAAAACTTCAAGAAATTCACACACCACCTGCAACCCCTCAATTATAGCTTGAGTCTATACAGATAGCGACACCATCAACGAGAACATTTGTGTTTCCTCTTGCATCAACTTCCTCAACTATTTAGCAGAGAACAGCCCATCTTCCTCTTCTTCAGGAGTAGAAAACCTCACAGACTTGTTATAATAGTTAATATGAACATAGTTATGCTCTAACCAGTTCATACCCAAAATCACATCCAAACCTCTTAACGGTAAACAAACCAAATCAACAGCAAAGTCTCTATCGAAGATCGACAAGGGACACTTTAAACACACAAAAGAAGTAGTCACTGACCCCTTGGCTGGAGTATCGACGACCATTTCTCCATTCATAGAAGACAATATAAGACCCAATATTTCAACACAATCAGCAGCAATAAAACAATGAGTAGCACCGGTATCAATAATAGTAATTAAAGGAGTACTATTAATGAAACATGTACCTCTAATAAGTCTGTCCTTAGCAGCTATCTGATCCTCAACCAAAGTGAACACTTTACCACTTGTTTGCACCCTCTTTGGTTTCTGACACTGACTACCAATGTGCCCTTCTTCACTATAGTTGAAAAAAATCACATGCTTATGTTTGCACTCAGATATAACATGTCCGTTCTTACCACAACAGAAACACCTCATTACTTTAGTAGTACATACATTACTCTTATGCCCAGGTTTCCCACATTTAAAACAAACCACACTAGCAGGAGAATCTCCTCCACTAGTCCTCTGACCCTGAGCAACTTTCTGTTTACCTTAACCAGCTGGGGTATCATAAGGCTTACCACGATTCTATTGGTGCTTACCCCTCTTCTCACTGATAATCTTGTAATGAGCATTATTATCCTCCTCATAAATCCTGCAACTGTCAATCAAGTCAGCAAAGACACGGATCTTCTGGTATCCAACTGCCTTCTTGATCTCTGGACACAAACTATTCTCAAACTTTATGCACTTCGAAAACTCAGCATCTGCCTCACCATAGTGCGGATAAAACTTAGCCAACTCAGAAAACTTTGCAGCATACTCAACAATCGACATATTCCCTTGCTTCAGCTCAAGGAACTCAATTTCCCTCTTACCACGAACATCTTCAGGAAAGTACTTCCTCAAAAATTCCCTACGGAACACATCCCAAGTGACATTCTCACCTGCAGCTTCCAATCTCTGACAAGTCTCTAGCCACAAGTCATCAGCCTCGACTGCTAGCATGTGAGTACCATACTGAACCTTCTGTGCTGGAGTGAAATCCATCACACGGAAGATTCTCTCAATATCTTTCAACCAATCCAATGCTCCATCAGGATCATACTTTCCCTTGAATGTAGGCGGATACTCTCTCTGGAAAGTCACCAAAATACGAGATCCATCATTCTTGTCAGCATTCGGCTGATTCTCCATCGCATGAGCCATTGCTTCTAAAGCAGTAGCAAGTGCAACATCATTCCTTCCAGCCATCTCAACTTATCACTACAACATAAACAACGGTTAGAACTCAAATTAATAATACTCGATTATTAGACAACTACGACTCGAGAACTAGGTCGGACCAACCTTTGTCTCTGATACCAACTTTGTAACACCCTAATTCTACCCGAAAATAATATATGCAAATCAGAGTCATAAAATTCAAACAACGAATCAGGATGCCACAAATTCAACTTTAAAAACTCATTGCATTCGACGTGGATATATAACACTTTAAAAGTTAGGATGAACCATCAGCATAAATACTTTAATTAAATAATTCAACAATTTAACATCTACGCACGGAATTCTTAGTAACATCATTACCCATCTTAACGACAACTTCAAAATAACACATGCTTAATAATAATCAAATTAAGTTCCATAACTAAGATAATCAACAATTAAAAGCAACAAGTGCTCATCCCCCCGAGTGTTACGTATCATAGCAATGACACTGACTCGAACTACTGAATGTATATAGCCTTCACTCTTGATTACCTGAATGTTATCAACATAAGGGTAACATTCAAACAGAAGGGGTGATATATCTAAAAATATAATAAAATGTATGATAATTAATATATTAAATTAGATCATATAACATCACCACTTCTCATCTCATAATCAACAAGAATCACAACGGAAATATCAACTATAATCCACATTCATCACATCAATTTAAAACTTCTTTATGTAATCATATAATGTGACACAATACTATGCAAATGCATGTGGTAACATTGGAGCAGAACTCCCATCTTAAAAATCTGCCAACAAATAGAGGCATCAACAAGGCATAAGCCTTCATCTTAATATTCTCCAATATAGACCATCTTAACGAGCATAAGCTCCATCTTGAAATGCAATGTATGCGACACAATCATGAATGTAATAACCACACCATAATTAAATACATCTCAACACAACATCATCGTTGGCCATAGGCCTACATATTTATAGCTGCCAATTATTAGAGGCATCTCAACATCTTTCATCAACATCATTTATCATCATAATTCATCAAACATCAATTATACATCATAATTCATCAAACATCGTTTATACATCATAATTCATCAACAACTCAGCCGTACCGTAATACAACAGTAACTCATCAATCTCGCAACGTTGGCCATAGGCCTACAACATGATATTGCCTATAACTAGTTAATCAACTAAGGCTTACTTCTAAATTACCAAACCTCTTCATATTACTATTCTATAATACTACATCATTATAATCATTAATCCTACTGTTATAAACCAGACAGTAATCTATAAACGTCTCTTCCTCATCATTCTTCACAAAAACCAACATAGCGATTACCGCGGGAACTAACTCAAATCCTAATTTGGAAGCAAGGATTATCCTTCCTATTCTTCATTTTAATCCTTAAGAATGAATTTCATCGCGTTAGCTATTCAACGCTTTAAACGGCACCTCAAACGGAGTCCGAAAACTCAAGTTACAGCCTTTTCAAACTGATTCTACCCAAAAACCAGACAACATGGATCAACGCGTAATGCCTTGGGTCGACGCGTATTGAACTGAACACGCTACATGAGTCGACCCATCCTCTCTTGTATCGACTCATACTGAGTCTGCCACATTGCATGTATCGAAACATGCTCTTACGTATCGACTCATCCTGAGTCTGAAAGCCCTCATTTATCGATGCAGGACTCCTTCGTGTCGACTCATCCTGAGTCTAAAGGTCTTCTTGTATCGACACATATTGTTTGGGGTCGACACATACTGCTATGTCATGGATATTTTCTGTGATTTCACTGCGTTTTCACTATGGTTTCCATACTTTAAGCCCTAAAAACATCCTCTAATCATAGATAATCATTAATTACAATTATCCTATAATTCTACATCGAATATACAGCATTGGGACATTGTTATTCATATTTCAATCATCGATTTCCATCATACAACATCATATATAATTCAATCATAAACCAAACAATATTTCACCTCTAACCCATATACCAATTATAATAAACCCTATTATAGAGTCAAAACCTCACCCTCACCTTGGATTGAAGGTTGTTATATAAATTTTCCGATTGAATTTACGTTCTACCTCTTTCCTCCTTTCCAACAGCTTTCACGTTCTTTCTCTAACCCTTATTCTTCTTACTGCTTCTTCTTTCTAATATTTCTAACAATAATAAAATAACCCTATTATTCTCTTTATTCCTTAATGGGCTTAAGACTACTACACCCCCTTATTACTACTTCCATTCCTTTAAAACAAGCCCACATCAAATAATATTATCCTTCTCATATTATTCCACAACTTAATAAAGTAAATAAATCCAACTAATCATAACACATCAGTTATTACAAAAATAAATTAATTAAATAATTAATTAAATTACGGGTGTTATAAGAGGGGCCCAGAGGCGAGTTTTGGGCATTTCCGACCGAGATAAATGAATTGTTCACTATTTAGATGAGTTTTGAAGAAGAATTAGGGACCTTTTTTGTAGAGAATGAATTCTAGAGTCTAGGAGTGAGGATATGAGATACTTGAAGAATAAAGATCTTTCATGAGTGGACGTGATTGAAGACCAAAGTTCCTTCATCATCTGTAATGTCTAATTCTTATATTTTTGTAATTCTCGTGAACAATATGAACGACTAAACCCCCCAATGATAGGGGTGTCACTGATTTGATTCTGTAATGATTATGAATTCCTAAGTTCTTTAATAAAGTTGTTTTCTTATTCAATTTAATTGTGAAATGTTTTTATGCTTTCTTGATCAGACAAATTAGGATTGATTTACAGTTAATAACCAGCTTGATCGTAGTTGTTAAGGTTTTTGTACGAGTAGGCAATAGTAGATATCACCTAGAACTAGGGATACCCTGTAGTTACCGAATCAATCTTGATAAAATAAAGGCTTGACTCCATCAGATATCTCTAAGGAGTTAGGATTTAGGATGGATGGTTAAATATTTTCTCACTAAGGACTTACAGGAAAATGCTCTAAAGGGCTGGTAGTTGAATGTTATGAATGTTGAAGAAATCAGGATTCAAGGTCATTATAGGGAAAATTACACACCACACCCTAGCATGTTCATCATATATGTGAAAAAGAAGACTTATATTTCTTCTTATAATTCATTGACAATTTCTAAATCCAAAACCCAAGGTTAAGTTTTTGTTTAATTGAACCACACATTAAACTCAGTAATTCTGTGCAGTCCTTGAGATCGACATTTGGGGAACTTCCCTATTATTACAAAGGGAAAAAATAGTGCACTTGCTATTTTTCCTATCAAGTCACCTTCAATAATTTCCTTAGCTACATGCTTAGTCCTCCATGGTCTTCTCTTAGTAATCCCAACTGAATATTTAGTCCTTAGTTCAACCATTAGATCTAAGACTTTAACCTTGCCACTTGACTGCCTCTTTTCAAATGCAACCTTGGACACCCATTTAGAGGTGGGTGACATGTTATTCAAAACGCTAGCACATGTATGTGATGTTAGACGATGAGACGGATCTAGAAGGGGGAGGGGGTTGAATAGATCCTTTATTTTAAAAAATTGTGCTTTTAAAATTTTCTTTGAAATGATGCAAAATCTTCCCGAATCAAAGGCGTCTAAACGATCCATTATGGAAAAGATCGGATATGTGAAACCGTATGGAGATCTAATGATGAGAAATGAATCAATACTATTACTTACTAATCAATCACTTAAACAATATCAATGAGTACATACTACTTACAATAAATTGTTTAAGATAAAACTTGACAAAGTCACTAATTTGTGTGTTTGTCAATTTATCAAACACTTGGTGTGCAAAAACACAACAACTTCAATTTTACTTAATTGTAGTGATGAATTTTCCTTGATAAAAATCAAAGTGTTTTTTATGATTATCATAAACTAAGTTTGTATCACTATAATCACGGTAAAATGAATTGAACTATCAATATCATACAAATTATAACAAACAAAAATAAAAGGATAGGGAAAGAGAAACAACCCACGATTTGTTAAGGCAGTTCCCCTTGTCATCCTCGCGTAGGGTAGGTCTGACCTCAATTCTAAAATTTAGAATTGAGATATATGATATAAAGTTGCAAAGTGTTACAAGAGAAGTAATAGTATTCACTACATACAAACTAATTATTGATGATGAAACTATTCCCTTCTCTCCCCTTGGTTCAAGCCAAACCAAGTATGCCAATATCTTCGAACAAACCTCCGGTGGCCGCTACTTATTTGCACAAACTCTTAGTTCTACAAATCTTTCACTCGGCTGATTTTGATCGCAAGAAATTTGATCCCATATCTTTCTTTACACTCCTCTAGTTACCGCTACTTAATTAAAGAAACCCGCTGTTTCCCAACCCTTTCAATCGGCTGAATTCAATGAAGCAAAGACTTATGCAAAAAACCCCGCACCAAATGGAATCTTGGAGGACAAAACTCTAACGATTTTATTTAATAAAAAACCCATTCAATTCTAAAATCAAATCTAAAATCAATCTTCAATTTAAATGTTATCACCATAACTCTACACTTTAATCAACAAAAATGGTTATGTGTAATTGTTGATGAATGCAATGAGAGGGTGAAGATAATGAGAAGTTGGTGTATATCTTTCACTTTTTCTTGTTGACCCTTAATGGTGTATGTGAACCAAAATATATATGTTACAAAATAGTCAAGATCAAAATATAGCATAAAATAGAGTGCAAGAAGTGAGCAGTCGACTCATGCAGGAGTCCCACTCGATGCGAGCAAACCCGAGCGTTGCATGAAGACCTTTGAGAAAGAAATGTGTCGACCATAATAGGACATGATTCGATGCAAACAAAAATAATTTTTTTCCAGTGTGAGTCGACCTATCTTTAGCTTGAGTCGATGCAAACAGTGAGAATTTTTCTCTCGGAGTGAGTTAACTAGTAAGGTCGAAGCAAGCAACCCGAGCTTGATGGATTGATATTCTTCAAGCTATGATTCAACCTAACTCTAGATTAAGTCGACAGAAACAGTGAAATATCCCAAAAACGAATGTTTCTAGAGATCTTCATTCCAACCATTCCACTAACAATTTTGTCCATAGAACCAACCCAGATCAAGAGAAAGCAATAAATTTTTTGACATAATTAAAACAAATATAGAATGACCTTTTCTTCACACACTCCCCCTTTTTGATGATGGAAAAAACTTAGAAAATTTTATGTTCAATTCACCGTGACCTTTAACCGAATATGCTCACCATGAATTTGGGCATTCTGTAGAACACCGATCTGCAAGTTCTTCCTTACACACTATTCCTTCTATATTCTCTTCTCCCCCTTTGACAACATCAAAAAGAGAAAATAAAAAGGTTAGGAGTAAAAAAAAACATATCCAATCACATAAACATCATCCACTTTTCAACCTAAAACACCAACTATTATTCACATAAAATGAAGCTAGTGCAAAACATATCATAGTGAAATAATTAATCAAACACATGAGGATCATTACACACAAAATTAGTTCAACAATAAAACAATGAACACAAAGTAAGTTTTTAAGAAAATAAATTAATCAATAACATAATCATGACAATTCAACCATGAAAGTCACAAGATTGTAGAGGTTGGTTAATCTTTCATTTTGTATAGATGCATTCTCTTGTTGTTGAATTTGTATTCTTTCTAGTAGAGCCAACACATCATCATTGTTGCCTTTATGACCTTGGGTGTCCTCCTCCATAGCTTCCATATTATCTTCTTCTTCTTGTGCGTCTTCTTCTTCCTTATCTTCTTCATCATCACTATCTAGAAGTTTTACCGAGGTACTCCTTACAATATATCTATACTTTTGTATTTTAGGATCCCACTGATGACCCATTAGAGTAAGAGTCTTTTTCGTGAATTCTTGATCAGCAGACAGAGCAATAAATATAATTCCAAGAACACTAACATTTTCCCGGTTTAAAACCCTTTGAATAAATAAGTGATAGCATAATGCAGTGCCTCTACCCGATATCTACAAATAAAAAATCCTACTTACAAAATAATAAGGCCAATGAACCCTAATCTTGTGCTTGAGCATATATACCAGTTGAACATTAGGTATATCCACCCTGAATTACCTCCCTTTATGGGTCGAATAATGTGACACACGATCCAAAATATAATTTTGTATACAGGAGTTAGAGCTCTAGTAGTCACAGACCTAGGAAACAAATTGTTAGCAACCACCCTATCATTAAAAGGATTTTTGAGAATGGAATTTAAAGTAGTCTTAAACTCCTAATCAAGAGCATACTCAATGTCAGAAATCTTAATTGCATCAGACTCTTATGGCCACATACCAAATAAATCTTTCCTGACGTTAGAATCAACCTTCAAGGTCTTGTTATTCATCTTATACTTAAATTCAAAGTCCTCAAACTTTCCTTGAACACCCACATAGAACAACCTAACCAACTCTTCATTATAATGAGTATCACATTCTAGAAATAGATGAAATTTCTAAAACCTAAGCAATTCAATAATATCCGGAAGATGCATATGACCCACAAGTTTCATATAAAGAAAAAATTGTTTACAATTTTCCTCTTACCAAACTTTTACTCATATGTTTCTACAAGATCATCATAGAGAAGAGATAGAGCAATTACCGGAATGTCGGATTGACCTTGAGAAGAGCTACCTCTGAAAGTTCTTTTCTTAGTTGTACAAATATTATAAGGCATTTCATAAACTCTTAAACAACAACTTAGATAGAAGAAAATCGGGTTCCATGATCTATGGTGTCAGTCATAATGAGAAGAGATGAATTTGTTATGTTTATGATGAAGACAATCAGGAAAATAAACTTGAATCTCTTCTTTTTTTTTATCTTTACACATCCGCACAAAAACAAAAATTTAACACAGCATGTAAACCCAAGTTTATTAGAAACTCTGAGAAAACTAATTCAAAAGGGACCAAAATATTATTGGTACCAAAAGATAAAATAGTATATGTTGCAGATATCTTATGCAACAAAGTTAAAACACCAGTCATAGTACCTGGACTCTGGATGCTCACGTCACATGAAGGGAAGAAAGCATATGTTGCAAAACCTGAAACTTAAAGATGTTGGGTACATTGGTTTTGGAGGAGACCAGAAAGGAAAAATAAAAGTATTTGGAACAGTTGGTAATGGATCTCTTCCTTATATATCTAATGTAATTTATGTTGAGGGTCTAATGCATAATTTGTTATCCATAAGTCAATTAAGTGATAACGGTTATGACATTATTTTTAATCAAAAATCATTTAAGCTTATAAGTTAGAAAGATTGCACAATTCTCTTCATTGGAAAGAGGAAAAACATTTATAAAATAAAGCTTTATAATCTTAAAAACCAAGATGTAAAATGCTTAATGTCTATAAACGAAGAGCAGTGGGTGTGGCATAGACGCTTGGGTCATATTAGCATGAGGAGTATATCTCTGCTAAATAAACTTGAGTTAGTTAGAGGCCTACCTAAATTTAAGTTTACTTTAGATGGTCTTTGTGAAGGATGTCAGAAAGGAGAGTTTTCTAAAACTTCTTTCAAGTCTAAAAAAGTTGTTTCTACCTCCAGACCTTTGGAGCTTCAACATATTGACTTGTTTGGTCCAGTTAAAACTACATCATTCAACGGTAAAAATTATGGACTTATTATTGTAGATGATTATAGTCATTAGACATGGGTAAAATTTCTAAGGCATGAGGATGTGTCACATTCTATGATCACTAGTTTTTGTTCTAAAGTGCAAAATGAATTTGATTCTAAGATTGTTAGAGTCAGAAGTGATCATGATGGAAAGTTTGAAAATAAACAATTTGATGAGCTATTAGATTCTAATGGAGTATCCCACATGATTTCTTATGCCCTAGAACTCCACAGCAAAATGCAGTTGTAGAGCGGAAGAATAGGATGTTGCAAGAGATGGCCAGAACCATGACCAATGAAACAAATGTAGCTAAGCACTTTGGACAGAAGTTGTGAATACAACTTGTTACATTAAGAATAGAATCTCCATAAGACCTATTATGAAAAAGACTCCTTATGAATTTTGTAAGGGAAGAATACCCAACATTTCTTATTTCCATCCTTTTGGATGCACTTGCTTTATTCTGAACACTAAAGATAATCTTAATAAGTTTCACTCTAAAGCACATAAGTGTATCATGTTGGATAATCAGAACGCTCCACGGGCTACAAAGTATACAATACATAAACACTTATTGTAGAATAATCAATCCATGTTAGATTCAACAATAAGCTTGACTTAGAAAAGTCAAAGCTAGTTGAAAACTTTATAGATCAAGAAATAACCCTTGTAGGTTCTAGAGAAAAGGCTACAGATTATGAGGACAAAGATTCCAATAAAAAAGATGATACATCAGAAGAAATTGAATGCACATCAGTCCAGAAATGACAAAGGCAAAGATAATCCATATTTGAAGATTTGATTCTGGTAGATAAAGCTGAACATGTTAGAACAAGATCCACACTTAAACAATCTGAGGAAACGCTTCTGGGATTTGTGTCTCTGATAGAACCAACTTCTTATAAATAAGAACTTCAATATAAAAAATGGATTTTGGTATAGCAAGAAGAGCTAAATCAGTTCTCTAGAAATGATGCTCGGGGTCGGGTGCCTAAGCCTAAAGCGACTCATGTTATTGGAACCAAGTGGGTCTTCAGAAACAAATTAAATGAGAAAGGTGAAGTCGTCAGAAACAAAGCATGACTAGTTGCACAAGGTTATATTCAACAAGAAGGTATTGACTACAACGAAACCTTTACTTCAGTCTCCATGTTAGAATCTATTCGCCTTCGAATAACATTTGATGTTTATAGTCATATAACCTTATATCAAATGGATGTCAAAAGCACGTTTTTGAATGAATACATTTATGAAAGGGTATATATACACCAACCTCCAAGTTTTGAAAATGTTAAGTTTCCAGAACATGTGTTTAAACTTAAAAATTCGTTGTATGGTTTGAAACAAGCTCCCAGGGCTTGGTATGATAGACTAAGAGTTTTTCTTTTTGAAAATGGTTTCTCAAGACACAAGGTGGACACTACCCTTTTCTGTAAATACATCGGATATGATCTAATGATATGCCAAATATATGTGGATGACATTATTTTTGGTACTACTAATCCCTCTGTTTGTTAGAGTTTTCTAAGCTTATGCAGGATGAGTTTGAAATGAGTCTAATACAAGAACTAAAATACTTTATGGGAATACAAATAAATCAAACTTCAGAACCTACATATATTCATCAAAGCAAATATACAAAAGAACTTCTGAAGAAATTTGATATGTCATATAGAAACCCAATAAAGACTTTTATGCATCCTACATGCATTATGGAGAAAGATGAAGTAAGTACAAAGGTTTGTCAGAAGCTCTATCGTGGTATGATAGGCTTTCTTCTCTATCTGACTGCTTCTCATCCAGATATTTTATTCACTGTATGTCTATGTGCTTGCTTTAAATTAGATCCAAGGGAAACTCATTTAACAGCAGTTAAGAGAATCCTAAGGTATCTCAAGGGAACATCTAACCTTGGCTTTATGTAAAACATCAGAATACAAGTTATCAAGTTTTTGTGATGTAGACTATGTTGGAGATAGAATAGAATGTAAAAGCACTTTTGGAAACTGTCAGATTCTAGGTGAGAATCTCATCTCTTGGTCAACCAAAAGGCAATTAACTATTGCACTATCAACTGTTAAAGTAGAATATATATCAACATCACTTTGCAGCACTCCGATGCTCTAGATGAAAACTCAACTTGAAGATTTACAAATATACTAGAGTAACATTCCTATCTTTTGTGATAGCACAACTGCTATCTTCCTAGTAAGAATCCTATTTTACACTCTAGAGCTAAACACATAGAAATCAAACATCATTTTATTAGAGACTATGTTTAGAAAGTGATTCTCGTTTTAAAATTCATAGATGAGGACCATTAATAGGTTGATATCTTCACAACATAAAGTTACTACCAGCACCAATCAGGTGAGCACCCAACATGACCATCAATGGGCAACATAAATGTTCAGGGGTGGTATGGTTATGTTGCCATGCTTAACAAACCCATCTATCCAAACCTTGTAAAAGCGTTTTGGAAGTATTCCTCTGTAACACATGATAGTAGTTTCATTAGGTCTAGTATCTACGATTTTTCTCTTCTCTTTACTCCTTCCTCTATTGCCGAGGCTATTAGATGTGCTCCAATGTGTATCTTAGACTTAGGGGGAGCTTGTTCATCTCAGGGGGAGTTTTCTATCTATCTCTGATATTATTTATGATATCACCTTGTAAAATTGTTCCATCAAAATACATGGTTTTGTCATCATCAAAAAGAGGGAGATTGTTAGAACAAGATTTGGTTATGCGTATAATCTCTAGTTTTGATGATAACAGTACATATATTTTATACGTAACCATTTTATACTCTAATAATTTCTTAAGTGTGCAGATATAAAATTATATCTAATTCTGGATAGCCTTTATGGAAATATCATTAGAATAATTTATGGCACGCCTTAGAAAAACTATTGAATACATTTCTAAAGAAACATCAGCAGTTCTGATGAATGTTGAATGTTCGCTAGACAAATATCTTTGTGTGCTTCTCAGTTAAGCTTTTGCTTCCAGCTCATAAGTCTAGATTTGTTCCTCATATAAGCTTGTGCTTCTAGCTATGAAGACAAGGTTCTGACTCTGAAGACTCTGATATTCGTGGAACACTCATACAAAGTGATATCTTATGGACTAATAATCTCTTCACATCATAAGTATTCCATCAGAAAACAAGAACAAAAATGTGATCTCTTCTGGACTCATCATTACTTCATATCAAAAGTATTTCATTAGAAGAGAAGATCAAAAAACTTGCACAAGAGAAAATAGTACAACAATACATTACCTATCCCACTATGGTGAAAACATATGTACAATCAAAAGAAATGTTGTGCTCTTGTCTCCCATGATCTCATGCTACCGTTATGGCAGCTGTCAATGAAAGTGACATTTTTTCCTTCTCAACGGTCTACTTTTTGAAGTCTATATAAAGGGATGACTATTTCATTGAATAAGAAGATATTAAACAAGAAGTTGGAACAATAATTGAAAAGAAGAGTTACTATGCAAAGATATCTACGTGATAAATATTCTTCAAAGAGAAAATGAAAACACAACGAGTTGTTGGTCATTTTTGTGTTAACATTTGCTTTCAATCAAAACACAAAGAGTTCTTGCTCATTTTATTGTAAATATTGGTTCTTCATTGTTGTGCTAAAATTTTCTTATCAAAAAACACTATTGTAAACACTTTTTATTATAAATATTTTGAGATTTGTTTTCCTCAAGTGACTAGGTGTTAGTCTGTATACTTCAGAGGGCTAAGGTATTTTCTAACACTTAGACGTTTGTTTGTAATCTTTCAAGATTAGTGAACTAAGTCCTTTTTGAAGGCGAAATCACCTTGGCAAGTGGACAAAAGTAGCTTTGTTTAAGGTGAACTTGTATAAATCAATTGTGTAACTTTTCTTTCTTAACTTGCCTATCTTGATTGTTTGTGTGAATAGTATTTCTAAGTAAAAAGTTTTTAAAAACCCAATTCAAACCCTCTATTTCTTGTGTTTTTCTCAACCTTCACTGCTATGCTCAATATCTTCACCAATATCTATATAATTTGGAGTGAATACCCTCATTGAATTGTATGCAACATTCTGCTCCACCCATATATGTCCATCCACATTGCGAGAAATATAATGCTTGACAATTTATGTGGCGTGGGTATCATCAGTCAGGTGGAAGAAATCTCCATCAATCCCTTCAATCTTTCTCCACATTCGGACACCACTACCGTCAAAACCACACTCCTTCACTAAGCTCAAAGCTTCAAAATATGACCATGTGTCTGAATCCTGGCCACTAACGATAGTTTCAACTCCCGACTCTATAGAAAATAAAACTTTCACAAACAAACTCTACCTAACACAGTACTATACCTAACACAATAAAATGGGCATGCAACAATCAAACATAGGTGAAGCAAAAAAAACGATTAACTGACTACAAAAAGGAAACATACCTCTAACCTTCACAACTTAGCAATGGAAGCGAAGAACGTCTTGATGAAGACGATGAATCGGTCGTATTCTATTCTAGGTTTCAAAGGATAAACGAAATGTTAATGATATGTAACTAATTAATTTGTTTTAGTAATTAGAAAAAAGGAATTAAAAATATAAATTTGAAATTAATATGATATTATTTACACATGAAATATGTTTTAAATGAATAGTATAAAAAAAAACGCATTGTCAGTATCACATCAATCTCTTATTTGACTAGATACGAATAATATCTAAAATAGAGGAATCTTCAAAATACATAAATGAAATCTATAAATTTTTTTACATGATTCTGTTTCAAAATCTCACAAAATAGTATGAAGCAGAAGATGTATTAACCTTGTAATATTTGTGACAAATTCTGCGGGTGCATTAATAATGTTATGTCTACAATACAATCAAGGACCCCTATGAAACTAATAGTCAGCAACGTAAAGAATGAAATTCCTCTAAAATGCGGTCGTTTTCGCTTAATATTATTTGCTCTTAAGCGCAACCACATCAAAATAATAGTCAGCAACGTTCGGATTGAATTTCCCATTCGTTTTGTGATTATTTTCTCTGGTTTTCTTATGATTCTACTTGACTTTGTGATAATTAATTTAACGTGTTTGCAACATAACAATTTTGTTAATTACAAGATTCATCCTTCCTTGTCTCTTATAATTAAGAAAATGAAAAATAAAATAAAATATGAGAAAATTAATAATCGGTATAAATTAATTTTACACCGTCAATCAATCACGATCATGTATTAGAATATATGATTATTTTATTTTAATTTTTTTTAATAATAACAAACTATTAATTTATTATTAAATGATAATATAAAATTATTTTACATTGTAAATACATATCTATTAAGTCCATAAAATATATAAGCTAAGAAACTAAAACAATTTTAGGTCCATGTTCTATGACTTATCCTAGCAAGATGATATTCTCTGTTTTTTTTTCTTCTACATACATGTTGCAAATTTTATGTAATTATTAAATAATGGCTAATGTTAACTAAAGTTATAAGCTAAGAAATCAAATAAAATATATATTTTTAAAATCATATATTTAATTATTTAGGATTTAAAATATTATATTATTTGATAGTAAATTTCTACTTTTAATTTGAAATTTGTATCTTTAGAACAAAAATTAACAAGACTTTTAAATGAGTTAGGTATCACTGCAATGTTTTTTATATTGATTTAACTTATAATAAATTTAATTTTGGAACGAATTTTACAAATATTTGGCAAAAGATTAAATTTCAGAGCAACATAATTATAGGTATTTTTTCTATAAATGTATGTCTAATTTAATATTATTTTACACAAATTTCAAAATTAATTAATTTAATTAGTTTAAAAAATAAAATCATAAATGTTTTGGGATGGTCGCCAAAGTCCAATAGAATGCAAAGTATAATATTAGATGAATGTGAAACGTGACGAAAAAGGAAAATATACGGTTAAGTTGTCTCATATGAGAACTCGCTCCACATCGTTAGATCTATCATACGATCATCTGCATTTCACGTTCGTTTTTCATATTTCAGTTGCTAACATACTCTCTTATTTAAAGGGAGTTAGTGCGCCATTCCAAGTATGATTTTGACTCCCATTTAAAAATTCATTATTCATCTCACTCACTAATTTGGGTGTTAGAATACTAACCTTGTAGGTTAGCCTTGTCCACCATATCAGAATTTAGCTGTACTGTCGCAACAACCAAATCTATATCTTTGTTCATCATTTTATTTTGGAATAGAACATTGACGTCGTTTGTGAGAAACGATATTGAATTTCTATGATTATCATGATCTCTTGATCTCAGATCCAGATCTTCTCCAACCGGAGCGTGGATTTACATCTCCAAGTTAGTCTTACTAAATTTGCAATTGAATTTATCTAACCAGAATCATCAAACAACGACATCGTCGAAAACCATTTGTTTCGTCGCCCAACGGAGGGCCAATGCAGCTTCTAACGCAATAGGAAATTAACATCTATCTACTCCTCGTGAGATGATCTAAAGAGCTTCTCAATTTCACCCATTTATAGTGAATGTTCCGCAGTTCCATGTAGGTGTACCAAGTGCTCGACTAGAAGCACCTTCCAAGGTCACAGGCCACAAAGTGCTCCCTTGTTTCCCACTCTTGCAGGATAATCTAGGTCCTAAAGAAACTCATAAGTTGTTGAACGGCATGTTCCAAATGATTCATCAAGAAATTCTAAAGCTATCATAGGCAGACTCACTCGGATAGAAGAAAGTTTGTGGAATGTCGCCCCAAAAAATAACATGTCCAAGAAGCAGCCTCACAAAAAGTCCTGGGACCAATGAAAGTCTGGGATGAGGTCCAGAAATCTCCAGATCATTGGGGGCATGGGCATTCTAAACCTTCGCTTATTTCTGAACAGATAAGAGGTAGCCTAACCCCTTTCAGAAGCTAGTCGGCGTATGATAAGGGAGTGGGAGGAACAAGTTACCTCTACTCAACTAAAGAAAAAAGAATTCTTTGACCGCACGTATCTTTAACAACAAGATTATGCGATCCATGGAAACCCCCTCCCCCACCCCCAAATTCTAAGATTACAACAGAAACAAAGACCAAAAATAGCATGTGGACCGTCGACTAGATTATTATCATGCAAATTGGGACGTAAAATGCAAACTATTTGCACTTACATTGACAGGGCCTGCTCGAGGCTGGTTATAATACTTCCATGATAGGAGCATTAACTCGTGATCTAAGTTTTATGAAACTTTTTTAGCTCACTTTAACGCTAGTAAATGACCACCAAGAATTATGGTTTCTCTTATTGAAGTGACTAAAGGTAAGAAGGAAACTAATGCTTACATTGACTGGTTCACCAAAGTAGTGATGGTCGTCAGATGAACAGATGGAAATCTTAAGTGCTGGATTTTTGAGAAAGGAGTTTAACCTGATAGGACATTCGGAGAAAAACTAGGGCGTAAAAAGGCTCATAATCTAAAAGAATCGTTAAGTAGGGATTAACCCTATATTAAGTATGAGGATAAATTATTGGTCGATCGAAGAAGTTGAGGACTAGGGATTCTCAAGTCCAGTCGAGCAGAAGAAAAAAGATTTTGGGAAATCTAGAGAAGCGCATGATCGATGGCCCCACTTAAAACACTTTCTAGGAAAGGATTTTGATAGAGCATGTCAATATCAAGTTTAAGGAAGTCGAGATAATAAATATGTATCCAATCAAAGAGTTTTCCCGAACTAATTGATCAAAATATTCTTGTTTCCACAAAACTCACAACCATAGTACAAAGGACTACGTTTAACACTAGGACGGGATCGAAGGGCCCTTCAAGAAAGGACGATTATCTAAATATACCAAGGATGGTTAGAGGAGTCAATAGGAATCTCCAAAGAAAATACAATCCCCTAAGAAGACAATTGAGGTCACATAAGGGGGAAATGGTAAAGAAGCTTGTAGCGAAGAAAGCGAATGACATAAGCGCAAGTGTCAATATCTCACCTTTATAATCTGTGTGGGGGATCCTAAGTTAAGTGTGCTATCCAAAGGCACAATAAAGTGGAATATTTTTGTGTTAATGGTTGTAAGAAAAAAGGAAGGAAGCACCTCGGCCCCCAATTCGGAAAGGTCGATTCTCTGATTTTGAGACAGTGAAAAAATGGTAGGAATTTCAAACGAGATATTCCCTTTAGTAATAACGGCAACCATATCAAAATTTAACATGTCTTGAGTCCTGATTGACAGAGGATTTCTTGTGATATCATGTACGTTGATCTCTTTAAAAAAACAGAATTGAAGAAATAGAAGTTATTGCCACATGAGGTGTCATATTTGCATGCCTTTAATGGAATTATAACTCTCTTATGTGGATAAGTTGAATTGATGGTTACTGTTAGGGAAATACAAAACACTAGAATCGTTGATGCTCAGTTCTTGGTCGTCTTGTGCCGAAGTGTTTACAATTGTATCATAGTTCGGCCTGGCGACGCTGGACGTAGTAGCCTCCCTGTCCATTTGAAGACCAAATACCATAATGTCCATGGCAAGTCGGTTACCATTAGGACTGACCTGGCATGAGCTAAGAGGATTTATCATGTTTTACAATATGATCATAATGAAAGTGAAGCTACCACTATGGAAATCATTGTGGCCTTTTTAATTAAGTATCTAAATTATATTGGCATCCGTCCTCTGACCAAGAAGTTACCAGAAGAAAAGTAGGCAAACAAAAGTGTGTAAGAACAAGATTTGACTCTGCATCTGGCCTTTTTATTTGATGATAAAAATGAATTAATTTTTAGAGAACAATTTTGTACTCTAATAGTTTTGTCTAGTGTGTAATTGTTTGCTAACAGGTTCTCACTCTGAAGAAGTGTTATGTGACTACATCAGTTTCTGAACTCAACACATTCTAACTCTGAGGAGATACAAAGTGCGCTTTACCAAGATTTTGTCAAGTCTAGAATGCTCTTAAACAAGGCTTCTGAAGAACGTTCATCAAATAGATTTTGACTCAGACTTTCATAAAAGAACTTCTGGAGATTATCCAGCTCTAAAGATTTTGTGTTCCATAGTTCTGAATTTATGAAGAACAAGTTTTGAAGACTCTGAAAACCAAGGTTCTAAAGATTCTAAAGACAGGATTATGAAGACTCTCATACTTTTTTTTATCCTTCTAAACATACTTCATCGACATGCATTCTAAAGCCTCTGAATATTAGAAGATAAGATCAATAGGTTTTACGTAAGAAAATAGTACATAATACAAGATCAAATATTCTTTTCGCTACACTGATTTTATGGAGAAAGGACTCTACTATTGTACCAATTTGTCTCCCAATACTACTGATTGTTATGCAAGGTTACAACTGAATTTGTGTGATTCTATCTTCACCATTCAACAAATATTTCTTTGCCTATATAAAGAAGACTTGGAAGAATGGAAAAACAACTTTTGCGCAACAAACTCTAGAAATAAAGTGTTGCAAATTTGTGAGAAACAAAAAGCGTAGAAAGGAACTTTTTTTCATCACTTGATCTCAAAAACACTTTTGTGTTAATCATTGTATTTCATTTGTGTAATCAGATTTATAGAAGCATCTTTGTAAACACACCATTGTATCTTTGAGTTGTTATTCCTTAAGAGACTAGGGTATAGTCAGAATTCTTAAGAAGACATTGCTAGTAGGTCTTTGTGGTTGTAATCAAGTTTGATTATAATGGATAAAGTCTTTGTGAGAAGGCAAAATCACCTTAGCGGGTGGACTGAAGGGAGGTTTGTTAGCAGTGAACTAGGATAAAAAATTTATGTTCATTATTTTTATTCTAAGTTCTTTGTTTCTTGTCTAGGGTGACATAAAAGTTTCAATCTATAAACCCAATTCAAACCCCATTTCTTGTATTTCCTTAACCTTTAAAGTGGTAAATGGAAAGGCAACGTCAACCCTAGAGATAAACAAGGAGTGGTATAAACCAGCTGGTTACTTTATCTTTTTAATTCTTATTTATTGTAAAATTAAGACATGACATGTACGATGTTATACATTTACTAAAATAAAGAAGAAAATTATTACTATTTTTTTCCTTTTTATAAAGAGAGGTAGAGATAAGTCTGGGGTATGTCCTAAAGGATTAATTCCCCATCACACAAACTCGGGGAGCTGACATAAACGCTAAAAGCTTATGACTAAAGCGATCGAAATCGCACAACACCAACACACGAGCACGAGAAATACACCCCCCAAATGGAAAATTATAGACCTATCCCACTCTTTGTAGCTATCCACTCTAGAGGTAGGGGTAGGTCTGCAAAGCGTCAACCTCTAACAAGGTTTACACTTGGGGACAAAGGAAGGGGTTCCAATCCTTGGCTAGGCATGGTCCCTAAAGACGTTCAATGCAATCTGAGCATGAAACTCGCGGGGAAAGACTTGAACTCTATAAGAAAATGTACGACTTAAATAAAAATAAACAAAATAAAAATATACTTAAACATATATATTAAAGGTGAAGATCCACATACAGTTTACATCCACCCGCCTAAAAAAACTACTCATCCTGAAGAAACATTTACTCATCTTCATTTGTTTGGTTAGAATAGACCTAATCGATAGATAGGGCCAGTTGAATAAAAATATTTAACTTTTCATAGAACATTTTCAAAAGGACCCCCAACCAGAGACAAACCTTCCTGCAAGGATTCAGACAACTCCCTGCTAAGCGAAAGATTTTCCTTGTGCATGTTGGTAAGGCATGCCTTAGTGTTCAATTCACTATCATGGGACTCACTCAAATACTTTAAAACTCTTCATTCCATCTTCGGCTAACCTCCAAAGATCAATTCACTTCAGTCAAAACCACATTCTTATCAGTTAACACTTGAACTCGCTGCTTCACCCTTTTGGTAAAAGAACCAGAATACCCTAAGAGTTCAAAGGTAGATACTATGACAAGGAACGAGTTACAAACATCTTGAACCTCCTCTAAACATTTATCCTTCTCGAGGGTAAGATCACCAACCTTCTTCTTCATCCTTTATCTGTCTATGTCAAAATGATCAGGCAATAAAAATTCTTCCTGGCCAGTGGCCACAAAAGCTAAAGCAGTGAATGCCTGATGAACATTATAAGCTACTCGTCCAGATCACCTCGGTGAGTTTGTCAGAAAGTTATGAGAAGTAAGGATAATTGTCATCAGAGAACGAAGATTGAAAGTTACTACCCATCCTCGGACCATGATGGGCCAACATCATAGGGTTGACACCTATTTATGTAGAAGACAATCCACTTGTTGACTTAGACCGTTAGAGATATTTGAGAGGAGGATCATCCACACGAACTTCTTCTGCCTCAAGAATGGGACACAACACCTGATATATTTGTACTTACCCAAACTCTAAAAATGTTCATACCATCTCTCCTAGTTGACATAAAGGAAGCAACCATATTTGTTGAAATCAAAGAGAAAATGCAAGAACTGGTAGGCATGGCGAAATATGTAACACCCTGATTGATTTAATTAATTATCTGTAATTAATGTGTATGATGTTATGTGTTATTTGGTGTTTTTGTATGTTTGGGGACTGATCAGTAAAATAGAAAGTGTACTATTTTACCTCTTATAATAATAAGGAAGATCCCTGAATGTCGATCTCGAGGACTGTGTGCAAGTATCGAGTTCAATCCATGGTTCAATTAAACAAAATCTTAAATTGGTGTTTTGTTTGGTTATTGTCACCGTAAAATAAACATAAAGATAAAATGGCTTTTTCTCAGATATGAGGAACATGCTAGGGGAAAGTGTATAATTTTCCTTTTAACAACCTTGAATCCTGATTTCTTTAACAAGTTCATAACATTCAATTACCAGCTCTTTAGGTTATCTTCCCTTAAGTCCTTAGTGGGAAAACCTTTGAACATCCATCCTAAATAATAAGTTCTTAGAGAATTATGATGAAATTAGGCCTTTATTTTATCAAGAGTTAACCGATAACTATAGGATATCCCTAGTCCTAGGTGATATCTACTACAGTCTAATCATACAAAAACCTTAACAACCACAGTCCAGCTGATTGTTAACCGTAAATCAATCCTTAGCATAAAAACATTGTACAATTAAATTGAATAAGAAAAAAAATTGTATTAGGAAAATTGGAATTTAGAGTCGTTACAAAATCAAATCAGGGACACCCCCTAGCATTGGAGGGTTTAGCTACTTATATTGTTCAAAAGAATTTCATTAATATAAAAAAGTAGACATTACAGATAACTGATGAACTTTGACCTCCAATCGCTTTCGTTCATAAAAATATGCGTCCTCTAATAATATCATAAGCTGCTCTCTTCAATCATCTCAATTCTCTTGTGTGAAAAAATTCCCCTAGTTCCTTGTGAAAACTCATCTAAATAGTCATCATTCGTTTAGATCGGTTAGAAGTACCCAAAATGCTCCCACAACTTAACATATGGACAAAATAGGAAAAACTGAGGAAATCAACGTCACATACCAACACGTTTCGTGTCAGGAAACACAGCCACCTGTGTTGTCCCCCCATCTTTCCAATTTTCCTTTTAAATTCCCATGAGGGGAAACACGACCCGTATCAGGTGACACTGCCACTCGTGCCAGGCCTCCTGTAACACTGTTTTTGTACTTCCTCCAAAATTCTGAGTTTTGCAATTTTTCACACTGATTTGTCCTGTTTTATTCCTCTAAGCCTATAAACAGTAAAACACAAAACCAACACATAAAATGTGGAAACATGAAATAAAATACTTGACAATAGCAAGAAACTATAACTAAAATCAATGGTAAATAACTGTGTAAAAACCACTGATCAGGGACTCTTCGGTGTAGGGTGATATCCTTAGAAACTAGAAATGGAGGTGTTAGGGGGGGGGGGGGGGAGCAAATGTGTAGAAACATAAGGGTGGTGGGAGAATGTTTTTACTAGTATTATTTAAATTAAAGTTTAAATAGATTAAATAATGTTAGTAACAATAAGATTAAATAATTATTTAGTTTTGGTATTATTTATTTCAATTAGTTACAAATAATAGTAATAATAATAAAAATATTAACAATAATAAAAATAATAATAATATAATAAGATAAGTTAGGGAATAGGGAGGTAGAACCAACAGTACATGAAAAGAGAAGAGGAAGAGAGCTAGGGCTTGAGGAAGAAGAGAAAAACTCCATTGTTAGAGCTGAAGAGAATATGGCTAAGAATACCAAGGTAAGGGTGGAGTTCCAATTCTATAAGGAGTTCGCATAATGATATGTGGATTGGGGTTTACGATTGCTCTTGTTGGAATGTTATATCTCTATGCTTGTTTTCATATCTTTTTGATTATGAATGATTGTATGTTGTATTGATGAATTTGGGTGCAAATGGATAATGAGAAATTGTATGATTATGATGATGTCTGTTGGTGTGAATTAATTTATGTGGATCATATGATTGTGTGTGGTGTTTATGAATTAGATGACTTATAATATTGTCTAATGATGTTGTGGTTGATGATTGAATGGTGAATTGTATAATGTTGTTGAAATTATGCATTTGAATGAATGGTTGATGGAGGTTGTTGTGTGGTTGCGAGTTAGCATCAAAACTAAGTTATGGGTGTTCTTGGTGAAAAATATTTGGTGTTTGAAACTTTTAAAAAGTGATTTTTTCTGTTAAAACATAAGCTAATTTATTTGTAAGAAAAATGGGATTTCGGGATGGCTTAAAGTGATTTTCGTTTTTTCAAAAAGTTGCAGAAAACTGCTTCAGTCAGTGATGTAAAAAGTTATATGGTGTTGTATGCTATGTAATTGTATGTTGCGGTATGATGTAGGTATTTGGAATATGCATGAATGCATTGTTGTTGCTTGCTATATTTTTATGTGTTGTTACATAATGTTTATAGCATAGGTTTGGTGTATAGTGGTCAACATTAGCATGGCACATTGATTAAGGTGAAGGTCATTGTACTTATTGTTGTTGTTGCATATCTATTATGTATCATGCATCATGGTGTTTGGTGAGCCTCAATCCCATTATGCGGATTGGGTGCGAGTAGCTAATTCTTATGGTGATGGATTAGTGAAGCGTTACTTAGTAACAATTTTGGGTGGGGTCTATTTGGTGAGCCTCAATCCCATTGTGCGGATTGGGTGCGAGTAGCTAAATCTTATGTTGATGGATTAGTGAAGTGTTACTTAGTAAAGATTTTGGATGGGGGTCCATTTGGTGAGCTTTGATCCTAGATGCGAATTGGAACAGTGAAACTGAGTGTTCAAATATTGGTACCACATGCATTGAGTCATTGATGTTTAGTCTTGATGCATTGCATAATTGTTGTTATTGCATAATCGTTGTTATTGCATGAACATTGTTATTACATAATTGATGTGTAATAGGGTGTTGTTGATTGTATGGAAGTGTGATTTGTGAAATGGGTGATTATGCATGAAATAATTTATTATTTACTTACTATTATGCATTCCTTTATATTATTGTGATATCTCACCCCTTCAGTTTGAATGTTTCCTCCACGTGGATAACACGCAGATGATTCGCAGTAAAGGTGTCTATGTGAATAGAAGAGAATGCTCTTATTTATTATTTTCATCGGTGTCGGTGTCCTCTTTGATATGTAACATTGGGGTTCGAGTGTTTGAGTGTTATGCTATTTTGTTAGAGATTTTATAATATCTCTTATGTTGACATTTTTATAATTACTTCATAACATGTTTTATTTTGAATAAGTAATTTAATACTTTGCTGATGTTTTTCGCTGCAATAAAATGAAGTTAGACACGATGGTGTTTACTACTCGTTGTTATTAATAATTTTCAAAGGTTGTAAGTGTTACATGTTATTATAATATGAGCAAGTTTCTGTTGATGAAAGTAACATACTAATTGTATGATGTTTTTTAAATTACTCTGACTTTTAATTATAAATATGCAGGGTAAAATTAGGGTGTTACAAATGAGTTTGAAATAGTCATGTGCCATAACTCAGAGGTTCAAATATGAAGTCGAACACGTGAGAAATTGATCTGACAAGTAGAGTTTCTTAGGTAGATGATCAACTTTCACCGTAGGAGAATCTCCAAAGCAAATCCAACAAAGAGAAAAGAGCTTATGAAGAAAGTCAATATGCAGTAAAAATAGTAAAGTCCCTTCACAAACCTTGTACATCTACCCTAATGATTCACAACCACATGATCGTTCCCCATTATCAATCATTGGGATTCCCCTGTGACTATTGGATTAACATTCTAACATATCTATTATAATCATGTGGACAAATAACAAGGATAGAGGGCACATGTCCTTCATCGTCAGCCTCTTGAAGCGCCACACTAAGTGTTGTCCCAAAATCGCCTCTTTCTGAGGACACGGCGTCTCATCAGACCTCTCTCAAGACGGCCTTTATGGACACACAAGATAGTTACTACAAGACTCGTACCCTTCATGAAAGAAGATAAGGGTTTGGGAGGAAACTATTATGGTCTGGTAGCTAAAGCCAAATAGAATGTGAAGCCCAACATTAGAAGAACATGAAACACGATTATAGTGTTATATTTGTGAAGATCCTAGACTAGGGCGCCCTCGCCCAAAAAGATGTATTTCCCAGGAGATATTTTGAAGGCTAACCCATGTGTACCAATAACGTGTAACGATGTTAGTCAAAGGAGAGGTAGTCATCCACTACTCCTGAAAGATAGGTGGTCAATAACTTTTCCTAATAAATAGGGGAGCAGTTACCACCATCTGATGTTATCCAAACCATAGGCCCATAACGCCTCTATAAATACTCTTCCCCCATGGGAGGAAGGGATTGATCTTAAGCTATATATATCATTACAACCTCTAAATCATAGAGTTTAAATTAAATCAATCACCCCTTAGAAGCTTATACCTAACCATATCATTCATCTATAAAGCCTCTCACCTCACGTGAGCAAGACTCATAAAACCACCATAAAAATTTGTCGTACAAGGCTTTTCACTGTCACGGGCAAGCCCTAACTAGAATATAATTTTATAAACCTACTAAGGCCTCTAAGCCTCCCTGCCCTTGTAGAGGGAACACGTACATATGTACTATTTGAACTGTACAATGACACCCACCATGCGGCTTCAGTAAAACTAACATGGGCCATACCCTCTTCATCATATCACCATCCTCGTTATAACCCTAACTCTTAAACTTATCCACCTTTAGCTATGGTTAACAAGAGAGATCCATCTCCTAAGCCACTAGGTACTAGTGGCAGTAGTGATACCGACAACTTGGCAAGATACGTGATGCCATGGACAAATTAAGCTTTCATAACTGAATGTTGGAGGATGATGTCATAGTATAAAAACAGTTCCATCAGGATCCCAATCTCCCAGAGGAGATGGAACTGTTGGATCCCTAACCACTTTTAGTTGAGGTATAAAAGGCGTATGTACCAAAGGGCTTCAAGAAAGTTTGATGGTTGTAGCGACCCCTACAAGAAAGTTTCCTCCATGAGTACACAAATGGCCATCATAAATGTAACCCATTGAGGAGATTATATTTGATGGGTCCTCAAAGTGGGATCCTTGCTTCCCATTGAGGCAACCAATTTGTTGGATCCTCAAGTGGGATCTTTGTCGCCCACTGAGGCGATCAAATCACTGGATCCTCCAGTGGGATCCTTGCATCCTATTAAGGAGATCATATTCCATAGATAATCAAATTGAGATCTTTTCCGCTCATTGAGGCGATCATATTTGATGAATTCTCAAGTGGGATCCTTGTATCCCATTGAGGCAACCATATTCGCTTGATCCTCAATGTGGGATCCTTTCAGCCCATTTGGGAGATCATATTCATTTGATCCTCAAGTGGGATCATTGGCTCCCATTGAGGCAATCAATTTTTTGGATCCTCAAGTGGAATCCTTTAAGCCCATTGAGGCGATCATCTTTGATGGATCCTCAAGTGGGTTCCTTGCCTCCCATTGAGGTGATCATATTCACTAGATCCTCAATTTGGGATCCTTGTGGCCCATTGGGGCGACCATCTTTGCCATATACTCAAAGATAGATCCTTACCGCCCGTTTAGGAGATCATCTTTGTTGGATCCTTGAGTAGAATCCTTTCTGCCCAGTGTGATCCTTGTCACCCTTTGAGGCAATCATATTTGTCAGATCCTCAAAGTGGGATCATTAATGCCCATAGAGGAAATCATATTTATTGGATTCTCAAGTGGGATCCTTGTCTCCCATTGAGGCGATCATATGTGTTAAATCCTCAAAGTGGGATCCTTGTCGCCCATTAAGGTGATTATCTTTGTTAGATCCTCAAGTGGAATCATTGTCGCCCATTGAGGCGATTATATTATTTATATATTCAAAGTTAGATCCTTGTCGCCCATAGGTGCGATCATATTCGTTGGATCCTCAAGTAGGATCCTTGCCACCCATTGATGCAGTCATATTCCCTGGATCCAAAAAGTGGGATCCTTGCCTCCTATTGAGCTGATCATTTGTCTTGGATCCTCAAGTGGGATCATTGTCGCCCATTAAGTCAATCATATACACTAGATCCTCAATGTGTGATCCTTTCTTCCCATTGAGGAAATAATCTTTGTTGGATCCTCAAAATGGGGTATTTTCCGCCATTTAAAGCGATCTTCTTTGCTAGATCTTTGAGTGTGGTCCTTGTCGCCCATTTAGGCGATCATATTCACTAGATCCTTAAGTAGGATCCTTTTCGCTCATTTATGCACTCATATTGATTAGATCCTCAAGTGGTATCCTTGCTTCCCATAATATGATCATGTCATAGTATCTTTTAAGGAGATCTCGTCCATCCTTAGAGGCAACCACGACAGCAAACAATACTACAAATAAAACATACAACTACGTCTATTTTACCATGGTTCTATAAAGGACTATGGCATCATCTTTAAAATCAGGCGCCATCATTTTTATTTATTTTTAATTTAAAATAATTTACATATTACCATGGTTGGATAGAGCAAATGTGGTGAAAGGTCCTAAAATTCCTGGGTTCAAAACTCAACGCCAAAATTTTTGTGATTTTCTTAATATTATAAAGGTGACTTTTTTTAAAAAAAAATTAAGGGTTAAATGTGTTTTTAATCCCTATAAATTACCAAATTTTGTTTTTGGTCCCTATAAAAAACATGACATGTTTTAGTCTCTACAAAATTATTATACACGTAGTTTTAGTCTCTGTTGTTAAACCAATGTGTATTTTTGAATGATTATTTTTCATACATGTTTAGAAGGTTATAAAAAGTTCCTCGAAAAAAAAGGTAAAGAAACATTTTATAGTATTCTAAACATGTATGAAAAAAATTATTCAAAAATTTAAAAGTTTAGGGAAAATTAAACAGTTTTCGAAATTTTAGAAAATAACAAGGACAAAAAAATTCATGAATAAAATTTTTGTAGGGAACAAAACATGTAATTTTTTTAATAGGGATTAAAATGAAATTTGATATATTTAAAGGGACCAAATACATATTTAACCATTAAATTTATTATAAATATGATTTCACCATAATTGGTTCTTCCAACTGTGGTGATATCTTTTACGTTTTTATTTTATTTTATTTTTATAGTGTCATCATTCTTTTTGATTTATTTTATTCTTAAAATAGTCTAGATATCACTACGGTTGTTTAAGCCAACAGTTGTGATATATTTTTCCTTTTATTTTTAAAATTCTAAATGATTAAAATTGGCGTTTTTATAAAATTTAATTAATTAAATCATATATCACCACGGTTCGTTTAAACAACTGTGGTGAAATTTTTTATTTTGAAACAAGAAACACAACTTAGCTTGTCTATTTAGTTACCATTTTTTCATCGCAGAACTAGTTGAACCCTAACAAATTCAGCAAAACCATTTGAACCATATTTGTATCTCCATTAACAAAACGAAACACACACATCTAAAATAATATGGTTCTTGGCTTAATGTACAATGCCATCATAGTCTTTCTTGGCTTAACGTGGAAATAATTCAATCACTAGCATTCTTGGCTTATCTCCATTAACAAACGAAAAAAGCAGGAAATGCACGAAACAAAGACGAAGAATCTTACACGAAACAATGCCGTCTTGGCATTTACATATTCATCACATTAAGGGTATGTAAGCTTTTCACCATGCATTTACAGTACAAACTCATAATATTTAGCTCATTATTATTGTTATTATTGTTGGTATTCTTATTGTTGTTTATATTAAATGTTTGTTCTTGTTGTTGATGTTTATGTTTATGTTTATGTTGTTGATATTAAATGTTTATGTTCTTGTTGTTGATGTTTATGTTCTTGTTGTTGATGTTTATGTAAATGTTTATAGTTTTTTTCTTTCTTGAATGCTTATGTTGTTGTTGTTGTTTATGTTGTTATTGTTAAATTGGTAGTGTATCCATTGTTGTTGTTGTTGAATGTGTATGGGACACCTTTTTTATGTTGTTGTTGTTGTTTATGATGTTGTTATTGACGAATGTGTATTAGACACATTTTTATTATTGTTTATGTTGTTGTTGTTGAATGTGTATGCGACACATTTTTTATGTTTTTTTTTATGAATGTGTATTAGACACATTGTTGTAGTTGTTGTTGTTGTTATTTTTGTTTATGTTTTTCTTGTTGAATATGTACGGTTAGGGGACAATTTGTGTTAATATTTAGTACAATTTAGTGGTTCCTTTTAACTTAATTTATTTCATATTCATGTTAAAAAATCAACTTTAGTATAAATAATAGCTTTATAGTTGTATCATGTTGTACGGTGGGAGAACTGACTTTTTTTTAGCATTTTATTGCAAATGTTGCGGTTAGCAAGAGTCGCCACCGACTTTTCTTTTATCCAATAAGGAAAGGGTGAGAAGAACAGGAAAGACCTTTAAAGATATTGAGTTCGGGGGGTAGGTTATGAAAAGGGAAGGTGTTAGCACCCTTTTCATCTGCAGTTATCTACGGGCTCTTAATCGCTTAGCTCACTTTGAAAATCTTTATTTTTTCTGTGTGTGTTTGAAAATATTTTGAAAAGTTAACTTTGTAATAATTCTTGTATCAGTCCTCAAGAATTCGTACAAAGTGTTTTTGAAAATATTTTTTTGTGAAAAATGTTTGTGAGAAATGTTTTGTTTTTGAAAACTTTATGAGCAAGCGATTAATAGTATTCTACCCACTCAAGGTCGTTCTTGCACTTTTTTCCTTCTTCTTTAGAGATAGTTCTATCATTACCATTATTTAGTTGGTAGCCTTATCCATTGGATGTGAAGAGTCACGGAGGGTCGTCGTACGAACATTGAAGGCAACTCGTAAGGATGCTTTAGCAATTTCGTAAGGGACTGGATCATTTTTCGAAAGGCAACGTCAAAGGGTCATCGAGGGACTATGATCTTTTATTCGAGGGTCTTTGCTAAAGCATCCCTAAGTTTGAGGGACGTGATCATTGTTTTTCCAAAGGCATTAGAGGGAGGTTACCATAGAGGTGTAAGTGTGCAAGTGTGTTGATTCAGTTATTTAGTCTTGAATTTAGGGTTTTACAACATTCAATTATTATCTTACCATACAACCTTTTAACTAACAGTTATATATACATACAACGCATACAAAGTTTAAGTGCGAGAAAATATTTACAACTTTGCGGGAATTTAAACGCTAAGCTATTACAAAAAACTCATGCGACCTATACAATCGTTTCTAATAAAATAAAGGGCAAAAGTAAACACAAAATATTTGCAAAATAATCCTTAAAGTCTTAACATCTAAAAGATTAGAAATTAATTGTTTGTGTATTTTTTGTTTTGATTTGAATAATAAAATAAAGAGATTTTAAACCTAAATTAAATACTTAATTAATTATAAAAAAACCTATGTCTAATTAATTAATAAAGAAAAATATTGTCTATAATTAAATTAATCTATTAAAAGTCTAAATCTGATTTTATTATATTTTAATGATTTTTTAATTGAAAATTTGATTAAAATAAAAAGATATTAATTAAACAAAATAAAAGGAAAAAATAGGAAGAAGATTTTAAAATGGGTAAGCCATAAAAAAGGGTTGAAGGCGCTGGGCCGTTCATCTTCACATGTGATCACATCAACCTGTTCAATATATTCACATATGAAGATCTGAATGATTAGTAACTATGAAACACGCATGAAATGAAAGATTTAAAAAAAAAATCAAAATTTTATCAATCGGAGCAAGTGGTTGGGCTCGTCTCAGGTGGTGAATTGATTGGGTATGAGTCTTAAAATGTTTCTCAGACCCTCAGGAAGTGACTGTAGACCTTGGATCGCTTTGAAGTTGCTTAGAATTTGAGAACCGATTGTGAAGCAAAGTTGAATATTTTTTCTCTTTGAAACTCTATTCTCTTACCCATCTTTTTTTTGTTTGTGTCTAAATGTGGTGTGTTCATATAGAAGAAGAAAAATAGATCAAGACAAAAGAGAAAAAGACCAAGTATTCAATGCCTTGCCAAAACACAAAAAAAAACATGTTTTCAAACATTTCATTTTGAGAAGATCATGTCTCAAAACTTGTCCCCCGTGTTTGAATGGCTGTCCAAGTGTCTTTGGGCCTCAAATTTGATCCAACACCAAGCCCATGTGCCTTGGTCCATTATTTTATTATTTTATTTGATTTATTTTGTATTTAATTGAATAAAAACAAAATAAAATAAAACAAAATAAATATAAAAGATAAGGCATGAGTGGACTTATGGGTCTTTTATCATGTCATGAACATGTTTGAACTTAAAAAATTAGGTCTATTAGTCAACAATTTCAAAATTGATCAATGTAAGTTTCACGCATTTCTCAAAAATTGCTCAACTTGCACCAAACATAACTTCCTAATTTTTTATCATATATAGGTGATCCTTGACTTTTTGGAAAGCTCGAGATGTGCCCTACAATTTCTATGTTGATCATGTTTTTATTTGAATACTTTATCTTGATGTAAGTTTCCTTGACAAAAAGTGTCTTTTTGTTGACTTTTGAAATGACCTATAATGTTATTGCTCATACTCTCAAATGAAGCATTTTTTTGGACTTGATCTTAGAGAGACAAAGTTGTAGAGAATTTAATTTCCTTCAAAATGAGATTTGGTTGAGAAAAATCTGACGAGGCATGTGAAAGTTATGCTTGGTCAAAGTTCAGTTGACTTCTCCTTAAGAAAACCCTAATTTGGTAACTTTTGACTTTTGATGAATTGAGAGTTTTCTTGATGAATCATGATCAACACTTGATAAAATGATGAATATGTCTTCAAAATGTTGATGTTGACCAAAAGTCTTGAAGGTTTACTGTATGTTGACCACAGTTGACTTTTTGTTCAATACAGTTAATTTTCAATCATTTGAGCAATTGACTGAGCAAACTTGTGATGCAAGGCTTGAAATTTATCATGAGGGTAACTTGAAGCATATGAGGAACCATTAAACTTACTTGAGTAATTATAGGCTCAATTTTCTTTGAGAAACATAAAACCCTAGTTGTAGGTCATTTCTTTAGGAGGAGGTTTTACTGGTCAAACCTTGAGTAGCCTTGAGTACTTGAGACCTTCATGAGTATGAGGAGGTATCTTGAATCAATTATCTTCAAAAATGGGAGGGAAAATTTTGGGGTACAACACATGTGAATATTTGATAGATTAATGTTTTTCTTCCTTATTTTGTATGATTGTTCGCATTATTGAAGCATTGGGTATTGAGAGGCAAATAAAGCTTCAAGATGCAATTTTTGGATGGAAATAAAGAGTCTCAGTTCAGACTAAGCGCGCTCAAAGCGTGGTTGGACTTTTCTAGATAGAAGGTAGCAAGCTTAGCACACTATTTTGGGCTAAGCGCGCCATGCAGTAAATGGCGAATTAATTGATTTAATTGGAAGCGCGCTAAGCACTTTTAATAGGGATAAGCACAGTCTGTGATTTTTCATGTGTATAAATAGAATTCATAACATATTTTTTAGGGAATCCACTGTTATTTACAGGTGTGATAATCGTTCTTTGAGTAGAGATTGATAACACGAAAAGATATAGCATTTTCTGTCCAAATTACATAGATTAAATTTCCGATTCTTCGATTATTATGTCACATTTTATCCCTTTTTGTAGTTTTTGAATCATATTTCAAGTACTTAGCATTTTCAAGGCATAAATAAGAAATGGAAGAAAAAGAATTGAAAAATGAAGAAGAAATAGTTTTAAAACAGCAAAAATGCAGTTCTGTAGCAGAAAAGCGTGTCTCCCGCCACAAAGTCGTTACGATCGGCACAAGCTAAGTTTCTGTGCCCCTAGGAACATGCACATTACGACCGACACATGCTTGAATTATGTGACCCACGTCACGTACCACACCACGCTCGCCGCGATCATCCAGGCAGTTACGACGCTTTCGTCAACAGAGCATACTCAGCGTACATTTCTGGATTTTCTCCATGTTTCAGTAACGTAAATCATGGGAAGTTACATATTTTTACTCAACAAAAAATGGACTCTATAAAAATCAGCAGTTACCAACAATTGAAGAGTTCGCTCCCTCTTATTTTGATCTTTTCTCAGGCACTTTAGAATTACGCAGTATTATTGTTTTCAATTCCATTTTACTCTGTTCAACAATTATTTTATTGTATTTTGTTGTAGTATTTTCCAGTACTGCTTTTCACTTTTCGTAGTATTTCGTGGGCAACAAAACCTTATTGTTAAAAGTAGTATTTTTCCATATCAGAAAAATACTGCAACATTAGTTTGGTTCAAGGCTTCCAGAATTTGTTTAGGATTTACTAATATTGTATTCGAGCCATTCTTACATCAAGTTAATCCTGCCGACTTGTGGAGGACACACACTTTATTGGAATTAACCGCTTTCTTATTCACTTTTTAGGTTCTTATTCTAAATAGCATAATTTATTTATTTCTTACTATGCATGAGATGTTGAATTTACACTTTAATTTTATGATATTCTGCGATAACATTATGTCTGGCTAGATTCCCTATACCGGTATGTAAAACATGACCAAAAGGATTCAGTAATTAATTGGCATTATTATTTTTTACAAAAATAATTTTCTAGTTTTAATTTCCAATTGAATATTTAATTGTTTTTGTACGGAAGTAAGAAACAGTCTAAGGTTAAAATCAATAGAACGAAAGTTTGAGGTTTTACACGGATAGTGGTTATTGAAACATTAGTCTTAAAAACAGCGGAAGCACTTTAATGTTAATTGGAACTTATTTGTTTTCAAAAAATACTTTTGAGTTTTAAATGAAACAGCGGAAGCGCTCATTTTGAGCTTAACTGATATGATCTAATTCAATAGAACGAAAGTTTGAGACGAGGGTTTTTAAACGAATAGTTTCACCAAAACTGTGTTTTAATACTAAAAACAAATGCCAATGACATATTGAATCCCTTAGGTTAACGAAAAACATACTGGTATCTCGTCATTAATTATTAAATTCAAGTTAATTCTCAATTAAACCCAAACACTCAAATTTATAATTAGCCTTAGCTTTACATAGTAATCTTTAGATAACAGTAGTTCTGACCATCAATCCTCGTGGTTTCGATATTTTTTAGAACTACATGATATACTGTGCACTTGCAATCACTACACCCGATAGACTCATAAAGTCACGATCAAGTTTTTGGCGTCGTTGTCGGGGACTGAATTAGTCAAATACTATGAATCCCTTGTTACGCAGTATAGACTAAGGAAACCAATTTTATTTTAATTTTAACCGTCAATTGTATGCCAAGTACTCGCTCTAAAGATGAGGAATTAGAATAACCAATTGACGAAGTTGAGAGTTTTTTTTGCATAAAACACTGAATCAGGGAGTACCAAGCAAAGTACAATCTTCCTGAAACCAATCTTCCTAACTTTTTCCTTCCTGTCCCCAAAATGGTTGAAGGACCCCAAAATCATCCTCTGAAGGATTATGCTTCCCCATCGCAAGAGGAACCCCACAACAGTGTTGTTTCTCCCGCTATCACACAAAATGTTTTCGAGTTAAACCCTTCGCTTTTGCAAGTTGTTCAACAAAACCAATTCTCAGGATGTCCTACGGACGATCCAAATCTTTATTTATCTGTGTTTGTGCAGTATGCAGACACAATGAAAGCAAATGGAGTGAGCCCTAAAGAAATAAGAATCCGCCTTTTTCCTTTCTCATTAAGAGATAGAGATAGATCATGGCTCCAATCTCTACCATCCAACTCCATTACAACATGGAACGAATTGAAAAAAGTTTTCCTAGCGCGATATTTTCTGCCAAGTAAGACAATTATGCTAAGAGGCAATATCAACGATTTTAAACAAAAGGAAAGCGAATCTCTATTCGAAGCATGGGAAAGATACAAAGACATGTTGCGACTCTGTCCGGATCATGGTCTAGAAGAATGGCTGATCATCCACACCTTCTACAATGGTCTCTTATACAACACGAGACTAACAATTGATGCACCTGTTGGCGGTGCACTTATGGATAAACCATACTATGATGCCTATCAACTTATCGAAAGTATGGCTCAAAATCATTATTAGTGGGGAAGCGATAGAACCATGATAGAAAAATCTCAAATGAAAAACGGTATGCACGAAGTTAGTAGCTTAGACCAAGTTAATGCCAAGGTAGAAGCCCTTACCCAAAAGATAGAAAGCTTGACCACAACTTCCGTAGCCACCGTAGCTGCAGTAACTATAACCTGTGATTTATGCGGACTTCACGCGCATAACGCACCTGAATGTCCACTTTTAACAGGAGTACCAGTTGACCAAGTAAACTATGCTCAAGGAAACCCCTATGGCAATAACTATAACCCTGCTTGGAAGAACCATCCAAACTTTTCATACAAAAGCAATAATGCTTTGTACGCACCAAGGAAAGCTCCTACTGCACCTCCAGGATTTCAGAAATCCACCCAAAATGTCCCAAATATTCCAAATATCCCTAGGAAGTCCAACATCGAAATCATGATAGAAAACTTTGTAGCCAACCAAGCTCAAACTAACAAAGATTTCATGAACCAAAATATTCACACGAGTGAACAGATTAAGCAATTGACTAATAAGATTGATGCTCTTGCTACACACAATAAAATGCTGGAAACACAAATTTCCCAAGTGGCTCAACAGCAAGCAGCTATTGCTGCTCCAGTTGGAACTTTTCCTGGACAACCCCAACAAAATCCTAAGGGACACGCTAATGCCATAATACTATGGAGTGGGACAGAACTAAGCGGACCAGCTGAACCTAAAACCAAAAACCCAACCATGTACCAAAAACTTGGAAAAGGAATTGAGGAAGAAACTGAAATAATGGAAGTAGAAAAAGAAGGTGACGAAGAGGCCGTAGAAAAATAAGAAACTTATGTGCCTCTGCCACCGTATAAACCACCTATTCCATATCCTCAAAGACTTGCTAAGTGTAACGCCCCGATATTTAATTATTTATTTAATTAAATCTTTTTGAATATTTTATATTAATTCGAATTTTTATCGTCGAAGTCGGAATTATTTTATTTAGTTGCATGATAAATAATCGGAATTAAATTGGTGGAATTAAGTTGAAGTATTATTTTATTATTAAGCTTAAATATGAGATTAGGCTTAATTTGTGGTGTTGTGGAGTAATAGGGGGTATGTCACTTAGGCCCATTTACATTTATTAAGAGAAATAACATATTATAATAGAAATGGAGTTAGAGAAGAAAGAGAGTTAGTGTTATCAGGAAAAAGAAGGAAAAAAAGAAGAGAAAGAGGAATAGGGTTTTGAGAGGAGAAGAAGAACAAGAGGAGGTTGATACTAGTGTCAATTCCCAAAAATCCCATTAAAATTTCTTAGAGCTGCACTCAATCCAAGTTAAGGGTGAGGTTCTTGCTAAATAAATAGGAGTATGATGGATTTTAATTTGGGTTTAGGGTATTAGTTTCACTACTATGATGTGCTAAGATTTGTTTGTGTTGCTATTGAAATTAACAATTGATTTGAGTTGTGTTGTTATTTGTTGTATTTGAACTGTGTTGGATTAATGATAAACTAGGATAAATGGGTGAATTGAAACAAGAATGAACAAGAACAAGGCATATGTATAAAGGGAGGCAAAACTGGTTTTATAAGCTCCAGGCCTTCTGACACGGGTCGTGTCAGCTGACACGGGAACCCGTGTCAGCCCCTGCACTCCACGCCTTCCCTTTCCTTCTTCTGACATGGTCGTGTCATGCAACACAACCACCCGTGTCAGCTGGTGTAGCAAATTTTTCTAAAACTTAGACTTATGCAATTTTTTCCGTCCCGATTCGTCTTGTTTGATTCTTATGAAAACCAAAGCATAAAATATGGTGATAGGGAATAAAAAATCAATTAGTTGAATGAATAAATGATTAAGTAACTACTAAATTCTGGTGTAAAACCATTGATCATTAGCCAAATTAGGCGGTATAAATAGTTATCCGGAATTTAACGAAATTTGACAGGGTAACTAAGTTTTATTAGTAGGTAATTATGGATATGCCTTTTTTGTTGAAATTATGTCAATTATGCTAAATTGCCGGTACAGCAGGTTAAGTCATTATGTACGATTTGTGGACATTATTGATTATAGGTCTTATGACCAATATTGTGTTATTTTGTGTTGATCGATGAATGTGTTGTTGTTGCGAGATATCATTGAGTATATGTGGAATTCTCTATTGATAATGAGATTATGAATTATTTCTGTGGGTAGCCTTATGGTGTGAATTCTAGCGAATATATAATGAATATGTTGTTGCCATGAATTGTTATTGATTACGTTGATGACGTTGTAGGCCTATGGCCAGTGAAGTAGTGATATAGGTGTATGCCTCGTGAAGTGTTTAATGATGTTGTTGTGTGTGTTGTACATTCATACATTTGCATCTTATAAAGTCATGTATTGGCGGACTTTGTGAAGGCCTGTATTGGCAAAATGAATTATGAAGAAGGCTTATGCCTTGTGCCTCAGAATTACTGGAAAATATTTATGTTGGGAGTTCTGCTCTAATGGTACCACATGCATTTGCACAGTTGAGTCGCAGTTGGAGTCGTGGTTTTGTTGTTTATTTAAAGTGTTGTTTATGCTTGACGATGTTATAAGTTGAATCGATGGGCAAGTGAATTGTGTTACTTTATGTTGTTGTTGTGTTAAGTGGTGAATCATATATTCTTTTCCTGATATATTGTTTATCATAACCCTATTTATATAGTTTGATATCTCACCCCTTATGTTTGAATGTTGCCCTTTGTTGGTAACGTGCATGTAACCAAGATGAGTAGCCGATAGCTTTGTTAGTTCGAGTTTGGTGTCATTTGCTCTGATACGTAACACTCTGGGGGAAATGAATGCTTGTCTTATTTTGTTGTTTATCTATTGAACCTTGTGTTGTTATTTGAGGAGTTTATTGTATTGATGTTGTTTCATGATTCAAAAGATGCTATATCTTATTTAGATAATTATTATGAATCTGTTGTGTGATTAATCAAAGTTTCATGTATGTTATGAAGACTATATTCACGAGTTGTGTTCATTCCGCTTCTTTAAGTGTTATGTATCTATTCTAAAAGAATGACAAGTTTATGTGTTTTTGTTGAATATGTGACATCCTGATTATATTGGAAATTTTTATACTATGATTTTCTGATAATTGCTTGGGGTAGAATTGGGGTGTTACAATTAGTGGTATCAGAGCAAGTCGGTCCGTCCGACCAAGTTATCGAGTCGTAGTTGTTTAGAAATCGAGTATTATTAGTTTTTCTTAACCGTTGTTTGTGTGTAAGTAATAGGATAAGATGGCTGGAAGGAACGATGATGTGATTGTTGCTGCTCTGCAAGCGATGGCTCAGGCTATATAGAATCAGCGTAATACTAACGAGAATGTTGGATCTCGTAGTTTGGCGACTTTCCAAAGGGAGAATCCGCCGGTGTTCAAGGGTAAGCATGATCCTGATGGAGCACTAGATTGGTTGAAGGAGTTTGAGAGGATCTTTTGTGTGGTGGATTGCACTCCAACACAGAAGGTTCGGTATGGCACTCATATGCTAGCAGTTGAAGCTGATGACTGGTGGCTAGAGATGCGTGCAAGGTTGGAAGCTGCAAATGAGGAAATCACTTGGATTGTATTCCGTAGGGAGTTTCTGAGGAAGTATTATTCTGAAGATGTTCGGGGTAAGAAAGATATTGAGTTCCTTGAGTTGAAGTAAGGGTAAAAATTTGTCACTGAGTATGCTGCTAAGCTCATTGAGCTATCTAAGTTCTATCCACATTTTGACGGTGAAGGTGTTAAATTTTCTAAGTGCATCAAGTTTGAGAATGGGTTGCGCTCAGAAATTAAGAAGGTTGTTGGATATCAGAAGATTCGTGTCTTTTCTGATTTGGTTGATAGTTGCAGGATCTTTGAAGAGGATACCAATGCTCATCACAAGATTGTTAATGATAAGAGATGCAAGAATCAACAGAACCATGGAAAGCCTTATGATGCTGGTAGAGGTAAACAAAAATTTGCTCATGGTCAGAGGACTAGTGTGGGAGACGCTCCTTCTATAGTTGTATGTTTCAAGTGTGGGCAACCTGGTCATAAGAGTAATATGTGCACTATTACTAATGTGAAGAGGTGTTTCCGTTGTGGCAAGATTGGACACACAGCTCCTGAGTGTAGTCGTAAGGCAGATGTATGTTTCAACTGTGGTAAAAAGGGGTATATTAGTACTCAGTGTCAGAAACTAAAATGGCAAAAACTGGTGGTAAGGTGTTTACTTTGGCTGGGACTGCGTCATCTAGTGAGGACAGACTCATCAGAGGTGCATGTTTCATTAATAGTACTCCTTTAATTACTATTATTGATACTGGTGCTACTCATTGTTTTATTGCTGATGATTGTTTTGAAAGATTGGGTCTTGTGTTGTCTTCTATGAATGGAGAAATGGTCGTCGAGATTTTGGCTAAGGGATCGATGGCTACTTCTCGTGTGTGTTTGCATTTCCCTTTGTCGATCTTCGGTAAAGACTTTGTTGTTGATTTGATTTGTTTGCTGTTAAGCGGGTTAGATGTGATCTTGTGTATGAATTGGTTAGAGTATAACTATGTTCATATCAATTGCTATAACAAATCTTTGAGGTTTTCTACTCTTGAAGAGGACGAAGTTGGTTTGTTGACTGGTAAACAGTTACGACAATTGATGCAAGACGAAGGGCATATGTTCTCGTTGGTGGCATCACTATCTATTGAGAACCAAGTTAGGATTGATGAGTTATAGGTGGTGCAATAATTTCCTGATGAAATTATTGACGTACCGCCATAAAGAGAAGTCGAGTTTGCGATTGATATTGTACCTGGTACTAGACCTGTTTCTATGGCACCATACATGATGTCTACATCTGAATTATTGGAATTGAAGAAGCAGTTAGAAGAGTTGTTTGAGAAAAAGTTTGTAAGACCAATTGTATCACCGTGGGGAGCGCCTGTGTTGTTAGTAAAGAAGAAAGATGGAGTATGAGACTTTGTGTCGATTATAGATAGTTGAATAAAGTGACGATTAAGAACAAGTATCCACTTCCGAGAATTTATGACTTGATGGATCAATTGGTGGGTGCAAGTGTATTTTCTAAGATTGATTTGAGGTCAGGATATCACCAAATTAGAGTGAAAGAAGATGATATTCGGAAAACCACATTCAGAACTCGGTATGGACACTACGAGTATTCAGTGATGCCTTTAGGTGTTACCAATGAGTCGGGAGTATTCATGGAGTACATGAATCGTATCTTTCATACTTATTTGGATCAGTTTGTGGTGGTATTCATTGATGACATTCTGATTTACTCTAAATCAGAAGAAGAACATGAAGAGCACCTAAGAGTTGTATTGCAAGTTTTGAAAGAGAATAAGTTGTATGCAAAGTTATCCAAGTGAGAATTCTGGTTTCATGAGGTTAGTTTCCTTGATCATGTCATTTTTGGTAGTGGAATTGTCGTGGATCCTTCTAAAGTTGATGATGTATTGCAATGGAAAACTCCTAAGTCGGTTACCGAGATTAGAAGTTTCTTGGGATTAGCTGGTTACTATAGACGTTTTATCGAAGGTTTTTCTAAGTTGGAACTTCCATTTACCAAGTTGACTTGTAAGGATAAATCCTTTGTATGGGATAGTCAACGTGAAGAAAGTTTTACCGAGTTGAAGAAGAGGTTGACGTCGGCTCCGATTTTGACTTTGCCTAATCCAGGAGAACCTTTTGTTGTGTATTGTGATGCTTGTCTAATGGGGTTAGGTGGTGTACTCATGTAGAATAGTAAGGTGGTTACTTATGCGTCGAGGCAATTAAGGACTCATGAAAAGAATTATCCTACGCATGATTTAGAATTGGTTGCAGTTGTCTTTGTGTTGAAAATCTGGAGGCATTATCTTTATGGTTCTAGATTAGAAGTGTTTAGTGACCATAAGAGTTTGAAGTATCTTTTTGATCAGAAAGAGTTGAATATTGGGTAGCGAAGGTGGTTAGAATTGTTGAAGGATTATGATTTCGATTTGAATTATCATGCTGGCAAAGCTAATGTTGTGGCCGATGCTTTAAGCTGAAAGACTCAGCACATGTCGGCAATGATGGTTAAAGAGTTGGAGTTGATAGAGCAATCCCGAGATTTGAGTTTGGTTTGTGAAGTGACACCAGAGTGTTATGTTGGGAATGTTAAAGATTAATAATGGCTTTCTCAACAGTATCAGTAATGCTCAAAAGCTACATGTGAAGTTGGTGGATATGATGATGGGAATCAATTGATCTGACAATGATGATTTCAAGATAGATGCGCAAGGTGTGTTTAGATTCCGAGATCGTATTTGCATTTCTGATGATGAAGAGATTAATAAAGTGATTCTTGAGGAAACTCATAGAAGCAAATTGAGTATTAATCCAGGAGCTACTAAAATGTATCAAGATTTGAAAGGTTTGTTTTGGTGGCCTGGTATGAAGCGTGATGTGGCACAGTTTATGTATGCTTATTTGACTTGTCAGAAATCAAAGATTGAGCAACAGAGGCCTGCAGGGTTGATGCAACCGTTAGAGATTCCAGAATGGAAATGGGATAGCATTTCGATGGACTTTGTAACAGGATTACTTAGTACCATAGAAGACATGATTTGATATGGGTGATTGTTGATAGGCTTACAAAGTTGGCACATTTTACACCTATTAACATCACATATACGATTTCAAAGTTAGCAGATATTTACACCAGAGTAATTGTGAAGTTGCATGGTGTTCCTTTGTGTATTGTGTCGAATAGAGATCCAAGGTTTACTTCTGATTTCTGGAAAAGTTTGCAAGAAGCATTGGGATCTAAGTGTAGGTTGAGTATGGCGTATCATCCTCAGACGGATGGTCAGACTGAGAGGATGATTCAGTCATTGGATGATTTGTTGAGATCATGTGTTCTTGAGCAGGGAGGTTCATGGGATACTTATCTTCCGTTAATTGAGTTCACTTACAATAACAGTTACCATTCGAGTATTGGAATGACACCTTTGAGGAATTGTATGGTCGGAGGTGTAGGACTCTGTTGTGTTGGCATGAATCTGGTGAAAGTGTGGTACTTGGACCTGAGATTGTTCGAGAGACTACTGAGAAAGTGAAGCTTATCCGAGAGAAGATGAAAGCTTCTCAGAGTAGACAGAAAAGTAACCATGTATTTTTCAGAGTCACACCTGTGACTGGTGTTGGGAGAGCTCTGAAGTCTAAGAAGCTCACTCCTCGTTTTATTGGTCTGTATCAGATATCAGATAGAGTTGGGAAAGTTGCTTACCGAGTGGCGTTACCGCTAAATCTTGCCAATTTTCACGATATGTTTCATGTATCGCAACTCCAAAAATATATCCCCAATCCGTCTCATGTGATTCAGATGGACGATGTGCAAGTATGGGATAATCTCACGGTGGAGACGAGGTATGTGTGAGTCAAGGATCGTGAGATGAAGATTCTAAGAGGAAAGGAGATTTCATTGGTGAAAGTTGTCTGGTTAGGAGTTGCTGGAGAAAGTATGACCTGGGAGTTGGAGAGCAAGATGCGAGACTCCTATCCCGAGTTATTCGAACCAGGTAAACTTTTATTTTCGAGGACGAAAATATTCTAAATGGGGGAGAGTTGTAACGCCCCGATATTTAATTATTTATTTAATTAAATATTTTTAAATATTTTATATTAATTCAAATTTTTATCGTCGAAGTCGGAATTATTTTATTTAGTGGCATGATAAATAATCGGAATCAAATTCGTGGAATTAAGTTGAAGTATAATTTTATTATTAAGCTTAAATATGAGATTGGGCTTAATTTGTGGTGTTGTGGAGTAATAAGGGGGTATGCCACTTAGACCCATTTAGATTTATTAAGAGAAATAATATATTATAATAGAAATAGAGTTAGAGAACAAAGAGAGTTAGTGTTATCAGGAAAAAGAAGGAAAAAGAGAAGAGAAAGAGGAATAGGGTTTTGAGAGGAGGAGAAGAATAACAAGAGAAGGTTGCTATTAGTGTCAATTCCCAGAAATCTCATTGAAATTTCTTAGAGCTGCACTCAATCCAAGGTAAGAGTGGGGTTCTTGCTAAATAAATGGGAGTATGATGAACTTTAATTTGGGTTTAGGATATTAGTTTCACTACTATGATGTGCTAAGATTTGTTTGTGTTGCTATTGAAATTAACAATTGATTTGAGTTGTGTTGCTATTTATTGTATTTGAACTGTGTTGGATTAATGCTAAACTAGAATAAATAGGTGAATTGAAACAAGAATGAACAAGAACAAGGCATATGTATAAAGGGAGGAAAAACTGATTTTTTTAGCTCTAGGCCTTCTGACACGGGTCGTATCAGCTGACACGGACACCCGTGTCAGCCCCTGCACTCCGCGCCTTTCCCTTTCCTTCTTTTGACACGGCCGTGTCAGGCAACACGACCACCCGTGTCAGCTGCTGTAGCAAATTTTTATGAAACTTAGACTTATGCAATTTTTTCCGTCCCGATTCGTCCTGTTTGATTCTTATGTAAACCAAAGCACACAATATGGTGATTAGGAATAAAATATCAATTAGTTGAACGAAGAAATATTTAAGTAACTACTAAATTCTGGTGTAGAACCATTGATCAGTAGCCGAATTAGGCGGTATAATTAGTTGTCCGGAATTTAACAAAATTTGACTGGGTAACTAAGTTTAATTAGTAGATAATTATGGATATGTATTTTTGTTGAAATTATGTCGATTATGCGGAATTTCCAGTACAATAGGTTAAGTCGTTATGTTCGGTTTATGGACATTGTTGATTATAGGTCTTATGACCAATGTTGTGTTATTTTGTGTTGATATATGAATGTGTTGTTGTTGCAAGATATCGTTGAGTATATGTGGAATTCGCTATTGATAATGTGATTATGAATTATTTCTATGGGTAGCCTTATGGTGTGAATCCTAGCGAATATATAATGAATATGTTGTAGTCATGAATTGTTGTTGATTACGTTGATGACGTTATAGGCCTATGGCCAGTGAAGTAGTGATATAGGCGTATGCCTCGTGAAGTGTTTAATGATGTTGCTGTGCATGTTGTACATTCATACATTTGCATCTTATGAAGGCCTGTATTGGCGGACTTTGTGAAGGCCTGTATTGGCAAACTGAATTATGAAGAAGGCTTATGCCTTGTGCCTCAGAATTACTGGAAAATATTTATGTTGGGAGTTTTCTCCAATGGTACCACATGCATTTGCACAGTTGAGTCGCATTTGGAGTCGTGGTTTTGTTGTTTATTTGAAGTTTTTTGTATGCTTGGCGATGTTATAAGTTAAATTGATGTGTATGTGAATTGTGTTGCTTTATGTTGTTGTTATGTGAAGTGGTGAATCGTATATTCTTTGCCTAATATATTGTTTATCACAACCGTATTTATATAGTTTAATATTTCACCTCTTCTGTTTGAATGTTGCCCTTTGTTGGTAACGTGCAGGTAACCAAGATGAGTAGCCGATAGCTTTGTTAGTTCGAGTTTGGTGTCATTTGCTCTGATACGTAGCACTCGAGGGGAAATGAACGCTTGTGTTATTTTGTTGTTTATTTATTGAACCCTGTGTTATTATTTGAGGAGTTTATTGTATTGATGTTGTTTCATGATTCAAAAGATGCTATATCTTATTTTGAGAATTATTATGTATCCGCTGTGTGATTAATCAAAGTTTGGTGTATGTTATGAAGACTTTATTCATGAGTTGTGTTCATTCCGCTTCTTTAAGTGTTATGTATCTATTCTAAAAGCATGACAAGTTTATGTGTTTTTGTTGAATATGTGACATCCTGATTATATTGGAAATTTTTATACTTTGATTTTCCGATAATTGCTTGGGGTAGAATTGGGGTGTTACACTAAGTCTAAAAACGTAGGGCAGTTCAAGAAATTCGTTAAAATTCTGAGAAAACTTAACATTACCATACCTTTTACAGAAGCTATCACCCAAATGCCCTCCTACACTAAATTTCTTAAAGAAATTTTATCCAATAAGAAAAATCTTGTGGATAATGAAACTGTATTGCTCACTTCTGAGTGCAGTGCTATAATACAAAACAACATGCCTCCTAAACTTAAATACCCGAGTAGTTTTTCCATACCTTGCATAATCGGAAAATTTGTCATATACAAAGCACTATGCAATTTAGGAGCCAGTATTAGTCTGATGCCATTATCAATTTGCAAGAAACTCAACATGGGAGAACTAAGACCAACAAGAATGTTCGTATAATTAGCAGATCGATTGTTGAAATTTCCTTTAGGTATGTTAGAAAATGTTCATGTACGCATAGGACAATTCTATATCCCCACTGATTTTAAAATCGTGGACATTAAAGAAGACTCCAATATTCCTATCATATTAGGTAGACCATTCCTAGCCACTGCAGGAGCCATAATAGATGTAAAAAATGGAAAATGGACTTTCGAAGTTGGAGAAGAAAAGGTTGAATTCATCTTATCTAAATTCCTTATGGCACCAGCCATCGATGATTCATTTTGTTTCCTAGATATAATCGATAAATGCGTGAAAGAATTAGAGAAACAACAAACCACCTATTCAGAGGTATTAAAGATTCCTATACCCCTGATTCTCGAAGAAGATAATTGGCGCCCTGAATATCAAGATGAAAATCTGAGTGAATGTCTAGCCCTAACTCCTGACCCTATACCCTGTCAAAAGAAGCCTGCCATAGAACTCAAAACGCTACCAAAAGACCTAAGGCATGAATTCTTAGACACATAACTTGAATGACCAGTTATAGTCAATGCAGACCTAGGACAAATAGAAACTTAAAAATTATTACATGTTGTGATACGGTGGGAGAACTGACTTGAGGTTTTGCGTTTGTGTTCGCAAATGTTTCGGTTTAGCAAGAGTCGCCACCGACTTTTTATTTTATCCTAAGGAAAGGTCAAAAAGCATAGGAAAGACCTTTGAGATGTTTTCTTGGGTTCGGGGAGTAGATTATGAAAAGGGAAGGTGCAAGCACCCTTTTCATCCATGGTTATCCATGGGCTCTTAGTTACTTGTTTAGATCACTTGCTTTTGCTTTTTAATTGTTTGAAATGGTGCTTTGTGTGTGGTTTTGAAAGTTGTTTTGAAAAGAGACAATCGTTGTGGCAACCTTTGTAATGATTCTTGTTTGAATGTATACAAAGGTGTTTTTGTCTTTTGAAAAGATGTTTCAATATTTTGAAAGTTTGAAAGTTTGTTTTTGGGAAATGTTTTGAAATTGTGTTGTGAGGTGTGTTTGAAAATAGCAAGGATGTTTTGCAAGTTTTGGTCAAGTAACTAATAGCTATCTGCCCTATTTTACTCAAAGATCTTTCCTATATGTTTTTAACCCTTTTGACAGTGTTTCTTTACCATTGCATTTGGTAAACAAACTTGTATTAGGATGTTAAACGGGACAGGCGCGGGTCATCGTATAGACCATGATAGCAATTGTGTTAAGTATTTTTAGCAAATTTTTGAGGGACTTGATCATTTTTGTATAGGCAACCAAGATAGCGTCATCGAGGGACTATGATCTTTTGTTTTGTTTTTGTTTTGCCAAAGTACTTAACATGCATAACATGGCCCATTTTTAAGGCAACAAGTGGATGTAACCCTAGGGGTGTAAGTGTGCATTGTGTTTGATTTTCATGCATTTTTGTCTTTGTATTAGGTCAAACTACTTGTTGATTTTGGATTTTTGCATACAAACCCTAATATCTAATCATGGCATAATTGAAAGCGTAAATGCGTAAAATAAATCTACCACTATTACAACAAGATTATGGGGATGGGGATACAATTGTTGAATGAGGATTATTTGACAAGAAATTAAAACCCTAATTTTACTAATACATCCAAATTGAATAATGGCATAAATAATAAATGGACAATATTTAAATAAACAAAATAAAAAAATATACCAAATAATATGAATTATGCAAAAAAGGTTTTTGTTTATTTATGTATGTAAAAAAATATTTAATATAAAAAGAAAGGAATAATAAAAAAGGATTGTTATTTTTTATTAAGGGTAAACTCTAATTTTCTTTAAGAAAATAAATATATTAATTATATTATTTATATACAATAAAATAAAATAATGTATATACAAAAAATTAAATATACTTAGAAAAAGGTATATAAATAATAATAATAAAAAGTACAATATTTCTATGTTTTTATTTTAAAGTATTTATAAAATAAAAGTATGTATGTATATATATTATATTAATTATGTACAAAAAATAAAATAAGAATATATACAAGAAATAAAAATATATTTATAATAATATTTTTTTAGTGTGAATAAAATAAAGAATAAAATAAAAGTATAATTTATATATTATTTTTAAGTTTTCAATAAATAAAATAAAAGTCTATAATCACTAAATTAATTTTATGTTAGAAAAAATAAAAATAAAAAACAAAATAAATGTGAAAAATTATAAAAAATATTTTTGAGTATTTTTTATATTTGGAAATAATAAAATAAAATCAGAAATGAAAATAAAATACAAAAATATAAAATATAAAGAAATTGAGCCAGGGGAGTGCATTCAGCAAAAAGGGGGGTGTCAATAGTGAGCCAGGACCAAGCCCAGCCCACCACACTTCATCTTCAACCTCTGTTCTTCAAAAAAAATGTGCGCGCCTGTACCAAACATGAACATCCTGCATACGAGCTCTATTGCAAAAACACATAACATCAAAGTTGTAGGGTTTTCCAAGACGAATCCAACCATATAAAAAACTTGTCCTAACTCTCAAAGACGAGAGAGAATTTCTATGGCCCTAAAATCTAACCTAATTTTTTCAGGATGTTCATGGACCAAATTCTCTTAGCATGCTTAATTAAAATGAAAACTGAGCATATGTACAGCTTCATGGCTATAAATACTACATTTCTTATTCAAAAACCTAAGTCTAAATGTTCCTAAATAGAGAGATAGGAAGTTGATAAAAACCTGTTTCAGCTGACTTCGTGTATGGCAATGTGGAGCTTTTCAACAAGGCCTGAGATGTTTGGGAGCTTGCTTGAACTTCACTTGACCTTCTCCAATATCTAGCTTACCTTGAATATGCTTGAACAAGCCTACAAAACTCAACCTGCACAAGCTGAAATTGAAAATGGCAAATCCTATAAATGGAGTTACAGTTAATGTTTAAGGGTTGGGATAGTTTAGATGGGTTATGTGGAAGATGTTTGAACCAATTTGGGACAAAACGCATGAGAAATTTGTGTTATGGCAAGCAAACTGCAGATGTTGCCCTATTTTGCCAATGGAAGGTGATTTCTTGCTATGGGAGGTTTGAGGGCTCAAATGGTCGTGTTTCTGGCTCAAGGGGATGTGAGAAAGATGTTTCAAAAGCTTGCACAAGTTGGTTTTGGCTGATGTTCAAGTTCTCATGTATTTGGCATATTTCTTGTATATGAAGCAAAAGTGGGAAGTGATGTCAAGCAGGCCTGTACAGGCTATCCATCAGATTTTTTCTTGTGATCTTGGCCCCTCAAGTTGGTGGATATGCTTTGCTGCCCAAGAGCTGGCTCTATGCTCAAGGATTGTGGTTTTGACATAAAGCATACTTTTGCAAAAATGGTAATATACCTTTTTCTACTTAGGGATTAATCTAATGTGCAATGCCCTAATAACCAAAACAATGCCTTAGACTAATGGATTTGCATTTAATTATTGAGTGTGAAGTGGTTTTGAGGCCTGTAATCTAGTGCAAAGCAAGCTGATTTGAATTTGCAACTTGTATCCACATGAACATGCCATGGATGAAAAATGTGTTTTTGCCAACTTCAAGCCTTCGATTCTCCCTAACCACAAATGAGTTTGGAGAGTTATTGGAAATTTTGGAAAGCTTGCAACATGATATACAATCCATATTTGAAATGAAACTTGATATTCCAAGTGGAACTATGTGAAAAATGGCCATGAAGATAGGTCAAAATCCTGCCTAAACTAGGGCAAAATTTCACTAAGTTAAAAGTTTCATGGACCCTTGTTCCAAAAATCATAATTTGAGATCCAAGCTTCTTTTGAGAAAACTTTGTGAATCAAAGTTGTTGACTTTGTAGAGGACTACAACTTTCATTTTGGAAGTTTTGTTTGAATCTAATTGCATCATGGTGAAAATGTTGGGAAAAGTTAGGAAAAATAAAGAAAATTTCATAACTTAGAAAAATTCCAAGTTATGAAATTTTTCAACTTTAAACCCTAATTTTAAAAAATGGGTTTCTTGATGAAAAAGTTTCATGTTTTGACACATCTTGATGAGAAATTACCTTTGGCACTTGATTTTGACCAAAAAGTCAAAGTTTGACTTTTCAGTGTACAGTCAAATTTTGATCAGTTGATTGAAAAATTCATCTGTCAATCCAATGCAATTGAGGTCTTTTGAACCTTGTGAATAGGTCAAGATGATGCCATTGAGTCCTTGAATCCATGGTTGAACCCAATTTTCCATTGGCTTGGTCAAAAGTCAGATATTGCCCTTGTGTAGTCAAAACCCTAAAAATGACCATTTTGCCCTTTTGATGATCTGATCAAATTTCTTGAGGAGTTGTGGTCCAAAATTGATCAAATGGTTCATAGGAGCCTAGAATGTTGATGTGGATCAAAAATCATGAGGTTTGACTGTAAATTGGCCACAGTTGACTTTTTTTTCCAATACAGCTGATTTCTAGGTCAACTGTCCAATTGACTGGGCAAAAATTTGATTCAAGGCTTGAAACTTGGTATGGACAAACTTATGAGTCCAACATGAAGTATGAAAGTCACTTTGAGCATTGAAGGTCCAAAAATTCCTTTGCGAACTAAAACCCTAATTTAGGTCATCAGTGCAAGGAGATGTCTTGAGCAGAGCAAAACCCTAATCATGTTTGGAGTTCAAAGAGCCTTGTGAGGGGAGATCTTGATAAAATGAGAGGGAAAATTTTGGGGTACAACACATGTCCTAAGAAAATACCCAACCGCTTTAGGTTATAACATATCAGATCTAAAAGGAATAAGCCCTTCTATATGCATGCACCATATTATGCTAGAGGAATACTATAAAACCTCTAGGGAACATCAAAGGAGAATAAATACCATTCTGAGTGATGTAGTCAAAAAGGAAGTAGAAAAGCTACTAGAAGCAGGAATCATATACCCAATATGCAATAGTAAATGGGTTAGCCCAGTACATGTCATACCTAAGAAAGGTGGTGTTACGGTTGTCAGCAACACTAAAGGAGAATTTGTAGCACAACGAACTCACACTGGATGGATAATGTGCATCGACTATAGAAAGTTAAACAAAGCCACTCGTAAAGATCACTTTCCTTTACCCTTCATTGATCAAATGCTTAAACGAATAGCTAAACACTCTCACTTCTGCTATTTAGATGGTTATTCTGGATTTTTCCAAATTCCTATCCATCCTGACGACCAAGAAAAAGAGAATTTCACTTGTCCTTATGGTACGTTCGCCTATAGACGAATTCCATTCGGATTATGCAATGCCCCTGCAACATTCCAGAGATGTATGGTGTCCATCTTCTCTAATTTTCTAGACGGCATGATGGAAGTTTTTATGGATAACTTCTCTGTTTGTGGAGAAATTTTTGAAGGATGTTTATTGAACCTTGAAATGGTACTAGAAAGATGCGTAAGTGTCAATCTCGTATTAAACTAGGAAAAATGCCACTTCATGGTCCGACAAGGAATTTTCTTAGGGAACATAGTATCCGATAAGAGAATTGAAGTAGATAAAGCAAAGATCGAAGTTATAGAAAATATTCAACCACCTAAATGTGTTAGAGAGATAAGAAGCTTTCTAGGACACGTTGGTTTCTATCGACGTTTCATTAAAGACTTCTCTAAAATAACCAAACATCTGACCGAACTCCTAATGAAGGATGATGAGTTCATTTTCACCGAAAAGTGTTTGGACGCATTTACAACTCTAAAAAAAGCGTTAATTTCAGCACCTACTATGCAACCTCCTGATTGGAACGAACCATTCGAGATAATGTGTGATGCTAGTGACTATGCCGTAGGCGCAGTTTTAGGACAAAGAAAGGATAAAAATATTCATGCGATCTACTACGCAAGTATAACTCTAGATCCTTCGCAGACAAATTACGCCACCACTGAAAAAGAATTGTTAGCTGTTGTGTTTGCTTTAGATAAATTTCGCTCCTACTTAGTAGGAGCACGAATAATTATCTATACTGACCACGCTGCAATCTGGTACTTCTTGAGTAAGAAAGACACCAAACTAAGATTATTAAGGTGGATCTTACTTCTACAAGAATATGATTTAGAAATAAAAGACAAGAGAGGCACCAAGAATATAGTAGCCGACCACCTATCCAGAATAGAAGGCATCAAACCAGATCATATTCCCATCAGTGATGATTTTCCTTATGAACGCCTTGTAGCCCAATTAGAATTAAATAGTATCATAACTGAGTACCCTGTGACTTATGAAGACAAGAACACAAACGAAATTATGGAAGCAATATGCACCACAATCATACTACCATGGTACGTCGATTTAGTCAACTACTTGGCTACTAGAGTGCTTCCACCCGCTATGTCTTAACAACAAAATAAGAAATTCTTTCATAACCTTAAACATTATTATTGGGACGAGCCTTTTTGCTTTTCAAAAGAGGTATCGATGGTATATTCCATCGGTGTGTTCCCAAAAATGAAATCAAAAACATAATTTTAGACTATCATGCCGCCCCTTACGGGGGGCATGCAAGTACTTCAAAGACCTGCGCTAAGATATTACAAGTTGGCCTCTATTGCCCTAGTCTTTGGAAAGACGTCCATATCACGGTTAAAAATGGCGACCAATGCCAACGCACTGGAAACATCTCTAGACGCGATGAGATGCCTCAAAAGGGCATTCTAGAAGTTGAAGTATTTGATGTATGGGGAATCGATTTCATGGGACCTTTCCCATCTTCCTTTAGAAATCACTACATACTTGTTGTTGTCGACTATGTTTCGAAATGGATCGAGGTTGTAACCTCTCCAACAAATGACGTGCGAGTAGTAGACAGGCTTTTCAAGAACGTAATCTTTCCAAGATTCGGTGTGCCGATACTCGTCATCAGTGACGGTGGCTCCCATTTCATTTCCAAAATCCTAGAAAAATTATTAGTGAAATACAGATTCCGACATCATGTGACAACACATTATCATCCATAAACAAGTGGGAAAGTAGAGGTCTCCAATAGAGAAATAAATAAAATCTTAGAAAAAATTGTAGCAACCTCTAAGAAAGATTGGTCATCTAAGTTACATGACGCTCTATGGGCATATAGGACAACATATAAAACTCTGATTAGAACCACACCATTTAAACTAGTTTATGGGAAATCACGTCATCTACCAGTAGAAATAAAACATAAAGCCTATTGGGACATCAAGACCCTTAATTTAAATAACATCGATGTGGGTGAGATACGAATCTTAGATATCCATGAACTATAAGAGCTTAGACAAGACGCTTATGAAAACACTCGAATATATAAAGAGAGAACAAAAAAGTAGCACGATAAACGAATATCTAGAAAAGAATTCAATGAAGGCGATATAGTTTTCCTGTTTAATTCTAGACTTAAATTATTCCTGGAAAAACTTTGCTCTAGATGGTCTGGTCCATTTGAAGTCACTAAAGTTTTTCAAAATGGTGCGATAGAAATCAAAGGAATGAGTTGCAAACCGTTTATTGTAAATGGACAACGCTTAAAACATTATCATAGCATAGATAACAAGGAATATTACACAAAAATTAGGCAAGATACGCTGCCACCCCATTGATCTGACTAATCACCATGTAATGTCGAGCTTGCAACTTTAAACGAAGCGCTTCTTGGGAGACAATCCAACTTTAAGTCTTTATTTTGCTTTGCTTATTTGTTTTTGCTTTTCTTTTCTTTTCTTGCTTTTATTATTATTGTTATTAAAATATAGAGTATTGTTTCTTTAATTTTTCCCGCTACTAACTTAATGCTAACTGTCAACCTACTTCAGGCTAACTTTCCGATTAGATAGTTATACTAACCACATGAATTTGGTTGATACATTGGGCATTATGTTTAGAGGGAGGAACCAGCAGAGGAGGTTTGAGTCTCTTACTGATAGGGAGATAGGATTAAGTACCTACCCTGACGGACCAGCCATGATCACCTTAGGAATTCAGGATAATGTTATGTTTTTATTGAGCCAAATAGGATGGGATACATCTACTATGAGGAGAAAATTTAGCTCTTACCATAGACTAACTTTAGAGTTCTTAAGCTCCCTAGTCTACAAACCTGACCACGGTCTGGGATTTAATAGAGGATTGATTAGATTTCGACTTTTTGGTATAGAGTACACCTTCACCCATAGAAAGCTAACAAAGTTACTAGGATTCCCACATAGCCGTGATGCATTTATCGTAGTACAGGAAGAGCTTTTTAATGTAGGAGAGCTAGATTATTTCAGGGGGGACATTACAGGCATTAGTAACCCCGAGCATGAGGACATGCATTCTGAAAGCATCCACAACCCAACTTTAAGATAATTTCACAAAATCCTAGCCCACACCCTTTTCAGTAAAGCCGAAAACATTACCACTGTTTCTAGAGTTGAGCTTTTTATCATGCTCTGTGCCTCGCAAAACCACCCCATCAATGGAGCTACATCTATGCTGGAAAATTTTCACCGTCTTGCGAGAGAGATACATGAACACATTCTTATAGGTGGCTTAGTGACCATGATAGCTAATGTTATCGGATTGAGACAACAACTGCTAGACCTTTCCCTCAGGGTAGATTCCAGCCTATGGATATTAATTTCTGTTTCAATAGGGGTATCATTGGGAATCTAGGCCCAGGTAACTTCGACCTACTCATTAACAACCAGTTAATGCCACTTTTCAACTTACCTGACCCTAGGACAAGCATACATGACCGAAGTAACTGGTTATATGATTGGGACACACCACACATATCACCACCATCCACTCTTGAGACTCCCTTGATTTATGACCACCTAGATGATTTCCTGTCCGATGAGGATACTGACCCCGAGACCCCTCCCTTTTGCCATGACTTCCCATCTCTCGAATAGATAGGCTCAAACTTCCACGACTCTCTAGTTGTTTCTCTGCCTCCTGTATTTCATCCTGCTCCTGCTTTGACAGCCATTCAATAAGAGATTGATATGTTGAAGGACGAGCTTGTTATTTTGCGGATTGACTTTCATTCCTTTATGGATACGGTAGTCGAACAACTAGATTACATTTATCAACATCCTTTCTCTGCATCGTTGGACCGCTGTGGCTGATTCACCTGACATACTGCTTTATTTTATTTCCACATTTAAACATTGAGGATAATGTTTTGTTTAAGTGTGGGGAGAAGTTTTATTTTCATTATTTATTGACACTTTATTTTTTTCAGTATTTTTGGAACTTTATCATTCAGTATTTTTGGAGTTTTATCATTTAGTACAATTTTTATTTATTTCTTCATTTCAATTTTATTATGAGTTTTCTTTATTTCGTTTAGTCTGCATTAATATCATATCTACATATATATATATATGCTTAAATTATTCCATATTATTTACCCATATATATTTATGTAGAATTATTGGAAAGATATATTGTAATATAGGATATGCAAAATATTCAGTTTTAGACTAGTGCCGCTCGCCACACAAGCGTGATGCCAGTCACACTTCACATAACCCTGTGCCGCTCGGCACATACGTGTGTCGCTCGGCACACACTGATAATACAAATGCGTTCCTATATTATTATAGAAACCCTCGCTAAACCTTTTCACCCTTCCATCTTCTTCAACCACTGCTCACAATACATTGAACCATTGCCTAAATCTCTCCCCATTATCATTGCCATAAATACCCATTAAAACGCATGTATCACCTCCACTATATCTCCCTACATAAATCATCTCCAAACCCTTTTTCATTCTAAAATCCCCAATTTCTCACGTAAACCTTCATCCTTCTCCTTTCCTTGCTTCAACAATGACATGAAGGAATTCAAGACCTAAACCTGATCTTTCCGGCATTATATTTCACAAAGGAGAAGCCAGAGAGCACCAAAGGGCTCAATACCTCAAGTTCTATCAATGTTTCGTCATACCAACGCGGTATGTGGATACTGAGTGCCTCTGGAAATTAGGCTTGCTCGATAGCGTCCAGTGGTTACTCCATCACTCCGATTTGACGTCCATCTGCATGCAGAACCTCCTAACATACGAGTCGCTAACCTTGGAATTTTTGAGCTCATTCTCCTACAACCTGTCGTGTAACGAGAACGAGCACCTATCCGGCTCCACAACTTTTAGAATGTTCAACACTGAATATTCAGTAAGTTAATCCACTCTCAATGCCTTCTTCCACTTTCCTACCGAAGGGATGGTACACCACTGCATTCCAGAATACCTTGATTGGGCCTATACAGGTTTCAAGCTTTGGAAAGTTCTTACCAATGAAGAACCAAGCAGTTGAGAAGGACTTTATGCTTCTTCCGTTCATAATCCTGCAATAAGGTACTTCCACCGTGTCATCTCAAATACCATTTTTGGAAGAATGAATAACAACAAATTTAATTCAAAAGAGTTATTCCTCCTCCATTGTACCTTCAAACCAAACCAAAAGGTCAATGCAAGCACCTTCCTCCTTTCACATATACAGTCCTTGTACGCCAGAGGATCTACGCCTTTCTACATTGGAGGGATAGTGACCTCTATAGAACTTGGCCTTCACCTCGAAGACAAACTTGCAAATTTTCCATCTCTACCGCCCACGTTCATTGACATTGACAATTTTCGAGATAGCCACTTGATTAAGGTCAGAAGATATGATAGATACAACCTCGTGGTGCACAATAAGGCAGTTCCGAGTATCATTCTGCCAAACTTTGCACTTACTAATGTTACAGATTTGTCTAAGTGGCTTTATGACCTTTATGCTCCTGCACCTAGAGATAATGCTAGAAGCGACCAGGGGAATGTCCAAGCGAATGAAATGGAGCAGGAAATGGAACAAGGAGACACTAAACAACAAGCTCCTTCTAAAAGCGTGGCAAGCACGTCCGCTAGGCCTGGGAGAAGAAGAGAAAGAGAATCGGCCTCGAATGATGACATTATGGCTGCCATAATGGAACAAAATGAGAGAATACAGGCTATCCAAAATAACCAGAATGTGATGATGCAACTTATGATGGCCATGCAAACTCAGCATCAAGAATACGATGAAAGAAACGAGCGTTGGTCTGCGAGATTAACTGAGGATATGGCGGCATTGACCGTTCAAGTGAATGGTTTTCAAGATTATGCTTACCATGTAGCCATGCCCCATCCTTCGGGTACATGTGGACAAGCATGACGACGAGGAAGAGGGTGCGATAATGAGCAAGAATAGATTTATTTTGCTTCTCTTCTCATTTCCTTCTTGTTTAAAGCAATGGGACATTGCTTGTTTCAAGCTTAGGGGAGATAGTTAGTTAAGAACTCTTTGTTGTTTCCTAGTTAGATCTTTCATTTCTATTTCTTGTAATCAAGACAATTTTTGTACTTTCAACTTCATTTATGCAATTTTTCCGTTGTTATCTAATTTCCCACTTTCTTGAGCCATGACAAATAAATTTCTGTTAGTTACTTGCATAATCTGACGCATTCAAAGAATATATAAATTGCTCACTTTTCAAAAGATATATGAGAAGCCTTGAGTGAAACAGAAGTACGATGTATACCGTCATAACACTCTAAATCCCCAGATTGCACTAGGTCGATTTTAGTACCCTTTATACCAAAACCTTAAACTTTAGCTTTAAAATAATCCCGAGTAGTTTATCTAGTAGTCAGCATCGTCTTAACACAAACTACGTAGGGAGTCGATGAATATAAGTGAATGATCCAGCATATTTGAAAGATATATGCTTTATTGTAAGAAAATATGGAATGCACCAATTAAGTTAGGCGATCCTCACACGGTCGCTTAATCCAACGAATGTAGTACCTACGTGATATAACACAAAAACCTGTTTTCAGTTGGTTTAGAGGTGTCTGGTACTGAACTTGGTAGGGCGGACTACGGTCTGATCCCCCGCAACTTGCAATTGGGTGAATTAAAGGAGGTTACCACATTCATGTTCTAGAACCTCATGCTTAAAAGGATCATAGTCACTAACCGACTACTCTACTATGTGAGTGTGAAGATAACGGGCTTAATGTGATTGCGCTAGAATGAAAACGACTAAAATTTAGCGAAAAGAATTAGGTTGAGCTATAATGGCATGACTGGAATTGGTCTGCACAATAAGGGATGTTTAGTGTTATTACCGTATCTTTTGTGTCATATTGAGCTTACGTTTCTGCAAAAACTTAGGCAGCCTCTTATGATTCGAATTGTGTCATGAAATTGCACTTAACTTGTACCTTATTAGTTTTTATATTGATTTTATTTATTGAGGACAAGCAAAGGTTCAAGCTTAGGGGATTTTGATAACACGAAATGATATAGCATTTTCTGTCCAAATTACATAAATTAAATATCTGATTCTTCGATTATTATGTCACATTTTATCCCTTTTTGTAGTTTTTGAATCATATTTCAGGTACTTAGAATTTGCAAGGCATAAATAAGAAAAGGAAGAAAAAGAATGAAAAAATGAAGAAGAAATGGTTTTAAAACAACAAAAATGAAGTTCTGTAGCAGAGAAGCGTGTCGCCCGCCACAAAGTCGTTACGACTGGAACAAGCTATGTTTCCGTGCCCCTTAGCACATGCACGTTACGACCAACACATGCTTGAATTATGCAACCCACGTCACGTACCACACCACGCTCTCCACGATCATCCAGGAAATTACGAAGCTTTCGTCAACAGAGCGTACTCAGCGCATATTCCCAAATTTTCTCCATGTTTCAGTAACGTAAATCATGTGAAGTTACATATTTTTCCTCAACAAAAAATGGACTCGATAAAAAGCAGCAGTTACCAACATTTGAAGAGTCCGCTCCCTCTCGTTTTGATCTTTTCTCAGGAACTTTAGAATTATGTAGTATTATTGTTTTCAATTCCACTTTACTCAATTAAACAATTATTTTATTGTTTTCCGTTGTAGTATTTTCCAGTATTGCTTTTCACTTTTCATAGTATTTCGTAGGCAACAAAACCTTACCGTTAAAAGCAGTATTTTTTCATATCGGAGAAATACTACAACATTAGTTTGGTTCAAGGCTTCCAGAATTTTTTTAGGATTTAATATAATTGTATTCGAGCCATTCTTACATCACGTCAATTCTTCCGGCTTGGGGAGAACACACACTTTATTGGAATTAACCGTTTTCTTATTCACTTTTCAGGTTCTTATTCTAAATAGCATAATGTGATATGGTGACAGAACCGACTGTTATACTGGTTTTGCATTTGTGTTTGCAAATTTTGCAGTAGGCAAGAGTCGCCACCGACTTTTCTTTTATCTAACAAAGGAAAGGGTGAAAAGAATAGAAAAAGACCTTTTGAGAGTTTTCTGAGTAAGGGGGGTAGATTATAGAAATGGAAGGTGTTAGCACCCTTTCCATTTGTAGTTTATCTACGGGCTCTTAGATGCTTAGCTCATTTTGAAATACTTTGTGCTTTGTGTGTTTTTGAAAAGTATTTTTGAAATGCCAATAGTAAGGTGATTTGCTTTATGATAACTCTTGTATCAGTCCTCAAGAGTGTTGATAAAGAGTTTTGAAAAAAAATTGAATGTTGTTTTGTGTAAGTGTAAAAATTTGTTTTGAGCATAGCATCTACGAACAATCTACTTTTACTCGAAAGGGTTGTTCTTTTCCTCTTTTCCTTTAGACAGTGCTATCCTACTATTAGTGAGTAGGTAGCCCTAGTCGTTGGATGTTTGAGGGACATTCGAAGGGACGTTTATAGTCACAAAGGAAACTGGGAAAGAAATCTTAGTAACTACCCTAGGGTTTTAAGATCATTTTTTATCGAGGCAACATCGAGAGGGTCATCGAGGGACTTATGATCTTTTAAACCGGAGGGTAGCCACTAAAATCTCCCACGTTTCGAGAGTTGTGACTGTTTTACAAAGGCAACTAAAGTGAGGGTGCCCTAGAGGTGCGTGTGTGAGAGTGTGTTATTTTCAGTTATTTTAGTCTTTGCATTAGGTTTGCTAACTTTTTGTTTTATTCTTTCCATACAATCCTAGTTAGCATACATCTAAGCAGTTAATAATTTGCAGAAGTTAAAAGTGCTGAAATGTAAAATCCTAACTATTACATGGCTTCGGGGAGGGGGAATTTACAAATACAAAATGGGAAAAATTAAAAAAAAGTCAGTAAAGTAAAGTCCTAGTTAAGTCTATTACATCCCGGTAAGCAGATATAATAATATGCAAAAGTGCGAAAGTAAAGGTAAATGCGCGAATTGAAAATACATCTAAAATGCTAAGAAGAAATTTTTATTTTATTTTATATTATTAAGAAAATGTTTAAGTTAAAAAGTTAATTAATTAACCTAAAAAAATATATTAATTATTTAAAAAATGTGAAATTAAATATGAAGAAAACAAACCTAAGCTCTTTTGGTATTTATGTTATGAAAAGAAATTAAAGTCTAAGTATGTTTAATTTTAATTTTAATAAAATGCTAAGGTGATTAATTAATTAATTTACCAAAAAAAAACTAACCTAATTTTTTGTGATTTTTATCTGATTTTATATTGTAATAATAATTAAAAAAATTAAATAAATAAATAGAAAAAAGAGGAAAAAGGTAAATGGGTCAGGACATCAGTAGAAATATGGGGTGTATGACTTGCAAAACACAGGCCCAAGATAGAAAGAGTCCAACTCTGTCTTATGATCTAGTGACGATAGCCTCTGAGTGCCCATGATGATCTGAAAAATATATACAATATATATATATATATATATATATATATATATATATATATATATATATATATATATATATATATATATATATATATATATATATATATATATATATATATATATATATATATATATATATATATATATATATATATATATATATATATATATATATATATATATATATATATATATATATATATATGAAATCCAAGGGAATAAGACATTTAAAAATGAAAAAATTCAAAGCATATTCATACGCATTCATGCATTCGCAAACATTACATTTCATAAATTCAAACAAAAAACTTATCATTTTTCAAAAACCTTCTCCAGTTAAGTCATTGGTAAGAAAACACCACATCTCCGACCGCCATATTAAACAAGGGTCCATTAAAAGAAAATGATGGAATAGATCGAAGAGAATCAATTTGCCCTCAAGGAATATTTGGAGCAGGTAAAAGGAAACATCGACTCAATTAAGGGAGATATGAGCCAAGTTCTTCTAGCCTTGAAGAACATCATCGAGAGGCAAGAACTGATTCCTAGGGTAGCCTTTGAAAAATAAGCCCAAACTATTGGTGCATAAAGCGGTTACCAACTAAGAAGGCAACTAGAATCAGGACCTCAAAAGTCAATTGTAGCACAACAAGAAGTCAGACAAGTTGATACTGAAGAGTTTATCCCACCTCCATTGAAGGTAGGCCCCCCCCATACTTTGCAAATTCCGGTCAACAATGCGGAAAACTACGTAGATTTACAATATGGAGACCTTGATTTGGAAGGTGTCACTCAGTCACACCAACCTAAGATTATTGATAATCCCTTGGCGCTAAATCAATATAAAGCTCTTGAAGAAAGGTTGAAGGACGTGGAGGGTTACAATGCTTTCGACATCAATGCTCTCGAAATGGGTAGTTCCAGATGTGGTGATTCCGCCAAAATTCAAAGTACCTGACTTTGGAAAATATAAGGGGCTCAAATGTTTGAGGAACCATCTACGCATGTATTACATAAAGATGCATGCCTATGCTCAAGATCAGAAGCTGGTGATCCATTGTTTCCAAGACAGTTTGAATGGGGAATCCCTATAATGGTATATGCAATTGGAGCGGGTTCATATCCAGATATGGGCAGATCTTTCCGACACTTTCCTGAGACAGTACAAGTACAATTTTGAAACGGAGCCTAACCGTATGTAGCTCCAAAACTTAACTCATAAGAAAGATGAGTCCTTCAAAGAGTATGCACAAATATGGAGAGAAATGGCAGCTCGGGTACAACCACCACTCCTGGAAAAAGAATTGGTCGATATGTTCATAAGTACTTTACAAGAGTTATACTTTGATAAGATGGTAGGAAGCGTTTCTTCCAAATTTTCTGATTTGGTAACTATTGGTGAAAGGATTGAAGCAGACATAAAGAGCGGCAAGATACAAGGGCCATCATCTAGTACACCTTATAATTCAAAAAGACACGTTCCTAACTTCTCGAAAAAGAAGGAAGAATAAATTAATGATGTGGCATCGCATCCAAGAACACAACAACCATTGGTGATTCCACGAGAACAACAACAACATAACAGGTTTGAAAGGCCTCCGAGAAGATTCGATCCTCTCCCCATGCCTTACAATCAATTGTTGTAACACGTACTCAAAGCATCTTTGGTAGAGCAGAAGCCTCTAGCTCCTCCAATTGGGACACTCCCACCAAAGTATGATGCTAATGTGAGGTGCGAGTATCATGCCAACTCCCTGAGACATACCATAGAAAAATGTTTGGCCTTCATACATAAGGTTCAATATTTGTTTGATTCCCAAGATATCACTTTTGACAAACCAAATACCAAGACGAACCCCATGCCTTCGCATTGTAGACCAACCGTGAATGCAATAGAAGTGGTGACTGACTTTGGGGACGCCAGACAAGCAAAGGCTCCAATAAACCTTTTGAAAGAGTATTTGGTTGAATATGGGTTCCTCTTGGAACACAATGAAAATTTTGAGAAGACATTACAGAAATTAGTGGATTAGGGGATAGTCTAATTCAGGCAATACCCTAAAGAAGAATACGTAGCTGCGATCGATGGAAGTACAAATAAGCCATTGGTAATTCCTTGCCAAGGGTCAAGTCCTAATAAGAAAACTCTTGTGATTCCATGGGGAGAGTGAACAGAAGAACCAGTGACGATACTATGCTAGACTCTGAGAATTCTAGTAATTTCGAAGACTACAATGGTGATTAGAGGACCATCTCCAACTTCTTACAAAAGTAATAAAGCAGTACCATGGAGTTATGAATCTAATGTCTATATCAATGGTTTAAAGCAAGAATGTGAGCCATCAACAAGTCACAGACCTGCAATCACAAATATAGCAGGAACATGGGGAATGACTCGCAGTGGTCGAATCTATGGTCCCGAACCACAAAAAAGAATGATGTTATGGTAAAAGATAGGGGAAAGTTGTGGTAGAGGCGAGTCAGGAAAAAAAACCTCCAAGTAAGAATTTTAGTGACCAAGACGCGGAGGAATTCTTGAAAATAATCAAGAAATGTGATTATAGGGTGGTGGACCAACTACACTAAACCCCAACAAAGAATTCAATACTCTTTTTTCTCCTCAATTCAGAAGCACATCACGACTCTCTAATAAAGGTCCTAAGTTATGCTCATGTTGCAAAGAAGATTATAGTGAATCAGTTTGACAATGTTGTAGCAAACCTAACATCTGGATCATATCTAGGCTTCAATAACAGTGAGTTGCCTCCACAAGGCAGAGCTCGCAACAAGGTGTTTCACATTTCTATTTAGATAGGTACAACTAACCTATCCAGGGTATTCACCGAGACTGGTTCTACTCTCAATGTTTTAACAAAATCCAGCCGGATGAAGTTAACACTAGATGGTGTTGTTATAAGGCCATGTTCTACAATAGTCAAAGCATTCGACGACTCTCAAAGTTTAGTATTTGGAGAAGTGGATCTTTCTGTCAAGATCGTCCCACATATGTTTTACATTAATTTCCATGTAATGGATATAGAGCCAACATACACATGTTTGCTCGGACGACCTTGGATCCATGCAGCGGGGGCTGTTACTTTAACTCTACATCAGAAAGTGAAATTCCTCGTTGAAGGAAGATTTTTTATAATCTACGGTGAAGAAGACATCTTTGTAAGTCACATAGAGTCCTACAGATATATCACTACGGGTAAAGACTGCATAGAAACACCATTTCAAGTCTTTGAAGTTGCTTCAATGGTGACCCTACTGATGGAAAAAACCAAGGAACCCACTGTGACTTCATGGAGAGATTTACAAGAAGCTATGGGAGATGTTGCCTCAAAAGGTTGGGGTACACTGGTGGAGATAACTGAGAAGAAAAATCATTTTTGTTTGGGCTACAAATCATCAAAAGCTGCCCCTAAAAGGCCAGGCGTGGTTTCCTCCCCTGGAAACATTCATCAACAAAGGAACAAAGCATGGCGGACAAGTGGCGATGATATATAACATGAGCAACACCAAGAGAGCATCTAAATTCATCCGTGGAAGTGCTCCAGGTGAAGAGCTCAAGAATTGGACAACCGTGGAGATTCTAGAGATCTTTTTTCTTTCCAAAGTAATTTTTCTTGTTTTTGAAAGAACTTATGTCAAGCCCGAGGCATAGGGGTAGTTTGTAAGGGTCCCCTAATTTGTTTCAAACAATATTCTCACTTAATAAGAGTTATATTTAACATTCAATTAAGATCCATGTCTTTGTCTTGCATTTATCTCTTATGTTTTTAAAAGGGCATTACTTTTCTTCATATGCATTTTTTCAAATTCACATACTAAAACTACACCAAAACATGATAAATGTGCATATTGATGCCTAAAATCACCGATAATGTTATTGTTACTATCTTATACAATTTTGATGCACCCATCAACCAAGCAGAAGAGGAAGATGATGAAGATCTTGAACTCTCTAAAGAATTGGCAAAGGAATTAGAGCGAAAACCTGACAGTATACAACCATACCAAGAATCCATTGAGACCACTAACTTTAGCACAAAGGAAGATCCAAAAGATATCATGTTAGGGGAAACATTGGAGAGAAACGTCAAAGAAATATTGATCAAGCTATTACATGAATATGTGGATATATTTTCCTGGTCTTACAGAGAAATGCCAGAATTGGATACGGATATTGTGGTGCATAAACTATCTCTCAAGTAAGATTGTTCTCTAGTTAGACATAAGCTCAGAGGAACTCGTCTAGACATGTCTAGTAAGATTCGAGATGAAGTCCTTAAACAATTTGATGAATGGTTCTTAGTGGTGGTAGATTATCCACCATGGATAGCTAACATTCTGCCAATATCCAAGAAGGATGGCAAAGTACACATGTGTGTAGATTATCGGGATCTGAATAAATCAAGTCCCAAATACGATTACCAGTTACCTCACATAGATGTTTTGGTAGATAATACAACTCAAGCTTCAGTATTATCATTCATGGATGGTTTCTCAGGTTATAATCAAATCAAAATGGAACCCGAAGATATGGAAAAGACTACTTTCATGACTCCTTTGGGCCCTTTCTATTACAAGGTGATGCGTTTCGGTTTAAAGAATGCAGGGGTAACTTATCAACGGGCTATGGTCACACTATTTCACGATATGGTCCACAAATAAGTTGAGGTATACATAGATGATATGATTGTCAAGTCTCATACAGAAGAGGATTACATCATACTGTTGTAACTTTTTTAAAATCAAAGTCTCCACCCTTAATTTTTATTCTAAGGAAGGGAGTATAAAGGAAACCCTAAAAAGTTCAGTGATTCTCGATCATTGACTCGGTTCTAGATGAGGGGAAGGTGTTAGGCACCCCTTGCCTACCTTGTTCACAAGGATACTAGTAGAAGCGCAATTTTTAGGAAATAGGGTTTTAATGCTTTATTAGGGGAACTCGCCACGATTTTGATCGTATGCTTACATATCCTCTTAGGAGGAATTAGAGTCACATTATGTAGTTCGCGGTTGGTTTGTGTTTTTTATGGATTGCAAAGATATTCGCATGTTTCAAACGTTTAGTCTAGGTGTCGTGAATAGCAGAGATTATTAGACTAAATGCACAGTTGATTTGAATGTATTCACAATCTTGTTGAAAGTTGTTTATTGAATTAATTTGATTTAAGAAAATAAGTTATAGTTGATTAAATATTTTTTAATATATTAATTATTAAAAATATCTTATTTAAATGCATGGATAAAAATAAAATTTAATGCAATAAATAAAATAATATTTTAATGAGTTGAAAAATAATATATTTATATGGTAAAAATAAATAACGGAATATTAATAATTATAAAAATAGAAATATAAATATTATAAATAATGAAAATATAAAAAAAAATATAAAAATAATAAAATAAATAAAATAAATAAAATAAATAAAATAAATAAAATAATAAAAACACAACGGGGTGTAAATGAACTAGGTTAGTAGAACCATAGGGGTGTTAAAAGCATAGGCCTGAATTCAGATATTGAATTCAGGCCCAAAGGCAAGGGGGTGCACAATTGCACTAAGTAAAACCATGGGGGATGTAAAGCAAGTGGCCCAAGTCCAAATTTTGGACTGCGCCCATTAAGGTTGGGGGTGCGCTTTTGGGGAGAAGGTCTGCTAGGCAATATATGGGAGAGTGCGTGATAATTACTATGGACGTGCATGTTAGTATCGTATGATGAGGATCGTGAGGCTAGGATCGAGGGGAGCACGGTAACACGGTGGGGTGGCATGCGCGCGATTATAGAATATACTATATTTTATTTTCACAAAACAAAACACAATGTTTGTGTTATCTTCTTCTATTTCTTCGCATATCCCCCTCTTCCTCTCCAACAACAAAATCCTAGCCTCCTCTACCCGACGGCGCCGTCTCTCACTTTCTCTCTCTGATACCACCACCACCACACTCATATAACCCTTTATATACTCCTAAAATCCCAGATATCAACATTTATATGAAAAGTAAAAGCTAGGTTTTTTTACTACCCCTTTTTACGAATCTGTTAGTCTTCCTTCAATTTCGTCAATCGCTAACCCTCCCTCTTTATGTTTCAGTTACATAGGTAGTAGTGATAATGGTGGAGATGCGGTGGCGCAAAAAGAGAGCTTAGGGTCTCAGAGGTTGAAATCCTAAACGGGAGTGGCGACAAACTCGAAGACACGACCACAGGCGCCTTCATTGTTCTTTGAAATTTCCCGTTTGCCTCTGTAATTTTTTTGTTCCCTCTGTAATTGTTTTTTTTTTGTAACAATCCCCCTCCTCTTTCTGTAAATTGCCCTCTGTTTTATAGTATTTTAGGGATTTAGATAGATTAGGAAACAAATTTCTTTGTCTATAAATTTTAATTAGAAATTGATTAAGAATTTGAATTCTTTTCTGTAAATCTATATAATCCTTTAACTTGTTTCTTTATTTGTTTCATTCTGCATTGATTTTTTTTCTATATTTGTATAACAAAAATTTGTATTTGTTTTAATGTTGTCTTCTGAGATTAGATTGAGTTTGGATCTGAACAGTAACGGTTTTCAAAAACCTGTGTTTTGTGGGCCTCTAGTGTTTGGGCCTGCAACATTCTGGAAGCCTTTTTCATTAACCAATTTTCTCTTAAAAAACAAAAATCAATCTTTATTAAAATTATAATATCAATATTTAATAATAGTGAAAATGATGTTGATATTAATAATTAAAAAAACATTCTTTTAAAAACAAATCTAAAAACTGAAATAGGCTATGCTGTTTTAATTCATTAGGCTTCAACAAAAACAACAAAAGAGCAAATTACTTTTATGCACCCTTCCGACTCTTCTAAAATCTAAATGGGCCTTATTGAAGTATGCACCTCTTTCTTGATAAAACAGTTTTTTAAAATAAATTGCTCACATACCCTCCCTATTATAACTTAAATGGTCTTATGCATCATTTTTATGAGAGAAACCAAATGGGATTATAAAAATCATCTGGGTCTTTTCTGATTTTTTTTTAAAAAGCCTAAGAGTCTTTTAACAATGTAAAAACCCCTTTCAAATTTAAATGAATAAAATGTAATGGGCCAAAAAAATCTACATGGGTTTTTCTGATTTAGAAAAGAAAATATTTAAACCCCGCTCTTGAAACTAAACCCCATGAACATATCATAAAGCAAAAAGGAAAATCCTAAAAAAAAGGGTTAGGAATTAGCTTGGCAAATTTGGGGTATGACAGATGCCCCTATTTAATCAGCTTTCGATTGAATGGTGCGAGAATACGCAGGTCTCACACGTTCTGATAGGAAGTTTGTTAAATATTTGAAGACCCCAAAATTTGTCTGAAAGATCATAAGAATATGTTGTATAGTGTTCTTACAAAAGTGAAGTGTTAACATAGATGATGATGTATCATCTTACCAGTGTTTGAGCCAAAGTTGATTTTATTTAGACATGATGACATGGATAACTTGTCAGTATCTAAGAAGATATCGTTTGCATATTTATCGTAACTTAGGAGGTAAATGATATGAGTTTGAAAAGATGAATTACTAATGCTTGGAGACTAATATAACAAGTTTTGATTTGATTTTGTCTATTCATCGCAACCTATGGGATGATTAAAACAAAGTCTAATAATACATTTCTTCCTGGAGACTAATGCAATGAATTACACAGATTTATTCGTATATCTATCGCAACCTAGGGGATAGATAACTGAAAAAAGCTTGATAACTACATCATTGCATGGATCCTGACGCAATGAGTTATATCGCAGATTTCCCACATCCTAGCATGGAGACTAACACAATGGGTTGAATTTCATGTTTCACACATTGTTTCATGGAGCCTAACACAATGAGCTATATCGCAAAGAAGGAAACATATTGATGCATGCAGACTGACGCAATAAGTGAAATTGCATATTTCACACATTACTGCATGGAGTCTGACACAATGAGCTAGATCACATAGGAGGAAACACATTGCTGCATGGAGACTGACGCCATGGATTATATTGTAGATAAGGAAACACAATGTTGCATGGAGACTGACGCAATGGGTTATCTTGTAGATTTCGTACATTGCTGCATGGAGCCTGACACAATGAACTATATCTCAAAGGAAGGAACACATTGCTACATGGAGACTGTTGCAATGGATTAAATTGCAAATTTTGCACATTGCTGCATGAAGCGTGACATAATGAGCTAAATCGCAAAAAAGGAAAACACATTGTTGCGTGGAGCCTGACGTAATGAGTTATATTGTAGAGTAGGAAACACATTGTTGCATGGAGCCTGACGCAATGAGTTGAATTGCAGATTTCGCATATTGCTGCATAGAGCCTGACGCAATGAGTTATATCACAAAAGGAAAACACATTGCTACATGGATCCTGACACAATGAGTTGAATTGCAGATTTCACACATTGCTGCATGAAACCTGACACTATGAACTAGATCGCAGAGGAGGAAACACATTATTGCATGAAGCCTGAGGCAATGAGTTAAATTGCGGATTTCGCACATTATTACATAGAGTCTAACATAATGAGCTAGATCACAGAGGAGGAAACACATTGCTGCATGAAGTCTGATGCAATGAGTTAAATTGCGGATTTTGCACATTACAGCATAGATCCTGACATAATGAGCTAGATCATAAAGAATGAAATTACATTGCTGAATGGAACATGACGTAATGAGTTAAATTGCAGAGGAAGCTATTTTGATGATTAAATCTTAGATAACTAAATCAGAGATGAGATTGGATTTTTACTGGTTGTCTGTTTTCAACCAAGGTAATAACCTAACGGAGGGCCCAAAGATATTGGTTTTGCCCAGATTATGTTTTAAAAAATGCCATGTGTGATGTACGTATATTATTTCCTAGATTGATATGGAACCCATGGTGTATGAGCATTGAGTGTGTCTGTATACCACAAATATTTTGAAAATGTTTTTGATAATTCTCCTTTATTAAACCATTGGGTTCTTGTAGTCACCAACTTCCCAATGTTGTTTGTTGCGAATTGTTATATCTCCAAGTTGATTTGAATTTGATGGAAAGTATAAGCAAGATCTTGATGTTTGTACCATAGGAATAGGCCTAAACATAGGCGCAAACATAGGCATAGTCATGGAAATAAGCGTCAATATGGACGCAGGCATGGATTTTCTTTCGATGTTTTCTAACCAGAATAAATTTTGATGCTTTATCAAATGTTTTTTGGTGTTTCGGTATGTTAGATGCACCAAATGTTGTGAATAAACTTGGGATTTTGATATGGTTATGTGTATATAACGCTTGATATAAGGCTTTTTAACAGGAAATCTACTGTCTAGATGTCTAAGAAATCTACTGCCGAGATTCAATTGAGAACTACCTTCTGCCGAGGTCTTCTAGATAATCATCTTCCGAGATTAATCAGGGGAATCTACTGTCGAGATTCGGTTATGAATTACCTTCTACCGAGGTCTTCTGGATAATCAGTTACTAAGATTAACCATGGGAGTCTACAGCTAAGATTCGATCATGGGAATCAACTGTCGAGATTCAATTGTGAGATGTCTTCTGCCGAGGTCTTCTGGATAATCAACTGCCGTGATCAACCAGGGGAATCTATTGTGTAGATTCAATTATGAGCTACCTTCTGCCGAGGTATTCTGGATAATCAATTGTCGTGATTAACCAGGGGAATCTACTGCCGAGATTATGTTGAGAGATTACCTTTTGCCGAGGTCTTTTGGATAATTAACTGCCGATATTAACCAGGAGAATCTACTTCCAAGATTCGATTGAGAATTTGTAGCTTGATTGACAATGATGATTGTCTTCACATAAAACAAGGTTTTATGCTATGCGTGTGAATTTGATTGATGCGTGAAATATAATGATCGATTGATGCATGTAATGAGTGACTTGTATATGTGCCAATGGATATTAGACGTTGAAATGCGAATGCGCAGTTGGGCTTTTTGAAGATATGCTCGACCCATGCTATTGGACTTTGTCAGATGGATGAGATGATAAGTATAGCTTGATTCTAGATCGAGGAGCCCCAATGCATGATTTATGCATCCTTATGCCTTATGATTATGAATTGAATGCTTTTTTTTATTGGTGCCCCTGTGATGGATCGTGGATGATTAAAGCGTAGAGGTTTGTCTATGCAGCGATGTTGCTTGTAATATGATGGTTGAATGTTATGCTATCATGATTTCCCGATACTCCATTTGAAGTTGAAGATTGCCATTGTAGGAGAAAGACTCACTGGAGGTTATGAAAGTGCAAGGAGAGCCCGATCTTATATGGACTGTCTTTCCCTAATTCGTTGGTAGGGTCTTGGAGGAGATTCTCAGTGATATGAACTTGGAAATAGTTTGATCATATCATGAATGACCCCAGTATTTTACATTATGCCCCTAATTAAATGAATTTTGAAAATGTTTGGCTTTTGATGGGCCATTTTGAATCAACTCCTCTTGACCGAGTCTCGCAGTGGTTTGCTTCAACATTTGAATTTTGAAAGATGTGCCCCTCAAGATATGGAGGAAGTACCCTCAGAAATAATTTTAGACCTCACCATGAACTTAACATAGATTTCCCCAAGTATTCGAAGCTTGAGAAGTTTGTACTTGAAGTTCCTTGAAGGGGAATTTGGACCCTACGTGCAGTAGGATGAACTTGGTACGTACTGCCCCAACATTTGAATCTTGGCAGGTTTCCCCTAATTACCAAGGCCTTGAGAGGTTTGTTCAAACGAGGAAACCGAGTCTTATCCTATTTTGATATGACTTGATTAAGGAATGCTCCTTCAAAAGGTATTCCCCTAATTGAACAGTTTTTTAAAACTTGATCCAAGTTGATTGAATCTTGGAATGATCACCCTTTGTCAATAGTATTTTCATGTGATATACCCCTACGATCATTAGTATTTTCCCCTGTTTAATGGGGTCCTCTTAGATGCTTTTACCCTAGTTACAAGCTTCTTGGAAATTCTACCTTTGATCAGACATTCTTTTGAAATCTCCTTGAGGCTAAGTATTGATTCGTAGATAAAATTGTATATTTTGAAAAAGCAATTCTAATGTGATGCACATGAAAGTTCTTGAAATCAAAGTTTGATTATTGAAAATAAATGGATGATTAGGAATAGATATTCAAAGAAGAAAAGTGACTAATAATTTTAATAAACATAGGAGTTAGTTTAACACAAATCTTGCTGAGTATGCTTTCATAGTGAACCTAGCTTCAATTAGGACTTTTGAAGGTTGTAACGTGGCCATTGTTCATGGTTTAAGAAATAAAAGATATAAGGCTCAAAATATATTTATCCCACCCCCATTCTCTTTGATGTTCTCCAGTCCTAATTTCAATTAATGCAACAGATGCATTTAATCTCCAAGAGAAATTCCATAGTTGCACAGATGATGAGAAGCGTAGATAAAGATCTAAGCGCTGATGAAAAGCATCGATAGGATTCAAGCATTGATAAGATATAAGCATTTATGAGAAGCATTGATGATTCTTGAGGTGGAAGTCACAAGATTATTTTCCAATTTAATTTTTTTTAATTCCTTATTTTGCATAAACCAATTCTTTTGAATTTTGGGTCCATCAGGGTACCCTGACTTTTGCCTAAGTCAAGTTTTTTTATTGTTACTTAAATTAGCGGGCTTTCTCCCTTTTTTTTTTGAATTTCTTCTTCTTTTTTTTTGATTTTGCTTTTTAAAATTTGTGACTACCACGTTGATTGTTGTAAGCTTCGCCTTCCTCGATCTTGATTGATTTACTGAGGAAACGGACACTGTGGATTTTGTCTTTGTTGATTTCCCAATCTTGGATGATGAACGCGGGAAAGATGATGTGCTCAAATCTTTTCTTAGATCGTTTTCTCAATGATGTGTCGAGGAAAGGGATATGCTTGGACCTTCTAATCAGATAAATCCCTTCTCTTGAAAATAGAATGTGTCATTGAATTAATTGAAAGACTACTTTGCCCTTGGTTAAAATTAAGGTTTTTATTTTTTAGAAAATAGAACAAAACTCCAACTTCTAGATCGAGGGGGTTAGCTATGGATCATCTCCTTATATCTCCATTATTTGGAAAATGAAACAATGCCTTACATCGTCAGCTAAGCCATACTATTAAAAAGCATACGTCATCAAAATTCAATTATTTTGTATTTTCATCATTCTCCCTCGAAGTTTGTTAATTGAGAATGGAAGAGGGAAAAAATGGAAAGTGATGAAAGAGTGAATACGAATGAAATAATTTTGAAAATATGCATGCTTATTTCAGTAGAATTACTCATCCAAAGATACAAATTTATAGAAAATGAAAATTAACAACTAACAAATCACAAATTGAAATGATATAGGCCTAATGATCTAGAGGTAAGCCCAGTTGTTGATCCACTGGCTTTAGGGTATTCTTCTTAGTCTCTGTATTTGTCAAAGCAAGAGGCGACCGTTCACCAATGGGATCCTGTGATCGGTGGGAATGAGAACTAACTATTTTGGAATGCTGGTTCGCGTTTTACGTTTGTTTTTGCAAAGTGTCGCGGTAAGCAAGAGTCGCGACCGTCTTTTATTTTATCTAACAAGGAAAGGACAAAAGCACATAAAAATTCCTTTTTGAGATTGTTTCTCGGGTTCGGGAGGTAGATTATAGAAAGGGAAGGTGTTAGCACCCTTTCTATCTGCAGTTATCCACGGGCTCTTAGGTACTTGCTCATTGTGTTTTCAAAAGTTTGCTTTTCTTTGTGATTGTGGGTTTGAAAAGGGTTTTTGTTTTGAAGAGAGTGTAAGTGCGAAAAGTTTTGTTTTTGTTTTCAAAAGAGCGAGTACTTAAAAGCATCTACCTACTCAAAAAGGAATTAAACTGTGCAAATGTCCTTTAGACAGTGCTATCCCACTATTGAGGAGTAGGTAGCACCGTCGTTGGAGTTTTTCGGGTCAATTCGATTAAGGGACGTGTGGTTACTAAAGCAATGTTAGGACGCCTTAGCGGCAACCCTAATGTCTTAGATCATTTTATCCGAGGCAACCGTTTCGAGGCGACTTATGATCTTTGGACAAGAGGGAGACATCTAAAACACCCTATACTCAATGACCACGTTCGAGGCAACCAAGTGAGACGTACCCTAAGAGTGGCATGTGCAAGTGTATTATTTTTCAGTTATATTATCTTTGTACATATTATGGTGAACTACGGTTGATTTTAAATTAAAGGTTAATCTTGTCATGCATCACCTATTTACTAACAAGCATATAAAAGTAATAAAGTGAAAAAAGATAAAATCTTAAACTATTACAACCATATCGAATTGCATGAAAATATAAAGGCAAAAATAAAATAAAAACAAGAAAAAATGAGGGTCTTTCGACCCAGGCAGCAGCACTCTTCGATTCTGCACTTTCTGGCTCTCTTCGATTTGGCCTGAGAAAGGTGAAGGCGTGACTTTCGACTGAGGCCTCACGGTCAGCATATTGTGCCTTTAGATTGGGACCAGTGGGACAGCATGTTGTGCATTTCGACTGGGACCAGAAGGGCAGTATGTTGTGCCTTTCGACTGGGCATGGAACCAGTATAGGATGCAAGCTGCCTTTCTGCCTCCTTCGATTGGGCCTGGAGTCAGTGAAGAAGCCTGAGGCTTCGTTTCATGTTCCTGTTTCCTGTTTACTTCGTTTGAAATATTAAATAGCAACGTGGCCTAAGGCCACGCTATCATTACCTCAGGGCCAGGTTAATTCTTAAAGCATCCGTAACCAAACAAAGAACCAAACCAAAAAGGGCAGCAATAAAACAAACTAAAGGGTGGAAACAAAAAAGTAACAAAAACTACGTATATATTTGAAACGAAAAGGAAGCTTATTCACATGTTATGCTAGAAATGAAGGGTTCAAGGTTAGGACTGACTTACCTTGCATGAGGCTGGAACGTGGGCTGGGCCTTTACGTGGTTTCCTTGAATGCTTCTGGATTCGAAGAGAGGAATCAGGGGCTGTGTCTTTGATACTGGATTCGAAAGAGAAGAACAAATGTGAGGTTCTTCCAACTGGATTCGAAGGATAGCAAGGTACAAGGACGTTTCAGATCCTAAGGGGATAAGTGTTTGGATTCTGGATATGTGTTTGGAGTGTTTAAGTGTTTGAAAGCCTTAGAGAATTTTCTGCAGATTCGTTCGACTGGCCAAAAGGTCCTCCTGAACATGTTGTGAAGCCTTGTATTTATAGGCAAAGTGGGCTGAAGATTTTGGAGGGAAAACAAAATGTTTTGAACAATTTGGGTAAACTCCTTTTTGCAGCCTCTGAGGAACAGTGCTTTATGCTATTTCAGTGCAAGAACGGAGCAGTGTCTCAGGACTGCTGTGCAGCAGTTCTGGCCAGTGTACCATGCCTGAACTGGGCAGCAAGCATCTTTGACTATTTCATCCTTTCATTTTGATCCTCCTTCGACCAGATTCTTCTTCCAACATACTGTTTGTCTTTCAAACAAATCACCTTTGTGCATCATTTGAAGGGGCCAAATGTGTGCTTCAAATGGACTTGCATGAAGGGAGCCATATGCCCATTCGAAAGAGGCATGCAGGAGGCAAAATGTACAGATTCGAAAGAGGCATACAGGCAGCACGCTTGGTGAATCGAAATAGGCTTGCAAGCAGCACGCTTGGTGAATCGAAATAGGCTTGCAGGCAGTAAACTTGTCCAGTCGAAACAGGCTTACAGGCAATACTTGTCCAGGTTGAAGTAGGCTTGCAGGCAGCAAACTTGTTGAATCGAAGTAGGCTTTTTTGCAGGGGCATGTGTGGAATTTTGCCTTGTAAATCTTGGCTAATATGCAGGAAAGAGGCCATATGGCCAAGTGAAATATTTGCACTAAGAGAATACAACATTCAAACGAAATCCAATATCCCAAGAAATGAACTTGCCCAAAAGGAGTCCAACGCCCAATCGAAGGATGCAAGCCAAGCTTGTGTCGAAAGAGGTCAAAAGGCCAATCGAAGGATGCAAGCCAAGCTTGTATCGAAAGAGGCCAAAAGGCCAATCGAAGGATGCTGATCGAAAGAGGCCTAAAGGCCAATCGAAGGAGCTGAAACGAAAGACACTTGTATTTCCCCAAATTTTGTCAAAATCATATTTTTATCTGTTTTCTTTTAACTTTGGTACTGGAAAATTCCAAAGTACTTGTGCAAGCTTGAACCTTGAGAATCCTTGTGAGAAAGGCCTTGAAGAATGAGAGGGAAAATTTGGGGTACAACAGTTTCCCCTGTTCAATTTTCTTAAACCTGAGGATATAGATTGGCTTTCGAGCCTTTCGTGATCCGAAGGTGGAAGATAATTGAACACTAGAGTGCCCAAAAATTTGCACTCGCATGGTGTAGTACCAGCATTGTGATGTCGGGAATGGGCTTACAGATGCCATTTGGAGATTGTTGGTAGGTGGTTTTGTCTTTGTTGACGGGTTGTCTCAATTGACAGGTTGTCTCTATTGACAGGTTGCTTCAGAAAAATCTTTAGGAATCGATTTAACTGATTTTGTCTCCATTGACCGGCTGTTTCTTCTGATGGGGTGTCCCCTTTGACGAGTTGTCTCCATTGACAGGTTGTCTCCATTGACGGGTTGTCTCTATTGACGGGTTGTCTCCATTGACGGGTTGTCTCCATTGACAGGTTGTCTCTATTGACGGGTTGTCTCCATTGACGGGTTGTCTCCATTGACAGGTTGTCTTTATTGACGAGTTGTCTCTATTGACGGGTTGTCTCCATTGACGGGTTGTCTCCATTGACGGGTTGTCTCCATTGACAGGTTGTCTCTATTGACGGGTTGTCTCCATTGACGGGTCATCTCTGTTGACGGGTCTGGCCTCAGAAAAATATTTAGGAATCGATTTTAACTGATTTTGTCTCCATTAACTGGTTTCGCCTAAGAAAAATCTTTAGGAATCGATTTAACTGATTTTGTCTCCATTGACATAGTTGAGAATTTAACTGCATCTTTCCTGAAAGGTAAAGGTCAGTCATATGCAATGCATGATATGGATCATGCAATGATGTTCTCAACATAAATGAGATTGTATGGTATGATGCGTATATGCATGTATCATGATGTATGGAAATGTGATGTTTTAGTTGGGGAAAATAAATCCCGAACGGCTGCTGGAGAGCAGGGTTGAATTCTTCGTTTCCACTGGGGATGATGAACGAAGATGATTGTAAGAATAAACCTGCAGGAGAGGATGACTCCGTTGGGGAATAAACTGGTGAAGAGATTACTCTGCGGGGAATTACTCTGTGGGGAAGAGATACTTTGCTGAGATTTTAATGATAAACTACGCTGGGGATTCCGTTGATAAGCTCTGTTGGGGATTTTGATGATGAACTCCGCTGGGGATAGGAAGAACTTCGCTGGGGAATATTAAGACCTTTTGGGGACACCCAACCTTTTTAGGGCTGATGGTAGACCAACTCTGCTTGGGGAGAGTATTGCTGATTTGTTCATAGCTGCAAGTCTCAGCTAAGGGAGCTATCATTACTGTCTTACTCTGCGGGAAGTGAAAGCATCTTAGCCATATTCTTCAGCTGAATATATACCTTTGGTACCTGGTGGACAGAGCAACTAGACCGCTCAGACAATTCTTATTGCCCCTAATTCTGATATCACCCGTAATTTGTCCTTTGTTTCGCATGTAAATATTCATGAGTAGCAATTAATGTCAGATGCATATATCAAAAATAAACATTGGACGTTCTTTGCAAAACAAAATGGATAAAGGAAAAACAGTTTGAAATTTGTCTGAAAATGAATTTGTATTGATCTTGAAGTTTGGCCTGTAAATAGGCGTTTCGTACAAGAGGCTGACGTCCTAGTAAGAGAACGCCGCCGAACCAATAGAATTTATACAATTTGTGAAAAGAAAACAAAACAGCTATGTGAATAGTCCCACTAGGTTCCAGCTCTGCTATTGCCTTTATATCTTCAAGCATCTCATCACTTTGCTACTTAGTTGAAGATGAATCTGATTGACTGGTGTCGTCTGAGCCTGATAGTTGATACCGAAGTCCGGATGCAAGGTGATCCAATGAGACATAGTGTTACGCTTTAATCCCTAACTTTTGCCTGGACCGCCCTTTCGGGTTTTCAGTCCACCGGGATACCCATTTTTGCCCAAGCCGCCTTTTCAGGTTTTCGACTTGCCGGGTGTACAGATTTTTTTTAATTTTCATCCCTTATTTTTGCCCGAACCCTTTTGGTTCGCCGGGAAGCCCTTATTTTTGCCTAGGCCAGTCAACCTAGTGGGTCTTTGATTATGCGTAGTATCTTTTTACTATGTCTGCATTGGCGGGGTGAGGAAGGTCGTCACCATCCATGGTGATTAGAATCATCGCTCCTCCTGAGAAGATGTTCTTAACCACAAATGGCCCTTCGTAAGTAGGGGTCCATTTGCCCCTGGGATCACCTTGAGGTAGAATAATGCGCTTGATTACCAGGTCCCCAACTTGATACTCTTGTCATCTTACTTTCTTGTTAAATGCCTTGATCATTCGTTTTTGGTACGTCTGACCATGACAAATAGCAGTAAGTCTCTTTTCATCGATTAGATTCAATTGATCAAGTCGGGTCTGGATCCAGTCGTCTTCGCTCAAGCCTGCATCCTTCATGATCCAAAGAGAGGGTATCTGAACTTCAATAGGCAACACTGCCTCCATACCATAAACCAAGGAATAGGGTGTTGCCCCTGTTGACGTCAGTGCTGAGGTACGGTACCCATGAAGAGCAAATGGTAACATCTCGTGCCAGTCCTTGTAAGTCACTGTCATCTTCTGTACAATCTTCTTAATGTTCTTATTTGCCGCTTCGACATCCCCATTCATCTTCGGCCGGTAGGGAGAAGAGTTGTGGTGCTGTATTTTGAATTGCTCGCAGAGCTCAGTGATCATCTTGTTATTAAGATTGGTACCATTTTCCGTAATGATCCTCTCCGGTACACCGTATTGACAGATCAGGTTGTGCCGAATGAACCGTGCCACAACGTTCTTGGTTACGGTAGCAAAGGAAGCTGCTTCAACCCACTTCGTAAAGTAATCAATCGCTACCAGGATGAAACGATGCTCGTTGGATGCCGTAGGTCTGATCTCGCCAATCATATCAATGCCCCACATTGCAAAAGGCCAAGGTGCTGTCAAGACGTTTAGAGGAACTAGAGGAATATGCACCTTATCAGCATAGACCTGTCACTTGTGACATGTCCGAAAGTGCTGATAACAGTCGGCTTCCATTGTGGACCAGTAATATCCTGCCCGGAGGATTTTCTTTGCCATGGTATGTCCACTGGAATGAGTTCCGAAGGTACCTTCATGCATCTCTGCCATGATCCTTTCTGCTTCAGTCTTGTCCATACAACGCAGTAAGGTTGAATCATGGTTACGCTTGTAAAGAATGTCATTGCTGATGAAGAACTTTGCCGCGAACCTTCTCAGAAACTTCTTGTCATTAACAGATGCACCCTCGGGGTATTCTTGAGCTTCAAGGTATCTCTTCACCTCATGACACCAGGGTTTTTCTGTTACCTCTTCAGTCTCAAGATGACAACAATGTGCAGGTTCATCCAATTTCCAGATAATGATCTGGGGGGCCTCGTTGTCCCATTTGACTTCGAACATAGAAGACATCGTAGCCAGCGCGTCCGCCAACTGATTCTCCTCTCTCGGGAAGTGTTCAAAGGTTACCTCCTCAAAGTGGGGAAGCAACGTCAACACATACTCCTTATAAGGAATAAGATTTGGGTTTTTCGTATCCCACTCTCCTTTGATCTGACTGATCACGAGAGAGGAATCTCCAAAGACACTCAGAAACTTAATCCTTAGGTCAATTGCTGCTCGAAGACCCACATATTGTTGGTGCATTTAAACATAATCGGGCGGTAAACGGAGTATGAGAGCCTTCAGGAGATATGATCACAGCGCCAATGCCATTACCCAAAGCGTTCGAAGCTCCATCTAAGTACATAGACCATCGGGATCCCTCCTCAGGTCCTTCATCTGGTCCAGGTGTCTCACAATCAATCACTACCAAGATATTCTCGTCTGGAAATTCAAAGTTCATAGACTGGTAATCCTCCACTTCCTGATGTGCCAAATGGTCTGCCACTACACTTCCCTTGATTGCTTTTTGAGTCGTGTACTGGATGTCATACTCAGTCAAGATCATCTGCCATCTTGCTATTCTTCCGGATAAGGCAGGCTTTTCGAAGATATACTTGATTGGATCCATCTTTGAAATTAACAGAGTAGTGTGAGTCAGCATATACTATCTCAGCCGGCGAGCAGCCCATGCCAAAGCGCAGCAAGTTTTCTCAAGCAGTGAGTATCGGGTCTCACAGTCGGTAAACTTTTTGCTAAGGTAATAAATAGCATGCTCTTTTCGGCCAGACTCGTCATGCTGCCCCAGCACACACCCCATTGAATTGTCAAGTACTGTCAAGTATAAGATTAGAGGTCTCCCTTCAACTGGTGGCATCAAAATGGGTGACTCCTGGAGATACTCTTTGATTCTTTCGAAAGCGGCCTAACATTCATCGTTCCAACGTACCACTTGATCTTTCTTCAGCAGCTTGAAGATTGGCTCACAAGTAGCAGTTAGGTGTGAGATGAATCGAGCAATGTAGTTCAGTCGTCCTAGAAAGCCTTTGACTTCTTTCTCTGTCTTGGGAGCTGGCATCTCTTGTATGGCTTTCACCTTGGCATGATCCACTTGAATGCCTTTGTCGCTTACAACGAAACCTAGCAATTTTCCAGACCTCACCCCGAAGGTGCATTTGTTCGGGTTCAATCTCAGCTTGTACAACTTCAACCTGTCAAACAGCTTTTGTAGATGGTCAAGGTGTTCCTCCTCCGTTTGGGACCTCGCAATCATATCGTCGACGTATACTTCAATTTCATGATGGATCATATCATGAAACAAAGCAACCATGGCACGTTGATATGTTGCCCCAGCATTTTTCAACCCAAAAGGCATGACCTTGTAACAAAAGGTACCCCACTGAGTAACAAAAGTGGTCTTCTCCATGTCTTCAGGAGCCATCTTGATTTGATTATAACCGGAGAAACCATCCATAAAGGAGAATACCTTGTGCTGAGCAGTATTGTCAACCAGAACGTCGATGTGAGGCAGAGGGAAGTCATCCTTAGGGCTTGCCCTGTTCAAATCTCTGTAATTAACACACATTCTGACCTTACCATCTTTTTTCGGTACCGGAACCACATTGGCGACCCACAGAGGGTAAGAAGTTACTGCTAGAAAACCGGCGTCAAATTGTTTCATAACTTCGGCCTTGATTTTCTCAGACATCTCCGGGCGCATACGGCGAACCTTCTGTTTTATCGGAGGGCAGTCTTCCTTGGTAGGCAGGCGATGAACCACGATGTCCGTATCCAACCCAGGCATATCTTCATTAGACCAGGCAAAGATCTCAACATAGTCATGCAGCATCTGAATCAACCGTTGTTTCACACTAAGCTCTAGATTTGCATCGATCTTTACTTCCTTCTTGTCTGTCTCAGTACCCAGATTCACCATTTCCACTGGCTCTTCATGTGGTTAAATTGCCCTCTCTTCTTGGAGTAGCAGTCTTGCAAGTTCACCTGGCACTTCGCAATCATCTTCACCTTTGTCTTCGGCTAAGTTGATCGGATTTTCGAAGTCATAACCGGCAGTAGCAGAGTTGTTACCAGTGAGATCCAGAGTGGATGGAGACCTGTATAGGTGAGTGTGTGTAAAAATAGCTGTTTTGCAATATATAATAAAGAAAAACAAAGAGCACAAAATGCAAAAACGTCCAATGCTTTTATTAATGATATATGAAAATGGCACACAAAAGCCCTCACAAATGAAGCCACGGTGCCCCGGGTAAGACATCGGGCCATAAAGTTTCAAAGCATTGTCTGTTACAAATTCAAAACAAAGAGTTCATTACTGGGTAACAAAAGTAATTGGGATGAAGTCCTTTGCTGTCCAGTTGCTTGGTCCACCGTTGGTCGTAGGGTAGATCCAGCTGTCGAATTCAGACTCCTCCACATCATCTTCAATGGTATTTACTCCCGAGTTGCTGATGAACACAAGAGGTCTTCCCATCCTTGCACTATGAACAGCCCTTTGAGCTTCTGCCGTGAAACCCAAACCAAACTTGTTAGTCTTCTGAGTGAAATCAGGAAGTCGGCCCCAGTTTGAATACTCACCCTTCTCAATAACAGCTCGGGCGTCCTTTAAGGAAGCCGTCTTCATAGGAGAATCTTCAACCACAGTCTCAGCTGATGCCAGTGTCTGAGGAACCTCTTCAAAGTGCTGAAATGGGGTCTCAATGAATTCCCCATCCATCTCCACATATCTGAATGTGTTGAGGTGGCTGACCATATACTCTTCCTCCCCTTGTACTGTCACAATCTTCCCTCTGACCGGGTACTTCAGCTTCTGATGGAGCGTTGAGGTTACAGCTCCAGCTTTGTGGATCCATGGACGACCCAGCAAACAAGAGTAGAATGGCCGAATGTCCATCACGTAGAATGTAGAATTGAAGACCTGAGAACCAACTTTAATTGGAATATCAACCTCACCATGCACCATCCTTTTAGACCCATCAAAGGCCCGGACAACAATGTTACTTGGCTTCAGCTCCAACCCTTTGCAATCCAACCTATCTAGAGCTTTCTTGGGCAAGACGTTCAATGAGGAACCAGTGTCAACCAACACATGTGCAAGAGTAGTGCCCCTGCATTCAATGGAGACATGCAGGGCATCATTATGGTTCTTCCCTTTAGCAGTCAGATCAGCGTCGGAGAAACCCAACCCATTATCAGCAGTTAAATTGGCCACACAATCGGTAAACTGATCAGCTGATGTCTCTTGTGGCACGTGGGCCATCTTCAGGAAGGTAATCAGAGCATTGGCATGGGCCTCTGAACACAACAATAGTGATAACATTGAAATCTTGGATGGGGTTTGCCCCAGTTGCTCAACTACATTATAATCACTCTTCTTAATAATCTTCAGAATCTCTTCTATCTCCGGTATGGAAGCTTCAACAGTGGTTGTCTTTGGCGCCTCCGTCTGGGCAGGCATATCAGTGGTGATCCCTTTGCCTCGAGCGTCAAAGGACTCGGCGACAGGGGTAAGGAGAGGAACTTGATCAGGAACAGTAGTGGGTACACTTTTAGGTGTAATGACAACTGGTCTTTGGGCAGTTGATGGAGCAATATCAGGTGAGAAAAGTCTACCGCTGCAGGTGACTTTTGCAGGTCCAGTAATGTTGCTGACGCCGGTATCAGCATTAAACTTTTGTTTAACTCCGAGAACATAAACATCTGCCCCAAAGTGCCAAGGGACAAATTTGTCAGAGGTGTAGGGGATGGGCCCCGGAACAGTGATGATTACAGGTGCGATCTTCGGAACAGGCGTAATCCTGACAGGCTTCCTCGAGGGAGCCTTGGGAGAATTGTTGAAAATGGTAATGATGGCAACTTATTCAGTAGGAATGGATGGAACAAATGTCTTTTCAAACAGGATCTCTTTTCAATCCATCAGGTTTTGGATACCTGACTTCAAAGATGGGCAACCAGTAGGTAAAACAGAACACATATGGCAACCTTCACCACAGCCCGGAAATAAACCGGCTAGCAACAGGTTGTTCTTGACAGTCATCATAGGGGTAAGAATATCATCCACAGAAACTACAAACAAGTCTTCCTCTACAATATTCACTCCATGCTTGGGCATGGGAGCAGTTACAACATTGGGCCTCTCTGGTGCCTCAAACTCAATCTCCTTTGCATCAATCGGGTCTTGGACCTTATTCTTCAAAGTCCAACAATCATCCGTATTATGCCCCGGGCTCTCAGAGTGATAAGCGCAGCGGGAATTGGGGTTATACTTTGGTGATGTAGTATTCGGATTCTTTGGGGCTTCCCCTAGAGTCACCAAATTGGTTCTCAGCAACTGTGGCAGAATCTGAGACAAAGTCATGCTGACACGGGTGAATTGCCTTCGAGGTCTCTCATCCCTTTGTTGGTTGTGATGCTGAGGAGCACCAGCAGGTTTTGAAATAACAACCGCATTGACAGCTTGGCGGTGTTCGGGTCTATTCTGTCTTCTTGAACTGTAGACAGCACTGGACTATTTCCTAAATGGTTTCTTCTCGGTGCTCGATGAGGCACCCTTTTGTATCTTCCCAGCTTTGATACCAGCTTCAATCCTCTCACCAGTCAAGATGAGGTCTGTAAACCCGGCTGAAGAGCTTCCAATCAGATGATTAAAGAACGGACCAGACAGGGTCCCCAAAAACATATCAACAAGTTCACGATCGGCCAACGGTGGTTTCACCCTTCTGGCAAGGTCTCTCCATCTTTGAGCATACTCTTTAAATCCATCACCCGTTCCTATTGACATACCCTGGAGTTGGGTACGCGTAGGAGCAAGGTCGGAGTTATACTGGTACTGTCTGTAGAATGCAGTAGCCAAATCCTCCCAGCTGCGAATACTGGCTCCATCCAGTTGATAGAACCACTCAAGCTGAGTCCCTGAAAGACTGTCTTGAAAGAAATGGATCCACAAGTTCTTATCAGCAGTGTAAGGTTGGATCTTCCTCACATATGACCGGAGGTGCAGCTTTGGACAGGAAGCTCCGTCATATTTGGCAAAGGCAGGCGCCTTGAACTTATGGGGAATCACCACCCCAGATGATAGACCCAGATCTCCGAAGTCCAGACCGGGCACCTTCTGTATCTCCATAGCGCTCAAGCGGTCTTCCAACTGTTTGTACTTATCCTCAGCGGGAGGATACTGTTCTTCATCATAGTCTATCTCGTTGTCGGAGACCATAGGGCTAGGAGCACTCCTTTCTTGTGGACTAACCTTCCCTCCAGATGAGGTGGTCAGATCAACTTCATTCTGCAACCCGCTTCCAAATCTGCGTCCAGCATTGAACAAGATGGTCCTCTTCTTCTTCTTATATCTCTCTTTCAGAATCAGGGTCTTCAAGTCCTGTTGACCCTTAGCTAGGCTCATGACCAACTCTTGAAACTGGGCATTCTGGGCCTGGAGGGCCTTGATAGCTTGCTCAGTGGAGGGTTCAGTAGACATGATGATTGCTGAAATAAACACCGAAGAAGATAAGAGACATGTAAAAGGGTACCTGTTTATGAAGTGCATGAGATGAAATGCGTATGATTTATGATTTCAAACACAATCGAGATTCAAATTTTTAAACAAGAAAAGAAACACACTTCATTGGATTTAACTTCAGAATTTAAACCGTCCAAAAAATTGCCCTTAGGCGTTACAAGAATGGAAATACTGAAAAGTAAATAAAAACTGTAAAAGAAAACATCAAAAGTCCATCAATGCTCCCATGGTCTCCTCTTCTCGGTGCGGATATAATCATTCAGGGCCTGCTCATTCTCCAGTTGCCTAGTCAGCCTCTGGATCTTTTGCTCTTGTTCATTGAACCTTTCCCGATAAGAATCCCGTTCTTCCCGCAGCTGCGTCCAAGACCTCTTCAGTGTCCCAATATCAGTGGGTATATGAGGATGGAGAACAGTTGGAAGAACCCCTTCCTCATTTGCAACTTCAAGAGTAATAGGTCTGACAACTTCATATGGCATACCTAGCTTCTGGGCACGGATGCGGACCCATCTGAGATATGGCTCCATTGGTAGAGAAGTCTTTGGTCCCAACTCATGTGGGTCAGATCGGTGAACTCTATCCCAAGACCAGATGAATCTACGACGCAGCTCGTCGCTATCTCCCTGAAAATCAAAGATGATATGAGGCATCAACATCTCATGAGGCCCTTCTCTCCTGGCTCTTCCAAACTGACGGAGAGCTAAACATGGGTTATAAGAAATTCCTCCATGGGTTCCTAGCAGGGGAACATTGGGATACTCTCCACAGCGATCAATGACAGTCAGCTCGTCCAAGCCTTTGAGAGTCCAGATAATGTCATTATTAGTAAGAGACATTACCCTAAAAGCCCATCCCATTCCTTCTTGGTTCTTCAGTACAGACTTAGGGAGGTGCGAAATAAACCACCTCGACAATAAAGGAACACAGCACATCAAAGTTCCCCGCTTTCGGGCAGTACGAGCATATAGCTGATGAAGGATATCACCTAAGAGAGTGGGTACAGGGTTCCGAGAGATGAAGATCCTTATGGCATAAATATCAACAAAAGTGTCAGGATTTGGAAACAATACCAGACCATAAATCAAGAGAGCCAGAATGTCCTCCTACGCCTGGAAGTCTAAGCTGTCCTAGAAGTACTTAGCCTTGCCAACCAAAAACTTAGTCAGGAAACCTTTAGCTCCACTCCTAGTCTCCCAGTTAGCCATTACCTCCTCTTTGGTCAAGTGAAGGGCTGCAGCAATTTCTTTGGGCTTAAGAGTCTTTTCCCAACCAGTGAATGGAGTCTGCTCCAAAACAGAGATACCTAGCAGCTCAGAGAATTCTTCCAGGGTAGGAACCAGCTGGAAGTCTTGAAAGGTGAAGCAATGATATAGGGGATCATAAAACTGGACCAGGACACTCATCATTTGTTCGTCCAACTTTGAGGTTACTAAACTGAGAAGAGAACCATGCCTCCTGATGAAGGAAGTAGTGTCTAGAATCCTGACAACCAACTCTTTAAGCAAAGTAGGTACTTGAACAAAGTTGATTTGGATAGTATTCCTACACATCATGATGTCCTACAAAACAGAGCAAAGATGAAACCCTCTTGTCTTTGAAATAGGTTAGTCCTTATGCAAGATGTATGCAATGTTTATGATGTTATGATGTCATGGTAAAGGCACACCAAAAGGCAAACATGGTAAAGGGCACACAAGTCACACAAGAGAGCTCTTAGATTTCAGGCTTGCATGGAGCTTAGGTACTACCCTCTTTCAGTTTAGTTGGTTAAGACATGTCCTAAAAATAGTAACCGGGTTCTAGAGGATCTCAATATCACTGACTACCCTCAATCAGTCATAATTCCAGTTTAGCAATCTTTTCTTGCGGCCGGAACCATCGCGAGAGTTTAGTCTCAATGAGTGTAGCATACTGCTATTGTTCTATGGCCAAGTTGGTCAATTTAAGGTTCTAAGGTCAGTTGGTGCTTAATGACTCCTTAGAAGACCCATATTCTCCTCGTTCCAACACAAGGGATATCGGTACAGACCAAGGTGTCACACCAACGTAGCTACTGCTTCATCTGTGTCGGTCTACGTCGGACAGATCCCTCACAGTTTACTGCTACTTACCTAAAGGGTATCCCCATATCCGGGTTAGGATCTATAGAACTCCGATACAAGCCCACAAAATTAAAGCATACAAAGCATACAATTGAAAACACAAGTGATCTAATCCTAAGGTACACCTCACTTATAATATTCCCCAGTAGAGTCGCCAGTTCTGTGATCGGTGGGAATGAGAACTGAGTGTTTTGGAATGCTGGTTCGCGTTTTGCGTTTGTTTTCACAAAGTGTCGCGGTAAGCAAGAGTCGCCACCGTCTTTTATTTTATCCAACAAGGAAAGGACAAAAGCACGGAAAAATTCCTTTTTGAGATTGTTTCTCGGGTTCGAGAGGTAGATTATAGAAAGGGAAGGTGTTAGCACCCTTTCTATCAGCGGTTATCCACGGGCTCTTAGGTACTTGCTCATTGTGTTTTCAAAAGTTTGCTTTTCTTTGTGATTGTGGGTTTGAAAAGGGTTTTTATTTTGAAGAGAGTGTAAGTGCGAAAAGTTTTGTTTTTGTTTTCAAAAGAGCGAGTACTTAAAAGCATCTACCTACTCAAAAAGGAATTAAACTGTGCAAATGTCCTTTAGACAATGCTATCCCACTATTGAGGAGTCGGTAGCACCGTCGTTGGAGTTTTTCGGGTCAATTCGATTAAGGGACGTGTGGTCACAAGCAATGTTAGGACGCCTTAGCGGCAACCCTAATGTCTTAGATCATTTTATCTGAGGCAACCGTTTCGAGGCGACTTATGATCTTTGGACAAGAGGGAGACATCTAAAACACCCTATACTCAATGACCACGTTCGAGGCAACCAACTGAGGCGTACCCTAAGAGTGGCATGTGCAAGTGTATTGTTTTTCAGTTATATTATCTTTGTACATATTATAGTGAACTACGGTTGATTTTAAATTAAAGGTTAATCTTGTCATGCATCACCTATTTACTAACAAGCATATAAAAGTAATAAAGTGAAAAAAGATAAAATCCTAAACTATTACAACCATATCGAATTGCATGAAAATATAAAGGCAAAAATAAAATAAAAACAAGAAAAAATGAGGGTCTTTCGACCCAGGCAGCAGCACTCTTCGATTTTGCACTTTATGGCTCTCTTCGATTTGGCCCGAGAAAGGTGAAGGCGTGACTTTCGACTGAGGATTCACGGTCAACATATTATGCCTTTAGATTGGGACCAGTGGGACAGCATGTTGTGCTTTTCGGCTGGGACCAGCAGGGCAGCATGTTGTGCCTTTCGACTGGGCCTGGAACCAGTATAAGATGCAAGCTGCCTTTCTGCCTCCTTTGATTGGGCCTGGAGACAGTGAAGAAGCCTGAGGCTTCATTTCATGTTCCTGTTTCCTGTTTACTTCGTTTGAAATATTAAATAGCAACGTGGCCTAAGGCCACGCTATCATTACCTCAGGGCCAGGTTAATTCTTGAAGCATCCGTAACCAAAAAAAGAACCAAACCAAAAAGGGCAGCAATAAAACAAACTAAAGGGTGGAAATGAAAAAGTAACAAACACTACGTATATATTTGAAACGAAAAGGAAGCTTATTCACATGTTATGCTAGAAATGAAGGGTTCAAAGTTAGGACTGACTTACCTTGCTTGAGGCTGGAACGTGGGCTGGGCCTTTACGTGGTTTCCTTGAATGCTTCTAGATTCGAAGAGAGGAATCAGGGGCTGTGTCTTTGATACTGGATTCGAAAGAGAAGAACAAATGTCAGGTTCTTCCTACTGGATTCGAAGGATAGCAAGGTACAGGGACGTTTCAGATCCTAAGGGGATAAGTGTTTGGATTATGGATATGTGTTTGGATTCTGGATATGTGTTTGGAGTGTTTAAGTGTTTGAAAGCCTTAGAGAATTTTCTGCAGATTCGTTCGACTGGACAAAAGGTCCTCCTAAACATGTTGTGAAGCCTTGTATTTATAGGCAAAGTGGGCTGAAGCTTTTGGAGGGAAAACAAAATGTTTTGAACAATTTGGGTAAACTGCTCTTTGCAGCCTCTGAGGAACAGTGCTTTATGCTATTTCGGTGCAAGAACGGAGCAGTGTCTCAGGACTGCTGTGCAGCAGTTCTGGCCAGTGTACCATGCCTGAACTGGGCAACAAGCATCTTTTACTATTTCATCCTTTCATTTTGATCCTCCTTCGACCAGATTCTTCTTCCAACATACTGTTTGTCTTTCAAACAAATCACCTTTGTGCATCATTTGAAGGGGCCAAATGTGTGCTTCGAATGGACTTGCATGAAGGGAGCCATATGCCCATTCAAAAGAGGCATGCAGGAGGCAAAATGTCCAGATTCGAAATAGGCATACAGGCAGCACGCTTGGTTAATCGAAATAGGCTTGCAAGCAGCACGCTTGGTGAATCGAAATAGGCTTGCAGGCAGTAAACTTGTCCAGTCGAAACAGGCTTGCATGCAATACTTGTCCAGGTCGAAGTAGGCTTGTAGGCAGCAAACTTGTTGAATCGAAGTAGGCTTTTTTGCAGGGGCATGTGTGGAATTATGCCTTGTAAATCTTGGCTAATACGCAGGAAAGAGGCCATATGGCCAAGTGAAATATTTGCACTAAGAGAATACAACATTCAAACGAAATCCAATATCCCAAGAAATGAACTTGCCCAAAAGGAGTCCAGCGCCCAATCGAAGGATGCAAGCCAAGCTTTTGTCGAAAGAGGTCAAAAGGCCAATCAAAGGATGCAAGCCAAGATTGTATCGAAAGAGGCCAAAAGGCCAATCAAAGGATGCTGATCGAAAGAGGCCTAAAGGCCAATCGAAGGAGCTGAAACGAAGAACACTTGTATTTCCCCAAATTTTGTCAAAATCATATTTTTATCTGTTTTCTTTTAACTTTGGTACTGGAAAATTCCAAAGTACTTGTGCAAGCTTGAACCTTGAGAATCCTTGTGAGAAAGGCCTTGAAGAATGAGAGGGCAAATTTTGGGGTACAACAGATCCCTTCTTCAAAAGTCAACTGCTTATTATCGATCAAATCTTGGACCTTGTGTTTGAAATTCCAACAACTTTCAAGGGTGTGTCATGGAGAGTTGGCATGATACTCTCACCTTGCATTTTCATCATATTTAGGCGGGAGTGTCACATTTGGAGGACTCAGTGACCTCTGCTCTACCAAAGATACCTTGAGTAAATGTTGTAGTAGCTGACTGTGCGGTATGGGAAGTGGATCAAATATCCTTGGTTGTAATTTTTGTCTTCCCCTTTGTTGGGAATATCCATTCTATTAATAGGGTTGTAGTAGTTACTATTAAGGTGGGGGAACTTTCCATAGTGGTGGCATTTGTGGTGTTGAATAGGCTTGTGGCTGGGATGACGAAGGGTTACCTTCACTCCTTAGTAATAATTGCACGATAAAGTTCATTTGAGTCTTCAATTAGTGGACCTCATCCTTAAATAGTTTTTTTGCCTCTTTTGAGTTCCTATATGGCTTCTTGAGACATGCTTTGAGTTCTCTTGTGAGAATCTTGCTAGTTGATCATAATTGGATAAGGGTGGAAGTGTAAATGATATGAACTTTGTGCAAATGGATGAAAAATGAAAATGTATGAAAATACTTGGGTGTGCAAAAAAAGTTTCATGGATATGCAATGCGGCGCAGGCGTAGTATGAGGGTAAACATAGGGATACCCTATACATGTTTAATGGTAGATATGGAAATGATAACATCCTACACTGACTCGGAGATTGAGACAGGCAGGAACTCTTTAAGGATGTAGATAATGATAGACATGGATATGATGATATCCTTCATTGCCTCAGAGATTGAGACAAGCATGAATTTCTTTAGGATTATGGCCTAATAAAAGACGACGAGAAATCCCTACAAGTTAGGGATTATGACATAGACGGAAGCCCTACGAGCTAGAGATAGTAGTAGAAAAAAAAGATAACCCTTGTGGGTTTACAGATTGGAGTGGGATTTGTGAAAGGTATCCTTAGAAGGAAGGCTTTTAGTTTTGGCCTAAGAATATTCTTCCCTCCCTATAAGGTGGTTTTCTTAAGGGTATCATGAATAACACTAGAGGGAAAGGCATAAGATCCTCCCTTAAGAAGAGTCTCTTTACAGACCAAGACTTTCGTCTCTAGGTCATGAAATGTCTCATTATGAGTTTTTGGTTTAAAGGTTGTACAAAGAGTCATAGGTGTCGTTCCAAAGTCCTACTTTCCAAGAGGATGTCTCTCGAGAGGTATTCCTTTTACGAAATTCCACTGACTCTAAGTCGTCACATAAACTCAAAGGGCTGATGTATCCCCTTGGCTAATAGACGAACCTTCTTTCTAAGACTTTTTGAAAATATTTTTGTAATAATTTAAATCCCACCACAGATATAATATGATAAAATAATAAGAAAAATAAATAAATAAATTCAAAATAAAGAAAAACCAAAAAATAAGAAAAAAACCTAAAACCTAAAGAAGAGGCTTCTAAACCTATAGTTGAGTCCCCAACAGAGTCGCCAGCTGTTGTAACTGGTTTTTAAATCAGAGTCGCCAACCTTAATTTTTATTCTTAGGAAGGGGGTATAAAGGATAACCCTAAAAAATTTAGATATTATAGATTGTTGACTCGGTTTTAGACTAGGGGAAGGTGTTAGGCACCCCTTGTCTACCTTGTTCACAAGGATACTAGGGTTAGAAGCGCAATTTTTAGGAAATAAGATTTTAATGCTTTATTAGGGAAACTCGACACAATTTTGATCGTATTCCTACATATCCTCTTAGGAGGAATCAGAGTCCTATTTCGTACTTCGCAGTTGGTTTGTGTTTTTTATAGATTGCGAAGATATTCGCATTTTTCGCACGTTTAGTCTAGGTGTCGTGAATGGCAGAGATTATTAGACTAAACACGCAGTTGATTTGAATGTATTCACAATCTTTTTTAAAGTTGTTTATTGAATTAATTTGATTTAAGAAAATAAGTTGTAGATGGTTAAATTATCTTAATATATTAATTATTGAAAATATCCTATTTAAATGCATGGATAAAAATAAAATTTAATGCAATAAATAAAATAATGTTTTAATTAGTTGGAAAATAATATATTTATATGGGAAAAATAAATAAGAGAATATTAATAATTATAAAAATATAAAAATATAAATATTGTAAATAATGAAAATATAAAAGAAATATAAAAATATAAAAATAATAAAATAAATAAAATAATAAAAATGCAGGGGGGTGTAAGTGAACTAGGTTTGCAAAACCATATGGGTGTTAAAAGCATGGGTCTGAATTCAGATATTGAATTCAGGCCCAAAGGAAAGGGGGTGCACAATTGCACTACAAAGTAAAACCAAGGGGGGTGTAGAGCAATGAGCCCAAGTCTAGATTTTGGATTGGGCCCATTAAGGTTGGGGGTGTGCTTTTTGCTCATTTTAACAACAAAAAAGAATGAGGTGTGTAAAGCATATGGGCCAGGCCCAACGCTTGGGGAGGGGGTCCTCTAGGCAATGTATGTGAGAGTGTGTGATAATTACTATGGACGCGCGTGTTAGTACTGTATGATGAGGATCGTGAGGATGGGATCGAGGGGAGAACGATAATTCGGGGGGTGGCATGCACGCGATTATAGAATATACTATATTTTATTTTCATAGAAAAAACACAATGTTTGTGTTATCTTCTTCTATTTCTCCGCATATCCCTCTCTTCCTCTCCAACAACAAAACCCTAGCCTCCTATTCCCGGCGGCACCGTCTCTCGGTTCTCCTTTATGATACCATCACCACACTCATACAACCCTTTATCAACTCCTAAAATCCCAGATGACAATAGTTATATGAAAAGAAAAAGCTAGGTTTATTTAGTACCCCTTTTTCTGAATCTGTTTGTCTTTCTTCAATTTCGTCAATCGCTAACCCTCCCTCCTCTTTCTGTAAACTGACCTATGTTTTATAGTATTTTAGGGATTTAGATAGATTAGGAAACGAATTGCTTTGTCTGTAAATTTTAATTAGAAATTGATTAGGGTTTGAATTCTTGTCTGTAAATTTATATAAACCTTTAATTTGTTTCTGTATTTGTTTCATTATGCATTGATTTTGTTTCTGTATTTATATAACGACAATTTATATATGTTTTAATGTTGTCTTATGAGATTAGATTGAGTTTGGATCTGAACAATAACTGTTTTCAAAAACCTGATTTTTTGTGGGCCTCTAGTGTTTGGGCCAACAACGTTCTGGAAGCCTTTTTCACTAGCCAATTTTCTCTTAAAAAACAGAAATCAATCTTTATTAAAATTATAATATCAATATTTAATAATAGTGAAAATGATGTTGATATTAATAATTAAACAAATATTCTTTTCAAAACAAATCCAAAAACTGAAATGGGCTATGTTGTTTTAATTCATTGGGCTTCAATAAATGGGCCTTATTGAAGTATCCACCTCTTTCTTGATAAAACATTTTTTTTAAATAAATTTCTCACATACCCTCCCTATTATAACTTAAATGGGCTTATGCATCATTTTTATAAGAGAAACCAAATGGGCTTTCAAAAATTACCTGGGTCTTTTCCGATTTAAAAAAAAAGCGTAAGAGTCTTTTAACAATGTAAAAACCCCTTTCAAATTTAAATGAATAAAACGTAATGGGCCTAAAAATCTACATGGGTTTTTGTGATTTAGAAGAAAAAAACCATTAAACCCCCCTCTTAAAACTAAACCCCATGAACATATCATAAATCAAAAAGGATAATCCTATAAAAAGGGTTAGGAATTAGCATGGCAAATTTGGGGTATGACACATACATTTACAAAACTTATATGAATGTCTGCGAAAGTTCAAACTAAGGTTGAATCCATATATATATATATATATATATATATATATATATATATATATATATATATATATATATATATATATATATATATATATATATATATATATATATATATATATATATATATATATATATATACATATGTACATTTGGTGTCAGGTCATGAAATTTATTGGGTTTTATTGTAAGTCATTATGGTATTGAGGTAGATCCCGACAAGGTGAAAGCCATACAAGAAATGCCAGCTCCAAGGATAGAAAAAGAGGTTTGTGGTTTCTTAGGATGATTGAATTACATTTAAAGGTTCATATCGCACATAACTGCTACGTGCGAGACTATATTCAAATTACTCCGAAAATATTAGACAATGATATGGAATGATGATTGTCAAACAGCCTTCGAGACGATAAAGCAATATTTACAAGAGCCACCAATCTTGATGCCACCGGTTCCTGGGAAACCTCTCATCATGTACTTAACAATTCTTGAAGGGTCAATGAGATGTGTATTAGTCATATACCAAGTCAACGGTGAATTGGACACTAAACATCCCAAATTGATTCCATATCGAGATCATGTTTTGAAGCTAGCTACGAAATTTACCGAAATTACATTCAATCATATTCCACGAGAAGAAAATCAGATGGCATACGCCTTGGAAACTTTATCAACCATATTCAAAGTGATCTGGCCAAACCACGAACCACGCTTTACAATTAGACATTTTGAAGAACCTGCACATTGCCTTGCCATTGAAGAAGGACCGAATAACAAGCCTTGGTTCTATGACATCAAAAGGCATCTCGAGAAATAAGAATATCCAGAAAATGCCTATGTGATTGACAAGCGAACTCTGCAGAAGCTAGCTTCAAAGTTCTTTCTGAATGGTGATGTATTATACAAAATAAAATACAATATGGTGTTACTCAGGTGCATCGAGAAACATGAATCATATACACTTATGAGATGAATCAATGAAGGAACTTTTGGAACTCATACAAATTGGCATGCCATGGCTAGAAAAATCTTGTGAGAAGGTTATTATTAGTTGACAATGGAAGATGATTGCTTTAATTACACAAAGACATGTCACAAAGGCCAAATATACGCTGATAAATTGCATGTGCCACCGACTCCTTTGAATGTCCTAAGTTCTCCTTGGCCATTTTCAATATCAGGAATTGATATGATAGGAATGATCGAACCAAAAGCCTCTAACAGACAACGGTTCATACTAGTCTCCATCGATTACTTCACCAAGTGGGTGGAAGCTATGTCCTATGCAAATGTGACAATAGAAGTGGTTACTCATTTCATCAAGCAGAATCTTATATGCAGATATGGGGTTCCAAGCAGAATCATTACAAACAATGAGTCCAACTTGAACAATAAAATGATGAAGGAGTTATGTGATGACTTCAAAATTGAGCATCATAATTCCTCACCATATCGGCCCAAGATGAACGCGGCCGTTGAAGCTTCCAATAAAAATATCAAGAAAATCATTCAGAAAATGGTGAAGACATACAAAGATTGGCACAAAATGCTCCCCTTTGCTCTATATGGCTATCGTACTTATGTACGTGCATCAACATGTGCAACTCCTTTCTCTCTCTTATATGGCATGGAGGTAGTACTCCCTGTTGAAGTAGAGATTCCATCACTACGAGTTCTAATGGAAATGAAACTTGAAGAGTCAGAATGGGTTCATACGTGGCTTGATCAACTTAACCTCATTGAAGAAAAACGCTTGACAGCTTTGTGCCACGGTCAATTATACCAAAAGAGAATGAAGAAATCATTTGACAAGAAGGTTCGTCCTCGGGTGTTCAAAGAAGGAGATTTGGTGCTCAAAAATATTCTACTACCTCTCCTTGATTCACGTGGTAAATGGACACCCAACTACGAAGGTTCGTACGTGGTAAACACAACATTCTCAGGTGGTGGTCATATCCTCACAACAATGGATGGGGAAGAACTGCCACATCCGACAAATTCTGACGCACCCAAAAAATCCTATGTACAAAGAGCTAGCTAAGTTCGAACCATAAACGGGCGACTTAGGAAAAAAGGAGTGTCCAAGTGGATTAAAAACCCTAAAGGGAGATCTAGGAAAAAATTAGGGACATACTTAAAAAAATTATCCCGATGGATTGAAAACCTGAAAATGGCGATCCAGGAAAAATTCAGGGATCTTGTCCAAAATAAAGAACAAATAGGCTGCGATCTAAGAACCACGACTACAACCATGAAAGAGAGGGATTAATCCAAATCGTGTGACTCGGAAGCAAAAGAGATTGGAGCTATCAAAAGGACATTGAAGAAACAGCAGTAACAATTATCATTTTCATTGTCGCTTTCAGTTTTATTAAAACTTTTTGTGATTACCTCTTTTTTAGGAATTGCATCTTGTACTCGCGCCTATTCATAGGAATATTTATCAATTAAACATTTACTTTTTCAATCTTCCTATTGTGTTTTTTCCTTTTCAAACTTGTTTTCAAAATACTATGATTATTTCTTATGAATACTGCGTTGAAATCATTTTGGGGATTTGAAAAATAAAAGCATTTGATATAACATCAAAAAGCATTTTGGTAAGAAAAACATCGAAATAAAATCCATGACTACGTCCATGCCTACGATCATAGCCATATCCACGCCTATGTCGGTAACTATGTTCACGCTTACGCCTGCGACACAAATATCATAATCTTGCTGACACCATTTGTTGTACCCAAATTTTTGCCCCTAAGATCCCTTCATCATACCATATTGTTTCAATCACCACAAAATCACATTAGGGCTTTTGGTTCTTCTCCCTATCTTTAGCTCTGCTCTTTGAGGAGGTACCAAGCACCTTGACTTGTTTTCTTTGGTGGTCATGGATAGTTTGCTTTGATTTTCTCTCTAAATTAACAAATACAATATTGGTTTGTCTTACTTGTTAATAATGTAGGTAAAGGCAATGAGGATTAGCAAGTTGTATCATGGGTTCATGAGTTTATTTCCATGCCCTAATCAAAGCTTGAGAGATTCAAACCTCACCATTGAAGTTGTTTTGAAATTGGTATGAAAGTAGTTTTGGTAGCCATGTGTCCTCATCATCATCCTCAACAAATCCTATTCACAAAGGAAGGGTATTGGCACAAAAAGTTTGTTCAAACTTGGCAAAGTTCCACCAAGCATTCTCTTGATCTAGAAGCTAGGGTTTTGGACTTCAGAGGGGCATATCTTGCTCATCTTTTGGTATTTTTGAGTGATTCAAAAAAAATTCTTCTCTGCAAAGAGTTACCAACAAATCACTTCAAAAGTTCCAAGTAGTTTTCATGTGGAAGGAACTTAATGAAGAAGAAAGATTACAAGTCACCCAGATGAATCCCCATTTTTCAATATATGATTTCAAGTGATCATAACTTGGTCAATTATTATCACCTTGAGCCCATTAATTTTTCATGATGATCCTAAGGATGTGTACTTCATGCCTTCTTCTATGTGCAAAGTGAAAAAATGGATGGAAGTTTCCTTAAGAATGCAAAAGATTATAGGTCATTTCATGATTTTTCGGCCAACTTCAACAAGTCATAACTTGCTCAATTTTTGGAGATTTTGAGTGGTTCAAATTGAAAAATGTCACTCAAGAGGTCTAATTAATTCCATATTTTTGGTCAAAAGCAAATTCAAAGTGGAAGGCCATGTTTGGATGCAAGATATTATAGGTCATTTTTTAAGAAAAGTTTGAAAATTTTCTATGTATGGAAAGTCAACTCTTTTTCTTCAACTTTGACTCCATGTAACTTTCAGCTCAAGCATCCATTTGATTCCATTCTTTTTCCATTGCAAAACTTGTAACATCATCTTTCCAAAGCATCAAAAATCATGCCCTAAGACCCACTGAGTTGGAAATGCCATGAATTTGAATTTGGTAACTTGAAACTGAATTTTTCACAAAGTCAGAATTTTAAAATCCATAATGTGACTTCTAAACACAAGATTTGTGCGTGTTTTTGATTTAAACTTGATTAGAAAACTTACCATAAGTGATTAGCACCCCAAAACGCAAGGTTTGGCTGAGTTTTGATGGAAATGAAGTCACACTTCACTCGTGCTCGACCCTTGCTCAATTTCCCTCCAAACTTCCTTGTTTCTTCAAATTTTCATTCCCATTCACTTCCCTATAAATAGAGGTTCATCCCCCATTCAATTTCCCAAGCTTAGAGAGCCAAGAACACCCTGCCAAAACTTCACACGAACCCACTTTTGTTGAATTCAGTTTTTGAAATTTAAGCTTCATTTTCCAAAATTTTTGTGCATTCATCGTCCTTGAACTTCATACAAACTCTCCAGCACTTAAACCAATCAAAACGACCCATAATCCAAGCTACAGAAGTCCAGTTTCAGAGCTTCTTACTTGAACTTTGAAAAGGTAGAATTCTCCACCAATTGGATCCAAACCAAGCACTAATCTGTTCTACTCCTTTGTCTGATTCTAATGTTGCTTACAATTTTTAAATCCATTGAGAATTAAGAGAGAAATCTCAAATTGAAGGTGCTCGCTATTTTTCTGTGTTTTGATTCATATCTCTCTCCATACTTTACATAAATTTGGCGCGATGGTCGTGTTAGAATCGTTTTGAAGAGACGAGTTCAATGATGCTAGCCAGGGATCCTAATTTTTCCATTTGAAGGATCTCACAAAATCCCCATTGCAGGGTATCTGGAGGTTGAAGATGATGACATGTCTCGTCTCAGCCAATGATAGTGTGCCAAGCGTTTTAATTTCATTGGTTGCCCTTTTTCAGATTACATGTGTGTTTCACTAAGGTCCATATCAAGCACAGCGCATCTGATCCATTGGATTAGCTTACTAACGCGTTTTGACTTTGATCTGATGGTCCACATATTTTTGGTTTTATTTTATTTTCTGATTTTATATTTTATTTGATTAAATTTTAAAAAATTCATAACTCTTTTATTTTTTATCCAAAAATTATGAAAAATTTCACAAAAATACTTTTAGTTATTTCTGATCTCATGATTTTTTTTTTACATTTTTATTTTGACATTTGGTATTTTTTATATTTTTTGTATTATTTTCTTTCTTTTAATTACTTAAAAAATACTTTCTAACATTTTTTAATTTAGAAAAAATTCATAAACATTATTTTGCATATTTTTTGACTTTCTGAAAGTTTTATGGAATTTTATGTTGAGGTTTCCTATTTTTGATCTATTTTGTATTTGTTTTAGCAATTTTAAATAGTTTAAAAATAGTTTCTGACTTTTAAAAAATTACTAAAATTTTTATAAAAATATTTGGACCCATTTCTTATTTTTCTATGGTCTTATTTTCCATTTCTTAATTAATTTAAATATAATTGGTTTTTTCCTCATTATTTTCTATTTTTTTTAACATTTTCCATTCTTTAATATATATATATATATATATATATATATATATATATATATATATATATATATATATATATATATATATATATATATATATATATATATATATATATATATATATATATATATATATATATATATATATATATATATATATATATATATATATATATATATTAAATATTATATCATTTTATGAATATTTTCTGGTTGTCTTGGGTTGATTTTTTGGTCATGGCTTTATTAACATCATTGGATCCATGGTGTTGAGTTTAACTCCACAAAAATGGATGAATGATTTTAATAATAGTTTGATTAAATATTAATTCAAATGTGGTTTTCTTTTTTACCCTAATTCCTCTTCATCTCATCCCCTTCTCCTTGCACTAAATGTTGTTGGAGCATGATCCCTATATCATGTCTCCAAACAAATGGTGCATAGATTGCTATTGACCGGCCTCAAAATAGGCGCAACTTCTATATAAGTCCACTTACGATTGCTTAACATAGCGCTAAATTTTGTCCCGATTCGAATAAATGATCATTCGTGGCCCAAACTTATGATTGCAAGCCCAAGTATGTTAATTTGATCTCTTTGATCCAATAACCTTGAGATTCATTGTGTGGAGGATTTGGTTCTACCAATCCTTTAATGGATCTACAACACCTTTGATCAACGCGGATCACTTAAACATTGTTGATCATTAAATGGTACTTGTGAGAATTCCAAATGGATGATATACTTGACAAAAAGCAAATGCAACTTGTTGTGTGGAGACTTTGGTTCTACCAATCCTCTAATGAGTTCCAAATGCAAGTTTCAAGATGATCATCCAACTAACCACTAATTATTGACTTGTTTATTTTTTATGCTTTTATTCTTTTATGCTTTATGCACTATTTATTTTTAGCATTTTACATTTCATGCCATTTTCATCTTTGCTCATTTGAGCATTTATTTCCTTGTCATTTTTACTTTGCTCACTTGAGCTTTTCTTTTTCCTTTTCCTAAGATACTTAATAATCAACATAAACCCTAAAAAATCTTTAATGGCACTTGGACTATTTGGTTACTATCCTTGGCATTATGGAGCATGGGACTTTTTCTAGGACTTAGGATTAAAAACCTTGGCCTACCTTGGAGACCTTGTGATATTATCTGATTATTTTGTCTGGAGCTCTTGAGGTTTACCTCAAGACATTGGGTTGCTTGTTTGTTTTTGTGTGCAGGTTTTTTGATTACATCCTTTGTCTGTAATCTGGAATTCACCCGTATACAGCCGTTACTCTGCCCAATTTTTGTGAAGACTTAATACATTTGAAGAGGTCTAGTATCTTTGCTTGCTTGGTTTCAATCCAAAGAATGGGAATTCTATCTTGGCTCATAATGTCAAGTTTTGGCTTCTTGTTGGTTAGATGGTCCTTATCCTTAGCTTTTACCTTATGCTTTAGGATAGTCTCTTCTTCTCCTACCATTTTATTTAATTTCAAAATCTTCTCCCTCCTTTTGAAAACCCTTCATGTTTTTTAAACTTGAACCACTTTCATAATAAACTTGGGCTTATGTCCATGCATTTTCAAAAATCTTTTCATAAATAAACTTCAATCAACTTAACAATACCTTGACATTTATTGAAAAGACTAAAAGTCAATCAATCTCATTTCAAACCATTTTTGCCTCTTTGGTTTTTATCTTTAAAACTTTTCTCAAAAGGTTAGACTCTTGTCAATCCTTGTAGTGATGCAAACAACTATACTTCTACAATATGTAGTGAAATGAGATATTTTCCACTTGGGTGTTGAGTGAGGCATTGTTGATTTTAAAATCCAAGCCATATCCTCCACTTTGAGATGATGCAAATTCTCCTTTCTCATGATTGTGGCTAGTAAGTACGTTTTCCACACGGACAATGACGATGACGTCTAATCTCATAAAATTAACCAACACACTTGTGTTTCAATTTTTTTAAAAGAGGAACTACGTGTACCCTGATCCCCTATTGCACAAAAGGTGGTACGTAGGCACTAAAGGTTCGCAACCGCGGCGGGTGCAAAAAATCATAAAAAATATATTTCTTTTCTCACCTCCACTATCAATTTTCTATACAACACATTTTATAGCCAAAATATACATATTTTACAAAGAGGTTCCTGCGGAGTATCGTAGATGTTTAGGGTGCTAATACCTTCCCTTTGCATAACCAACCCCCTTACCTTGAATCTTCCCCCTCTTTTTGGGGCATTCGCTCTTTTCCCATTCCTTTGGAAACAATAAAGTGCCGTGGCAATTTTTATTTTGATTTGTATAAAGGCTAGTCAATTCAATGGCTTAGTCTTGAACATTTTTACCGCTACATAAAAATGGCGACTTCACTGGGGAAAGATTAACCTCTTGCTGGTCCATCCCTAAGTGGGTTAAGCCTATCTTTGTTTATATCTGTATATGTGTTATTGTTGTTTATGTGTTATATTTTGTATATATGTTTGTTTGGATTTTCTTGGTTTTCAGGGTGCTTGGTGATTACTCATAAGTCCTATACCCGGACTTGGGTAAACTTTAAGATAGGACAGGCGGTATAGTCATGTTAACTTTGAGGGAGTAATCTCAAAAAAGGAGGCATGAGATCCCCTACTCAGTGGAGGCCCTTTTGACTGTAGTGTCGTTTACCGTGTAATCGGGAAGACGTACTACTTTCGACCTGGGAGCCTGCTGAAACTGAGGACCGTAGAATACCAAACCCATCTTGGCCTTTTAGGTGTAGTGCGGAAGCTATGACGGAGTAATAAGGAAATAGTTGTCACGCGATACTACACTCGGACGAGTCTTTCTTGAGAATATTACTAATTACCGAGTTAATCAGGAAGTTGGTAATATCCGAATGAAGGATGTAGACTCTGGGAACCTTTAGAACCTTGTTCGGTAGGTGATAACTTTTTAGACCAACACCTTATGAGTAGTACCTTCGACCTTATGTTCGTGATGTTGAACCTATGAACCATATATGTGTGATCTTGTGTGTGATTGCTACATCATGCATCCATGCACTCATAAGCATTTTTTGAAGAAATAATATTTCAAGGGATTTAAAGGTTGACTATTTGTGAATATCTCAGGTACTTTTAACTATGGTTTCTGGAAAGAGAAAAACTGGGAAATACAGTTTCAATGATCCCAAGATAGATGAGTTGGTCAGTCTAATTCCAGAGATTAAGTGTTCTGCAGACTTTCGAAAGAAGTATGGATCCATTATTCCTCTCATGAAGCTGAAGATGAAGGAGGGTATTCTCTCGACCTTGGTCCAGTTCTATGATCCGATGTATCACTGCTTTACTTTTCTCGATTATCAGTTGATGCCTACACTGGAGGAGTATTATTATCTATTGGATATACCTGTTACCGATCGTGTTCCTTTTACTGGTTTGGAGGGTGAGCCAAAACCACATGAGATTGCTGCTTTAATTCATCTGGGGAAGTCTGAGGTGGAAGCCCATATGACTACTAAAGGAGGGATTAGAGGATTACCAGCTCAGTTCATATTGGAGAAAGCTCGTCAGAATGAAGAGTACGGTTGCTTTTGAGGCCATCTTTTCTTTACTTGCTTATGGATTATTCTTATTCCCTAATGTGGACAAGTTTGTCGACATTAACGCCATTAGGATTTTCATGATTGGAAACCCCGTTCCTACACTGTTGGGTGATGCTTATTACTCTGTTCATCTTCGGAATTCTTATCATGGGGGAATGATTATCTGATGCACGCCTTTGTTGTACCGGTGGTTCATCTCTCATATTCCTCAGTCTGATGCTTTTTAGGATGTCAAGAAAGAACCTCGTTGGGCTCCTAAGATCATGGCACTTACTCACTCGGATATTGATTGGTATCATCTAGCTTATCAGGATATGGATATTATTGACATTTGTGGTAGTTTCCCCAATGTACCTCTTCTTGGTACTAAGGGAGGAATTAACTATAACCATGTTCATGCACGGTGACAGCTTGGTTACCCAATGAGGGATAAACCGAATAGCATTCATTTGATTAGTTTCTTTCTGAAGGAAGGGGAAGATCACAGGGAAGCTAGGGAGTAGATTGCAAAGGCCTGGCGTCACATTCATAAGAAGAGTAGGAAGGATTTGGGACCTAGGGGTGCTATTTCTTTGGAGCCATATCTTTAGCGGGCCCGATCGAGAGCCATTCAATTGAAGATGTCGTATACTCGAGAGACACCCATGCCTGATCTGTTTATGAAGACCACTCCTCCTTTGTTAGATGATCTAGAAGAGTTGCAGCTTGCTTTGGTTAGGATGCAACATGAAAGGGATGCTTGGAAGAATAAGTTCCAGACTTTAGAGAGTTTCTATAGAGCAGACTTGAAGGAGAAAGATGATTTGATCGAGATCCTTGAGAGTCGAGCAGTAGATTCTATGGAGAGGAAAGGGGATTTATTTTCCCCTAAGCCTCAAACAGGTGTTGATTGTTCACTTCCTGATTCAGATGATTGGAAGGAGGTTGCCATCAGACATGTGGAATAAAACCAGAGGTTGAGAGCTCAGATTTCCAAGCTCACAGGGAAGCGCCAGCGTACAGATTGAGCTCTATCAGTTTCTTTCTCTCATGATTTTTAGATTGTATTTTCATCTTGTACTTGGGATCATTGAAACTTGTAACCCATTTTGAAGTTATTATAATAAAATTTTTCAGTATTTCAAATGCTTTCTTATTTTGATGTTTGCAATATGTCTATAAACGTTAAATCCCTTGAAATATTAAATGATAAAGTAAAAATAACCATGTGCATTGCATGTCATGCATCATGTTGCGCATATTTCTTGCATTTACTGTGCATACCCAGGTGTCTTACCCAGCTTATTTACTTCGTTCAGCAAGCTGGCTCATCATTACAACACTCGGGCTAATTTCAAAAAGAGGATGGACAACTTAGAACAGGAGAATTGCGAGCTACGCGGAGAAGTTTCTGCTTTGAAGGCCGGCTTGGCCAACTTTACTACTCTGATGGAAGCTCTGGTGGTTGCTCAGAATCAGCCACCGAGTGTTCAACCTCAACCAATAAGGGAAAATGCTGAAGTTCTTGTTGTTCCTGTATCCACTACTCCGACTGTTGTTCAAAACCGCATGCCTCAGGGTTATCCGTGGGGAATGCCGGAGAATTTTGCACCTGAAAGTTTCAATTTAGGCCCCTAAGATGCTCTAGTGGTTCCAAATGTTGTTACTCCAGCACCCCCTATGGTGCATGTTGTTCCTCCTGCACCTCCTTCGGTGAATTTGGTTTCGATTGTTAATGAAGATGTGTGTCATCCTTTCCCTCCGCTGAGTGAAGACTTGGGTCTTTATGACAGAATGGATGATTTTCAAGAGCAGTTTGATAGAATGCAAAGAGAGATGAAGGCTCTTAGGGGAAAAGAGTTATTTGGGCAGAATGTGAATGAGCTGTGTTTGGTCCCGAATGTTAAAGTGCCAGCTAAGTTCAAGGTCCGAGAGTTTGATAAGTACAAGGGAAACACTTTCCCTCGTGCTCACTTGTTGATGTATGTAAGGAGAATGTCTACCCATGCCAATGATCAGCGTCTGCTGATTCACTTTTTCCAGGATAGTCTGACCGGTGCAGCGATGAAATGGTACATGAGTTTATACAGCGCCAACATCCATATCTTTAATGACTTGGGAGAAGCAGTTATAAAACAATACAAGTACAATGTGGACATGGCGCCTGACCATGACCAGCTTAGGGCCATGGTTCAGAAAGACAGAGAATCATTCAAAGAGTACGCACAGAGATGACGCGAAGTGGCGGCACAAGTGATTCCTCATATGGAGGAGAAGGAAATGACTAAAAATTTTCTGAAGACGCTGAGAGCTTTCTACTACGAAATAATGGTAGCAAGTGCCCCGAGTGATTTTACATAGATGGTAGGAATGGGCGTCCGCCTAGAAGAGGCAGTAAGAGAAGGCCGTTTGACAAAGGGGGAACGATCCAGAAGTGTGAAGAAGCCAGCTTATGGGTTTACAAAGAATAAAGAAGGGGATACCAATGCTGTCATGCAAGAGAGGAGAGTGAATGCTCCTAGAATGAATTATCAACGTCACCAGCAAGTTGCCTCAGTGACTCATGTTATGAATGTCGCCTCAACTACCGTTGCTTATCAAAGACAGTCTCAGCAGGGGAACCAAGGGAATAATCAGAGAAGGGAGAACTATGACCCTATTCCCATGAGTTATGCAGAGCTACTACCAACATTGATTCAGGAGAAGTTGGTCCAAACACGACCACCTCCAGCAATACCATCACCATTGCCTTGGTATTACAAAGCAGACCAGACGTGTGCCTTTCATCAGGGAGACCCAGGGCATAGTCTTGAAAATTGTTATCCTTTGAGGACGGAAGTGCAAAGGTTAGTGAAGTCTGGAATTTTATCTTTCAAAGACATGGGACCTAATGTGAAAGACAATCCTCTGCCCAAGCATGGGGGAGTGAGTGTTGTGAATATGGTGGCCGGTTGTCCAGGTGACTTTCGGATTTTTGACATTAATTTGGTCAGAGGGGATTTGGTAAAGATGCACGCAAACCTCTGTGAATTCAGTTATTATACGCATGACCACACCAGTTGTGTTGTTTGCAGTACAAATATACAGGGTTGCGAGAAGATAAAGGCTGATTTATAGGAGATGATGGATGAAGGTTTAATCCATATAATCAGGCCTAGGGCAGAGTATGAAGAGGAAGTTAATATGGTTTCTGGATGTCCGGGTGAATTCATAATTTTTGAAGTAGAGCATTTGAATGAAGATCTCGTACAGTTGCATGCTACCTTCTACCGTACTGCTGGTCAGGTGGAACACCAATATGCATCTTGCATAGTTTGCTGTCGAGACCCCCGAGGATGTTCTATTGTGAGAGAGGGTGTTCAATTGTTGTTAGACAATGGAACTATCAAGATCACAGGTCACAGAGATGATTATCACGAGGTTGATATGGTTGAAGTTTGTTTGATGGGAGAAGAGTCAGAAGAAGAATATGCCTCCGCGGATGAGTATTTCTCTTCAGACGAAGATTTGTTTGTCGGAAATGGTCTTTTGAGGGCTGATTGTGTCGAGGAAGGTGTAAATACCGCTCACCTTGAGGTGGAGTACCATAGCAAACCAGCTGTTACCCCATTGGTAATTAGTCTGCCAGGTCCTGTTCCCTATAAATCAGATAAGGTTATGCCTTACAAATACAACGCTACAATCTTGGAAGATGGGGTGGAAGTTCCCATCCAGCCAATGCCAGATGTTGGAAATATAGTTGATAGTAGCAGGGTGACCTGTAGTGGTCATGTGTTTGCATCGGTTATTCAAAGAGACGTTGTGGCTGGAAAGAAAATTGCTGAGAACGACGAGTCTAAGAAGGATGCAGGAGAGACTAGTGGAGCTACATTGGAGAAAGAAGTGGATGATATCTTGAAGATAATTAAAATGTGTGATTACAAAATTGTGGACCAGCTATTGCAGACTCCTTTGAAGATATCCATCCTAGCTTTATTGATGAATTCCTCCGCTCATAGAGAATCACTGATGAGAGTACTAGACCAAGCTTTTGTAGAGAATGACATGCCATTAGATCGATTCAGCAGCGTAATTGGAAACATTACGTCATGTAACAACTTGAGTTTCTGCGATGATGAGTTACCAGATGAAGGGAGGAATCACAATCTGGCCCTCCACATATCTATGAATTGCAAGAATGATTCGTTGTCCAATGTGCTAATTGATAACGGATCCGCGTTGAATGTTATACCAAGAAGTACTATCATGAAGTTAAAGTATCAGGGAACACCTATGCGCCCGAGTGGCATCATTGTGAAGGCTTTCGATGGGTCGAGGAAATCTGTCATCGGTGAAGTGGACTTGCCCATCCATATAGGACCACACTTGTTCTTGATAACTTTCCAGGTAATGGACATTATTCTCGCGTATAGCTGATTTCTAGGACGGCCATGGATACATGAGGCAAGGGCTGTCACTTCAACTCTGCATCAAAAGATAAAATTTGTGCGTGAAGGGAAGGTAGTGATCATAAATGGGAAGCAAGCGTTGTTGATATCCCATCTATCCTATTTCAGTATTGTAGAAGCGGATGAGGCTACTGTTAGAACCCAGTTCCAAGCCCTATCCATTGACAACATAAGAAGGAATGAGAATTATGTGGTTTCCCTGAAGGATGCGCAACAGGTTGTGCGCAATGGTTATAATGCAGTTTGGGGACGACTTCTGGATCCACCCGTGACAAAAATAGAGATGGTTTGGGTTTCTCTTCGAGGAGTGGCAAAGGCAAAAGTCTGAAGTTAAAGTCTTCTGTAAACAGTTATCATGATGTTTTCCGTAGTGGAGGCTACCTCCATCCGATTGGTTCTGGAATTAATGATGTTGAAGAGGATGAAGCAGAGCAGGAAGCACCGAATTATGTGACGCATGGAGTCCGAGTTCAGAACTGGGTCACCATTGATGTTCCTTCTTGCATACATGTTTCAAAGTAATTTGTTTTGTTAATCTGTTTATTTCTTTTGAAAAACTTTCACTCTGCCCAAGGTGGAAGTATTGATGTTGTAAGGCTTATCTGTTTGCTATAACTGTTAAGATCATTAATAAAAGTTGTCTTTGCTTCCAAATTATGTCTTTTATTTTCTGCCTTTTTCTTGTGAAATGGTAATAATAATAAAAAAACCTTTCAAAATAAATAATAACTAAAAATTAATCTGCATGATCACTTGTTATATGTGTCAGTTTTGAAAGGCAATCGTAAATCATATGTGCAGATTAATTAAAAAACTCGTTGAATACAATAACCCTGCACCCTCTCCCAACTTTGAATGTCCTGTGTTTGGGGCTGAAGAAGAATATTATGATGAGATTCCAGAAGAGGTCTCACGATTGCTTGAGCACGAGGAAAATACCATTCAACCATACAAAGAGCCTTTGGAAGTGGTTAATTTGGGTTCAGAGGAAGATCTGAAGGAAGTCAAGATTGGAGCATCGTTGCATCCTGATGTAAAGAGCGGGTTGATTGAGCCATTGAAAGAATATGTGGATATTTTTGCTTGGTCTTATCAAGATATGCCTGGTCTAGATACAGACATTGTTGAGAATCGTTTGCCGTTGAAGCCAGAGTGTTCGCCAGTTAAACAAAAGTTGAGAAGAACCCACCCGGATATGGCAATAAAGATCAAAGAGGAGGTCCTAAAGCAGATTAATGTTGGTTTTCTTGTGACATCAGTGTATCCTCAATGGATTTCCAATATTGTCCCAGTATCGAAAAAAGACAGAAAAGTACGCATGTGCGTAGATTACAGAGATCTAAATAAAGCTAGTCCAAAAGATGATTTCTCATTACCTCACATTGACATGTTAGTGGATAGCACAGCAAAATTCAAGGTATTCTCCTTCATGGACGGATTTTCCAGGTATAATCAAATAAGAATGGATCCAGAGGACATGGAAAAAACAACATTTATCACACCCTGGGGAACATTCTGTTACAGAGTGATGCCCTTCGGGTTGAAGAACGCTGGTGCAACATACCAGAGGGCTATGACAATCCTATTCCATGATCTGATGCACAAGGAAATCGAAGTATATGTTGATGATATGATTGCCAAATCACAAACTGAATAAGGGCATATAGAAGATTTATTGAAGTTGTTTCAGCGTTTGAGGAAGTATCGTCTCCGCTTGAATCCAAATAAATGCACCTTCGGAGTTAGGTCGGGGAAATTATTGGGTTTTATTGTTAGCCAGAAAGGAATTGAAGTTGACCCTGATAAAGTTAAAGCAATTCAAGAAATGCCAGCACCAAGAACTGAAAAGCAAGTCAGGGGTTTCCTCGGGCATTTGAATTATATCTCCAGATTTATTTTCCACATGACTGCAACGTGTGAACCGATCTTTAAGTTGTTAAAGAAAGATCAAGGTTGTGTGTGGATGGATGACTGCCAAAGGGCATTTGAAAGTATTAAAGAATATATGCTTGAACCTCCTATTTTGCTCCCTCCCGTAGAAGGAAGACAGTTGATTATGTATCTAATAGTGTTGGATAAATCCATGGGTTGTATTCTGGGACAACAGGATGAAAGGGGAAAGAAAGAGTTCTCCATTTATTATCTCATCCAAAAGTTCACTGATTGTGAGTCGCGGTATTCCATGCTAGAAAAAACATGTTGTGCTTTGGCCTGGGCGGCAAAGCGTTTGCGGCAGTATATGTTGAATCATACCACTTGGTTGATCTCCAAAATGGATCCAATCAAGTATATTTTTGAAAAGCCTGCTCTTACTAGGAGAATTGCCCATTGGCAGATGTTGTTATCTGAATATGATATTGAGTACCACACTTAAAAAGCTATCAAAAGTAGTGTGTTGGCAAATTACCTTGCTCACTAGCCGGTGGAAGATCATCAGTCTGCAGAATATGAATTCCCCGATGAAGATGTGATGTTCTTGAAAGTGAAAGATTGTGATGAACCATTGCCCGAGGAGGGCCCCAACCCTGAATCTCGTTGGAGTATGATATTTGATGGAGCTGTGAATTCTTATGGTAAAGCAATTAGTGTTGTGATTGTTACTCCTCATGGATCACACATTCCTTTTACTACAAGGTTAACGTTTGATTGCACTAATAATATGGAAGAATGTGAGGCTTGCATCATGGGTCTTGAAGAAGCTATTGATCTCAGAATCAAAATTCTAGATGTGTATGGCGATTCAGCATTGGTAATAAATCAGATTAAAGGAGAATGGGACACTCGTCACCCTGGCTTGATCCCTTACAAAGATTATGCTAGAAGATTGTTACCCTTCTTCAATAAAGTTGAATTCCATCACATTCCTAGGGATGAAAATCAAATGGCAGATGCCCTGGCAACTCTGGCTTCCATGTACGAAGTAAATGCTTGGAATGATATACCCCGAATTACAGTTCGACGGCTCGATAGGCCCGCTCATGTGTTTGCGACAGAGGAGGTAGAAGATGAAAAACCTTGGTACTATGATATCAAGCATTTTCTTCAGACTCAGGAATACCCGTTTGGTGCGTCAAAGAAAGATAGAAAGACACTGAGAAGGTTGGCAGGCAGCTTCTTCCTCAAAGAAAATGTGTTATACAAAAGGAATTTTGACATGGTCTTGCTCAGATGCGTGGATAGACACAAAGCAGACATGTTCATACATGAGATCCATGAAGGTTTATTTGGAACTCATGCTAATGGACATTCAATGGTTAAAAAGATGCTGAGGGCAGATTATTATTGGTTGACAATGAAATCTGATTGCTATAGATTTGCAAAGAAGTGCCACAAATGCCAGATTTACGCAGATAAGATCCATGTACCTCCGACACTTCTCAATGTGATTTCCTCCCCATGGCCTTTCTCTATGTGGGGTATTGACTGATGCTAGCTTGCTTGAAGTTCTCCGGGTTTCTTTTTCTTTCTCATTTGCTACAGATAATCATCCGTTGGGTATTGCACTATTTCCCTTTTACTGTTTCCACTCCTTATTGCTTTCTATTGCATGATGGGACCCCCATTGTTGATATATGTCAGGACTCCCTCTGGTTTATTTAAGGACCTGTTTAAGGCGATTCTGCATATGAACCTTGCTTGGTACTCATGTTTAAACACTTGTTTGTTTACTTGTTTGGTATTTACCATGCTCCCTTAGGATTGCTCGTGTAGGGTTAGTCGTCGAGCTAGACCTTAGGATAGGAATCCATGTATGCCAACATAGGGTGGAAACATCCCTATTTCATCCTCAACCTTAGGGTAAATCGTTGCATGATAACAATAGGGCTAGAGATTAGGATAGTCTCCCTTCGTTGTTTTCTTTTTTCATTGCATATTGCATCTTAAAGCTAAAACTTCTTCTTGGAAAATCATAAAATATCTCTAATAAACTTAAATTCTTCTTCAAGGTAAAAACATACAAACCAATCTTAATTGTTTGTGTGCCTTTTGGCTCTGTTTTGAATCTTGTCAATTTGAAATTTCTCCATCTTTGCCATGCTATGTTACCATCTTTTAGCCGATGTTTCACCGTCGCATATTCTTTTTTCTGATGTTTAGCCATCTCATATTCTTTTGTAGATGTTTCGCCATTGCACATTCTTTTAGGCGATTTTTCGCCATCGCACATGTTTGTTATCCTACTTTGATTCTCAATATCATTGTTAGGTGTGATGTTTTTTCCTCTGGTTTATTGATGTTTCGCCATCTTTGCCATGTTATCTTCTTATCTCTTATCCAATGTTTCGCCGTCGCACATGTTTGTAGCCTATGTTTCGCCATCGCACATGTTTGTTATCCTACTTTGATTTTAAATATCATTGTTAGGTCTAATGTTTCATCGTCTTGTCTGATGTTTTGCTATCATGCTGGCGTTTTACCGCCTTATCTGAGTTTGTGTTGCCATGCGATGTCTTGTCATCTCTTTTTGCTATTTTATAATCATTGTTGACATTTTTGTTGTTCTATCTGATCTTTTGCCATCTTGATTGTTGCTTTTATCTTCTTAACTGAAAAACACAAACCAACCAAAATATATAAGCCGAACTACGACTGCTCTGATTCCTTAAAAGGAGTACGTAGGCATTGGGGTAGGGCCCAAGCGAGAACAACTTTTTATTTTCCCTACATTCTTTTCTCCTTTCTTTTGCATGCATTCCTGGTACAACTTAGATATAGATTTTTACACACCCATTAGATTAGACAACAAGAGTGGATACCGTAGAGTACTACGAGCATGTGGGCTGCTAATACCTTCCCCTCGCGTAACAGACTCCCTTACCCTATCTCTCGGTCGCAAGACCGTGATTTCACCCTTCTCAGGTTTTCTCGATGTTTACCTTTCCCTTCTTTTGGGATAAAAGACGTTCGGTGGCGACTTCATTGATATTTCATATTATCGGATGACAGTTCAGACAGTTGTTTCAGCTGGCTACTTCACTGGGGACAGATTGACCTATTGCTGGTCCATCCCAGAGTCGATCCTATCTCTTGTTTGGTTGTTTCTCTGGGTTTTTATTTATTTCCATCTTTATACACTGCTTGCATATGTTTGTGCATGCATTTTATCGCTTTCCATATATTTGGTTATCTGCTGTGTTGGCTCTGCTATCATGTTGGGTGGGTGTTACAAGAGGTAAAAGGCCCAATACCCAGGCCGAGTGACAACCATAGGAACCTTAGGAATATAGTGGAACATGAACGGCTAGTTGACTTTGGTTTTCTAGTGCGGTCGTTTCGTCCATGCTCTGATGAGATTACAAATGGGGTGCTATCGTTTCACATCGATGTTTCGACGATAGTGGCTTCAGGCGTACCCATGATTTTGAGTTACCCTTGCCTTACCCTGACCTAGTTTACACCTTTGAGTGGGGAGGGAATTTTTATTCTTACAGGTACCGTTCGTAACTCTTTTCTGTTGGTGACTGAGTTTCTAAAAAAAGAATGACTGGTTATTTTACAAAGTTCTGGATCTTGGTTTCCCGACATATTCAGAACAGCACAACAGATACCTTGATTCCTATGTGTTTGCATCACCTCATGGCATATTTATTTTCTAAAAAAATGCAAGAAAAAGTATGAATGTCTAATTCACATATGCATGTTATTTCCAGGGTACTTAGAAGCTGTCATCAAGATGAATAACAACACGAGCACAAGTGCAGAAACTCTTAGGAAGAAGGCTGTCTACCAGTTTGTGTTTTATGGAGGTCGATTGCGAGAGTTGGGAGCCCTTGTGAATGGTCCAAATGAAAACATTTTCAGGAAACGGTATGGGAACTTGTTGCCCCTAGTGAATGATTTTTATGAGGAATGGGAGTTAAGAGTGCTTCTTCAGTTCTACGATCCACAACTATGTTGTTTTACTTTCCAAGATTACCAGCTAGCACCAACTCTTGAAGAGTACGCATATATTCTTTATATAAAGGTCACAAACAATATTACTTTGGCTCAAGTACCTGAAACTCCCAATTACATGGCTATCTCTAAAGCTCTTTATTTGACCGTTAGTGAAGTGGAAGGCAATTGGATAAAAAAATGTGACATGCAGGGTATTTCTCGAGATTATCTGATATACAAAGCTAAGGGATTTGAAGAAGAAGGAAAGTGTACGACTTTCAATGTGTTACTGGCCGTGTTAATTTATGGTTTAGTCCTCTTACCTGTGGCAGAAAGGTTGGTGAATTTGGCAGAAATTTGTGTCTTTATGAATGACAACCCGATATCGATGTTGTTAGCTTATACTTATTATACTATTCATTCTCGGCATGGTAAGAGAGGGGATGTGGTATGCGGAACAACCTTACTTTACAAATGGTTCATGATGTACATGCCTACCAAGGGACTGTTTGTTGACACTGCTGAGACATCTCTTTGGGCCCTGCGGATCATGAGACTCACTTATTATGAAATTGTCTAGCACAACATGGGAGTTCTGAAGGAGTTCATTACGAGTTATGGTGAATTTCCTAATGTTCCACTCATGGGAACCAAAGGTTGCATCAACTATAATCCCATCTTGGCACGGTGTCAATTTGGATTCATAATGACAAATGGACCTACTGAGCGGGAAGTGAGAGAAACCGTTTATTTCAGCAAAGGAGGAGATATTGCTATGTTTGAAAGGGTAAAGGTCGCCTGGAAACACATTCATCGAAAGAAAAAGCTTTCTTTTAATAGAAGTGGAGGCGTGGCTCTTGACGCTTATTCAAAATGGATTCAGAATTGGGTAAAGGTGTTTTTCTTGCCTTATAAGAAGGAAGAACCATTATACTCGCAACCTGTGTATGATCTGGAGGATGATCATCTTTCTCATGACAGGATGTCTTCTAAGCAGCCCGCGCCAGGAGAATCCGAAGTTGTACCAACGGCGTGCCTCAAAAACGCCAAAGCTGAGAATACTAAGCTACATGCTGATCTGGAAGATAAAAACATTGAAATTTCCTTTGCTTTACAAGAAAAGAAAATACTTTGGAGGGAGAATTGGGAGAAAGATCATCTACTAGCGGAGCATGTGAACAGTCAAAGAGGTCAAGGATTGAGAATTCCAGCTTAACTATTCTTCGGGATAATGCACTCTTGAAAAGTCAATAAAGGATTAAGAGTCTCCAAGTAGCAGAAGCAAAATTAAGAGCGTGTCATGGAGAAAAGGTTAAAGAATTAGAAAGGAAACTTACTGAAGTCAGAATGCAAGATCAGAAGCGCGAAGAGCAGATGGCTCGTGTGATGGAAGAAAATGCTAAGCTCGGAAATCAGATAGAAGAATTGGAGAATGCACCTATATCTATTTCTTTGCTAGAATGCAAAAAATGTGATCACTTTCTGGAGCAATGTTAGTACTTATAAGAACAACTACTCCGAAAAGATGAAGTGATTAAAGGCCTTGTTAAATAACGTGTCTGCCCAAGGACAAGACAACTATTCCAAGAGACCAAGGAATGGAGTGAGGAGCATTTCCAGGAGGATGGACCTTTATTTCATGTCGGGATGGGGGACCTACCCTTTGATTTTTACCATTTTTTTGTTTTTGTTAAAGTGATCACCACCAGTCTTGTTGGATGGGATCTTTTTATCTTGTACAAATTCTATGGATTTTGAGAATTAGTGTTTTGATGTTTTTGTAAATAAAGAAGTTTGTTATTGCACTTGTATCTTTATTTTGTCATTTGTCTTTTATCGTGCTCACTTGTTATTCCTGATGGTTGAAAAAGCTTGTAAATGCTTGGAGATAACAAAAACATATCATGCATCTCATACATTGCAGGTCATCTCAGGATAATTGTCTCATCTTAATTATGCTTTTCTTATTCAAAATTCAAGACGACTACTCATCGGTATTCCAGCAGAAAAATTTGCCAAGACAGATGGAACAAGTCCAAGCTAAACTTGCTGAAATGAGAGCCCAAATGACTACTCAGATGACCCGGTTCATGGAAGTCATCACTAATGTGAATTGTCAACAGGAAGAATTGGCTACCATTGTCAACAAACAACGCTACTATCCAGTGGATGGTGGGAATCAAGGGCTCTATCAGGACATTTCTGTTGGACTGGGAGATGTACAAGACCAGCCCGTCGGGAATATTCACATGTCACCTGGAAATCCTTTCCTGCACAACATGGGGAAATTTCCCCTGTCTCCGGGACCTCGTCTTGTGGGGAACCGAAGAGATAATCTGGGTGGTGTAAGAAACTATCAAGAGCAGGACTATGATTTTGATCAGGATGAAGATCAGTTTTCTGTACGACGTTCTAAGCCAGAAGTTCAGGTCAAGGATAGAAGGTATCGATTTTTGGAAGAATGTTTGAAGGTTGTGGAAGGGAAAGGAGTCCTTGGTATAGACGCTAATGATTTTGGGCTAGTATCTGGGGTGAAGGTTCCTCCAAAGTTCAAACCACAAGTCTTTGAAAAGTACAACGATTCATCATGTCCCGTTACTCATGCAACTTCTTATTTTCGGAAGATGTCAGTACATACCGAGGATCAGGGGCTTTTGATTCATTTCTTCTAGGATAGCCTATTTAGGGCATCCCTAGAGTGGTACATGAAGTTGGAAAAGACCCATATTCGATGCTGGAATGATCTTGCTCGTGCTTTTGTCAACCACTATCAGTACAATGTAGATATGGCACCTAATCGCACTCAATTACAGAATTTGTCATAGGGGCCAAAAGAATCTTTCATAGAATACACTCAGAAGTGGCGTGAGTTGGATGTGAGGGTTTAACCTCCACTCATGGAGCAAGAACTCATTGATATGTTTATGAGCACCTTGCAAGGGCCATTTTATGATCACATGATAGGAAGTGCTTCAGCAGGATTTGCAGATTTGGTTATGGCTGGTGAAAGAACCGAGGTGGGTTTAAAATTAGGGAAGATTCAAATCAATGGTTTTATTGGTTCATTAGGGGGTAGTAAGAAGCCATTCAATACTTACCCCAAGAAAAGGGAAGGCGACACAAATGCGGTTTACTCTCAAAGAGGAAGAGGAGAGGATCGTCAACACCAACAAATCAATGTTGTTTCTGTTCCTGTTAATGCTCCTCCACAACAGAGACAGAATCTGGTGCCCCAACAACAAAGACAACAAGATGCTCCTTGTCAATATAATAATCAACAACATAGACAATTGAGAAAATTAGATCCATTTCCAGTATCTCTTACCGAAGCACTCCACCATTTTCTCGATTTGAAGTTGATCAGTTTAAGAAATATGCCACCACCCCCTGGAAGACTTCCTCCTAATTATGATGCTAACGCAAGATGTGAATTCCATTCTGGAGGAGTTGGTAATTCTATGGGCAATTGTTTTGCATTGAAGTGCAGAATACAAGACTTGTTGGATGCCAAAGCAATTTAGTTTACTCCAATGACTGGTCCAAATGTTACCCTAAATCCAATGCCAAGACATGGAGGGGCTGTTGTTAATATGATTGATGATAATGGAGAAATGCTGAATTTAGTTATGAATGTGGAACAGATAACTACTCCGTTATGGTATGATAAAAGGTATTTTCTTGACAATTCTATTTTCTCGGGATATGCTTCAGACTATGCCAAGTGTAGAGAGAAACCGAAGGGCTGTGATGATTTGAAAGCTGGCATCCAATTCATGATGAATGAAGGTTCCATACAGTTGGATGGGAGACCAAGATACCGAAAGGTTACCGAAGATGATGTTGTTGTGGTATTTATTCCTTACACCCCCACTCGCATTCCTACTTCATCTAGGGCGCCTCCTTTGATAATTACGGTACCTGGACCCATGCCGTATACCAGTGAGAAGTCCATCCCTTGGCATTATGGTGCTGATGTTTATTACCATGGGGTGAGGCAAGAGGTAAATCCTCGTCCTTTTAAGGAAGAACTTACTGAAGACAACAAAGGGGATGTCCATAATTTCTCCGGTGAAAGTCGAATGACTAGAAGCGGAAGAGTGTTTGGTCCCTCTAATGTACAGGATACGGATGGTGCTTCTACAAGGGAAAAAGGAAAACAACAGGTGATGATTGGTAATCCAAGGTTTATGCCAGCCAATGTGACTTAACCAATTCTGGTACCAAAAACTTCTTCAGTTCCCGAAGAAGTTGAGGAGTTAATGCGAATTATCAGGAAAATCGATTATAGCATAATTGATCAGTTAAGCCATACCATTTCTAAGATGTCTATATTATCCTTGTTAATATATTCAGAATCTCACAGAAATGCTTTGATGAAGTTGTTGAAGAATGCATTCGTGCCGCATGAGATAACAGCCAATCAGTTCGAGAATGCTTGTGCTGACATATCTGCTGAGAACGGTATGGGCTTCACAGACTTTGATCATCCTCCAGAAGGGAGATACCATAACAAAGCGTTACATATTTCTATGGAGTGCAGGGGAACTACTCTATCCCGAGTTTTGGTGGATACAGTGTCATCTTTGAATGTACTACCCAAGTCTGCATTGATGAAAATTGATTATTCTGGCCTGGAGTTACGTCCTAGCGACTTGATGGTAAAAGCCTTTGATGGGTCCCGAAGAGCAGTATTTGGGGAGGTGGAATTACCTATCAAGGTTGGTCCTTGCACTTTCATTGCTACTTTCTTTATGATGGACATACAGCCAACATATTGTTGTTTGTTGGGGTGGCCGTGGATTCACAAAGCAGGGGCAGTCACTTCTACTCTTCACCAGAAGCTAAAGTATCCTACAGAGGGAAAAGTGATAATTGTATGCAGCGATGAAGAGTGTATTGTGAGTCATTTGACATCATTCCGCTATGTTGAGGTTGAAGGTGAAATACACGAGACTCCTTTTCAGGCGTTTGAGACATTTCATGTGGTTAATTTTCCTCCTCCTAAAAAGAAAAATAAGCCGGAAACCGTTATGTCTTCTCTCAGAGATGCTAAAGCAGTGGTGGAGAATGACAAACCTGAAGGTTGGGGTCGGGTGCTGGATGTTATCCCAAAATTCAACAAATTCGGTCTTGGTTTCATCCCGGGTCAACAAAGTGCAACTCCCAGAGCATCCGATTTATCTACTCCTGTGAAGTTTTCCCGTCCTAGTATTGCTCAAGAAGGATACACCAATGAAATTGGTGACGATAGGATTGATGGATACAATATTAAATATTGGATTCATCCAAGTATTCTGGTCTAAGCACTCAACAATTGGACTTATGTGGATGTTATCCAAGTTTCAAGCGTTGGGGAGTAATTTTCTTATTTTCTTTTGTTATCATGACATAATTCTTGCGCTCTGCCCAAGGCGTAGTGAACCATTTGTGTAGGGCAACCATATTTATTTTCAAAAAGTTTACCATGAATAAAGAACGTTTTTGCATTCAAAATTTTTATCCCATTCTTTTCTTTTTATTTCTCTTTAAATGGCAATGTTTCCATTTTCACACACCGTCACTAAAACACCAAAATATCATTTATGCAGATGCACTTCCACCATAGATTATATTGATAACGACTCTGCTATCGCTCACTATGACTTTGACAATCCGATCTATCAAGCTGAAGAGGAAGCATGTGAGGATTGTGATCTTCCCGAGGAATTAGCAAGGTTGTTAAAACAAGAAGAGAATGTTATCCATCCGCATCAAGAGTCAATTGAGGTGGTGAACATTGGCATAAAAGAGGTAAAAAGAGAGGTCAAGATAGGGGCGGATCTCGAGGAAAGTATGAAAGTCAAATTGATTGAGCTACTCCATGAATATTCTGATATCTTCGCTTGGTCTTATGAAGACATGCCAGGTTTGGATAAAAATATTGTGGTGCATCGACTGCCGCTCAAGGAAGGTTGCTCCCCTGTCAAGAAAAAGCTCCGAAGAACTCATCCTGAGATGTCCAAAAATATTAAAGATGAGGTTCAAAAACAGTTGAATGCGAATTTCTTAAAAGTCATCAATTATCCTCCATGGATTGCAAATATTATGCCTGTGCCTAAGAAAGAAGGTAAGGCCAGGATGTGCATGGATTATAGGGATTTAAACAGAGCCAACCCTAAGGATGATTTTCCTCTTCCTTATATTGATGTGTTGGTCGATAATACTACTCACTCTAAAGTGTTTTCCTTCATGGATGGTTTTTCGGGTTACAATCAAATTATGATGGCTCAGGAGGATATGGAGAAGACAACATTTATTACACCTTGGGGAACCTTTTGCTATAAGGTGATGTCGTTTGGTTCAAAAAATGTCGGGGCAACGTATTAGTGTGCCATGGTTACTCTCTTTCATTATATAATTCACAAGGAGATTGAGGTATATGTGGATGATACGAATTCTAAGTCTGACACAAAAGAGGAGAATTTGGTTCATCTGGAGAAGTTGTTCGAGAGACTGAGGCAATTCTTGTTGAGACTGAATCCAAATATATGCACCTTCGGGGTGAGGTCTGGCAAGTTATTGGAATTTATTGTAAGTGAAAAAGGCATCGAGGTTGACCCATCTAAAGTGAAGGCGATACAAGAAAAGCCCGAACCAAAAACAGAAAAGGAAGTCTGCGGTTTCTTGGGGAGGTTAAAATACATTTCTCGGTTTATTTCTCATCTCACTGCCACATGTGAACCTTTGTTCAGATTGTTAAAGAAAAATCAGACGGTAAGGTGGAATGAAGATTGTAAGAAGGAATTTGACAAAATAAAGGAGTATTTGCAAGAACCCCAGATACTCATGCCGCCGGTGGAAGGAAAGAAATTAATCATGTATTTAACTGTGTTGGAAAACTCTAAGGTTGTGTCCTTGGTCAGCATGACGAGACATGGAAGAAAGAGCAAGCCATTTACTACATGAGTAAGAAGTTTACGGAGTGCGAGTCAAGGTACTCATTGCTGGAAAAGACTTGTTGTGCACTTGCTTGGGCTGCCAGACACTTAAGACAATACATGTTAACTCACACCACCTACTTGATATCCAAAATGGATCCAATCAAGTACATTTTTGAGAAGCCGGCTCTTACAGGCAAGGTAGCCCGTTGGCAGATGATACTCACTGAATATGATATCTAGTACACTATGCAAAAGGTGATCAAAGGTAGTATATTGGCTGATCATCTTGCTCATCAGCCCATGTACGATTATGAACTTATGAAGTTTGACTTTCCAGATGAGGAAATAGTGTACATTCGAGATTTTAATATACCAAGCCCAGATGAAGGACCCGAGCCAGGATCACATTGGACACTTGTGTTTGACGGTGCCTCCAATGCCATGGGCAACAACGTCGGAGCTGTTATCACTTCCCCTGAGGGATTCCACATTCCTTTCACAGCTCTTATTTACTTTGATTGTACTAACAATATGTCCTAATATGAAGCTTGCACTTATGGCATTGAAGCAGCAATCGACCTGCGGATCAAATATTTGAAAGTTTACAAGGATTCCAACCTTGTTATCAGCCAGATTAATGGAGATTGGGAGACTCGTCATCAGAACGCGATTCCCTATTGTGAGCATGTTATGAGGTTGATTTCGTACTTCAAAGAGATCACGTTTGAACACATTTCCATAGAAGATAACAATCTAGTTGATGCGCTGGCAACTTTGTCCTCCATGTTCAAAGTTAAGTGGGCTAACGAAGCACCTTCCATTACCATCAGATGGTTGGATGAGCCAGCTTTTTACTTTGAAGCCAATTTGGAATCAGACGATAAATCTTGGTTTTATGATATCAAAAGATATCTTGAAATGCAAGAATACCCTGAAGAGGCGCCCTTCACAGATAAGAAGTTCTTGAGAAGATTTTCGGACAAGTTCTTTCTCAGTGGTGTTGTGTTGTATAAGAGGCATCATCATGGTTTACTGCTCAAATGCGTTGACAAAAGAGAAGAAGCTAGAATCATTGAAGAGATACATGAGGGTGACTTTGAGACTCACTCCGGTGGGCATACCATGGCCAAAACTATTTTGCGAGCTGGTTATTATTGGTCCACCATGGAGACTGACTATTACAATCATGCACGAATTTGCCACAAATCTCAAGTCTATGCTGATAAGGTACATGTGCCGCCTGTACCACTGAATGTCTTGACTTCCCCTTGGCCATTTGCGATGTGGGGAATTAATATGATTGGAAAGATAGAACCAACAACATCCAACGGACATTGTTTCATTCTGGTTTCCATCAATTATTTCACTAAATGGGTCGAGGTTGCGTCTTATGCCAATGTTACCAGACAAGTGGTAACCCAGTTCATTAAGCACAATATTATCTGTCATTACGGAGTGCCTGAAAAGATCATTATCGATAATGGGTCTAATTTAAACAACAAAATGGTGAAGGAGATTTGCGAATCATTCAAAATCAAGCATCATAACTCTTCCCCATATAGGCCGAAGATGAACGGTGTTGTCGAAGCGGCTAATAAGAACATCAAGAAGATTGTACAGAAGATAGTAGTAACCTATAAAGATTGGCACGAGATGCTACCCTTTGCTCTACATGGTTATCGTACCACTGTGCGTACTTCAACTGGGCAACCCCATTTTCTTTGGTCTACAGAATCGAAGCGGTGTTGCCTGTAGAAGTCGAAATTCCTTCTCTTAGGATCATGAGGGATGTTGAGCTTGATGAAGGTGAATGGGTGAAGAATCGGCTGGATCAGTTAGAACTTATCAATGAGAAGAGGTTGACAGCTGTATGTCATGGTCAGGTATATCAGCAAAGGATGAGGAAAGCTTTTGACAAGAAGGTGCAGCCTCAGTGTTACAAGCCAGGTGACCTTGTGCTCAAGAGTATAATTCTTCCCCAGGGGGATCCCAGAGGCAAGTGGGCTCCGACTTATGAAGGACCATTTATGGTCAGAAAGGTTTTCTATGGTGGAGCGATGATGCTCGCAACCATGGATGGAGAATACTTCCCTCTCCCTGTGAATGCCAATGTAGTTAAAAAATACTTTGCATAAAAAAAGAGAACCCGCTAAGTTGAAAACTCGAAATGGAAGCTTAGGCAAAATGAGGGTGTCCCGGTGAATCAAAAACCCGAAATGGTGATTTAGGCAAAAGTTAGGGACTTAAAGCAAATGACTACGCTCAGCATGAGTTCCTTTGTTTCTTTTCCTCTTTTTTCGGCCGCTTGGCAGCAAGTGTGGAGCTAGTCCAAGAATCTTTTATCAGAAAGCAGGAAGACAGAAGCGTTAAAAGTCATAAGAGCTATAGCAAAGTCAGAACTTGATGGATATTTATATTCACATTGCCATTTGTAAACACTTGTTTGTTTTGATTTTGCAATTAGCTGCTTCCAAATGTAAACGCATTTTTCACAGGCTGATTTCTCAAATCAATAAAAGATCCTCTTTTATATGTTCACATAACTTCCTTTTTTACTGTTTTGATTGCAAAAACATCCAATATTTTGATAAACATGTGCATATATACTTTCTTGGCCCTACATGAACATGATAATCTAAGTTATTGTTGCTTGAAATACGGATAATAAGTACAATTGTCATGCTATGCAAGGGGAACGCTTAATTTTTCTTCTCGATGGAATGCTCATTTGCTTACTTGTGGATGTTTTACTAAGTCGTTTCATGACTCTGTGCTGAGGGCAAAGGTTTATCTCTCCCCTTTTGAATTCTCATTTCCTCCGAAAGACAAACTAAAAAATATTTTCAACTTCTCTCCATAATAAAGAGATCACGTGTCAGGATAGTCGCAAATTTGAGGTACATTGACAAGTCCGGATAGAGACGATTCTCTTCCATGGTGGTATTTTTCTCTTCTGCAACTTCATGTGTATTTTAATTGACTGATTTAACATTGTCTACATGTAGAAACTTATTTGTTTTTGAATGTCAACCCTGATGCGCTGAATATGTTTGCCTTGAAGTGTTTCTTTTGTTTTTACTTAAACCATTCATTATCACTCTTTAAATAATTTTCTGGCATTTTGATACCAATTGTGCCAACCCTTTTGCCTTGTCAAAAGATTGGAGGAGGGATGACGATAGTTAAAGTTGATATTCCTGATAGTATGCTTTTGAGTAGAACCTTGTTGACTATGTACATGCCTTGTTTCAATCCCCAAACACCGGAGATATAAGGGAGATAGACCATCGTTAACCTCTCTGAGCCTTCGAAGTAGGAGTTTCTATTCTGCACGAAAGAAAACCCTTATTTTAATCTGGGGTGGGGTAAATGTTTGGTTAATTTGATCAAACATTCAAATTTCAGAAGGAGTGTCCCCTCTGAGGATCACCATATTTTATCCCTCGCATTATGAGGTCGGAAAAATATCAAAACAACAATAGTTATTTCCCTAGTGAAAAAAAACAACAAACAACAAAACAAAAAAAATCCTAAGGTCAAGATCAAATCGATACAACAAAGGTTATCCCTCGTCGACCAAGGAATAAGGCAATCACTTTCTTCCAAAAGGTTCAAAGACTTAGGGTCACATGACTTCTACAAAATGGAAAGTATGAATAAGAAAGAAACGAAACGCCCCGCTAAGTCAGAACTTGAAAATAAAAAAAAGTCTCTTAGGCAAAAGTTAGGGTATCTCGCTGGACTTCCAAATTGAAATTCAAAAGAATTTGTCCAAGAAAAAATTAGGGAAAGCAGAAAATTTGAAAATCCTAAAATACAGAAAAGGATTATCCAATAAAAATACTCATCAAAAGAAAATTCGTGTGATTGAACACCAAAAAACCAAAGGTTAGGTGACTGTCGTGTCCAAAAAAAATTGTTGTGGTTCCTCAGCCATCATAAACTCATTTGAGAGATGAATGCTCATGTCAAGTTAACTGAATTTGGGACTGGAGAACATCACGAAGGGGGTGGGCACCAAATAACTTGAGCCTTAAAAACTTTTTTCTAAAAAACCATGAACTAGGCCACGTTTCAACTTTTAAAAGTCCTAACCGAAACATGAGTTTAACTCAAAAGCATACTATAACAGGATAGCGTTTCCTAAATTCCCAAATAGGTGTGCATATCCATGTTGGTATCCTATCACCTGTCTCATGTTTGTTTTTTTTTTATAATAAAAAGAAGAAAAAAAGTTTTGAAATTTTGCACTCTAGCTAGTGATTCATTCACAACAGAGATGCGACATCTTTTCATTCAGGGCTTTTAATTTCAAGGTTTACATAATTGTCGCATCAGGGTTGTCATTCCCATAATAAATACCCTTCTGCATATAAAACAATTATTTGACATCAAAAAGAGCATACACGATGAACATCAGTGAAGAGCTTAATGTTGCTGGGAAGGAAACTTCAAATTCCTCAGTAGTGTTGATGATTGGATGAAACTTCCAAATTACCCGATAAAGTTGATGCTGCCCGACTATCTTCGTGGTATCTTTTATGATTGCGTACCAAAGATTCGGGAATCCCCAGCGAAACACCCTTCAACATAGTGAATTTCCATTTCCTCAACAAAGTTTTATTGTCCTTAGTGAAGTTCCATTTCCTCAATGGTGTTTTGTTTCATCAAAACAAAAGGTTTCATTTCCCGCATCTGATTCATTATCTTGGTGTTACACTCAATGAAACTACATGTTGTCCTTTCCAGAGATTTGCCGTCTTGCCCTAATCTTTCTCCAACAACAACTGATTTCTATTTTGGCATTCTTTTCTAGAGATTACCGTTTTTCCCTGATCTTCTCTAGCAGAGTTTGCAATTTCTTTTTGCAACTCCTCTCGGTGTTTGTGGCCTATTCTCTACTGGTTGCTCAGTTATTACTCCCCACGGGGTTTTAGCTCTATAAGAATCTATCTCCAGTGGTTCCTTATATTTTCTCTTATCCAGCAGATTTTGCATTTTACTTTTGCGAGTCTTGTCATATTTTTGACTTCTTGGTTGTGGAATTCTCGATTGGCCATTCCCCAGTGAAACATTTTAAACATGCATCAATACGTTGCATCTACCAAAACACGTAGAATTTCCATTATATGGAGCATTACGCTATTAAAAAAATTTCAAACATGCATCAGAACATAAGCCCTTACTGTTTCTATTTTCCCCAATGAATTTTCTAATTTTTCAGATTATATCCCCAACGAGGTCTTCACCCTTGTTATCTCAGTTTAATCTCATACAAATTTCCTTTTGATATTAATTATTTGATTGGTTGAGAATCCACTCTTGATTGTAGTTCAGTTTTTCCCTGGCACGGTCTTCTTGGGTCTTTACTACCCTCGTCGGTTCATTTTAATATCTATTGGTGTACCTTTTAAATACTGGTTTCGCCCTGGTATTCACTTTTAGCAGGTTTTTAGTTTTACGCCCTAATCACCTCGCTTTGGGTCGAGCTCTGAGTTTCGTCTCCTCACCCGCGCATGAAATCCAGTTTCGTCCTAGTAATCATCTAGATTAGTTTCTCCTAACTAGTTATTGAGTCGAGTTTCGTCTCGTTTTTGTATTCATACCTTGGACCCTTTGATGGTTTTCATTTACCGAGTCTCTTTTCAGTGTTCGTGTTGCGTCCCTGGTTGAAATTAGTCTCTTTATTTTCTTGGATTCTTCTATCAGTTTTCGTCATTGTTTATCCATTGATCTGAGACCAGCAAGTGCTCTGAGAAACATGCGCTCTCATCATTTTGCTTTGGGTCCAGTTTCAATCTCGTCTCTTGTGCATGAAATCCAGTCTCATCCTGGTACTCATCTAGTTTAGTGTCGCCTAACTAGTTAATGAGTCGAGTTTCGTCTCGTTTTTGTTTTCATACCCTTGACCCTTTAACAGTTTTCATTTACCAAGTCTCTTTGCAGTGTTCGTGCTGCGTCCCTAGTTAAAATCAGCCTCTTTTATTCCTTGGATTCTTCTATCAGTTTTCGTCACTGTTTATCCATTGATCTGTGACCAGCTGGTGCTCTGAGAAACACGCGCTCTCATCATTTTTCTTTGGGTCGAGTTTCGATCTCGTCGCTTGTGCATGAAATCCAGTTTCATCCTGGTACTCATAGTTTATTATCTCCTAACTAGTTAATGAGTCGAGTTTAGTCTCGTTTTTGTTTTCATACCTTGGACCCTTTGACAGTTTTCGTTTACTGAGTCTCTTTGCAGTGTTCGTGCTGCGTCCCTGGTTGAAATCAGTCTCTTTTGTTCCTTGGATTCTTCTATCAGTTTTCATCACTGTCATCCATTAATCTGAGACCAGCAGGTGCTCTTAGAAACATGCACTCTAATCATTTTTGCTATGGGTCGAGTTTCGCCTCGTTACCCGTGCGTGAAATCCAATTTTGTCCTGGTACTCATCTAGTTTAGTTTCGTCTAACTAGTTATTGGGTCGAGTTTCGTCTCGTTTTGTTCCTCACTCCTGGGATTCTTTCATTTCTTTCATACTGTCTATCTTAGGTTGAGATTAGCAAGTGTTTCTAGAATCACGCACTCTAGCCACTTTGCCCCGCGTACTTTTCTTTTCCAGAGTTAGTTTCACCTATTCTCTGTGGTTTGAGTCTTATCTAACCCCCTTTTTGTGGTCCAGTTTTGTCCTGGCGCATTCATTCTGAAGTTTAGTTTTGTCTACTCTACTAAGTTTTAATTATGTTTCAACTTTATTTATATCTGCGTTACAATTTCATTCTGACGCATGTCTTGGGAGGTCCAATGTTCATTAAACCCCTTGTTTGCTAAATCCAATTTAGTTTGGTATCTTCTTAATCCCGCGTCTGCTAGTTTTCTTTGTCTTTAGGGGTTCTACTTTTTCTTCAAGAGTGTAAATATTTGGGTTCTTTTGTATTTGTTGTACCCCAAAATTTTCCCTCTCATTTTACTCAACATATGTTCATTGAATTTCTCAACTTGCTCAAGGATGCCCAAGGATTGATCAGACAAGTGCTCCCCTAAGACAATGAACCTCAAACTAGGGTTTCCAATTTCACCAAGATGGGTGAGATCCAAAGGCCTCAAATATCTTCCATGGTATTAATATGTACTCAAGACCATCCATGTCAATTTTCATGCCTTGCACAAGAAATTTGCTCAGTCAACTGCTCAAATGCCTAAAAATTAGCTATGTTAGGTCAAAAGTCAACAGTGACCTACATACAGTCAAACTTCAAGATTTTTTGTCAACATCAACATTTTGAAGTAATATCCATCATTTTATCAAGGGTTGATCATGATTCCTCAAGGAATGCCCCAAATTCATCAAAACTCAAAAGTTGCTAAATTATGGTTTCTATAGGAAAAGTCAACCAAACTTTGACCAGGCATAACTTTCTCATACTTTATCAAAAATTCCCCATCCAAAGCTCATTTTGAAGAGGATGAAATTACCTACAATTCATATTTATCCCTCAAGTTTAAAAAATTCACTCATGAAAAGATATGAATTCAGACATTACAGGTCATTTAAAAAAGTCAACAAAACACCTTTTGGGTCAAAGCTTCTTACATGAACATGGAAGATCCAATTGAGGTGAAACCAAAAGGGTTGTTTAGAGGACATAGTAAGTTTATAAAAATTACAAGAACACCCTCTTAGGATCAAAATTGAGAGAGATGTACATTGTCAAAGTTGGCAATTTTTGGAAATTTGCACAAAGTCACCCATGCCCAAAATGCATTTTTCTTCAAATGGGCCCAACGTTTTATGCTTGTATCTGGTTCCTAACATGGTCCATGACCCATGAACCACTCCATGCCTCATTAAATTATTTATTTGATTTATTGTGATTTTATTCATTTAAAATTCAAATAAAATCAAATAAAATCAAAATAAATCATGTAAATTGCTTTTGGAATGATTTTGGCATTGAATAAGGATGATATGGGCTGGCATATCAGGATCAAATCGTATCAATGATGATTGGAGCAAGAATGGCATGATTTGGCTTATTTTGGAAACAAATAATGCAAGGGATTAATCAAGATCTTTTCTCCATAAATTTCAAGATTCAAGTTTTTTTTTATTGACCTAATACACTCTATTACATATACACAACACAACCAAGGCAAAAGAACAAGGTTTGAGTGGTGAAAATCGTCAGAACAAAAATTGAGTTTTTGCAAAAAAAAGTGAGGATCAGATTTCTCTCCACAGGACCATTCAAGGTGATTAGAAGCCAAAAATCAATTCCTGGGTGTGTAGTAAAGCTATCCCAATCATTATCAAGCCATAAAACGCCCAGAATCGCAAGGTACAGGACTAGTTCTTCCCGTTTTTTATTCTCGATTACATGTATACGCACGTTTTCATTGAAATTTAATCATACATTCACGTTTTTTATAAGGTTTTGATGCTATCTGAATGGTTTAATTGAGTTTTAAGTGCAGGGACTGAAGGTTACCATTCTTAGGGTTTTCAATCTCGTTTTGGGGCTCCCCTATATAGGCAAAAGTAGACCAAATCGTAAGCACCATTGAACTCAGGGCACGATTTCTGACTGTCCTATGCCCTTAGTTAGAATTTATTTGGCTTGTATTGCATTTTCAATTGTTGCAGGTTTGTAGCTATGGGTGAAAACTGTCACTATAGCCTTTAGTGACAGTTTTGTCCATAGGTAAAAGGTTGGCGTCAAAGACGACGCTCTGAGGAAAGAGATGATGATGTGTCTGATAACCACTGGCTCATCTGAATTCACGCGCGTTTTCTTGGGCATAGCATTTAATTTCCCTTATATTTTATTTATTTCATTATATGTACGAATGAGAAGTCCAGCGCAGTTGGTCAGGGAGCGTGTATGTGAGGCAAACATCCTGGGTTCTATCCCAGGCGTCTGCTTTTATATTTTTCTTGACCATTTCTTGTAGATCCAGCGTGCACTACCCAGGAAAGCTATCATACACCCTCCAAATCCATCCAGTGGATCATCCTTAGATCCAAATCTAGCCCCCAGTGGAAAGAAGTCTATGGTGCATCCTCAAACGTGGCCAGTATTGGATCTAAACGCCTGATTGGGCCAAAGGGTTTGGGCTTCAGCAATCCAGCTTCACACCCCCAGTTTACTTCTGATATCAGGCCCATTTTACACTTTTGTTTTAATTTCTTATTTTATTTTTTTGTTTTAGTTATTTTTGTTTAGTTTATTTAAAAAATCTTTTTATTAAATCATTAAATCAAGAAAACCACAAAAATGTAGAATTAGTTTTTTTTATTAAAATTAGTTTTTTTTTGGAAATTAATTAATTTAATGATATTGACTTGATTGTTTTCATAATTAAAATTAATTAGAAAAATTAGGTTTAATTCAAAAATATTTAATTTTCTCAATAAAAAAATACACAAAAATATTTTTTAATTAATTACGTTTTTTTTAGGCTTCTAATTTATTCTCGCATTTAATTTGTCGCGCGCGCCTTTGCTTTCTTTGAATTCAAATTATTGTAATTGTTTCGAGTTTGTAATAGATTAATTAGGGTTTTAATTTCCGCATCTTTATTTTCAGTCAAATATTTGTATCTTCCCAAAAGCCTTGTAATAGTTAGGACTTTAATTTCTCGCACTCTTTAATTTCCGCGACTATTAAACTGCTAGATGTATGGAAATTAGGATTGTATGCGAAAGATAAACCAACGATTAAAAAGGTAGATAACCCTAATTGTGCAAAAATAATTAATTGAAAAAAAGAACACATTCACATGCTCACTCCTAGGGTTTTCCTCATTTGGTTGCCTCGGAAACAATGCTCATATCCCTCGAACATGGGGATATCTTAGCAATGACCCGAAATTCAAAGTCGTCATAAAGATCATAGTCCCTCTTTTTCCCTCGAGTTGCCTACGAGAAATGATCTTATGATGACAGTCCCTTCGAGATGCTAAGGCATCCTCACAAGTTGCCTTCAATGACAATTTCGTCCCTTCGAATGTCCCTTAAAACTCCAACGATAGGGCTACCTACTCCTTAATAGTAGGATAGCACTGTCTAAAGGAAACGAGAATGAACAATCTTTTTTTTCCGAGTAGGTAGAATCTCTTAAGTACTTGCTCAAAACAATACAACTTTTTCACAAACACTTTTCAAAATCGTTTTAAAAAAAACACTTTGTCACACTCTTGAGGACAGATACAAGAGTTATCACGAAGTTAAACAAAACTTTTTTGCAAAACACACACAAGCAATTTCAAAAATGAGAAAGTACATAAGAGCCTGTTGAAACCATGGATAGAAAGGGTGCTAACACCTTCCCTTTCTATAATCTACCCCCCGTACTCAGAAACTCTCAAAAAAGGTTTTTCTGTTCTTTTTCCTTTCCTTTGTTGGATGAAATAAAAGTTGGTGGCGACTCTTGCTTACCGCAACATTTTCGAATAAAAAATGCAATCCAGTATAACATTCGGTTCTGCCACCGTATTACAAAACTGGCGACTCTGCTGGGGACTAAATAAGTGGGGTATACCTTAGGATCTAGGTCATTTTTAAAATTGCTTTATTGTTTTGCTTTGCCTGCTTTATATTCAAGGGTTTTGTTGGGGTTATGTAGATCCTACACCCGGATCTGGGGACACCTTTTAGGTAAATAGCAATAAACTGTGAGGGAACTGTGTGGGGTATATCGACACGGTTGAAGCAGTAGCTACGTTGATGTGACACTTTGGTTAGTACCGGTAACCCTTGAGTCAATCAAGGAGAGTACGGGGCCTCCACGTGGTGTCATAAAGTATCAACTGACCTTAGAACCTTTAATTGCACAACTTGGCCAGTAGGACGTAGAGAGATGGCCGGCTTTGGTGTATTCCCAAGGTCGAGAGATACTCGATACTACACTCATTGAGGTTTGAATCTTGAGTTTTGTTTGGTTGCGAGTCAATCGCCTATTGAATGAAGCTTGGAGGAAAGATCAGTGATATTGAGGTCCCTTAGAACCCGGTTACTATTTATAGGACAGGTTGAACTAATCCAACTTCAAGAGGGTATGACCTTAAAACCCATGCAGGCCTTAAACCTAAGGACTTGGTGTGAATTGTTTCTGGCTTACTATACATGTGATTTTTTTTAGTATAATCATGACATCATAAGCATGGCATATCATATTAACCATTTCGAGGATTTTCTAAGGCTCATCTTTGCTTTGTTTTGTAGGACATGGCATCCGCCCGCAGGAACACTATCCAGATTAACCTTGTGAAAATGCCTCTCCAACTAAAGGATTTGGCATTAAGGATCCCTGAAGTCTCTCCCCTCACTGAAAAATAAGGTCGGTTGCTCAACTTGGTCACTTCAAAACCTGATGAAGAATTGTTAAAAGTTTTATTTCAGTTCTTTGATCCTTTGCACCACTTTTTCACCTTCCCGGATTACCAACTAGTGCCTACTATGGAGGAATTTTCTCGGTTGTTGGAGGTACCTATTCTTGATCAGTTACCTTTTAATGGTACGGAAGAACATCCAAATCTTGAAGAGATTGCTCGAGCTTTGTCCTTACAACGGTTCAATGTAGTGACGAATTGGGAAACTAGGGGAAGTGTCCAAGGAATCCCGGTTAAATTTTTATTCGAGAAGGCTTACTATTTTTGGGATACCCTGGATTTACAAGCTTTTTAAGAGGTATTGGCACTCCTCATCTACGGGATGGTACTTTTCCCTAATGCGGACTAACTCGTAGATGTGAATACTATTAATGTTTTTCTGTCTCATAATCTGGTGCCCACATTACTTGGGGATGTTCTACACTCTCTGTATGCTCACACTCTAAAGAGAAGGGGGACCCTCCTGTGTTGCACTCCTCTATTGGCTAGGTGGTTTATTTTGCACCTACCCAGGTCTATTTTGAAGAATGAGAAGGGTATGAAATGGTCTCATAGGTTGATGTCCCTTACACATTCAGACATTCATTGGTGTTCACGGTCCTCGGAAGATGTTACCATCATCGACCGCTGTGGTGAATTGCCTAATGTCCCTCTCTTAGGCATTAGGGGAGGAATCACTTATAACCCTTGTTTGGAACTGCGGCAATTTGGTTATGCAAGAAGGGATGGTCCTCATGATACACTTATACAAGGAATCGCCTTCAACTATGAGAATGATGCTCAGGGTTACCGCAGAAGGTTCATGAGAGCTTGGGGCATGGTACATAAAATTGATAGCAAGACACTGGGATACAAGAATTTCATTCCTCTTAAGCCTTATCTCTGATGGGTATGAGCCCACGCCCAAAGTCTTATGATGCCTTACCCCGCTGTCCTACCAATGATTGTGGAACCAGTTGCTGAAGGAGACATTGCTTCTCTTGTTCATCATCTTGACATGCCAACTGATCATAAGGAGTTACAGAAATCCTGGGTTCAACTTAAAGAGGAGTGGGATACGTTTGAAGCTCAATTCTATGCCAGAGAGAAGAAGGTCCTGGAGCTCACTAGGCTGCTCCATGAAAAAAGGAACATAAACGCTTACATTGCACCAAAGAGGATACGCTCCTAGGAGACCTAGTTTTCTTTTTGCTTTAAGTTTTGTTTGTTTGATTGTAAGCCTAAAGGGCACCCTTTTTAACAATTAGAAATTATTAATACAATTAACGTGTGTTCTTTTGGTTAAACAAATTTGAGCCTTTAAAAGTCCTTGAAATGATTGCATACACATCCCATCCATGGCATTGCATAAAAAGGTACCATTACAGGTTTCTCATCTTCTTCGCTGTTTATTTCAGCAAAAATGTCTTCTGAACAAATCATCAAAGATCTTCAGGAACAAAATGCCCAATTTCAACAAATGTTCATAACTCTGGAAAAAGGGCAGGAGGATCTGAAGGACCTTATCCTAAAGTAAAAGAAGAAGAAAAAGAAAATCTCTGGTGTTCTGAACCTGGGCAGAAGTTTCAGGGGGCCGTCAAACCAACCAGTCGATTTTACCTCCTCGTCCAAAGAAGGGGAGAATCAAAAGAGAGAGACAAGGGAGAAGGACCCTAGCCCTAAAGTCTCTAATAATGACATAGACTACAATGATGAGCAGTATCCTCCCACTGAGGATAAATACAAGCAGTTAGAGGATCGATTGAGCGCTATGGAGATCCAGAGAATACCAGGGATGGATTTTGAAGAGCTGGGATTGGTGTCTGGGGTAGTTATCCCACAAAAGTTTAAAGCTCCGGTTTTCGCAAAGTATGAGGGGGTGTCTTGTCCCAAGCTTCATCTCCGTTCCTATGTGAGGAAGATTCAGCCTCACACTACTGATAGGAACTTGTCGGTTCACTTCTTTCAAGACAGTCTGTCAGGGACTCAGCTTGAATGGTTCTATCAACTGGAGGGAACCAATGTCCGAAACTGGGAGGATTTGGCTACTGCTTTTTACAAGCAGTATCAATACAATGCTGACCTTTCCCCTACTCATACTCAACTTCGGAGTATGTCCATGGGTGCAGGTGAAGGCTTTAAGGACTATACGCAAAAATGGAGAGATCTGGCTGGGAGAGTCCAACCCCCTTTGTCTGATAGGGAGTTGGTTGACATGTTTCTTGGGACGCTATCGGGTCCATTCTTCAATCATTTGATTGGTAGCTCCTCAACTGGTTTCACTGAGTTGATATTAACGGGAGAGAGGGTAGAAGCTGAGATCCGGAGTGGAAAGATCCAAAAAGACACCTCTTCGAGCTCATTGAAGAAGCCCTTCGCAGGTAAGAAGGAAGTTAGTGATATTTATAGCCCAAGAGGTCAGAACAAAGCTAAACGCCATCCAACGGTAGGTGCTGTGATGATATCTAGGCTCGCGGCTACCCCACAATGCAACAATCAGCAAAGGTTAGAAAGACCGTAAAGGTAGTTTACTCGAATTAACATGACATTGACTGAGGTTCTACCCCATCTGCTAAGATCCAACTTGGCAACCTTGAAAGAGGCTCCCAAGAATCCTAACACCACATCTCCTCGATACAATCCAAACGCTCGGTGGTCCTACCATTCTAAGACTCCTGGCCACGACACAAATGACTGCTGTGACCTGAGAAATAAAGTACAAGACCTGATTGAAGCCAAGGAGATTGAGTTTGATGCTCCGGAGAAGCCTAATGTCATAACTGCTCCCATGCCTAAGCACAACCGTGGAGTTAATGCCATTGCTACTGATATGTTCGTTACCTCTGTTAATGAAGCTTCTACTCCTCTTATAACTGGTAAGAAGAATTTGTTGTTGGCCGGTTTATTTCCAGGTTATGGTCAAGGTTGCCACATGTGTTCATCTTTTCCCACTGGTTGCTATTTGCTGAAAGCAGGTGTTTAACGCCAGATGGACAACAAAGAAATTTTGTTCGAAAAGACTTTGATTCAAATTGTTTCGTTTGAAGATGTTGCCATTATAACTATTTTCGCCAATCCTTCCAAGGTCTCCTCTAAAAGACCGGTTAGGATTACACCTTCTCCAAGAATTTCTCTGCTAATAATCACTTTTCCTGGTCCCGTACCGTATTCCTCGAAAAAAGTTGTCCCGTGGAATTATGGCGCCGATGTTTACTATCATGGAGTTAAACAAGATTTGAAGGCTGAAGAGGCTGATCCCGATGTCAGTAACATTGTCGGGACCAACAAGATCACCAGAAGTGGAAGGGTTTTCTCTCCCGAGATCTCTCTGAAGACTGTCACTAAGCCTGTTGTTATTTCACCTACTGTTCCTACCGGTACTTCCGTTACTACTCCCGTTCTTACTCCAATTGTTACCCCTGCCGTCAAGTCATCTGGGACTCGGGGTAAAGAAGCTGTAGGTGATCCTGCCCAGATGGAGGCACCTAGAAAATTTGTTTTGGAATCCTCTAAAAAAGAGATAGAGCAAATATTAAAAATTATCAAGAAGAGAGACTACAATGTGGTCGAGCAGTTGGGGCTGACTCCCTCCAAGATATCAATGTTGTCTTTGTTGTTATGTTCTGATGCCCATGCAAAGGCTTTGATTGCATTCCTCAAGACTGCGCATGTGCCGCAAGAAACCTCAGCCAATCAATTCAAATAATGTGTGGCCATCTTGACTGCTGCCAATGGGTTGTGTTTTTTAGATGCCGACTTGACACCAAAATGGAGGAAGCATAATGATGCTCTGCATGTCTCGATCGAATGCAGGGGCACCACTATAGCTCATGTGCTGGTGGACACTAGATCTTCACTGAATGTTCTGCCTAAGAAGGCTCTCGATCGGCTAGATTATGAAGGCTTGACCCTAAAGCCCAGTAATATTGTGGTAAGGGCTTTTGATGAGTCGAAGAGAATGGTGCATGGGGAGGTGGAAATCCCTGTCAAAGTGGGCTCTCATACCTTTGGGTCCACCTTCTACGTGATGGACATTAGGCCATCATACTCTTGTTTGTTGGGTCGTCCTTGGATCCATGAAGCCGGGGCTGTTACTTCTACGCTGCACCAAATGATGAAATATTTGGTGAAGGGGAAGATTGTCACTGTGCACGGTGAAGAGGAGTATATGGTGAGCCACCTGAACTCCTTCAGGTATGTGGAGATGGACGTGGAATTCATAGAGACCCCTTGTCAAAACTTTGAAGAGGTTCCCCAGATTTTGGCGTCAACCAAAACTACAACCAGCACCAATCCTCCTCTGAAGATGGCTTCTCTCAAGGACTCCAGAGAAGTAGTTGAAGAAGGTGGGTGTACCAACTGGGGACAGCTCCCGGATTTTACGCACAAAACTGACAAATTTGGTTTGGGCTTTACTTCAAGGTCTCAAAGGGTTGTTCGACGCGCTCGGGCTGAAGGACCTCCCTACGCATCAACAATCATGGGGTCAATGCTATCAAAGACAGTGAGGAAGACTCCAATATTGACAGCTCGATCTACCCGACTACGAACGGTGGACTGAGTAATTGGACGGCCAGAGATTTTATACTAGTTTATTTTATTCTACAGTAATTGTCTTACTTGTTTTCCGAGTTTGTAATAAACAATTTAAACTTTATAACCTGTGTGTCTTACCCGAGGCACAATGGTTCTATCTGTGAGGGTTATTATATGTCATTTCATATATCATCAATAAAACATTGGACGTTCCTTGCATACAAATTTTGCGCTCTCTGTTTTTTCTTTGCTTCTTTTGCTTTATCAATATAGATATGCTCTTACACACACTCACGTATCAAACTGCAGATCCATATCCACTCTGAATCCCAATGATAACAGTTCTGCTATTGCCAGTCATGACTTTGAAAATACGATCAACCAAGCCGAGGAGGAAGGTGAGGACAATTGTGAGGTACCCGAAGAACTTGCTAGACTGTTGCAACAGGAAGAGAGGGCTATACATCCCCATGAAGAGCCAATTGAGACGATAAACTTGGGCACGGAGGTAGACAAAAAAGAAGTCAAGATTGGTGCAAATCTGGAGACTAAGATCAAACATCGGTTGGTACAGATGTTACACGACTATGTTGAAATCTTTGCATGGTCATATGAAGACATGCCTGGTTTAGAAACTGATATTATGGTACATTGTCTGCCAACTAAAGAAGATTGTCCTTTGGTTAAGAAAAAGGTCCGCCACATGCACCCTGAAATGTAAGAGAAGATCAAGGGAGAGGTCATGAAGCAGTTCAACTCAGGGTTCTTAGCTGTCACCTCCTATCTGTAGTGGGGTGCTAACGTCATTCCGGTGCCAAAGAAGGACGGAAAGGTACGAATGTGTGTGGACTACAGAGACCTGATTAGGGCAAGCCCCAAGGATGACTTCCTGCTTCCCCACATTGATGTTCTGGTTGACAACACCGTACAACACAAAATCTTCTCCTTCATGGATGGTTTCTCTGGCTACAACTAGATCAAGATGGATCCTGAAGACATAGAGAAGACAACCTTCGTCACACAGTGGGGCACTTTCTGTTACAAGGTGATGCCATTTGGGTTGAAGAATGTTAGGGAAACTTATAAGCGAGCCATAGTCGCCTTGTTCCACGATATGATTCACCATGAGATAGAGGTTTATGTTGATGACATGATAGCAAGGTCTCAAACCGAACAGGAACACCTTGATCATATGTAAAAGTTGTTCGACAGGTTGAAAACATACAAGCTGAGGTTGAATCCGAACAAGTGCACCTTCGGGGTAAGGTCTGGTAAGCTTCTGGGTTTCATCGTCAGTGACAAAGGTATTCAGGTAGACTCTGCGAAAGTAAAGGCCATACAAGAGATGTCGACTCCCCGTATTGAGAAGGAAGTTAGAGGCTTCTTGGGCCGCCTGAATTATATCGCCGGGTTCATTTCACATCTGACTGCTACTTATGAGCTCATCTTCAAGCTTCTGAAGAAAGATCAAGTGGTAAAATGGAATGACAAATTCCAGACTTCTTTCGAAAGGATCAAAGAATATCTTCAAGAACCACCAATTATGATGCCTCCGGTTGAAGGAAGACCTTTGATATTATACTTAACAGTGCTAGACAATTCAATGGGGGTGTGTGCTGGGGAAACATGACGAGTCTGGTCGAAAAGAGCACGCAATATACTACCTTAGCAAATTTTTTACCGATTGTGAGACAAGACACTCGCTGCTTGAGAAAACTTGCTGCGCTTTGGCATGGGCTGCTCGCCGACTAAGACGGTATATGCTGACCCACATTACTCTGTTGATATCTAAGATGGATCCTATCAAATATATCTTCGAGAAGCCCACACTCTCCGGAAGAATAGCGAGATGGAAGATGATCTTAACCGAATACGATATACAATATACAACATAGAAAGCAATCAAGGGAAGTGTATTGGCTGATCATTTGGCTCATCAGGCCGTGGATGACTACTAGTCCATGCATTTTGAGTTCCCAGACGAGAATATCATGCTGGTGACTGACTATGAAGAACCTGGCCCAGATGAAGGACCTGAAGAAGGATCCTGATGGACTATGGTTTTTTACGGAGTTTCGAACGCACTCAGTAATGGCCTTGGCATTGTAATCATATCTCCTGAGTGCTGTCATAATCCTTTCACCGCTCGACTATGTTTCAACTGCACTAACAATATGGCAGAGTATGAAGCTTGCATCATGGGTTTCAAAGCCGCTATCGATCTCAGGATCAAGTTCTTAAATGTCTACGAGGATTCATCCTTGGTGATAAGCCAAATCAAAGGCGAATGGGATACGAAGCACCCGAATCTCACCCCGTACAAGGAACACATACTGACATTGCTCCCGCACTTTGAAGAGGTAACCTTTGAACATTTCCCACGAGAGGAGAATCAGTTAGCGGACGCTCTAGCTACCATGTCTTCTATGTTCAAAGTCAGGTGGGACAACAAAAGCTCCCCAAATCATAATTGAAAGGTTAGATGAACCAGCACACTACTGCGAGATTGATACTGAAGAAGTAGCAGATAAACCTTGGTTTCATGAAGTGAAAAGGTATCTCGAGACTCAAGAGTATCCCGAAGGGGAATCTGTCATCGATAAGAAGTTTCTGAGAAGTTTCATTGCGAAATTCTTCCTCAATAATGGAATCCTCTACAAACGCAATCATGACTCTACCTTACTGCGGTGTGTAGACAAGAGCAAAGCAGAGAGGATTATGACAGATTTACATGAAGGTACTTTCGGAACCCATTCAAGTGGACATACCATGGCTAAGAAGATCCTACGAGCAGGATACTACTGGTCCACTATGGAAGCAGATTGTTATCAGCACTCCCAAACATGTCATAAGTGCCAAATCTATGCTGATAAGGTGCATGTGCCTTCGGTTCCTTTGAACGTCTTGACATATCCTTGGCCCTTTGCAACGTGGGGCATTGACATGATCAGAGAAATCAGACCTACCACTTCCAATGGGCATCACTTCCTCTTGGTGGCCATTGATTAACTCACGAAGTGGGTTGAGGCTGCCTCTTTTTCTACTGTGGCCAAGAACGTCGTGGCGCGGTTTATCAGGCATAACCTGATCTATCGGTATGGTGTGCCAGAAAGAATTATCACTGACAATGGTACGGATCTGAACAACACGATGATCATCGAGCTCTATAAGCAATTCAGGATACAACATCACAACTCTTCTCCCTACCGGCCAAAGATGAATGGTGTTGTTGAAGCGGCTAACAAAAACATCTAGAAGATCATACAGAAGATGACAGTGACATACAAAGACTGGCATGAGATGTTACCATTTGCTCTTCATGGGTACCGTACCTCAGCACGGATGTCAAAAGGGGCAACACCCTACTCTCTGGTATATGGCATGGAGGCAGTCTTACCCATTGAGGTCCAGATTCCTTCTTTAAGGATTATGAAGGATACGGGTTTGAACGAAGACGACTGGATCCAGACTCGACTTGACCAACTGAATTTGATTGATGATACGATACTTACTGTTGTCTGTCATGGTCAAACGTATCAAAAGCGGATGATCAAGGCTTTCAACAAAAAAGTTAGACAACAAGAGTATCAAGTCGGGGATCTAGTGATCAAGCGTATCATACTACCGCAAGGTGATCCCAGGGGAAAATGGACTCCCACCTACGAAGGTCCATTTGTGATTAATAACATTTCCTCGGGTGGAGCCATGATTCTAACCACCATGGACGGTGACGACCTTCCTCACCCTATCAATGCGGACATAGTGAAAAGATACTACGCATGATAAAATACCCACTAGGTTGACTGGCCTAGGAAAAAATAAGAGTTTCCCGGCGAACCAAAAGGGTTCGGGAAAAAGTAAGGGATGAAAATGAAAAAAATTTGTACACCCAGAAAGTCGAAAACCTAAACGGGAGACTTGGGCAAAAAAAGGGTATCCCGGTGGACTGAAAACCCGAAAGGGCAGTCCAGGAAAAATTTAAGGATGTAAAGTGTATCACTATGTCCCATTGGATCACCTTGCAATCAGACCTCAGTATCAACCATCAAGCTCGAACGACACCAATCGACCTAATCAGCTTCAGACAAGCAGCAAAGTGATGAGACGCTCGAAGACATAGCGGCAATAGCAGAATTAGAACCCATTGGGATTGTTGCACATAGTTGTTTTCTTTTTGTTGTACACAATATTGTATAGCTTCCTTTTCACAGCGGGGTTCTCTCACTAGAGCGTCAGCTTCCTTGTATAAAAATGCCTTTTATAAGCCAACTTCGAAAAATCATTACAAATCATTTCTATAAAAACTATGTTTTTTTTTTCTTTTTCTTTTTTGTTTTGCAAGAACGTCCAATGGTTTATTCTTGACATATGCATTTGAATATGATTTCTATTCATAAACATTTGCATAGGAAGCAGAAAGACAATTGCTCGTAACTTAAGAAATAGGGGCAAAAACTAAAAATGTCAAACCCGATAGTTATTTTGTCCAGTAGGTACCAGGGCAGAGAAAACTTCGAAACACAGCCATCAGAGCGTATGACCTCGTGACATCTGTACTCCCCAGAGTAAAGGGAATCAAAGCGTTGATACTAGCTCCACCAAAATAGGAAGTACCTTCCCCAGCTGAATTTCATAATCGCAAGCGAATCATAAAATTTGTCTCCCAAGCAGAGTTTATTTCCCTGAATGCAGAAACTCAATCCCTGTCAAAGTTTACCCCTCCAGTTACAGAAGTTCACTTTCCAACAGAATTATTCCCCCGCAGAGTTATTCTCAAACAAAGTCTCTCCCTGGCAGAATATTCACAAACAACAAGGAGTAAATCTCTAGCATAGTCATTTCCGTTCACCATCCCCAACGAAGGTAGGAGAACCACAGTTCTCCACAACAGTCAGGAATGCTATACTCTCCAGCAGTAGTCAGGGATTTATTTTCCCATACTCGGATATGTCACAATAGCATCTCATGCTCATACATCATGACATGCGCATACATATCACATACATCATAATCTCATTTATTTTGAGAACATCATCTCACAACACATTTCATGCATCGCATATAATTAACCCTATTATCTTTTCAAGAAAGACAATTATCACCAACAGTTCCAGTAGTTATACATGTCATATTTGCAGACCGCTTATCAAAAATCAGTTCCTACAACCAAACAGGTCAACTAAGCTATGTGACCAAGTGAAGTAACCCTACTATCTAAGTTCCTTCCCATAAGCCCTACTATCTAGGTTTTCATCTCGAAGTAACCCTACTATCCAGGTTCCTTCCCATAAGCCCTACTATCCAAGCTTTCATCTTGAAGTAACCCTACGATCCAGGTTCCTTCCCATAATCCCTACTATCCAGGCTTTTCATCTTGAAGTAACCCTACCATCCAGGTTCCTTCCCATAAGCCCTACTATCCAGGATTTCATCTTGAAGTAACCCTACTATCTAGGTTCCTTCCCATAAGCCCTACTATCCGGGCTTTTCATCTTGAAGTAACTCTACCATCCAGGTTCCTTCCCATAAAACCTACTATCCAGGCTTTCATCTTGAAGTAACCCTACTATCCAGGTTCCTTCCCATAAGCCCTACTATCCAGGCTTTTCATCTTGAAGTAACCCTACCATCCAGGTTCCTTCCCATAGCCCTACCATCCAAGCTTTCATCTCGAAGTAACCCTACTATCCAGGTTCCTTCCCATAAGCCCTACTATACAGGCTTTCATCTCGAAGTAACCCTACCATCCAGGTTCCTTCCCATAGCCCTACCATCCAGGCTTTCATCTCGAAGTAACCCTAGTATCCAGGTTCCTTCCCATAAGCCCTACTAACCAGGATTTCATCTTAAAGTAACCCTACTATCCAATTTCCTTCCCATAATTCCTACTATCCAGGCTTTCATCTCGAAGTAACCCTACCATCCAGGTTCCTTCCCATAAGCCCTACTATCCATGCTTTCATCTCGAAGTAACCCTACTATCCAGGTTCCTTCCGATAGCCCTATTATCCAGGCTTTCATCTCGAAGTAACCCGACTATCTCAGTTCCTTCTCATAGCTCTACTATCCAGGTTCCTTCTCAATAGCCCTACTATCCAGGCTTTCATCTTGAAGTAACCCTACTATCTAGGTTCCTTCTCATAAGCCCTACTATCCAAGCTTTCATCTTGAAGTAACCCTACTATCCAGGTTCCTTCCCATAAGCCCTACTATCCAGGCTTTTCATCTTGAAGTAACCTTACCGTCCAGGTTCCTTCCCATAGCCCTACCATCCAGGCTTTCATCTCGAAGTAACCCTACTATCCAGGTTCCTTCCCATAAGCCCTATTATCCAAGCTTTCATCTCAAAGTAACCCTACCATCCAGGTTACTTCCCATAGCCCTACCATCCATAATTTCATCTCGAAGTAACCCTACTATCCAGGTTCCTTCTCACAAGCCCTACTATCCAGGCTTTCATCTTGAAGTAACCCTATTATCCAGGTTCCTTCCCATAAGCCCTACTATCCAGGCTTTCATCTCGAAGTAACCCTACCATCCAGGTTCCTTCCCATAAGCCCTACTATCCAGGCTTTCATCTCGAAGTAACCCTACTATCCAGGTTCCTTCCCATAGCCCTATTATCCATGCTTTCATCTCGAAGTAACCCTACTATCCCGGTTCCTTCTCATAGCTCTACTATCCAGGCTTTCATCTCGAAGCAACCCTACTATCCAGTTCATAAGCCCTACTATCCAGGATTTCATCTTGAGGTAACCCTACTATCCAGGTTCCTTCTCATAGCCCTACTATCCAGGCTTTCATTTTGAAGAAACCCTACTATCCAGGTTCCTTACAATAGCCCTACTATCCAGGATTTCATTTCGAAGCAACCCTACTATCCAGGTTTCTTATCTCTTATCTCCAGACAACAGTTTACAACACTGTAAGACCTGGACCCAACTAGATACGGTCGATTTCACATTTCCTTGGTAAGTCATTGTGCAGCCTGGACCCTGACCAAGTATGTAGTTTACTTCCATCTCCTTAACCAAGAGATAATTCCCCAGTAGAGTAGCAGACAGCCGAAGCTCCTATACTCCATTTCCCATGACATAAATCAACATTCCTCGACGAAATCCTCCTCAACGGCAGGTACAGGAATTCTTGTAATGGAATCTCTTATGCACCCGATATATTCTCTGGATGGTATCTTTAAGCCTATCTCTGACGATTCACCGTCAACTTCCAGATGGAATCTGTAAGACCATTCCTGATATCACCAATCAGTATTACTTCATGCGGGTGCAAATATCTGGGCACTCTAGTGTTCAATCATCTTATACTTCTAGGTCACGAAAGGAAGACCAACCAATCTACATCCTCGGGTTTAAGAAGATTGAAAAGGGGCAGTTGTTGTACCCCAAAATTTTCCCTCTCATTTTACTCAACATATGTTCATTGAAGTTCTCAACTTGCTCAAGAATGCCCAAGGATTGATCAGACAAGTGCTCCCCTAAGACAATGAACCTCAAACTAGGGTTTCCAATTTCACCAAGATGGGTGAGATACAAAGGCTTCAAATCTCTCCCATGGTCTTAATATGTACTCAAGACCATCCATGTCAAGTTTCATGCTTTGCACAAGAAATTTTCTCAGTCAACTACTCAAATGCTTAAAAATCAATTGTGTTAGGTCAAAAGTCAACTATGACCCACATACAGTCAAACTTCAAGATTTTTGGTCAACATAAACATTTTGAAGTAATATCCATCATTTTATCAAGGGTTGATCACGATTCCTCAAGGAATGCCCCAAATTCATCAAAACTCAAAAGTTGCTTAATTAGGGTTTCTATAGAAAAAGTCAACCAAACTTTGACTAGGCATAACTTTCTCATACTTTATAAGAAATTCCCCATCCAAAGCTCATTTTGAATAGGATGCAATGACCTACAACTCAACTTCATCCCTAAAGTTCAAAAATTGCACTCATGAAAAGATATGAATTCAGACATTATAGGTTATTTCAAAAAGTCAACAAAAACACCTTTTGGGTCAATGCTTCTTACATGAACATGGAAGATCCAATTGAGGTGAAACCTAAAGTGTTGTTTATATGACATCTTAAGATTTCTAAAAAGCCCAAGAACACCCTCTTAAGGTCAAAATTGAGAGAGATGTGCATTGTCAAAGTTGGCCATTTTTGGAAATTTGCACAAAGTCAACCATGCCCAAAATGCATTTTCTTCAAATGGGCCCAACTTTTTATGCTTGTATCTGGTTCCAAACATGGTCCATGACCCATGAAACACTCCATGCCACATTAAATTATTTATTTGACTTATTGTGATTTTATTCATTTAAAATTCAAATAAAATCAAATCAAATTAAAATAAATCAAAATAAATCATCTAAATTGCTTTTGGAATGATTTTGGCATTGAATAAGGATAATATAGGTTGGCATATCAGGATCAAATTGTATCAAGGATGATTGGAGCAAGAATGGCATGAGTTTGGCTTATTTTGGAAACAAATAATGTAAGGGATTAATCAAAATCTTTTCTCCATAAATTTCAAGATTCAAGTTGTTTTTTGTTGACCTAATACACTCTATTACATATACACAATGCAACCAAGGCAAAAGAAAAAGGTTTGAGTGGTGAAAATCGTCAGAATAAAAATCGAGTTTTTGTAAAAAAAGTGAGGATCAGATTTCACTCCACAGGACCATTCAAGGTGATTAGAAGCCAAAAATAAATTCTTGGGTGTGTAGTAAAGCTATCCCAATCATTTTCAAGCCATAAAACGCCCAGAATAGCAAGTAACAAGACTGGTTCTTCCCATTTTTTTATTCTTGATTACATGTATACGCACGTTTTCATTGAAATTTAATCATACATTCACGTTTGTCATAAGGTTTTAATGCTCTCTGAATGGTTTAATTGAGTTTTAAGTGTAGGGACTGAAGGTTTCCATTCTTAGGGTTTCCAAGTTTGTTTTGGGGATTCCCTATATAAGCAAAATTAAACCAAATCGTGGGCACCATTGAACTCAGGGCACGATTTCTGACTGTCCTATGCCCTTAGTTAGAATTTATTTGGCTTGTATTGCATTTTCAATTGTTGCAGGTTAGTAGTTGTGGATGAAAACTGTCACTATAGCCTTTAGTGACTGTTTTATCTGTAGGTAAAAGGTTAGCGTCAAAGACGACGCTCTGAGGAAAAAGATGATGATGTGTCTTATAACCACTGGCTCATTTGAATTCACGCGTGTTTTCCTGGGCATATAATTTAATTTCCCTTATATTTTATTTGTTTCATTATATGTACGAATGAGAAGTCCAACGCAGTTGGTCAGGGAGCGTGTATGTGAGGCAAACGTCCTAGGTTCGATCCCAGGCGTCTGCTTTTATATTTTTCTTGACAATTTCTTGTAGATCCAGCATGCACTACCCAAGGAAGCTATCATACACCTTCCAAATCCATCCAGTGGATCATCCTTAGATCCAGCTCTAGTGCCCAATGGACAGAAGTCTATGGTGCACCCTTAAACGTGGCCAACATTGGATCCAAACGCCTGATTGGGCCAAAGGGTTTGGGCTTCAGCAATCCAGCTTCACACCCCCAGTTTACTTCTGATATCAAGCCCATTTTACACTTTTTGTTTTAATTTCTTATTTTATTTTTTTGTTTTAATTATTTTTGTTTTGTTTATTTCAAAAATCTTTTTATTAAATCATAAAATCTAGAAAACCACAAAAATGTAGAATTAGGTTTTTTTATTAAAATTATTTTTTTTGGAAATTAATTAATTTAATGATATTGACTTGATTGTTTTCATAATTAAAATTAATTAGACAAATTAGGTTTAATTCACAAATGTTTAATTTTCTCAATAAAAAAATACACAAAATATTTTTTAATTAATTAAGTTTTTTTCTAGGCTTCTAATTTATTCTCGCATTTAATTCGTCGCGCACGCCTTTGCTTTCTTTGAACTCAAATTATTGTAACTGTTTTAAGTTTGTAATAGATTAATTAGGGTTTTAATTTCCACATCTTTATTTTCAGTCAAGTATTTGTATCTGCCCAAAAGCCTTGTAATAGTTAGGACTTTAATTTCTCGCACTCTTTAATTTCCGTGACTATTAAACTACTAGATGTATGGACATTAGTATTGAATGCGAAAGATAAACCAACGATTAAAAATGTAGATAACCCTAATTTTGAAAATATAATTAATTGAAAAAAAAGCACACATGCACATGCTCACTCCTAGGGTTTGCCTCATTTGGTTGCCTCAGAAACAATGGTCATGTCCCTTGAACGTGGGGATATCTTAGCAGTGACCCACAATTCAAAGTCATCATAAAGATCATAGTCCCTCATTATGCCTCGAGTTTCCTACAAGAAATGATCTTATGATGACAGTCCCTTCGAGATGTTAAGGTATCCTCACAAGTTTCCTTCAATGACCATTTCGTCCTTTTGAATGTCCCTTAAAACTCCAACGATAGGGCTACCTACTCCTTAATAGTAGGATAACACTGTCTAAAGGAAACGAGAATGAACAGTCTCTTTTTTTCCGAGTAGGTAGAATCTCTTAAGTACTTTCTTAAAACAATAAAACTTTTTCACAAACACTTTTCAAAACCATTTAAAAAAACAACACTTCGTCACACACTTGAGGACAGATACAAGAGTTATCGCGAAGTTAAACAAAACTTTTTGCAAAACACACAAAAGCAATTTCAAAAATGATCAAGTACCTAAGAGCCCGTGGAAACCACGAATAGAAAGGGTGTTAACACCTTCCCTTTCTATAATCTACCCCTCGTACTCAAAAACTCTCAAAAAAGGTTTTTTCTATTCTTTTTCCTTTCCTTTGTTGGATGAAATAAAAGTAGGTGGCGACTCTTGCTTACTGCAACATTTGCGAATAAAAAATGCAAACTAGTACAACAGTCGATTCTGCCACCGTATTACAGTATTCAATCATCTTCAACTCTGAACGCTCGAAAGTTGTCACTTTTCTCACTTATCATGTTAAAGATAATTGAATAGGGGAAGTTGTTGTACCCCAAAGTTTACCCTCTTGATTTAGGCTAATGTTTCATCATAAATATCATATTGCATTGCATTCATGCATTGTGTAGGGATCAAAGTATTTTGGTTATCAAGTCTCCCTCAAGCTTTGGAAGATTGATTGTATTGACAAGTAGCTCAAGGAGGGCCTTATTATCTAAACCTCTGGATCTTTCAAGCCCAAAGGTATCAAATATCTCAAGATATCTTACCCACCTCATTGGATCATCATAAGATTGAGTATTGTGCTATTTATAAGGGAAATCACATCTTTTGGATTCATCAGTCAAAATTAGGGTTTTGCCCAAGTTGGAGTTATTGGGGTCTAGATGAGTCAATTATTAAAGCATCATTATTTTATCATCATTGGAATCAATTTTGTTTAAAGAGTCTCTCATGATGCCTAGTGGAACTAGTGTTTTGAAGCTTAATCATCTATCTCCTAGTGCAGAGTGCAAAACTAGGGTTTGAGTCTTAATCAGTGATTCTTTGGAATTTTGAGTGAAAACTCTTTCCATAGTCTCTATGTGTTTGGAATATCATATGTTTGATGTTTTGATCACAAATTTTTAAGAGAAGTGGTTCAATTGAATCAAATGGGCAAAACAGACATTTTACTCAAAGACAACAAAGTCAAAGTTGACCAAGTGGACATTTGGTCAACATAAGGCATTTGACATTTATTTTCATGTGGGATGATCATTGATGATTTATTTTGATGAGAATTGCAAGTTTGAGAGGTTACTTGGATTTGAAGTTATCTTGGTGATTAAAAAATTCTCTGAGTGTTCTTGATTTAGGCCTGACTTTACAAGGGCATAAATTTCTCATTTTCAGGGGATTATGGTGGTTATTTTTTCCAATTGAAGAGGGGGAAAATATCTACAAGGCCCCACAGGGGACAAAAAACACACTTCTTACTCAAAATCAAAAGTTATGAGCCTTTGATTTTCAAGGCAAGTTGAGTATTTTTTGGGGAAATCTTGGGCAACTGGCCAGGAAAGGCAAGGCATTTGGCCTAGGCAATTCATCAAACAGCTGGTGACATGCCTATAATTGTTGATTCAAGGCATAATTCAAAAATGTGCCTCGTGCACTTTAAATAGGGCTATGAAAGCTTCTCATTAAACTTGGAATCTCTCAATTTGGTTTAAAATCGAAGAGGCTGTGATTTGAGGAAGTTGGATATTGAAACTAGGGATTTGAATGGATCTCTTCGATTTCCTTCAGCTTGGACCATTCGAAGTGGCTTTGTGGGCTGGTGGAAGCCTCCTTTTTCTCTCTTTGATTTTCCTCAGTTTGGACATTCAAAGTGTTACCTTGAGGGCTGGTCGAAGCCTCATTCTTCTCTCTTCGTTTGGATATTCTAAGTGTTACCTTGAGGGCTAGTCGAAGCTTCATTCTTTTCTCTTCGTTTGGACATTCAAAGTGTTATCTTGAGGGCTAGTCTGAGCCTCATTATTCTCTCTTCGTTTGGACATTCAATGTGTCATCTTAAAGGCTAGTTGAACAATCATTCTTCTCTCTTCGTTTGGACATTCAAAGTGTTACCTTGAGGGCTGGTCGAAGCCTCATTCTTATCTCTTTGTTTGGACATTCAATGTGCCATCTTAAGGGCTGGTCGAAGCCACATTCTTCTCTCTTTGTTTGGACAGTTTGAAGTGTCATCTTGAGGGAAGGTCGAAGCCTCATTCTTCTCTCTTCGTTTGGACACTTTAATGTGTCATCTTGAGGGCTGGTCGAAGCCTCATGGTGATAGGAAAGGAGCAACAGTTCTTTAGTTTTGACCTAGTTATTATTTGAGTTTGCTTGATGCCTCTCACATCTACTACTTTTGATGCTTGCCATCATATTAATTTTACATTCTCATGATTATATCATTATCCATCCTTTATTGGTTCATCATTTCTCTTTGAAATCACTAATTTGTCTGTTGAATGTGCGACGTACTCTGAGAAAAAGTTTTTTTTTTCATTTAGACTTGGTACTGTAGTGTTCCACTTTATTTGTGGAACACAATTGGTTTTGTTTGCACTATTCCCGTGCTTGGTATATTTGTCATTCTTTTGTAGGATATATATATATATATATATATATATATATATATATATATATATATATATATATATATATATATATATATATGAGATTGTGACTGCTATAGTCCTGCTCTTGAGGCCTTAGTGCATATATTTGATGCTGTGATTTTCTGACTTGATTTGTTTACGGATGCTAGATTGCTTGAAGTTCTCTGGGTTTCTTTTTCTTGCTCATTTGCTAAGGATAATTATCCGTTGGGTATTGCATTATTTCCCTTTTATTGTTTCCACTCCTTATTGCTTTCTATTGCATGATGGGACCTCCATTATTGATATATGTCAGGACTCCCTCTGGTTTATTTAAGGACCTGTTTAAGGCGATTCTACATATGAACCTTTCTTGCTACTCATGTTTAAACACTTGTTTGTTTACTTGTTTGGTATTTACCATGCTCCCTTAGGATTGCTCGTGTAGGGTTAGTCCTCGAGCTAGACCTTAGGATAGGAATCCATGTATGCAAACATAGGGTAGTAACTTCCCTCTTTCATCCTCAACCTTAGGGTCAATCATTGTATGATAACAATAGGGCTAGAGATTAGGATAGTCTCCCTTAGTTGTTTTCTTTTTGCTATGCATATTGCATCTTAAAGCTAAAACTTATTCTTGGAAAATCATAAAATATATCTAATAAACTTAAATCCTTCTTCAAGGTAAAAAAATACAAACCAACCTTAATCGTTTGTGTGCCTTTTGGCTCTGTTTTAAATCTTGTCAATTTGATGTTTCACCATCTTTGCCATGTTATCTTGCCATCTTTTAGTCGATGTTTCGCCATCGCATATTCTTTTTTCCGATGTTTCGGCATCACATATTCTTTTGCCGATGTTTCGCCATCGCACATTCTTTTAGCCGATGTTTCGCCATCGCACATGTTTGTTATCCAACATTGATTCTCAATATCATTGTTAGGTGTGATATTTTGTCCTCTGGTTTATTGATGTTACGCCATCTTTGCCATATTATTTTCCTATCTCTTAGCAGATGTTTCGTCATCACACATGTTTGTAGCCAATGTTTCTCCATCCCACATATTTGTTATCCTACTTTGATTTTCAATATCATTGTTAGGTGTAATGTTTCATTGTCTTGTCTGATGTTTTGCTATCATGCTGGCGTTTTACCTCCTTATCTGAGTTTGTGTTGCCATGTGATGTCTTGTTATCTCTTTTTGCTATTTTATCATCATTGTTGACATTTTTGTTGTTCTATCTGATGTTTTGCCATCTTGATTGTTGCTTTTATCTTCTTAACTAAAAAACATAAACCAACCAAAATATATAAGCCAAACATAGGCTGCTCTGATTCCTTAAAAGGGATACATAGGCATTGGGGTAGGGCCGAAGCAAGTATAAATTTTATTTTCCGTACATTCTTTTCTCCTTTCTTTTGCATGCATTCCAGGTACAACTTAGATATAGATTTTTACACACCCATTAGATTAGACAACAAGAGTGGATACCATAGAGTACTACGGGCGTGTGGGGTGCTAATACTTTCCCCCTGCGTAACAGACTCCCTTACCCGATCTCTCGGTCGCAAGACCGTGATTTCACCCTTCTCAGTTTTTCTTGATGTTTACATTTCCTTTCTTGCGGGATAAAAGATGTTCGGTGGTGACTTCTCTGATATTTCATATTATCGAATGACGGTTCGGCCGGTTGTTTCAGTTTCACACACATGTCACACACTAAGGAACAAATAACATTAGACATCCTGGTCGGACAGACTGACCTGCTCTGATACCACTAATGTAACACCCTTCTAAGCCCCACATAATATTCATAATTATTTAAAATAATATTAGAGTAATACAACAAATAGGCGTCACATTTTATTCGTGAAATAATCATACGTGCTAGTCTTACTTCGTAACACGGGTTTTCAAAATTATTCATGTACATATCCATTATCAAGGTTTCACATACTTGCAGCGGAATCATAGTTCAAACAAGTTCATTAAAACACTTCATAGTGCCCCATGATTCATGGTTCACAATTTAACATAATTTAAACTCCATGGAAACAATTTAAATGTCATAACAAAACAAGAACAAAATAGTTTTCAAAATAAAACATTCAAGTCCCCGATGTTACATATCAGAGCAAGACCTTCTAGACTTAACGAAAATAAAACACACGCTTCAAGATATTATTCTAAGCCTTTAAGAACTACTCCTGATTACCTTCATGTTACCCACGTAGAGGCAACATTAAAGTAGAAAGGGTGAGTTCATCACAATCATTATATAAGATATAAGTAATAGACATAGCAGAATAAACCAAAAGTATCACAACATAAACTAAACATTGTTATATTCCAAGTACCTCAATACTCATACAAATTCAACAACATAATACAATATCATCAATTTAAGAACCATGAAATTCCACATAAGATGTAGTGAAAGGACATAGACTCATGCATGTGGTACCAATTCATTTGATGGACACTGGGCCATCACCCTCCAAAGACCCCAATCATAGGATCGATCCCCACTTGGAACATGAGCAAATCATAGACATCACAAATCCATGCAATGGGATTTAGACCAAATCACTGAACCAACGTCCTAAATCATCAAAGTGGACTAAATTTGTCCAATGAATGCATGATGCACAACAATAATATAAATAACCGCAACTAGTCATACACATCATCATTCATGTATTCACCAACATCATAATATAAACCTCATCATATGTACTCATATAAGCAGAACATAATTATCATATCATTATATAAAAACAGAATCATCATATTAACAACATATCATCATTATGAACCAAGCATTATAATAAGATCGTCATATCATCATCATACTTCATTACCACAAAATATCATAGCGATTCAACACAGGGAAACTAATTCTATCCTAACTTGGGTACTATAATTATACTTCTTATTCTTCATTTTACTCCTTATAAATATAGTTCATTGCATTAGTTATCCAATGCTTCAAACGACACCTCAAACGAAGTCCAGAAACTCAAGTTACGGCCTTTAGAAAAATATGTCAAAAATTGGATTACTTGAGTCGATGCATGCCCCCTTTGAGTCGATGCATAGGTATTTTGTCTGCCCCGGGTGTGCTCAGGTCGACCCAATAAGTCGACGCATACTAATTCTTGAACCTGCACGAGTCGATGCATGACCTCTATGAGTCGACGCATGCTGTTTTGTGCTGAATTTTTCTGCGATTTTTCTGGATTTCACTACCTTGTATGTCCTAAAGCATCATCTAATCATATGGATTCATCATCTATCAACAACTTAATATACTACATCAATTAGAAAACATTTACGGGTCATTATTCATCACTAATCTATCAATTCTCCATCAAACAACATCGAATCACCATCTATGAAACCTAAGGAAAACCCTACCTCTATCTACCACTTAAATCAAATATAATAATCAGATAAACACCCCTTACCTTATTGTTTCAAGTGATTGATTATGTTCTTTGTTCCTCTTATGATGATTCTCTCCAAAGCCTTCGTGACCTAGCCTCTCTTCTTCAACTTTCACGATTGATTGTGAGAATAAAAACTATCTCTTCTCTGTTATCACAAAGGACCCCTAATATCTTCCTTAATTGCCCTCGCTTAGTCAACCTCTATTTACCATCACGTACTCACTCTTTCTACTAATTACCAACACACCACTCTAATTAAAATAACCATTTAAATAATTATTCCTATTATTATATTTTCAATAATAATCCAAATAATTACTAAATAATTATTTAACCATTCTAACACTTCTAATCATCATAATTCACATCATGCACAACCTCATACCATCACATCACACATATAACCATATAAAACATCAATTATTCCCAAATACTCCTAATAATTCATTAAATAAATAACTTCTAAAAATTGGGGTGTTACAGGATTGTTGTGGATCCTTCTAAAGTTGATATTGTATTGCAATGGGAGGCTCTAAAGTATGCGACCGAGGTTCAAAGTTTTCATGGTTTGGAAGGTTACTATCGAAGGTTCATTGAAGGATTTTCTAAGTTGGCCTTTCCGTTAACTCAGTTGATCCGGAAGGGTCAAGCTTATGTGTGGGATATTGCGTGCGAAGAAAGTTTTGTAGAATTAAAGAAGAGGTTGACGACTACTCCGGTGTTGATTTTGCCTAATCCGAGTGAGTCTTTTGTGGTGTATTGCGATGCGTCTAAGATGGGAGTTGGTGGTATGCTAATGCAGCACGAACAAGTTGTTGCTTATGCTTCTAGGCAACTCAGAGTTCATGAAAGGAATTATCTTACGCATGACTTAGAGTTAGCAACAATGGTGTTTGTATTAAATATTTGGAGACATTATCTTTGTGGTTCTAAATTCGAATTTCTCAGTGATTACAATAGTTTGAAGTACTTATTTGAACAAAAAGAATTGAATATAAGACAGAGGAGGTGGCTTGAATTGTTGAAAGACTATGACTTTGATTTGAGTTACCATCCTAGTAAGGAAAATGTAGTTGTTGATGCATTAAGTAGGAAGTCACTACAGATGTCCATGCTTATGGTTCGAGAGTTGTAGATGATCGAGAAATTCAAAGACATGTGCTTAGTGTGTGAAGAGACTTCCAATACAGTGAAGTATGGAATGTTAGCGGTATAATAAAAGCAATCCAAGAAGGTCAGAAGTTTGATTTGACGTTAGTCGATCAATTAACTTTGATTAACCAGGGAAAAAGAGATAAGTTCAGAATTGATGAGAATGGTGTAATGAGGTTTGGAAATAGAGTGTGTATTCCGATATCCTAGATCTTAAGAAGATTATCCTTAAGGAAGGATATAGAAGCGAGTTGAGTATTCATCCCATTGCTACGAAGATGTATCAAGACTTGAAGCAGTTATTTTGGTGGCCTAGTATGAAAAAAGAGATCGCTAAGTTTGTTTATGCTTATTTGACTTGTCAGAAGTCGAAGGTTGAACATCAGAAGCCTATGGGTCTTATGCAATCGTTGAGTATTTCATAATGGAAGTGGAATCGTATTTCCATGGATTGTGTTGAGTTTGCCGAAGACTGATAAAGGAAATGATTCAATTTTGGTGATTGTTGATAGGTTAACTAAGTAGGCTCATTTCTTACCGACGAAGATCAATAATCCTATGGAGAAGTTAGCTGAGGTATTTTGGAGAAATTGTGAAATTTCATGGAATACCCTCGAGTATCGTGTCAGATAGAGATCTAAGGTTTATGTCAAAATTTTGGACAGGTTTGCATAATGCCTTTAGTACTAAGTTGAAGTAGAGTTCCGCATATCATCCTCATACGGAAAGAACTATTCAGTCTTTAGAATATTTGTTAAGGGCTTATATGCTAGAACAATAAGGAGCTTGGGATAATCAATTTCCATTGATTAAATTTACTTATAATAATATTTTCCATTCTAATATAGGAATGGCGCCATATGAAGAATTGTATTGCAAGAGGTTTAAGACTCCATTGTGTTGCTATGATTCTGGTGAGAGTATTGTACTTGGACCTGAGGTTGTACAAGAGACAATTGGAAAGATAAAGATGATCCAATAGAAGATGAAAACTTCTCAGAGTCATTAGAAGAGCTATAATGATAAGAGCAGAAAGGATCTTGAGTTCCAAGTAGATGATCATGTGTTATGGAGAGTTAGATATCAGAGAAGATAGATGACGTGGCTTATTAGATACTTTTCCTCCGTCACTTACAAATCTTCATGACGTGTTTCATATGTCTCAGTTGAGAAAGTATATTTTGAATCCTTGGCACGTGATCCAAATGGATGATGTACATGTGATAGATAACCTAACTGTTGAGGCATTACCATTCCAAATAGAAGGCCTAGAAGTGAATAAATTGTGATGCAAGGACATTTCCTTAGAGAAGGTATTATGGGGCGGACCAGCTGGTGAAATTTGGACTTGGAAACGCGAGGATCAAACGAGAGATTCTTATCTGATGTTGTTTCCGCTAGGCAAATTTTCAAGGGCGGAAATTGCTTTACATGGGGGAGAGTTGTAACACCCTGAATTCTAGATAAATTATTTAATTAATTAATTTAGCGTGATTACATCATTCAATGTGAAGTATTTTATGTTTTGATGACTATATGCGAGCCTTTATGGTAATTTGTGAAATTATGATGAATATAAAGTGTACCATGACAATTGAGATAAACATGATGTTTGAGCGTGATGATTTGATGAATATGATCGGTAATGGGTTATTATGAGTAGTAATTAGGTGATATTGACCAATTGTGTATTTTTAGAATAATTAAAGTACTTATTTAGAATTATTTTAATTAAGATAAATAGAATAATATGTGATGTAGAGAAAATAAGGACATTCTTGTCATTAGTGAAGGGTAAGTGAGGGTGTGATGGGAAGTTTTTATTAGGAGTTTAAGATGTAAAGTTTGGTATAAGGATAAGGTTTGGGATTTTATACGATCATTATGTGCGATAGTGGAATTGGAACAGACGTTGTGGAGAAAAGAAGTCTAGGGTATAAGAGGCAAGAAGACCATATGAATCCTAGTAGAGCACGAAGAAGGATTGATCTCTAGAAATAATATTAATATAAGGGGAGTTTTATCATTTTTATTATATTTTATTTAATATTTAGATGACAGTAGAATTGCCTTAGGTTTTCGTAGATGAGGAGTTGGTGTTGTTTGATAAGGAATTGAGGAATTAGCCATGACCTAGTCAATGAAGCTTGAGAAGTTAAAACCTTACCATTGAAGTTGTTTTGGAAGGGATGACATGGCAAGATTATTTTGGTTCACTACATTTCCAAGTTATCAAGATTTGATCCAAAAAGTACAAGGGGTTGATTGAAAAATAGTCATAGTTGGACAATGTCTTGTTCCCATTGGTCACAAGTGCATATTTCTCTCAATTATCAAGATATGGAAGTAGTTGTGGTTGATATGAGTTCTCATTATCATCCTCAACAACTTATATTTACAAATCATTTGTTTTGGTACAAGAAGTTTGTTCAAAATTGTCAAAGTTCCTCAAAGCATTTTCTTTATCTAGGAGTTAGGGTTATGAACTTCAAAGAAGAATATCATGCTCATATTTTAGTATTTTTGAGTGATTCCAAATACATACTTCTCTTCAAAGGGTTATTAACAAATCACTTCAAAATTTCCAAGGAGTTTTCATGTGGAAGAAACTTGATGAAGAAGAAATATTACAAGTCCTCCAGATGAATTCCCAATTTTTCATGTGTGACTTCAAATGATCATAACTTCGTCAATTATTATCACCTTGAGCCCATTAGTTTTCCATAATGATCTTGAAGATGTAAAATTTATGCCTTCTTTTATGTGCAAAATGAGAAAATGGATGGAAGTTGCCTTAAGGATACAAAAGATTATAGGTCATTTCATGATTTTTTGCCCACTTCAACAATTCATAACTCTCTCAATTTTTGGATATTTTGAATTGTTCAAGTTCCAAAATGTCATTAAAGAGATCTAATTCATGCCATCTTTTTTGGTCAAGAGAAAATTCCAAGTAGAAGGCTATGTTTGGATGAAGACATTATAGGTCACTTTTGAAGAAGAATTTGAAATATTTCTAAGTATGGAAAGTCAACCCTTTTTCTCCAACTTTGACTCAACACAACTTTCAGCTCAAGCATCCATTTGATTCCATTCTTTTTCCATTGCAAATAACCTTATCTTTCTAAAGCATCAAGAATCATGCCTTAAGACCCCTTGAGCTGAGAATGCCATGGATTGAACTTGGTAACTTGGAACTGAAGTTTTCCCATAAGTCAGAATTTGAAGTCTTTGTTTTGGCTTCTAATCACAAGTTTTCCACGCGTTTATGCCTATAAACATGTTTAATGAAGTTACAGAATTGATTAGCACAACAAAACACGCGTTTTGGATGAGTTTTGATCAAATTAGAAGTCACACTTTTCTTGTTTGCAACTTCACACGATTTCCCTCAAAACTTCATCATTTCACACGCTTGGACATTCCATTTGATTCCCTATAAACAGAGGATCATCCCCCATTCATTTCCTCAAGCTTGGATAGCCAGAATCACCCTGCTAAACTTGTTCCCTAACTCAGAATTCAGCAACTTCGAAATCCATTCTCAAGCCTTTTTCAATCCAATTTTTTCATCAATTCACCTTCCTTGATCTTCCCTGAAGCTAACCATATAATTACATTCAAGAATCTTGCCCTATATTGCTCAATAGAAGTCCAGTTTCAGAGCTCTGCAACTCAACTTCAATAGGTAGATTCCTTCATCAATTCTTCAAAACTTTGATATCATTGTGATGCTCTCATTTCCATGGTTCTAGTCGCAACACTTACTTCTTACTGGAAACACGTTTTGACCATGAAATTTCAAATCCCTTTTCAAAACTTTCTTTCCAAATTGCTTGAGCTACAATTTATATAAATTTGGCGCGAGGGTGTGGTTGTCTTTTTCTTGAAGAGACGAAGTGAATGGCATAGGTCTGAGCTTCTTATTTTAAAGTTTGAGAGACCTGTAATTCACGTTGGCTGGGGGTTGAAGATGACCAACGTGTCATCTTCCAACCAATGATGGCACGCCACTTGTTATTTTTGAATTCTGATTTTATTTCTAATTCAGTGCTTTATTCACTAATGACAATGATATGCACAGCGCGCCAGATCCCTTGGATTTGATTACTAACGCGTTTTGACTCTCATCCAATGGTCCACATATTTTTGACTTTTCTTTTCTTTTTTGATTTTTTATATTTAATTGTTTTAAACTTCAAAAAATCATAGAAAATTCATTTTAAGTCCAAAAAATCTGAAAGAATTATAAAAAATATTTTTGATTATTCTCTTTCTGATTTTTATTTTTTCACAATTTAATTTTGTGTTTTGTTATTTTTTATAAATTTACATTTTATTGGAATTATTTTAAATGTTTAAAAATACTTTTATGCATTTTTAAATTCTGAAAAAATTATGGAATGATCCAATGATATTGTGACAAATATTGGTGACCTTATTTTATTTTTGTTTCTGACTTTGCTATTTTTTATCATTTTTGGTTTAATTTACCCCTTTCTTTTAATTTTAAAAAATAGTTTATGATTTAAAAAAATTTCCAAAATATTTATAAAATTATTTTAGTTCATTTCTGATATTTTCTATGGTCTGACTATTATTTCTTGATTAATTTGGACATAGTTGAAATTTTTAAACATTATTTTTAAACCTTTTTGTATACATTAAAATGTAATATTATTTTGTGATTATTTTCTGGCTGATCTTGGATTAAATTTTTGATCATGAACTTTATTAACTTCATTTGATCCATGGTGTTGAGTCTAACTCCACAAAAATGGATGAATGATTTTAATAATAGTTTGATTAAATTTAATCCAAAAGTGGTTTGTATATTCTCTCTCATCCTTCTTCATCTCATCCCATTCTTATTGCACTAAATGTTGTTGGAACATGATCTCTATATCATGTCTCAAAACAAATGGTGCATAGATTGCTATTGACCGGCCTCAAAATAAGTACGACTTCTATATAAGTCCACTTACGATTGCTTAACATAGCGCTAAATTTTATCCCGATTCGAATAAATGATCATTTGTCGCCCAAACTTATGTTTGCAAGCCCAAGTATATTAATTTGATCTCTTTGATCCAATAACCTTGAGATTCATTGTATGGAGGCTTTGGTTCTACCAATCCTCTAATCGATCTACAATACCTTTGGTCAACGCGGATCACTTAAACATCGTTGATCATTAAATGATACTCATAAGGATTCCAAATGGATGATATACTTGACAAAAAGAAAATGCAACTTGTTGTGTGGAGGCTTTGGTTCTACTAACCCTGTAATGAGTTCCAAATGCAAGTTTCAAGATGATCATCCAACTAACCACTAATCACTAATAATTGATTTTATTTTTTATTTTTATTTTATGTTCTTTACTTTATGCACCATTTACTTTTAGCATTTACATTTCATGCTATTTTTCATCTTTGCTCACTTGAGCCCCTTTATATTCTTGTCATTTTTTTTATTTTTGCTCACTTGAGATTTTCTTTTCTTTTAAAGACACCTAATAATCAACATAAACCCTAAAAATCTTTAATGATACTTGGACTATTTGGTTACTATCCTTGGCATTATGGAGCATTTAACTTTTTGGACTTAGGATTAGAAACCTTGGCCTATGATTAGAGACCTTGTGATCTTATCTGATTATTTTTTCTGGAGATCTTGAGGTTTACCTCAAGACATTGGGTTGTTTGTTTGTTTTGTATGCATGTTATTGTGATTACACCTTTTTTTTATAATTTGGAACTCACCCGTATACAGCCGTTACTCTGCCCAATTTTTGTGAAGACTAAATACACTTGAAGTTTGGTTCTCTCAAGAGGTCTAGTATTTTTGCTTATTTAGTTTCAACCCAAAGAATGGGAATTCTATCTTGGCTCATAGTTTCAAGTATTGACTTCTTGTTGGTTAGATGGTTCTTATCCCTAGCTTTTACCTTATGCTTTAAGATAGCCTATTCTTCTCCTCCCATCTTCTTTAATTTCAAAAATATTCTCCCTCCTTTTGAAAATTCTTCTTGTTTTAAATTTGAATTACTTTTATAATAAACTTGGACTTAGGTCCATGCATTTTCAAACATTTTCATAAATAAACTCCAATAAACTTAACAATACTTTGAAATTTTTGTGAGGAGACTAAAAGTCAATCAATCTCATTTCAAACCATCTTGCCACTTTGGCTTTTATCTTTAAAATTTTCTCAAAAGATTGAACTCTTGTCAATCCTTGTAGTGATGCAAACAACTATACTTATACAATATGTAGTAAATAGAGATATTTTCCACTTGGGTGTTGAGTGAGGCATTGTTGATTTTAAAATCCAAGCCATATCCTCCACTTTGAGATGATGCAAATTCTCCTTTCTCATGATTGTGGGCAGTAGGTATGTTTTCCACACGGACAATGACGATGATGTTTTATCTCATAAAATTGACCAACACATTTGTGTTTTAAAATTTTTAAAAGAGGAACTACGTGTACCCTGATCCCCTATAGCACGAAAAGGTGGTACGTAGGCACTAAAGGTTCACAACTGCGGAGGGTGCAAAAAAATAATAAATATATTTCTTTTCTCACCTCCACCATCTAGTTTATACAACATATTTCATAGCCAAAATATACAGATTTTTCAAAGAGGTACCTGCAGAGTACCATAGATGTTTAGGGTGCTAATACCTTCCCTTTTCATAACCAACCCCCTTACCTTGAATCTTTCCCTCTCTTTTTTGGTTATTAGCTCTTTTCCCATTCCTTTGGAAACAATAAAGCGGGGTGGCGATTTTGATTTTGATTTGTTTAAGTCTAGTCAATCCAATGGCTTAGTCTTGAACATTTTTACCGCTACAGAAAAATGGAGACTTCACTAGGGACATATTGACCTTTTGCTGATCCATCCCTAAATGGGTTAAGCCTATCTTTGTTAGTATCTGTATATGTGTTATTATTGTTTTTGTGTTATATGTTGTATATATGTTTGTCTGGATTTTCCTAGTTTTCAGGGTGTTTGGTGATTACTTATAAGTCCTATACCCGGACTTGGGCAAACTTTAATATAGGAAGGGCGGTATAGTCATGTTAAATTTGAGGGAGTATTACCAAAAAAGGAGGCATGAGATCCCCCACTCAGTGGAGGCCCCTTTGACTGTAGTGTCGTTTACCGAGTAAACGGGAAGACGTACTACTTTCGATCTAGGAGCCTGCTAAAACTGGGGACTGTAGAATAGCTAACCCATTTTGGCCTTTTAGGTGTAGTGCAGAAGCTATAACGGAGTAATCCAGAAATATTTGTCACGCGATACTACGCCCGGACAAGTTTTTCTTGAGAATATTACTAATTACTGAGTTAATCGGGAAGTTGGTAATATCCGAATGAAGGATGTAGACGCTGGGAACCTCTAGAACCTTGTTCGGAAGGTGATAACTTTTAGACCAATACCTTATGGGTAGTACCTTCGACCTCATACTCGTGACGTTGAACCTATGAACCCAATATGTGTGATCTTGTGTTTGATTACTGCATCATGCATCCATGCACTCATAAGCATCTTTTGGAGAGATCTTATTTTAAGGGATTTAAAAGTTGACCATTTGTGAATATCTCAAGTACTTTTTAACCATGGATTCTGGAAAGAAAAAGACCGGGAAGTACAGTTTCAAGGATCCCAAGATAGATGAGTTGATCAGTCTAATTCCTGAGATCGAGTGTTCTGCAGACTTTCGGAAGAAGTATGGATCAATTATTCCTCTCATGAAGCTGAAGATGAAGGAGGGTATTCTCTCGACCTTGGTCCAGTTCTATGATCCGATGTATCATTGATTTACTTTTCTCGACTATCAGTTGATGCCTACACTGGAGGAGTATTCTTATCTGTTGGATTTACCTGTTACCGATCGTGTTCCTTTTACTGGTTTGGAGGGTGAGCCAAAACCACATGAGATTACTGCTTTGATTCATTTGAGGAAGTCTGAGGTGGAAGCCCATATGACTACTAAAGGAGGGATTAGAGGATTACCAGCTCAGTTCTTATTGGAGAAATCTCGTTACTTTTCAAGAATGAAGAGTACAGTCGCTTTTGAGGCCATCTTTGCTCTACTTGCTTACGAGTTGTTCTTATTTCCTAATGTGGACAAGTTTGTCAACGTTAATGCTATCAGGATCTTCATGATTGGAAACCCAGTTCCTACCTTGTTGGGTGATGCTTATTACTCTATTCATCTTTGGAATTCTTATCATGGGGGGATGATTATCAGTTGCACGCCTCTGTTGTACCGGTGGTTCATCTCTCATATGCCTCAGTCTGATGCTTTTTGGGATGTCAAGAAGGAACCCCATTGGGATCCTAAGATCATGGAACTTACTCATTCATATATTGATTGGTATCATCGATCTTACCAAGATATAGAGATTATTGATAGTTGTGGTAGTTTCCCCAATGTACCTCTTCTTGGTACAAAGGGAGGAATTAACTATAACCATGTTCTTGCACGATGACAACTTGGTTATCCGATGAGGGATAAACCAAATAGCATTCATTTGAGTAGTTTCTTTTTGAAGGAAGGAGAAGACCATAGGGAAGCTAGGAAGTAGATTGCGAAGGCCTGGCATCACATTCATAAGAAGAGTAGGAAGGATTTGGGACCTAGGGGTGTTGTTTCTTTGGAACCATATCTTCAGTGGGTCCGAATGAGACTATTCAGTTGAAGATGTTGTATTCCAAGGAAACACCTATGCCTGATATGTTTGTAAAGACCACTTCTCCCTTATTAGATGATTTAGAAGAGTTGCAACTTTCTTTGGTCATGATAAAACAGGAAAAGGATGCTTGGAAGAACAAGTGCCAAACTTTAGAGATTTCCTATAGAGCATACTTAAAGGAGAAAAACGACTTGATTGAGATCCTTGAGAGTCGAGAAGTAGAGACTATGGAGAGGCAAGGGGATTTATTTTCTCCTAAGCCTCAATCAGATGCTGATCACTCACTTCCTGATTCAGGTGATTGGAAGGAGGTTGCCATCAGACATGCGGAAGAAAACCAGAGGTTGAAGGCTCAGATTGCCAGGCTCACAGGGAAGCGCCAGCGTATAGAGTAATCTCCATCAGTTTTACTTCTCAGGGTTTTAGATTTTTATTTCATCTTGTACTTGGGATCATTGAAACTTGTAATCCATTTTGGAATTATTATAAAAAATTTTAGTATTATAAATACGTTATTACTTTGATATTTACAATATGTCCACAAATTTTAAATCCCTTAAAATATTAAATAAAATCATGTGCATTGCATATCATGCATCATATTGTACATATTTCTTGCATTTTTTATGCATATCTAGGTGTCTTACCAAGCTTCTTTACTTCTTTCCAGAAGCTGACTTACCACTACAACACTCGGGCTAATCTCAGAAAGAAGATGGACAACCTAGAACAAGAGAATCGCGATCTGCGCAAGGAGGTTTCAGCTTTGAAGGCTGGCATGGCCAATCTGACTACTCTGATGAAAGCTCTGGTGGCTGCTCAGAATCAGCCACCGAGTGTCCAACCTCAACCAACAAGGGAAACTACTAAAGCTCCGATTGTTCCCATATCTGCTACTCCAGCTTCTGTTCAGAATCGCATGCCTCAAGGTTACCCATGAAGAATGCCATAGAATGTTCCACCTGAAGGTTTCAATCTTGGTCCTCAAGATACTCTAGTTGTTCAGACTATTGTTACTCTGGCACCTCTTGTGGTGCATACTGCTCCTGCTACGCCTCCATCAGTGAATATGGTTCCGTTTGTTAATGATGATATTTGTCGTCCTTTCCCTCCACCGAGTGAAGACTTGGGTCTTTATGATAGAATGGATGATTTTCAAGAGCAGTTTGACAAGATGCAAAGAGAGATGAAGGCCCTCAGGGGAAAAGAGTTATTTGGGCAAAATGTGAATGAGCTATGCTTGGTCCCGAATGTTAAGATTCCTGCTAAGTTTAAGGTCCCGGAGTTTGAGAATTACAAGGGAAACACTTGCCCTCGTGCTCATCAGGTGATGTACGTGAGGAGAATGTCTACCCATACTGATGATCAACATCTGCTGATTCACTTTTTTCAGGATAGTTTGACCGGTGTTGTGCTAAAGTGGTATATGAGTTTGGACAGCGCCAATATCCATACTTTTAATGATTTGGGAGAAGCATTGATCAAATAATACAAGTACAACATGGACATGGCACCTGACCGTGATCAACTCAGGGCCATGGTTCAGAAAGACAGGGAATCATTCAAAGACTATGCACAGATATGGCGTGAGGTAGCCGCCCAAGTGATTCCTCCCATGGAAGAGAAGGAGATGACTAAGATTTTCTTGAAAATACTGGGTGCTTTCTACTACGAAAGGATGGTGGCAAGTGCGCCAAATGATTTTACTGAAATGGTAGGAATGGGTATCCGCTTAGAAGAGGCTATAAGAGAGGGTCGTTTAACGAAGAGTGAAAGTTCTAGAGGTGTGAAGAAACCATATTATTGGTTTACCAAGAAGAAGGAAGGGGATGCAAATGCTGTTATGCAAGAAAGGAGGGTTAATACTCCTAGAAGGAATTATCAGCGTCATCAGCAGGTGGCCTCAGTTACTCCAGTTGTGGGAACAGCTCCAACTACCATATCTTATAAAAGACCAAACCAGTAGGGAAATCAAGGGTATAATCAGAGAAGGGAGAGTTATGACCCTATTCGTATGAGCTATACAGAGTTACTACCGACATTAATTCAGAAGAAGCTAGTTCAGACCCGACCACCTCTCGTCGTACCATCACCATTGCCTTGGTATTACAAAGCAGACCAAACATATGCTTTTCATCAGGGAGCACTAGGGCGTAATGTTGAGAATTGTTATCCTTTGAAGACTGAGGTGCAGAAGTTGGTAAAGTCTAGTGTTCTATCTTTCAAGGACGTGGGACCTAATGTGAAAGAAAATCCTCTACCCAATCATGGGGGAGTAAATGTTGTGAATATGGTGGCCGGTTATCCAGGCGACTTCCAGTTTTTTGATATAAATTTGGTTAGAGGAGATTTGGTGAAAATGCATGCATACCTTTGTGAATTTAGATACTATACGCATGACCATGCCGGTTGTGCTATTTGCAATACAGATATACAGGGTTACGATAATATAAAGGCTGATTTACAAGAGATGATGGATGAGAGCCTAATCCATATAATCAGGCCTAGGGAAGAGTATGAAGAGGAGGTGAATATGGTTTCTGGATGTCCTGGAGAATTCAAAATTTTTGATGTAGAGTATATGAAGGAGGACCTTGTGCAATTGCATGCTACCTTCTGCCATATGGCTGGTCAGGTGGAACACCAATATGGATCTTGCCGAGTTTGCTGCCAAGATTCCTGAGGATGTTCAATCGTAAAGAAGGGTGTTCAGTTGTTGTTGTTGTTGTCAGACAATGGAATTATCAAGGTTACAAGTCAAATGGATGATTACCATGAAGTTGATATGGTTGAGGTTTATTTGATGGTAGAAGAGTCAGACGAAGAGTATGTCTCCGCAGATGACTGATTGTGTTGAAGAAGGGGTAAACGTTATTGTACCTTGTTTTGGGGCACCCACCCATCTTGAAGTTGAGTATTATAGAAAGCTAGTTGTTACCCCATTGGTGATTAGTTTTCCGGGTCCTATCCCCTACAAATCAGATAAGGTTGTGCCTTACAAATACAACGCTACAATCTTAGAGGATAGAGTGGAAGTTCCCATCCAGCCAATGCCTGATGTTGGGAATATTGTTGAAAATAACAGGGTGACCCGCAGCGGTCGTGTGTTTGCACCTGTTGTTCAAAGAGATGTTAGTGATGGAAAGAAAATTGCTAAGAATGTTGAACCCAAGAAGGCTACGGGTGAGACTAGTGGGGATGCGTTAGAGAAAGAAGTGGATGATATTTTGAAGATAATCAAGATGAGCGACTACAAAATTGTAGATCAGCTACTGCAAACTCCTTCAAAAATATCTATCTTAGCTTTATTGATGAACTCTTCTGCTCATAGAGAATCCTTGATGAGGGTATTGGACCAAGCTTTTGTGGAAAGTGATATGCCAATATAACAATTCAGCAGTGTAATAGGGAACATTACGTCATGTAATAACTTGAGTTTTTGCAACGATGAATTACCAGATGAAGGAAGGAACCACAACTTGGCCCTCCACATCTCTATGAACTGCAAGAATGATTCAATATCCAATGTGCTGATTGATAATGGATCTGCTTTTAACATTATACCTAGGAGTACGCTTATGAAGTTGAAATATCAAGGAACACCTATGCGCCCGAGTGGCATCATTGTGAAAGCGTTCGATGGATCAAGGAAATATGTTATTGGTGAAGTGAACTTGCCTATTCATATAGGACCACATTTGTTTCAGATTACTTTCCAGGTCATGGACATTGTTCCCGCTTATAGTTATTTGTTGGGACGACCATGGATTCATGAGGCAGGGGCTGTCACTTCAACTTTACACCAGAAACCGAAGTTTGTACGTGAAGGGAAAGTAGTGATCATAAATGGGGAACAAGCATTATTAATATCTCATTTGTCCTCTTTCAACATTGTGGAGGCAGATGAAGTTGTTGTTGGAACCCAGTTCTAAGCCTTATCCATTGACAATATAAGAGGAAATGAGAATTCCACGGTTTCACTTAAGGATGCGCAACAGGTTATACGTAAGGGTCATAGTGAAGTGTGGGGACGGATTATGGATCCACTTGTGAACAAGAACAGAGCTGGCTAGGGGTTTTCTTTGAAGAATGACAAAGGTAAGGGCATGAAGCCGAAGTCTGCTGCAAGTAAGTATCAAGACATCTTCTGTTGCGGGGGTTATCTTCATCCAACTGTTTCCGGGATTAATGCCATTGTGGAAGATGAAGCAGAGCAGGAAAGGCCGAATTATGTGACGCATAGAGTTAGGGTTCAGAACTGGATCACCATTGATGTTCCCTCTTGCATACATGTTTCAAAGTAATTTGTTTTGTTAATCTTTTTGAAAAGTTTTCACTCTTCCCAAGGTGAAAGTATTAATTTTGTAGGGCTTATCTGTTGGCTTTGATTTTTAAAATCAATAATAAAAGTTGTCTTTGTTTCCCAATTTGTATCTTTATTTTATGCTTTTTCTCGGAAAATGGTAATAAGAAAAAACCCTTCAAAATAAATAATAACTGAAATTCAATCTGCATGATCACTTGTTATATGTGTCAGTTTCTAAAAGCAATCATAAATCATATGTGCAGATTAATTAAAAAACCCATTGAATACAATGACCCTGCACCCTCTCCCAACTTTGAATGTCCTGTGTATGGGGTTGAAGAAGAAGATTATGATGAGATTCCAGAATAGGTCTCACGTTCCTTGACCACGAGGAAAATACCATTCAGCCATATAAAGAGCTATTGGAAGTGATTAATTTGGGTTCAGAAGAAGATCCGAAGGAAGTCAAGATTGGAGCATTGTTGCATCCTGATGTGAAGAGCAGGTTGATTGAGCTATTGAATGAGTATGTGGATATTTTTGCTTGTTCTTACCAAGATATGCCTGGTCTAGATACAAATATTGTAGAGCACCGTTTGCCGTTGAAGCTAGAGTGTCCACCAATTAAACAAAAGTTGAGAAGAACTCACCCAGAAATGGCAGTGAAAATCAAAGAGGAGGTTCTAAAGCAGATTAATGCTGGTTTTCTTGTGACGTCAGTGTATCCTCAATGGATTACCAATATTGTCCCAATACCGAAAAAAGACAGAAAATTCCGCATGTGCGTACAAAGATCTAAATAAAGCTAGTCCAAAAGATGATTTTCCATTGCCACACATTGATATGTTAGTGGATAGCACAACAAAATTCAAAGTATTCTTGTTCATGGACGGATTTTCCAGGTATAATAAAATAAGAATGGCTCTGGAGGACATGGAAAAAACAACGTTTATCACATCCTGGGGAACATTCTGTTACATAGTGATGCCCTTCGGGTTGAAGAACGCTGGTGCAACGTACGAGAGGGCTATGACAACCCTATTCCATGATCTGATGCACAAGGAGATCGAAGTATATGTTGATGATATGATTGCCAAATCCCAGACTGAAGAAGGGCATGTAGAAGATTTGTTGAAGTTGTTTCAGCGTTTGAGGAAGTATCGTCTCCCCTTAAATCCAAATAAATGCACCTTCGGTGTTTGATCAGGAAAATTGTTGGGTTTCATTGTTAACCAGAAAGGAATTGAAGTTGACCCTGATAAAGTCAAAGCAATTCAAGAGATGCCAGCGCCAAAAACTGAAAAGCAAGTCAGAGGTTTCTTCGGGCGTTTGAATTATATTTCCAGATTCATTTCCCACATGACTGCAACATGTGAACCAATCTTTAAGTTGTTAAAGAAAGATCAAGGTTGTGTGTGGACGGATGACTTCCAAAGGGCATTTGAAAGTATTAAAGAATATCTGCTTGAACCTCCTATCTTGCTCCCTCCTGTCGAAGGAAGACCGTTTATTATGTATCTAACAGTGTTAGATAATTCCATGGGTTGTATTCTGAGACAACAAGATGAAACAGGGAAGAAGGAGTTCTCCATTTATTATGTCAGTAAAAAATTCACTGATTGTGAGTCGCTGTATTCCATGCTGGAAAAGACATGTTGTGCTTTGGCCTGGGCGGAAAAGCGTTTGGGGAGTATATGTTGAATCACACTACTTGGTTGATCTCCAAAATGGATCCAATCAAGTATATTTTTGAAAAGCCTGCTCTTACTAGGAGAATTTCCCGCTGGCAGATGATGCTATCTGAATATGATATCGAATACCGCACTCAAAAGGCTATTAAAAGCAGTGTGTTGGCAGATTATCTTGCTCACCAACCAGTGGAGGATCATCAGTCTGTAGAATATGAATTCCCCGATGAGGATTTGATGTACCTGAAAATGAAGGATTGTGATGAACAATTGCCTGAGGAAGGTCCTGACCCTGAATCTCGTTGGAGTATGATATTTGATGGATTTGTGAATGATTATGGTAAAGGAATTGGTGATGTGATTGTCACTCCACATGGATCGCACATTCCTTTTACTGCAAGGTTAACATTCGATTGTATTAATAATATGGCAGAATATGAGGCTTGCATCATGGGTCTCGAGGAAGCTATTGATCTCAGAATTAAAAATCTAGATGTGTATGGATATTCAGATTTGGTAATAAATCAGATTAAAGGAGAATGGGATACTCGTCACCCCGACTTGATCCCTTATAAAGATTATGCTAGAAGATTGTTACCCTTCTTCAATAAAGTTGAATTCCATCACATTCCTAGAGATGAAAATCAGATGGCGGGTGCTCTGGAAACTCTGGCTTCTATGTACCAAGTGAATACATGGAATGATATACCTCGAATTATGGTTCGGCGACTGTATAGGCCCGCTCATGTGTTTACAGCAGAGGAGGTAGCAGATGAAAAACCTTGAGATCATGATATCAAGCATTTTCTTCATACTCAGGAATACCCGATTGGTGCTTCGAAGAAAGATAGAAAGACACTGACAAGATTGGATGGCAATTTCTTCCTCAGTGAAAATGTGTTGTTTAAAATAAATTATGACATGGTCTTGCTCAGATGCATGGATAGATACGAAGAAGACATGTTGATGCATGAGGTTAATGAAGGTTCATTTGGCACTCATGCTGATGGATATTCGATGGCTAAAAAGATGCTAAGGCCAGGTTACTATTGGCTGACAATGGAATCTGATTGTTATAAATTTGCAAAGAAGTGTCATAAATGTCAGGTTTATGCAGATAAGGTCCATGTGCCTCTGACACTGCTCAATGTGATCTCTTCCCCATGGCCTTTCTCTATGTGGGTTATTGACATGATTGGGATGATAGAACCCAAAGCTTGGACACCGTTTTATCTTGGTAGAAATTGATTACTTCACCAATTGGGTGGAAGCTGCTTCATATGCCAATGTTACTAAGCATGTGGTTGTGCGCTTCATCCAGAATAATCTTATATGTCGGTATGGTGTGCCGAGCAGAATTATCACTGACAATGGATCGAATTTGAACAATAAAATGATGATAGAACTGTACAAAGAATTCAAGATTGTCCATCATAATTCCTCTACGTACAGGCCAAAGATGAATGGGGATGTTGAAGCTGCTAATAAGAATATCAAGAAGATTATCCACAAAATGGTCGTTACTTATAAGGATTGGCATGAAATGCTCCCTTTTTCTCTACATGGATATCGAACATTTGTTCGCACTTCAACAGGAGCAACCCCGTTCTCCCTGGTGTATGGAATGGAAGTTGTACTTCCAATCGAGGTTGAGATTCCCTCTTTGCGTGTGATAATGGAAACCAAGTTGTCAGAGGCTTAATGGGTCTAGAACCGGTTTGACCAATTGAATTTGATCGAAGAGAAGAGGATGACAGCTTTATGTCATGGATAGTTATATCAGAAAAGGATGAAGAAAGCTTTTGATAAGAAGGTCAGAACTCATAAATTCAGAGAAGGCGACCTCGTTCTCGGGAAGATCATGTCTTTCAACACTGATTCTAAGGGCAAGTAGACTCCCAACTTTGAAGGCCCATATGTTGTCAAGAAATCCTTCTCTGGCGGTGCATTAATTCTTGAAACCATGGATGGCGAGGAGTTCCCACGTCCCATGAATGCTGATGCAGTCAAGAAATACTTCGCCTAAAGAAATAAAAGAACAACTCGCTAAGTTGAAAACCCGAAAGGGTGGCATAGGCAATAAAGAGCGTCTCGGTAGGCCGAAAACCCAAAAGGTTATTCTAGGCAAAAATTAGAGACATAAACAAAATAAATTTCCCGCTAAGCTGAAAACTCGCAAGGGCAGTTTAGGTAAAACTTAGGGACTTTCTTGGAAGGTAACTACATTCGACAAGACTTGATCGTTGGAGCAACAATCTTCTCAGATTCTCATCACAACTTCAACAAAAGTTGCTGCTCAGGATTTCAAAAGTTGTTATAGGGGATAGTGATCATTGTATATCAATGTATCTTTTCCATTATATATTACCATTTTCTGAACTTTGTAATTATCCATGGAGTCTCACCATTCGCAGACTACCATTCTATTAATGAAATTGGAGCTTTTAACCAATTCTTTGTATTTCTTATTTTATTTAACTTGCAAAGACTCCATTTATTATTGATAATAACTTTCAAAGCAGAAAGATTAAATAACAAAATCGATTTTTCAAAAAGAATTTACAATTCGCTTTTACCTTGGAATCTGTGATGAAATAATGGCAACAAAATGATGATCCCAGGAATGGACAAACTCCAGTTTGTCTTAAGAAGTTTTTGTTACCCTTGGGAAGGTTTACTCAGGATGATTCGCTGTATTGGGTTCGTTACTCCAGTATCCTCGGTCAAGTTTAGATTCATTTCTCCTCTTTTCTGAATTTTCATGATGATAAGTCTCAATCCCATATTTCTCCAGTGAAGTTTTAGTTCGGTCTAATGGAAGCTCTTTTTCCTGAGAAGTTGGTACCATAATCACTCTTGAAGAGTGCAGGTCCCTGGTATCGCTAGTGAAGAACGTATTATGGTTTTCCCTTTGAAGATGTGGTGTTAATCTCCCCAATGAAGTAGGCCTGAATTCCCCAGTGAATGTTTCGATGATTTGGTGTCCATCTGCTTTACTTGAGACTGGATTTGCAATCCCCAGTAAAAGTGATACTTTTGAAAACGTTTGCTTCCCCGATGAAGCCTGGAGAAAGATGTTTTATCCCTGTATCTGTACTATTTTATCACTTTGTTATGTTTACTTCCGGATTATGTTTCTCCCCAGTAAAGCTAAAGTAGGAAGTAGGTTTTGTTTCATCAGTTGGCATTTACTTTTTCTTGGAAGGATCATCCTGGATGTGGTTTAGCCGAGTGTTGTTTATGCCAGAGTTGGTTTTGCTTGGTTACTCCCAGGGTTGTGTATCTGTTTTGTCAGCATACGCATAATAACACTCATACATTCATATATACATCATGCATATCTAAAATTGGCAAATCATTGTTCGTTGACATTTTTTATATTTTTTATTGACATATCACCCTGTTTTGCAGAGTTACGCCGTCCTCTCTTCCATAGAGTGGTAGCCCTAAGCAGAAAGCGTATATTCTTTAAATTTCCCCACTGAGTTATCCCTCGGGGAAGATGTTTGCTTTAGCCTTCCTATACAGCTCCTTGTTTGGATGGATTTGGTTTTACATCTTGAGTTTATTTCTCAAATGATGTATTTTGGTTGACTGTTCCATTCCAGTTTATTTCTGGTTTGAGTCTGTGGTTCCACAACAATATTATTTACTTTGGATTTCTGAAAGCTTCGAGTTTTGGTTTGTGCATTCATTTTGCACAAGAAGACTCTGTCCCCTCAGCAGGCATATCATGGCATTTCCCCAAGAAGTCATATTTCTTTCCCCAGGAAGCCATATTTCTATCCCCAGAAAGTCATTTCTTTTTACAATCCTCCATGACAACAAGTAGCAGGTCTCTTTATTTGAGCAACTTATGCTTCCCTATAAAAGTCGATGTAACCTTTTTGCTATCTCCTCTATGAATGGACAGTTTGCAGTCTGTCGTCAGTTTACGCCAGTGGAGGGCAAGACTTTTAAATACGCAGAAACAGCTCGTTGTGAAATCTTTGCAAGTGGAAGTCTCTTTATTTGAGACAGCCTACATCTTACCCTTTCCAGGAAAATATCCTCGGTTAAAGAAGAAGTTGAGACCCGTTCTAGGTGAAATGCCAGAATTCTAGGGAAACTTGTTATCTTTTTTCTACCTTCAGTGAACGTTGGTAGTTCATCGTCAGTGAACGGTAATGCTATGATATATTTTCTCTCTACCTTCAGTGAAAGTTGGTAGATCACCATCAGTGAAAGTTGGTGTTTGTTATCTTTTTTCTACCCTCAATGAACATTGGTAGTTCATCGTCAGTGAACGACGATGCTATGATATATTTTCCCCCTACCTTTAGTGAAAGTTTGTAGATCACCATCAGTAAATGTTGGTGTTTGTTATCTTTTTGCTACCCTCAATGAACGTTGGTAGTTCATCGTCAGTGAACGGCGATGCTATGATATATTTTCTCTCTACCTTCAGTGAAAGTTGGTAGATTACCATCAGTGAAAGTTGGTGTTTGTTATCTTTTTGCTACCCTCAGTGAATGTTGGTAGTTCATAGTCAGTGAACGATGATGCTATGATATATTTTCTCTTTACCTTCAGTGAAAGTTGGTAGGTCATTGGCAGTGAACGTCGATGATTGTTATCTTTTTGCTACCCTCAGTGAACGTTGGTAGTTCATCGTCAGTGAAAGGAGATGCTATGATATATTTTCTCTCTACCTTCAGTGAAAGTTGGTAGATCACCATCAATGAAAGTTGGTGTTTGTTATCTTTTTTCTACCCTCAGTGAACGTTGGTAGTTCATCGTCAGTGAACGACGATGCTATGATATTTATTTTCCTTCTACCTTCAGTGAACGTTGGTAGCTCACAGTTAGTGAATGTTGGTGTTGATATTTCTTTTCCTTCTACCTTCAGTGAACGTTGGTAGATTTACCTCAAGTAGGAGTTGGTGTATCCTTTGACAATTTTACCATCCTCTATGGCTCAGGTCTTTTGATTCACCAATGATTTATTTTCTTGGTCGGGTAGCTCCCTTATTTCTTTATTATTGTTACATCCCCAGTGGTGTTTTGCGTCCCTTTGGATTTGACCATGTGCACTCATATTCATAAGTATTGCATGGCATCTTAGGGCCAAAAACAGGGTTTGTTTTATATTTAAGTACTTCGATCGCGTCGACACGAAGATTTCTAAGCTTCGTATCTATGGATAGAAGAAACTTAAATAAGGGCAGTTGTTGTACCCTGTTGTACCCCAAAATTTGCCCTCCCATATTTCTAAATACATGTCAAGTGAGGTCCTCAAATTTCTCAAGGAAGTCCAAGGGTTGACCAGACAAACTCTCTCCTAAGGCAGTCTACCTCAAATTAGGGTTTCAGTATGCACCAAGGTACTTGAGTCCAAAGGATCCCAAATTCTCACCATTGTCCTAATATGTTCTAAAGATCATCCATGTCAAGTTTCCAGCCTTGCAGAGGAAATTCGCTCAGTCAATTGCTCAAAGGCCTGAAAATCGACTGTGCTAGGGCAAAAGTCAACTGTGTCTCACATACAGTCAAACTTCAAGATTTTTGGTCAACATCCTCATTTTTAAGTATTATTCATCATTTGATCAAGGGTTGATCATGATTCCTCAAGGATTACTCACAATTCATCAAAACCCCAAAGTTTCTAAATTAGGGTTTTGCAGGAAAAGTCAACTCAACTTTTCCCAAGCATAACTTTCTAATACTTTATCAAAAAGGACCCATCCAAAGATGATTTTTAAGAGTATGCAATTCCCTACAATTCATCTTCAGCTCCCAAGTTCAAAATATGCACTCAAAAGAAGATATAAATTTGGACATTATAGGTCATTTTGAAAAGTCAACAAAAACACCTTTTTTGTAAAAGCTTCATACATGAACATGGAAGACTCAATTGAGATGAGACCAAATGGGTTGCTTAAAGGACATCTTAAGCTTTCTAAAAAGTCCAAGAACACCTTTCTAGGGTCATAATTGAGAGAGTTATGCATTGGCAAAGTTGACCTTTTTTGCAAAATTGCCAAAAGTCAAATGTGGCCAAAATTGCATTTTTTTGTCAAATGGGCCCAACTTTTTATGCTTGCATTGAGTTTGTAACATAACCCACGACCCATGATCCTTCCCATTTGTCATTCTTTTATTTTTGTCATTTATTTTGATTTTATTTCAATTAAATCAAATAAAATCAAAATAAAATCATGAAAATATCAAAAACTAATCAAAGCTTGAGATTTTATGCATGTTTAGGTCTATTATACAGCTGGAGATGGAATCAAATCGTGCAAGGATCATTTGGACACAAAAAGATTGAGTTTTGCTTGATTTAGAAAGATTTGGCACAATAATCAAATCATGAATCAATAATCATAATTAGAGAGATTTGATACAAGTTTGTAACCCTAATTCCTTCTAGGGTACATAAGGGACAATTACAGATTAGGAACAAGAGGAGGAGAGGCGTGTAAAACAGAAAGCAAGTTTCAAAAAAATAAAGAAAAGTGGCAATTTGATTTCCAAGTTCCAGGCCAATTCAAAGTCTTCTATCCATCCCAAACGTTTGCTGGACGTCCCAGGAACGTGTTTCAACCATTACAAGCCTTCCCACATCTAGAAATGCACTGTAAGAGTCCCACGGTATCCATGTTTTTTTGAATTCGTATGTCATAATCTGGCATTGTTAGCATGTTTTATTGACATATCCTTAATCCATGAGTTATTTACAAGCTAATGGTGATACTTAATTTCATTTTCATTAATTGTACAGTAAGACACCATAGTTAGGGTTCTTGCTTCTTTTTTGGGTTTTTGTGTACAGGCACAATTGTCCATGGATAAGGGTACCATGATGCTCGTCTCCATGTCAAGTTTCATGCCTTGCACAAGAAGTTTACTCAATCAGCTGCTCAGATGTTTGAGAATCAACTATATTAGGTTAAAAGTCAATTGTGGCCCACATACAGTCAAACTTCAAGATTTTGGGTCAACATCAAAATTTTGAAATGATATCCATCATTTGATAAAGGGTTGATCATGATTCTTCAAGGAATGCTCCAAATTCATCAAAACCCAAAAGTTGCTAAATTGGGGTTTCTTAGGAAAAGTCAACCAAACTTTGACCAAGCATAACATCCACATACTTTGTCAGAAATTTTCCATCCAAGGCTCATTTTGAAGAGGATGCAATTCCCTACAACTCATCTTCATCCCACAAGTTCAAAATATGCACTCATAAAAAGATATGAATTTCTACATTATGGGTCCTTTTGAAAAGTCAACAAAAACACCTTTTGGGTCAAAGCTTCTTACATGAACATGGAAGACTCAATTGAGATGAGACCAAAAGGGTTACTTAGAGGACATCCTGAGCATTATAAAAAGTCCCATAACACCTCTCTAGGTTTAAAATTTGAAGAGATATGCCTTGTCAAAGTTGACCCTTTTTGCAAAATTACCAAAATTCAAATGGGCTCAAAATTACATTTTTTGCCAAATGGGCCTAACCTTTTATGCTTGCACCTCACTTATAGCATGATCCATGTCCCAAATATCCATCCACGTGTTATTTTCTTCATTTTCCATTATGATTTTTTATTAATTAAAATTTAAATTAAATCAAATAAATGGAAAATAATGGCAAAGATATGTTTTGATATGATTTTTTGACAGGATTGCAATCAAATAATGTTGAAAGATCAAGACCAAAACGAATCAAGGTTGATTGGTACAAGAAAGCAATGATTTGGATCAATTTAGAAAGATTACCTATGGCATGAAAATCATATCAAATCTTCTTAATTCCAAAAGATTCAAGCCATTTTTCTAACCCTAATACATTCTAACATATATATGGAACGTGTACAAGGCATAAGACAAGGGTTGTAGTCGTAAAAAAGCAAGAACAAAACTCCAAAATTTCAAAGAAAAGTGTGAATCGGATTTCAAAATACAGGGCAATTCAAGCCATTCCAACATTGCCAATCGCATCCTGGATAGTCTCTGAAGCTAACTGGACCATTTGCAAGTCCTCTCGCGTCCAGAAACACACGCTATCACTCACACGGTTTGCTTTATCTCTTGAAATCGATTACATCAATTATGGCATTATTAGCACATTTGATTGACATATTTGTGATCTTTATCATGTTTGCAAGTTGACTGAATAGTTTAATTGCATTTTTGAAGCCTATATCTGTACTTGCCATTGTTAGGGTTTCCACATGCATTTTGGGGATTTTTGGCTACAGGTAAAATTAGATCACAAACAAGGTACCATGATGACCGTGACATCATAACCAGTTGAACTCTGGTCTTCAATTCCATTTATATTGCATTTTGTGAGTTTTTGAGTTGTACAGGTTTCTAGCCATGGAAGTTTGTCCGTGGGTATAGGTCTTTGCCTAAAACGACAGATTCTTGGAGAAGACGATGGCATGGGAATCAACCATTGGGTCATTTGAAATTTCACGCATTTTGTCCACTAACCATTTATTTTTCCATATTATATTTCATTTTCAGTATAATAACAAACAAGCTAGTTGGCCCAGTGGTGAGGCGCGTTGTTGGTGAACACAAGGACCTGGGTTCGATCCCAGGTCCCAACAATTTTTTCTTCTTATTTTCCATTTACAGATCCTGTGTGTCCATCATCCAAACGCCCATCATATGCCATCACCATTCAACCACTTGATGCATCACTCAGCCAGATCCAACGCATAGCAATGAGAGACCATGATGCACCCTCAAGTCAACACTCCATGGGATCAGGCACATTGACTGGGAACAACATTATTAGGCCAGGGAAATTTAACTATACACCCCCCAATTCAGCATAACACAAGCCCATTTCTTCTCTTTTTCTATTCTTTTTATTTTTTATTCTTTTACTATTTCCTTAATATTTGAATTAACATCAAAAAATCATTTTTTTATTATTTAATCAAAAATCACAAAAAAACAAAAAAAAAACATTTTTCTCATGAAATACTTATTTCTTTAATTAATTTAATTAGAAACTAGGTTAATTTAATTCTTTTTTGTAAATAAAACTAATTAGAAATTAGGTTTTAAATTTGTAATTAAATTGTTTTTTTCTCAAATAAAAACTACAAAAAAAACACATAAAATCTTTTTTATAAAATATTTTATTTTCTTGAATTATTTAATTTAGTTTAAATTAGGTTAATTTCAATTTCTTTTTATAATTAAAAATAATTAAAATTAGGTTTTTAGTTGTACATAACCTAATTAAGTCTTTTCTCAAAAATAACTTAAATATTTTTTTCAATTAGATTTTTAGGGTTTTCAATTTTTTCTCGCATTTAATTTGTCGCGTGCATTTTAATTCTTTTTATTATTATTGTAACTGTTTCGAGGATGTAATAGTAATTAGGGTTTTAAGCTTCCGCATTTTTATTTTTAGTCAAGATGATCATGTAATTGCCAAAGTCTTGTAATAGCTAGGTTTATTTTCCGCACTTTAAATTCCTGCAAATATTTAACTATTAGATGCATGGTTAATAGGATTGCATGGGAAGATTACTTGAAATTAAAACGGTAGATCACCTAATGTGCAAAGACTAAATAACTGGAAAATTCACATGCACATGTTCACTCCTAGGGTTTCCCTCACTTCGGTTGCCTTCGGTAAACAGTCATTAAGCATAGGACATTTTAGTGGTTTCCCTCTAGTCTAAAAGATCAAAATGTCCCATTCGAATGTTGCCTTAGAAATGTTGCCTCGGAAATATTGCCTCGGAAATGTTGCCTCGGAAAGATCTTAAGACTCTAGGGTTACTACTAAAGTTTTCTAATTGTTGCTTTGGTGATTGTACTTGTCCCTTTCGAACGTCCCTTACAAAATCCAACGACGGGGCTACCTACTCCTTAATAGTAGGATAGCGCTGTCTAAAGGAAATGAGAACAAACAACCTTTTTTCGAGTAGTTAGAATCTTAAGTACTTGCTCAACAAAACTTTTCACACAAACACCTTTCAAAACAAATTTTCAAAACAAACATCATCACACCCTTGAGGACTGATACAAGGGTTATCACGAAGTAAAACTTTTTTTCAAAACAAGCACACACAAGCAATTTTAAAAAGACGAGCAAGTACCTAAGATTCAATAGAAAACCATGGATAGAAATGGTTATAACACCTTCCCTTTCTATAATCTACCACCCGTACTCAAAAATATTCTCGAAAAAGGTTTTTTCTGTTCTTTTTCCTTTTCCGGATTGGATGAAATAAAAGTCGGTGGCGACTCTTGCTTACCGCGACATTTTGCGAACAAAAAATGTAAAACACAAAACTAGTATTAACAGTCGGTTCTGCCACCGTATCAAAGAACTGGCGACTTTGCTGGGGACTAATGTATAAAGTGGGGTTTACGTTAGGATCTAGGTCATTTCAAATTGCTTTCTTGTTTGTTTGATTTATTCTTAAAAGGTTTTTCTTGGGTTACTATAGATCCTACAACTGGATTTGGGGGCACTTATTAAGTAAGCAGCAATAGATCGTGGAGACTGTACGGCGTTGACCGATATGGTTTAAGCGATGGCTGTGTTGGTGTGACACTTTGGTTGGTACCGATATCCTTCATGGGGAAACGAGGAGAATACGGGGCCGCCGCGTGGTGTCGTGAAGTACTAACGGATCTTAGAACCTTAGTTGAACAAACTTGGCCATTAGAAGGTAGTGAGATAGTCGGCCTCAGTGTATAAATGAGGATTGGTTGATACTCGGTGCTACACTCATTGAGATTAGACTTTCAGGATATTTCGGCCGTAAGAAAAGATTGCTTGAGCTGAGACAATGCCCAATAAAGGATGGTCAGTGATATTGAGATCCCTTAGAACCCGGTTACTTTTTAAGACAGGTTTGAAACCAACTAAACTTCAAGAGGGTATAACCTTTAACCTCATGCAGGCCTTAAAACTAAGGACTTTGTGTGATTTGACTGTGTTTGCTATACCTGTGTTTTCTATACATGTGGTTTCTCATGACATCATGCATCATAACATAGCATCCATTCTTATTGCACTAACCATTTCAAAGACCAAGGGAATTTATCTTTGTTCTGTTTTGCAGATCATGGCTTCCGTTCGTAGAAACACTATCCGAATCAGCTTTGTGAAGATACCTTCCCAACTCAAAGAGCTAGCATCAAGGGTTTCTGAAACTTCTGCATTCACTAAGAGACATGGTCGACTTCTCAACATGGTTACTTTCAACTTTGATGAAAAGATGATGAGTGTACTCTTTCATTTCTTTGATCCCAAGCACCACTGCTTCACCTTCCCGGACTATCAGTTGGTGCCTACCTTGGAAGAATTCTCTCAGCTGCTGGATATACCCATTCTTGAACAGTTGCCCTTCACAGGTCTAGAAGAGGTTCCTAAGCCAGAATTCATTGCCTCAGCTTTACATCTGAAACGGGCCGACGTGGTATCCAATTGGGAACAAGAAGCGGAGTTAAGGGTTTTCTAGCCAAGTTTCTGATAGACAAGGCCCAGCTATTTTGGGATGATATGGATTTTCAGGATTTTGAGGAGGTCTTGGCTCTTCTAATCTATGGGTTAGTCCTATTCCCTAATCTGGACTCATTCATAGATATGAATGCTATCAAGATCTTCCTCTCTCGCAACCCTGTGCCTACCTTGCTTGGAGATATTCTGCACACTCTCTATACTTGTACCATGAAGAGAAGAGGGGTCCTTATGTGTTGCATGTCATTACTGTCGAGGTGGTTTATTTCTCACCTCCTTAAGTCAGTACTGAAGAATGAAGAAGGTTTGGGTTGGTCGCAAAGGATAATGTCACTCGCTCACATGGATATTATTTGATGTTCTCGAGCTATGGAAACCACTGCTATTATTGACCGTTGCAGGGAATACCCTAATGTCCCGCTACTTGGCATCAGAGGGGGTATAACCTACAATCCTTGTTTGGCTCTGAAACAATTTAGGTACGCTCGAAGAGATGGTCCCCATAAGTTACTTATCGAGGGCATTGTATTCAACTATGAGGATGATGTTCACGAGTATCGTCGGAGGTTCATACGAGCTTGGGCCATGGTAAACAGATCTAGCACTAAGGCTTTGGGCCAAAGGATTCCATTCCTATGGAACCTTACCTCCAATGGGTACGAGCTCGCACCCAGAAGCTTAGGATGCCCTATGTGGCCATTTTACCAGTGGTTGTGGAACCCACTACTGAAGGGGGTATTCCTTACACGGTTCTCTATCCTTATATTACCACTGATCTTGGGGAATTACAGAGGTCTTGGATTCAGTTAATGAAGGAGCGGGATACTTACAGGGATCAGTTCTATGACCAGGAGAGGAAGGTTTTAGAGCTCACAAAGCAACTCCATGAAGAAAGAGGACTCAATGACTATCTCGGCACAAAGAAGAAGCATCCATGGGAATTTTGATTTCTTTTCTAGTTTTATATTTGTTTTTAATTGTAACTCCTAAAATGCATTTGAACTTTGAATTCAGCTAATACATTTTTTGTTTATCTTGGTTTGCAAATTTAAATTTCCCAAAGTATTTGAAATCATTGCATGCGCATCCCATTCATAACATTGCATGTACAAGTACCATTAAATGTTTCTCATTTTCTTCGTTGTTTATTTCAGCATGAAATGTCTTCCGAACAAACCATCAAGGACCTTCAGGCACAAAACGCCCAGTTCCAACAAATGTTCATAAGTCTGGCAAAAGAGCAGGAGGATCTAAAAGCCCTTATCCTGAAAGAGAAAAAGAAAAAGAAGAAGGTTGCTGGTATTCTGAATATGGGCAGAAGGTTTGGAGAGCAGTTGAAGCGACAAGTCAATCTGAACTCTTCATCCAAGGAAGGGGAGAATCAGGAAGAAGAGAAGGATCCCAGTCCTGCAGTTTCTGACAATGATACCGACTACAATGATGAGAAATATCCTCCTGCTGAGTATAGATACAAGCAGTTGGATGATCGTTTGAATGCCATGGAAGTTCAGGGGATACCTGAACTGGATTTCGAAGAATTAGGGTTGGTGTCGGGAGTGGTCATCCCGCAAAAGTTCAAAGCTCCAGTTTTTGCTAAGTATGATGGGGTGTCCTGCCCAAAACTCCATCTCAGCTCTTATGTCAGAAAGATCCAGCCCCACGCCGCTGATAGAAATCTGTGGGTTCATTTATTCTAAGATAGTTTGTCAGGGACTCAGCTTGAATGGTTCTACCAGCTGGAGGGAGCCAATGTATGAAATTGGGAAGATCTGGTTGCTGCTTTCTACAAGCAGTATCAATACAATTCCGACCTTGCTCCTACTCGTACTCAACTCCAAAATATGTCCATGGGTGCAAGTGAAGGCTTTAAGGACTATGCGTAGAAATGGAGAGACTTGGCTGGAAGAGTTCAACCCCCACAGTCTAATAGGGAGTTGGTTGATATGTTTCTGGGGACGCTATCTGGTCCATTTTTCAATCATTTGATCAACAACTTGTCGGCTGGTTTCACCGAGATGATACTAACTAGAGAAAGAGTGGAAGCTGGGATTTAGAGCGGAAAGATACAGAAGGATGCCTCTTCGAGTTCGGTAAAGAAGTCGTTTGCTGGTAAGAAGGATCCAGTGCCATCTATAGCCTGAGGGACCAAAACAGGACTGAACATCGTCAGACAGTAAGTGCCATAATGATACTTAGGCATGCAGTTTCTTCACAACGCAACAATCAACAAAGAGTGGAAAGACCACAACGGCAGTTTACCCGAATCAACATGACATTGGCTGAAGTGCTACGTCATCTGCTGAGATCCAACTTGGCAACCTTGAAAGAGGCTCCCAAGAATCCAAATACTACATCTCCCTGATATAATCCGAATGCTCGATGTGCCTATCATTCTAAGAGTCCTGGCCAAGATACAAATGACTGATGGGCTCTGAGGAACAAAGTACAAGACTTAATCGAATCCAAGGAAATAGAGTTTGATGCCCCGAAGAAGCCAAATGTCATAACTGCTCCCATGCCTAAACACGGTAATGGAATTAATGTTGTTGATACTGATTTGTTCGTTACCTCTGTTGATGAAGTTTCTACTCCTCTCATGACTGTGAAGAAGAATTTTCTGTTGGCCGGTTTATTTCCGGGTTGTGGTGAAGGTTGCCACATGTGTTCGTTTCTACCTTCTGGTTGCCGTTTGCTGAAATTAGGTGTTCAACGCCTGATAGACAGCAAAGAAATTTTGTTTGAGAAAACTTTGGTTCACATTGTTCCATCTGAAGACATTGCCATTATAACCATTTCCGTCAATGCTTCCAAGGTCTCCTCGAGAAGACCTATTAGGATTACATCTGCTCCAAGAATTTCTTCGCTGATAATCATTGTTCCTGGTCCTATCCCGTATGTCTCGGACAAAATTGTCCCCTGGCATTATGGTGCCGATGTGTACTATCATGGCATCAAATAAGTTTTGAAAGGTGAAGAGGTTGATCCTGAAATTGGTAACATTGTCGGAACCAGCAAAGTTACCCGAAGTGGAAGGGTCTTCTCCCCCGAGATTTCCCCTAAGAGTGTCAACAAACCTATTGTTATTCCATCTGTTGTTCCTGCTAGTACATCAACTACTGTTCCTGTTCTTACTCCAATTATTACACCTGTTGGCGAATCATCTGATACCCTCGGCAAAGAAATTATAGGTGAGCCTTCCTGGACGGAGGCGCCTAGAGAAATTGTTGTGGAAGCCTCTAAGCAAGATATAGAGGAAATACTGAAGATAATTAAGAAGAGCGACTACAATGTAGTCGAGCATCTGGGGCAGACCCCATCAAAGATATCCATGTTGTCTTTGCTGTTGTGTTCTGAAGCCCATGCAAAGGCTTTGATTGCATTCCTCAAGACTGCGCATGTGCCGCAAGAAACTTCAGCTAACCAATTCAAAGATTGTGTGGACAGCCTGACTGCAGATAATGGGCTGGGCTTTTCAGATGCGGATTTTACACCAAAGGGAAGGAAGCATAATGATGCTCTACATGTCTCGATTGAATGCAGGGGCACCACTATGGCTCATGTGCTGGTAGATACTGGGTCTTTGCTGAATGTTATGCCGAAGAAGGTGTTGGACCGGTTGGATTGCGAGGGTTTGAAGTTAAAGCCTAGTAAAATTGTGGTAAGGGCTTTTGACGGATCGAAGAGAATGGTGCACGGGGAGGTGGACATCCCTGTCAAAGTAGGTTCTCAAACTTTTGAGTCCACCTTCTATGTGATGGATATCAGGTCGTCGTATTCTTGTTTGCTGGGCCGTCCTTGGACCAATGAGACTGGGGCAGTTACTTCCACACTCCACCAAATGCTGAAGTATCCGGTAAAAGGGAAGATTGTAATAGTGCGGAGTGAAGAGGAGTATATGGTGAGCCACCTAAATTCCTTCTGCTACATAGAGATGGAAGGGGAATTCATAGAAACTCCTTGTCAGAACTTCGAAGTGGTCCCTCAGATCCTAGCATCGACTGAAACTACTACCAGAAGCAAACCTCCTCTGAAGATGGCTTCTCTCAAGGACGCCAGGGCCGTGGTTGAAGAAGGTGGGTGTATCAATTGGGGTCATCTCCCTGATTTCACTCACAAAACTGACAAATTTGGTTTGGACTTTATTACAGGGACTCAAAGGGTTGTGCGACGCGCTCGGGCTGGAAGACCTCCCCTACACATCAGTAATCAGGGAATTAATGCCATTGAAGACAGCAAGCAGGACTTAGACATCGACAGCTGGATCTACCCAACTACCAACGGTGGACCGAGTAACTGGACGGCTAGGGACTTTATACCAGTTTCTTTTATTCCGCAGTAATTATCTTACTTGTTTTGAGATTTGTAATAAACAATTTAAAACTCTACGGCCAGGTGCCTTGCCCGAGGCACATTGGCTTTTCTTGTGAGGGCTGTTATTTGTCATTTCATATATCATTAATAAAGCATTAGACGTTTTCTTGCATACAAATTTTACGCTCTCTATTTTTCACTATTATCAAAACAGCTATTCTCTTACACACACTCACGTATCATAATGCAGATCCATATCCACTCAGGATACCATTGATAAAAGCTTTGCTATTGCCAGTTATGACTTCAAAAATCCGATCAACCAAGCCGAGGACGAAGGTGAGGATGATTGTGAGGTGCCTGGAGAACTTGCTAGACTATTACAGCTGGAAGAAAGGGCCATACATCCTCATGAAGAGTCGGTTGAGACAGTAAACTTGGGTACTATGGAAGACGGAAAAGAGGTTAAAATGGGTGCAAATCTGGAGCTTAGCGTCAAACAGAGGTTGATACAGATGTTGCATGACTATGTTGAGATCTTTGCTTGGTCCTATGAAGACATGCCCGGTCTGGACACTGATATTGTGGTACATCGCCTGCCAGCTAAAGAAGATGGTCTTCCAGTTAAACAGAAGGTCTGTTGTATGCGCCCTAAAATGTCGGAGAAGATCAAGGCGGAGGTCATGAAACAGTTCGATGTAGGATTATTAGCTGTCACTTTGTATCCACAGTGGGTTGCTAATGTCGTCCTGGTACCTAAGAAGGACGATAAGGTATGGATGTGTGTGGATTACAAAGATCTGAACAGGGCAAGCCCCAAGGATGACTTCCCACTTCCTCACATTGACGTTCTGGTCGACAACACCGCATAACACAAAATCTTCTCCTTCATGGATGGTTTCTCTGGCTACAACCAGATCAAGATGGCCCCTGAAGACATGGAGAAAACAACCTTCGTTACATAGTGGGGCACCTTCTGCTACAAGGTGATGCCTTTTGGGTTGAAGAATGCTGGGGCAACTTATCAGCGCGCCATGGTCGCTTTGTTCTATGATATGATTCACCATGAGATTAAAGTCTATGTTGATGGTATGATAGTCAGGTCTCAGACTGAGGAAGAGCACCTTAATCATCTCCAAAAGTTGTTGGACAGGTTGAAGACATACAAGTTGAGGTTGAATCCGAACAAGTGTACCTTCGGGGTAAGATATGGTAAGCTTCTGGGTTTTATCGTCAGTGACAAGGGTATTCAGGTAAACCCTGCGAAGGTAAAGGCCATACAAGAAATGCCATCTCCCCGTACAGAGAAGGAAGTTAGGGGTTTCTTGGGATGCCTGAATTATATCTCCAGGTTCATTTCACATCTGACTGATACTTGTGAGTCAATCTTCAAGCTTCTGAAGAAAGATCAAGTGGTAAAGTGGAATGATGAATGCCAGACCGCTTTAGAAAGAATCAAGGAATACCTTCAAGAACCACCAATTCTAATGCCTCCAGTTGAAGGAAGACCTGTGATGTTATACTTGACAGTGCTAAAAAATTCAATGGGGTGTGTTGGGGCAGCATGATGAGTCTGGTCGAAAAGAGCATGCAATATACTACCTTAACAAAAAGTTTACCGACTGTGAGACAAGATACTCATTGCTCAAAAAAACTTGATGCGCTTTGGCATGGGCTGCTCGCCGACTGAGACAATATATGCTAACTCACACTACCCTAGTTATATTGAAGATGGATCCGATCAAGTACATTTACGAGAAGCCCTCTCTCTCCGGAAGAATAGCAAGGTGGCAAATGATCTTAACTGAGTATGACATACAATATACGACCCAAAAAGCAATAAAGGGGAGTGTATTGGCTGATCATTTGGCTCATCAGGTTGTGGACGACTACCAGTCCATGAATTTTGAGTTCCCGGATGAGAATATCATGTTGGTAACTGACTATGAAGAACCTGGACCGAATGAAGGGCCTGAGGATGGATCCTGATGGTCTATGTATTTTGATGGAGCCTCAAACACACTGGGTAACGACATTGGTGCTGTAATCATATCCCCCGTGGGTTGTCATACCACGTTCACTGCCCGATTGTGTTTCAACTACACCAATAACATGGCGGAGTATGAAGCATGCATCATGGGTCTTAGGGCTGCTATCGACCTAAGGATCAAGTTCTTGAGTGTATTCGGGGATTCCACTTTCGTGATAAGTCAGATCAAAGGCGAGTGGGATATGAAACACCCGAATCCCATTCCTTACAAAGAGTATGTACTGACATTGCTCCCACACTTTGAGGAGGTAACCTTTGAACATTTCCCATGAGAGGATAACCAGTTAGCGGACGCACTAGCTACTATGTCCTCTATGTTTAAGGTTAGGTGGGACAATGAAGCTCCCCAAATCACCATTGAGAGGTTGGATGAACCAACACTCTTCTGTGAGATTGATACTGAAGAAGTGGCAGACAAACCCTGGTTTTAAGAAGTCAAAAGGTATCTCGAAGCTCAAGAGTATCCTGAATGGGCATCTGTCAATGAAAAGAAGTTTATGAGAAGGTTCGCTGCAAAGTTCTTCCTCAGTAATGGAATCCTCCATAAGCGCAACCATGACTCCACACTACTACGGTGTGTAGACAAAAGTGAAGCAGAGAGGATCATGACAGATTTACATGAAGGCACCTTCGGAACCCATTCTAGTGGACACACCATGGCTAAGAAGATCCTACGGGAAGGATATTACTGGTCCATTATGGAAGCTGATTGTTATCAGCACTCTCGAACTTGTCATAAGTGCCAAATCTATGCTGATAAGGTGCATGTACCTCCGGTCCCCTTAAACGTCTTGACAGCTTTGTGGCCCTTTGCAATGTGGGGCATTGACATGATCGGAGAAATCAGGCCCACCGCTTCCAACGGAAATTGCTTCATCCTAGTAGCCATTGATTACTTCACGAAGTGGGTTGAAGCAGCCTCTTTTGCTACAGTAACCAAGAACGTCGTGGCATGGTTTATCCGACATAATCTGATATGTCGATATGGTGTTCCAGAGAGAATTATTACTGACAATGGTACGAATCTCAACAACACAATGATCACCGAGCTCTGTAAACAGTTCAAGATACATCATAATAAGAACATCAAGAAGACTGGCATGAGATGTTACCATTTCCTCTTCATGGGTACCGTACCTCAGCACGGACATCGACAGGGGCAACACCCTACTCTCTGGTGTAAGGCATGGATGCAGTCCTACCCATCAAAGTACATATACCTTCTCTTAGGATTATGAAAGATGCGAGTTTAAACGAGGACGACTAGATCCGAACCCGACTTGATCAGTTAAATCTAATCAATGAAAAGAGACTCACTGCTATCTTCCATGATCAGACGTATCAAAAGCGAATGATCAAGGCTTTTAACAAGAAAGTCAGGCGTCAAGAATATCAAGTCGGGGATCTAGTAATCAAATGCATCATACTTCCGCAAGGTGATCCCAGGGGCAAATGGACCCCCACGTACGAAAGGCCATTTGTGGTTAAGAACATTTTCTCGGGAGGAGCCATGATTCTAACCACCATGGATGGTGACGACCTTCCTTACCCTATCAATGCAAATATAGTGAAAAGATACTATGCCTAATCAAAGACCCGCTAGGTTGACTGGCCTATGCAAGAATAAGGGCTTCCCGGTGAATCAAAAGGATTCGGGAAAAAGTAAGGGATGAAAATGAAAAATATGTACACCTGGCAAGTCGAAAACCCGAAAGGGCGGCTTGGGCAAAAAGGGGTATCCCGATGGACTGAAAACCCAAAAGGGCGGTCCAGGAAAAAGTTAGGGATTGAAGCGTATCACTATGTCTCATTGGATCATCTTGCGACAAGACTTCGGCATCGACTATCAAGCTCGGACGGCACCAACGAATCCGATCAACCTTCGGCCAAATAGCAAAGTGATGAGACGCTTGAAGATAAAAAGGCAATAACAGAGTCGGAACCCAATGGGGTTGTTTCACATAGCTGTTTTTCTTTCTTTTACACAAATTGTATAATTTATATCTTTCAGCGGCGTTCTCTTACTAAAGCGTCAGCCTCTTTGTACAAAAACGCCTATTACAGGCCAACTTCAAAACTAAATACAAGTCATTTTCACAAGAAACTTCAATATGTTTTTTTCTTTTTCTGTTTTGTTTTGCAAGAACGTCCAATGATTTATTTTTGATATATGCATTTGAAAATTATTTATGCTCATAAAAACTTACGTAAGAAACAAAAGACAGTTACTCGTAATTCTAGAAACAGGGGCAAAAACAAGAAGTGAAAAACCCTACTGTTATCTGCCCAACAGGTACCGGGATAGAGCCAGCTTGGGAACATAATTATTGATACATACGCTCCCCACAGAGTAAAAGTATCCAAAGGCATTGATGTCAGCTTTCTCGAAACAGGACGTAACCACCCCAGCTGAGGTTCATAATCGCGGGCGAGTCAGTAAATTTCATCCCCTGAGCAGAGGTTATTTCTCCAAATACAGAGGCTCGATCCCCGATAGAGTTCATCACTTCAGCTACAAGAATACATTTTCTAAGTTCATTCCCCGCAGAGTTTATTCTCAAGCAGCATCTCCTCCCGACAGAATATTTACAAATCTCCAGCAACTGTCAGGGATTTATTTTCCCAAGACGCGAGCATACCCCGATAGCATTTCATGAACATACATCATGACATATGCATACATATCATATACAGCATAATCTCATTTATTTTGAGAACATCATCTCACCCTGTATTTCATGCATCGCATATAATTAACCCTGATATCTTTTGCAGGAAAAGATGATTAGCTTCAACTAATCCAGCAGTTATACAGATCATATCTACAGACGAATAATGGAGAATCAGTTCCCGAAACCAAACGAGTCAACTAATCTACGCTATCGCTTTGAGGTAACCCTACTATCCAGGTTTCTTCCCACCAGCCCTACTATCCAGGCTTTCATATCGAAGTAACCCTACTATCCAGGTTCCTTCTCACAGCCCTACTATTCAGGCTTTCATATCGAAGTAACCCTACTATCCAGGTTCCTTCTCACAGCCCTACTATCCAGGCTTTCATATCGAAGTAATCCTACTATCCAGGTTCCTTCTCACAGCCCTACTATCCAGGCTTTCATATCCAAGTAACCCTACTATCCAGGTTCCTTCTCACAGCCCTACTATCTAGGCTTTCATATCGAAGTAACCCTACTATCCAAGTTCCTTATCACAACCCTACTATCCAGGATTTCATATCGAAGTAACCCAACTATCCAGGCTTTCATATCGAAGTAACCCTACTATCCAGGTTCCTTCTCATATCCCTACTATCCAGGATTTCATATCAAAGTAACACTACTATCCAGGTTCCTTCTCACAGCCCTACTATCCAGGCTTTCATTTCGAAGCAACCCTACTATCCAGGTTCCTTCTCATAACCTTACTATCCAGGTTCCTTTTCTCTTATCTCCAGACAACAGTTCACAACACTGTAAGACCTGGACCTGATCAAACACGATTGGTTTCGCATTTCCCCAGTAAGTCACAGTGCAACTTGTACTTTGACCAGATATGCAGTTCACTTCCGCTTCCTCAAGCAGGAGTTATTTCCCCAGTAGAGTAACAGACAACTGAAGCTCCTGAAATTCTATTTCTCCCAAGACAAATACCAACATTCCTCAGTAGATTCCTCCTCAACGACAAAATCAGGGACTCTCATCGAAGGAATGTCTCAGGAAATAAACATCCTCTAGATGGCATCTTTAAGCCCATCTCCGACGGTACTCCGTCACATATTGGATGGCATCTTTAAGCCCATCTCTGACAATTCTCTAGCCACATCCAAATGGAATCTATAAGCCCATTCCCGATATCACGAATCAAGTATCTCTTCATGCGAGTGCAAATTTCTGGGCACTCAAGTGTTCAATCATCTTCCACCTTCAGATCGCGAAAGGGAGACGGGCCAATATACTTCCTCAGGTTTAAGAATATTGAACAGGGGCAGATGTTGTACCCCAAAATTTTCCCTCTCATTTTTCTCAATACATACTCCTAGAGATCCTCAATTTGCTCAAGTTTGCCCAAGAGTTGACAAGACAAACTCTCTCCTAAGGCAGTATGTCTCAAATTAGGGTTTCCATTTTCATCAACATAGGTGGACTCCAAATACCTCATATGCTCTCCATGGTCCTAATATATTTTCAAGACCATCCATGTCAAGTTCCATGCCTTGCACAAGAAGTTTGCTCAGTCAACTGCTCAGATGCTTGAGAATCGACTGTATTAGGTTAAAAGTCAATTGTGGCCCACATCCAGTCAAACTTCAATATTTTGGGTCAAAGTAAACATTTTGAAATGATATCCATCATTTGATAAAGGGTTGATCATGATTCTTCAAGGAATGCTCCAAATTCATCAAAACCCAAAAGTTGCTAAATTGGGGTTTCTCAGGAAAAGTCAACCAAACTTTGACCAAGCATAACTTCCACATACTTTGTCAGCAAGTTTCCATCCAAGGCTCATTTTGAAGAGGATGCAATTAACTACAACTCATATTCATCCCACAAGTTCAAAATATGCACTCATAAAAAGATATGAATTTCTACATTATGGGTCCTTTTGAAAAGTCAACAAAAACACCTTTTGGGTCAAAGCTTCTTACATGAACATGGAAGACCCAATTAAGATGAGACCAAAAGGGTTGCTTAGCAGACATCCTAGGATTTCTAAAAAGTCCAATAAAACTTCTCTAGGGTTAAAATTGGAATAGATATGCCTTGTCAAAGTTGACCCTTTTTGCAAAATTATCAAAAGTCAAATGGGCTCAAAATTACATTTTTTGCTAAATGGGCCTAACTTTTTATGCTTTCACCTCACTTGTAGCATGATCCATGGCCCAAATATCCATCCACGTGTTATTTTCTTAATTTTCCATTATGATTTTTTATTAATTAAAATTTGAATTAAATCAAATAAATGGCAAATAACGGCAAAGATATGTTTTGATATGATTTTTTGACAGGATTGCAATAAAATTATGTTGAAAGATCAAGACCAAAATGAATCAGGGTTGATTGGTACAAGAAAGGAATGATTTGGCTCAATTTAGAAAGATTACCTATGGCATGAAAATCATATCAAATCTTCTTAATTCCAAAAGATTCAAGCCAATTTTATAACCCTAATTCGTTCTAACATATATATGGAACGTGTACAAGGCATAAGACAAGGGTTGTAGTCGTGAAAAAGAAAGAACAAAACTCCAAAATTTCAAAGAAAAGTGTGAATCAGATTTCAAACTACAGGCCAATTCAAGCCATTCCATCATTGCCAATCGCATCCTGGAGCATCTCTGAAGCTAACCGGATTATTTGCAAGTCCTCTCGTACCCAGAAACGCACGCTATCACTCACATGGTTTGCTTTATTTCTTGAAATAGATTACATCAATTCTGGCATTATTATCACATTTGATTGACATATTTGTGATATTTATCATGTTTGCAAGATGATTGAATAATTTAATTGCATTTTTGAAGCCTATATCTGTACTTGCCATTGTTAGGGTTTCCACATGGGTTTTGGGTTTTTGGCTACAGGTAAAATTAGATCACAAACAAGGTACCATGATGACCGTGACATCATAACAAGTTGAACACTGGTCTTCAATTCCATTTGTATTGCGTTTTGTGAGTTTGTGAGTTGTGCAGGTTTCTAGCCATGAAAGTTTGTCCTTGGGTATAGGTCTTTGCCTAAAACGACGGATTATTGGAGAAGACGATGGCGTGGCAATCAACCATTAGGTCATTTGAAATTTCGTGCGTTTTGTCCACTAACCATTTATTTTTCCATATTATATTTCGTTTTCAGTATAATAACAAACAAGCCAGTTGGCCTAATAGTGAGGCGCATTGTTGGTGAACACAAGAACCTGAGTTCGATCCCAGGTCCCAGCAAAACTGTTTTCTTATTTTCCATTTACAGATCCTGTGTGTCTATCATCCAAACGCCCATCATATGCCATCACCATTCAACCACTTGATGCATCACTCAGCCAAATCCAATGCGTAGCAATGAGAAACAATGATGCACCCTCAAGTCAACACTCTATGGGATCAGGCACGTTGACTGGGCTCAGCATTATTGGGCCAGGGAAAATCAACAATACACCCCCTATTCAGCATAACTTAGGCCCATTTCTTCTCTTTTTCTATTCTTTTTATTCTTTTATTATTTCCTTAATTATTTTAATTAACATCAAAAAAATCATTTTTTTATATTATTTAATCAAAAATCACAAAAACACAAAAAAAAATCATTTTTCTCATGAAATACTTATTTATTTAATTAATTTAATTAGAAACTAGGTTAATTTAATTCTTTTTTGTAAATAAAACTAATTACAAATTAGGTTTTAAATTTGTAATGAAATTGTTTTTTCACAAATAAAAACCACAAAAAAACATGTAAAATCTTTTTTATAAAATATTTTATTTTCTTGAATTATTTAATTTAGTTTAAATTAGGTTAACTTCAATTTCTTTTTATAATTAAAAATAATTAGAATTAGGATTTTAGTTGTACATAACCTAATTAAGTCTTTTCTAAAAAAAACATAAATATTTTTTTCAATTAGATTTTTAGGGTTTTCAATTTTTTCTCGCATTTAATTTGCCACGCACATTTTAATTCTTTTTATTATTATTGTAAGTGTTTCGAGGTTGTAATAGTAATTAGGTTTTTAAGCTTCCGCATTTTTATTTTCATTCAAGATGATTATGTAACTGCCAAAGCCTTGTAATAGCTAGGTTTATTTTTCGCACTTTAAATTCCTGTAAATATTTAACTGTTAGATGCATGGTTAATAGGATTGTATGGGAAGATTACTTGAAACTAAAACGGTAGATCACCTAATGTGCAAAGACTAAATAACTGAAAAATTCACATGCACATGTTCACTCCTATGGTTTGCCTCACTTCGGTTGCCTTCGGTAAACAATCATTAAGCATAGGAGATTTTAGTGGTTTCCCTCCAGTCTAAAAGATCAAAATGTCCTATTCGAATGTTACCTCGGAAATGTTGCCTCGGAAAGATCTTAAGACTCTAGGGTTACTACTAAAGTTTTCTAACTGTTGCTTTGGTGACTGTACTTATCCCTTTCGAACGTCCCTTACAAACTCCAACGACGGGGCTACCTACTCCTTAATAGTAGGATAGCGCTGTCTAAAGGAAATGAGAATAAACAACCTTTTTTTTTCGTAGGTAGAATCTTAAGTACTTGCTAAACAAAACTTTTCACACAAACACCTTTCAAAACAAATTTTCAAAACAAACTTCGTCACACCCTTAAGGACTGATACAAGGGTTATCATGAAGTAAAACTTTTTTTCAGAACAAGCACACACAAGAAATTTTAAAAAGATGAGCAAGTACCTAAGAGCCCATGGAAAACCATGGATAGAAAGAATGCTAACACCTTACCTTTCTATAATCTACCCCCCGTACTCAGAAATATTCTCGAAAAAGGTTTTTCTGTTCTTTTTCCTTTTCCGGATTGGATGAAATAAAAGTCGGTTGCGACTCTTGCTTACCGCGACATTTTGCGAACAAAAAATGCAAAATGCAAAACCAGTATTAACAGTCAGTTCTGCCACCGTATCATAAAACGCAACCACGACTCTATTGCTCCGTTGCGTAGACAAGGTTGAGGAAGAGAAGATCATGTATGGTCTACATGAAGGAACTTTTGGCACCCATTCCAGTGGGCATACGATGGCAAAGAAGATCCTACAGGCAGGTTATTACTGGTCTACCATTGAAGCAGATTGCTATCAACACTCTCGAACCTGTCACAAGTGTCAGATCTATGCTGACAAGGTGCACGTATCTCCAGTTCCTCTGAATGTCCTGACGGCTCCTTGTCCCTTTGCTATGTGGGGCATCAATATGATTGGGGAAATCAAGCCAACATCCTCTAACGGACACCGCTTCATCTTGGTGGCCATTGACTATTTCACGAAGTGGGTTAAGGAGACTTCTTTCGCTTTCGTTACCAAGAATTTTGTAGCCCGGTTCATCAAACAGAATCTCAAATGTCGTTACGGTATCCCGGAGAGGATCATCACAGAAAATGGTACGAATCTCAACAATACCATGATCACCGCACTATGCGTGCAATTCAAGATCCAGCGCCATAATTCTTCCCCTTACCGACCAAAGATGAATGGTGTTGTCGAAGCCGCAAATAAGAACATTAAGAAGATCATACAGAAAATGACAGTAACCTACAAGGACTGGCATGAGATGCTATCATTCTCTCTCCACGGTTACCGTACCACAACGCTCACATCAACCGGGGTAACACCTTACTCTCTGGTATACGGCATGGAAGTTGTCTTGCCTATTGAGGTCCATATCCCCTCTCTGAGAATCATGAAGGATGCAGGGTTGAATGAAGATGACTGGATCCAAACTCGTCTTGATCAACTGAACTTGATTTATGAGAAAAGGCTTACTGCTGTCTGTCATGGTCAAATGATCAAGGCTTTCAATAAAAAGGTCAGACGCTAAGTGTATCAAGTCGGGGATCTGAAAATCAAGTGCATCATACTGCCGCAGGGTGATCCCTGGGGAAAATGGACTCCTACCTACGAAGGACCGTTTGTGATCAAAAGAATATTTTCTGGTGGAGCAATGATCTTGACCACTATGGATGGCGACGAATTTCCGCACCCTGTGAACGCAGACATAATCAAAATATACTACGCATAAGAGACCCGCTAGGTTGACACACCTAGGAAAAACAAGGGCATCCCGGCGAACCAAAAGGTTCGGGAAATAATTAGGGATAAAACAAAAAAAATTTGTACACCCGACAAGTTGAAAACCCGAAAGGGCGAGTTGGGCAAAAAGGGGTATCCCGGTGGACTGAAAACCCGAAAGGGCGGTCCAGGCAAAAGTTATGGAATTAAAGCGTATGACTATATCCCGTTGGATCACCTTACAGATAACCTTTGGCTTCGACTGAAAAACTCAGAGGTTCTGATCAATCCAATCAACTTCAGACAAGGCAGCAAGTGGACAAGACGCTCAGAGACACGATGGCTATAGCAGAATGGGAACCCCATGGGATTATTGCACATAGCTATCTTTTCTTTGTATAAAATTTGCATTTTTTACGACGACATTATCTTATTAGGATGTTCGTCTCATTGTACAAAATACTTATTCAAGTTAATACAAATATTTCCTTTGAAAGTGCAAAACTATCTGTTTTTTCTTTATTTTTGTGTTTTGTTTACAAAAACATCCAATGATTTATTTTTGAACGTAACTACTATTTACAAATGAACAAAAATAGAAAGACAATCACTAATGGATTTAAGAAAAATGACAATGTCTTTAGACTATTCCATAAAATTCCCCACAGTGTGCAGCTTAATGATGTTAAGCTCTCTCACATCCCTGGCTGAACAAAATTTCCAGTTTATCACTCCCCAGTAAAAGTCGCCCAATTTCTCAGGATTCCCCAACAGGATTTCACAAGCAATACACGGTGTTTCCCTTACAACAAAGTTTATTTCTCTAACAAATAGAAGCTCATCAACTCATCAGCACTTCAAAACATGAAGACTTACACTCCACGTCCCCAACAACAGTCAGGAATTTATTCTCCTTAATCTAACAAGTGTTGCAGCATCATAGCTTACATGCCCATACATCATATCTATACGTCATAACATTGACAACATGAACGTATACAACATAATCTCATTCATCTTTATTGAGAACATCATTATACAATGCATTTCACACAACATGACATTGCATACAACTAATCTTTCATCTCTTCATGAAATATCATTCAGCAGATGGCTATCATCAACAATTTACAAAAAGGTCAGATATTGATACCTGAAACTAGCCATGGCAATTATCCACACGACCAGCTGAACCTTCAGATACAGTTCTGATGCGCTCCAGACACGGATGCCATTCTAATACTCATTCAGATTCAGCTTTCAGATACAGTTCAGATACGCTCCAGACACGGACGCAATTCTGATACTCATTCAGATTCACCTTCAGATACGCTCCAGACACGGATGCCATTCTGATACTCATTCAGATTCAGCTCTTAGATACAGTTCAGATACGCTCTAGTCACGGATACCATTCTTATACTCATTCATATTTTCTTTCAGATACAATTCAGATATGCTCCATATACGGATGCCATCCTGATATTCATTCAGATTCACCTTCAGATATAGTTTAGATACACTCCAGATACTGATGCCATTCTAATACTCATTCATATTCTCTTTCAGATACAGTTCGGATACGCTCCAGATATGGATGCCATCCTGATACTCGTTCAAATTCACCTTCAGATACAGTTCATATACGCTCCAGATGCAGATGCCAATCTGATACTCATTCAGATTCTCTTCAGATACAGTTCAGATATGCTCCAGATATGGATGCTTTCCTGATACTCATTTAGATTCACCTTCAAATACAATTCAGATACGCTCCAGATATGGAGGCCATCCTGATACTCATTCAGATTCTCTTTCAGATATAGTTCAACAATTATTTTGGATGCCATCTACAAGCCCATATCATACAACTTATCATCTCCTCTCCAAATGGAATCTTTAAGCCCATTCCCTATACCATCAACCATCACATCCTCGAGTGCAAATTTCTGGGCACTCTAGTGTCCAATCATATTCCACCTTCAAGTCACGAATGGCAAATCCGCCAATCTAACTCTTTAGATTTAAGAAGATTGAATAGGGGCAGCTGTTGTACCCCAAAATTTGCCCTCTCACTTATCAAATATTTTCTCACAAAGATCTCTCTTGGTTCAAGACTGCACTAGGGTTGATAAACTCAAGACACCTCCTTAAGCACTGATGACTGAAATTAGGGTTTGAGATTGCACAAGGATAATTGAACTTTAAATGATTCATATGACTTTCATGGATCATTATGGACTCCCAAGATTACTCATGTCAAGTTTCAAGTCTTGGATCATATTTTTGCTCAGTCAATTGAGCAATTGACCTAAAAATCAACTGTATTGTGGAAAAAGTCAATTGTGGCCAATTTATTGTCAAACTTCATAATTTTTGATCCGCATCAACATTATAAACTCATGTGTATCATTTGATCAAGTTTGGACCACAATTCCTCAAGAAATTTGATCAAATCATAAAAAGGGCAAAATGGTCAAAATTAGGGTTTTGACTGAGAAAGGGCAATTTCTGATTTTTGACCTAGAAAATGGTTAATTGGTTTGAGGCATGATCTCAAGAGTTAAATTGCATCATTTTGACCTAATGGAATGACCCAAAACATTGCTCAAGATCAATTGGATTGATAGTGAGTTTTCAATCAACTGATCAAAAGTCAATTGTACACTGAAAAGTCAAACATTGACTTTTTGGTCAAAATCAAATGTCAAAGATCACAATTCATCAAAACATATCAAAATATGAAACTTATTCATCAAGAAATAAAAAATTCAAGATTTCATTTTGAAAAGTCAAAGTTTTCAAACTTAGAAATTTTTTTAAGTGTTGAAAACTTCATGTTTTTTCACAACTTTGAGCAAATGTTTCACCATGATGAAAGATGATTCAGAAGAAACTTTTAACATGAAAGTTGTAGATATCAATGAGATCTACGACATTGCTATACACAGCTTCTTCTAAAAGTGCTTGGATCTCAAGTTATTAATTCATGAAGTCATAGTCTTGAAACTAAACACTTAGTGAAATTTTGCCCTAGTTTAGGCAGGATTTTGACCTAACTTCATGGCACTTTTCATATAGTTCCAAGGGAAATTTTCAAAAGTGATTCAAAGAGGGGTTGTAGACCACATTACAAGATTTCCAAAATATCCAAGAACTCCTTGAGATCATTCTTGATCAGGGAGAATCGAAGAGAGGAAGTTAGGATTTTCAAACTTGAATTACAAGTCATTTTTGATGAACACATGAACCAAATCCATGCTAGGCTGCATAATATTTGCTTTGCAGGCCTCAAACTTGTTTGTCACTCCATAATTAATGTTTTTCACAGCTTCTATAAGCTTTAATGCAAGCATTCAATGCATTTCCTATGCTTAATACCATTTTAGGAAGAAAGGCAACATTGCCATTTTAGAAAAGTGGCTTTATGCGCAAAGTCCACTCTTCTTAAGCCTCTAACTTGTTTGTTCAGCACACACTCAACATACAAAGTTAGATAAACATGTTTAAAGTTTGCAACCACTCTAGACAACCTTGTACTATGCATTGGGACAATGTGTGTCAAGCTTGCTTCAAAAACAAGAAAAAGAGCCATAACATGTGATTTTTGAATTCTGATCAAGGACAAGTCTCCAAACTTATTGCTTATAAACAGAGTCACTATTTGTGATCTAGAACACGAGCTTAAGCACCCTGAAATACACCAAAACTCTCTCAAATCAGAAATTGCCTAAAAACTCCATTGTTGCACAGTTTTTGACCTTGAACGCCAAACTCATATTTCCCTCGTGCGTTTCTTGGCCTTTTAGTTTCTAAAGCTTACTCACATCAAGTGTAACATATCCATGTCCTTGTTTCATTACTATAACATCATTTACCATATCCTCCATAAACAAAAACAGAGCATTGCACATTGACTTCTCCAAGCCATTCCAGCCATTAAAGCATACAACTATGTCATGTTGGATCACCTTACAACTAATTTTCAGTATCAACTATCAAGCTCAAATGGTACTAATCAATCCAATCAGCTTCGGACAAGTAACAAAGGGATGAGATGATCAAGGATATAAAGGCAATAGCAGAATGGGAATCCAATGGGATCATGTCACATAGTTGTTTTTCTTTGTATACTATTTTTGTATAGTTTTCATTCTTACGATGGCATTCTCTTATTAGGATGTCTGTCTCTTTGTACAAAGACACCTATTATAGGCAAAACTTCTTCAAATCAATACAAAAATAATCTGTCTTTGAAAGTGAAAAACTAGTTGTTTTTAATTTTTCTGTTTTGTTTGCAAAAACGTCCAATGATTATTTTTGAACATATGCATTTGAATGTTATTACCATCTACAAATGCGCGCATAAAAAACAGAAATATAGTTACTAATGGCTTTAAGAAATGGGACGGTGTTAAAAAAAGCCAACTGCAAATCCCCACAGATACTTTCTCCAGCAGATACAGAGGCAGAGACATCCTACTACAAGGTCCCTACCATATCCTCAGTTTACAGCCTAATAATGTCAAAGTTTCTGATATCCCCGGCAAAGCAAGAATCTCCAATTATTTCCCCCGCATTCCCTAGCATGGTTCACAAACTTCTTGGATTCCCCAATAGGGCTTCATAAAAATCCCCAAGCGATTTACGAAGTTTCCCTTCCCCAACAAAGTTTATTTCTCTAAACAACGGAAATCCTTCTCCCAGCATTTTAACTTCAACAAAATTTGAAGACTTATATTCTTCATCCCTAATAATAATCGGGGATTTATTTTCCCTAATTCAACAACACTGCAATAGAATAACTGATACATTCATACATTGCATTCATACATCATTTTACAAGCGCCATAGCATACGCAACACAAATGAATATATCACACTCTCATTTATTTTGAGAACATCATTACCCAATGCACTTCATGAATCATGATATTGCATACAGCTAATTCTTTACCTTTTCAGGAAAGATCAACATACGAATATCATCAACAATTTTCAATAGTTTGAGATTAATATCTGAAACAAGACAGGGCAACTATCTGTGAACAACGAATTATAGATTAATACCTGAAACAAGACAGGACAACTATCTACATATTGAATATTAACTCCCGAAACAAGACGGGGAAACTATCTTTCTTTCTCTAAGGTCAGAGATTAATTCCTGAAACAAGCCAGTGCAATTATCTCTACGACCAGCACAAAGCAATTTCCAGATTAATACCTGAAACAAGACAGGACAACTATCTGTGAACAACTGATTGTAGATTAATACACAAAACAAGACGAGGAAACTATCTTTATTTCTCAAATAGGTCAGAGATTAATTCTTGAAATAAGCTAGGGAAACTATCTCAACGACCAACAAAAGCAAGTTCCAGATTAATTCCTAAAACTAGACAAGGCAACTATCTATGAACAGCTAATTATGGATCAATTCTCGAAACAAGATGGGGTGACTATCTACACGACCAGATGAAGAAATCTTACACGGGTTCCTTCTCATGATCTCCAGATGCACATTTACACGGGCTCATCCTGAAGCAATCTTACACGGGTCCCTTCTAATGATCTCCAGATGCAGCTTTACACGAGCTCATCCTGAAGCAATCTTACACGGATTCCTTCTCGCAATTTTCAGATTCAGTTTCATACGGACTCATCCTGAAGCAAACCTACACAGGCTCCTTCTCATATATCTCCAGATGAAGTTTAACACAGAATCATCTTGAAGCAGCCCTACACAGGCTCCTTATAAAATATTTCTAGATAACAGTTAATTGTATTTTCTCTAGTAAGTTACTGCGAAGCCTGGATTTCAACCAGGAAACATCTAACTTTCATCTCTCTAGTCCAGAGATAACTCCTCATTAAAGCCATGGACAACTAAAGCTCATAGACTCTATTCCCCACAGAGTTTTCCTCAAACAAGAGAACAACAAAAATCAACATTCTCCAGCGGAGTCCTCCCCAGACAACAATAATAGGAATCCCCATAAAGAGACCTCTTATGAAGTCTGCATCTACTTTGGATGTAATCTTTAAGCCCATCTCTGACAAATCTTAATCATCTTCTCCAAATGGCATCTGTAAGCCCATTCCTGATATCATCAACCAACGGTGTTACTTCATGCAAGTGCAAATTTTTGGGCACTCTAGTGTTCAATTATCTTCCACCTTCAGATCACGAAAGGCAAACAAGTCAATCTATATATTCAGGTTTAAGAAGATTGAACAGGGGCATCCGTTGTACTCCAAAATTTTCCCTCCCATTTTTATTCAAGGCATGCTCATTAAGGTCCTCAATTGCTCAAGGTTGACCAAGAATTGATCAGATAAATTTTCCTCCTAAGCAATGGCCTTTCAATTAGTTTCACTTTTCACCAAGATGTGTGAGCTCCAAAGTTTCAAATGATTTCCATGGCACCCTATACGCCTCAGCATAATGGCCTAGCAGAAAGAAATAAAATAAGGGTATGTCAAAAGCTGAGAATATGTCTAAGAGATTTTGGGTCGAAGCAGCTTCGACAACAGTATGATGCCCAACGAAGCACTAGGATCGAAGGAAGGATAGTTCCAAAGAAAGCGTGAGGAAGTTTTTTATAAAGTCTTCGATTGGAAGAACTAGTAAAGAGCGTCATCAAAGGGTTCGTTTTCGAACCATGGAAATGTAAGCTATTCGAAGCATTACAAGGAAGGCACACTTTGATTGCCATGTTGGTTTAATAGGCGCTTCAAAAAGAAGAAGATGTTAAATTTGAAAGCTTTGATCTTATGGTTTGAAGGACATGCATGTACCTGGACAGGTGAGGAAGAAGTTGGATGACTGAAGTAAAGTCTTGGTGCTCATAGGTTATCCTTCGATTGGTGCATACAAGCTGTATTCACCAATCGAAGATGAACTAGTTAGCAGTAAAGATTGTTCTTACAGACGGAAGCAAAGGTTGAGAGTGGAGTCAAAGTTCAGTTAGACAAGAAGATGAACAATGTGATACTTCGACTGGTCGAATCGAAGAACCACCTGCACAACTGTGATATAAGAATAATGACCAGAACGAAGCTTCGACTGGTCGAATCGAAGAACCATCTGCACAACTGTGTTCGAAGGAAAGAACAAAATGAAGCCTCGACAAGCCAAGATGAATAGGTGTTCTAATTGAAGGAAAGGAGATCGAATAGAACAAGACGTAAGTTCGATTAGGATGACTGGATAGTTTTTCAGATCAAGCAACTAAGGAAGATAGTGACTCAATCGAAGAAGCCATAATGATGAGGCCTTGAGAAGTTTGAATTGGAACTCAGAGCCATCGAAGCATAAAGCTTAGGAGCATTCGAAAGAATCAAGATGTGAAAAGTTGAAACGAACACCTAATGGGATGAAACCTGTCAAGGTTCACTCAAAGCCCAAAATGGTAGAAAATTATCAAAAATGGCAACTTTTTAAATCTTTCGATTTTGCTTTCAAAGCCATGGTTAATGGATGATTCATGCCATTTTCGTTCACCACCACACCCTTATAAATATAACACACACATTGCCTATACACAAGGGATTTCCTATCAAATTTCTACACACAAGAAGTTTCCTCAGAAAACAGATCAAATTCTCAAAATCTCACGAAGGGATCAACATTTGAAACACACTTTGCAGGCTCCTCCAGTCCAAACGAATACCAGCCCTCCTTGATGCTTAAAGCATCCAAAAACTGCAGGTCAAAGCATACCGACCATAGGTATAATTTTGAGATTCAATCTTTTGATCTAAGCGTATTTGTGTGTTCTAATGTGTTTGTGTGTGTTTATGATGAAGTGTTTATTAAAGTTATAGTCCTCACATGCGAGCCCTAATGTCAGGATAATGAATTACCATTATTCGGGCATCTGAAACTGATTCCTTTGAATCTCAAAATCCAGGCGTATCTTTCCTTTTAGCTTGTGCAAGGCGCATGTGTTGATTTTGAATTATATATATCTGATTTATTTTACTAATATAATGTTATGATTTTATTTTTATAAATGAATGAACAAACAGCGCAGATGGTAAAAAGGAAGTATGCAAATGGGGATGGACCTGGGTTCGATACCCAGGTCTTTACATTTTATTTCTTCCTAACATGATATATGCAGATCCAGTACTCCCAGGTCCAACGTGCATACCATGCATCCTCAAGTCATCACCATTTGATCCAGATCTAAAATCCTCAGATACGCAGTTCACCATACTAGTGCAACTCCTGGGTTTCTATTTGCTTGGGGCTCAACGGATTTCAGTTTGCACCCCTCCTGTTTACTTTTTCTGCCTGGCCCATTCACACTTGTTTACTTTGTTTTTTTTTGTTTGTTTTTTTTATCGACATAAAAATCATAAAAAATATAAGTAACTCAGAGTTAGGTTTTATTTTACTAATTTAATTTATTTAATTATTTTAACTTATTTTCCTCAATTTTAAAATCAGTAGACTTGGGATTTATTTGAATTTAATTCTTTTCATAAAAAAAAACAAGCAAAAACGATTTTCCTTTTTAGGGTTTATACGTCTTTTCCATTTCGCGCGCATTTGATATTTCTACTTTATTTTCATATTAATGTACTTTATCATGGGATGGAATAGAATAACTAGGACTTTTTACTTTTTTTGCTTTATTCCCCCAAGTTTTTGGACATGTAGTTAATCCCCCTCCCCGAAGCCTTTTAATAGTTTAGGATTTACATTTCCACACTTTTATTACTATGAATTATAAACTGTCTAGATGCATGACTAACTAGAATTTTATGGAAAGAATAAAATAAAACTCTAGCAAACCTAAATGCAAAAAGATAAATAACTGAAAAACAATACAATTGCACATGCGCACCTCTAGGGTACCCCACTTCGGTTGCCTTCGGAAAATAGTCACGACTCTCGAAACATGAGAGACTTTAGTGGCTACCCTCCGGTTTAAAGATCATAAGTCCCTCGATGACCCCACTATGCCAAACAAGGGATTAGACAGCGCTTTATTAGGCCTTTAACAGCGCTTAAAAGCGCTGCTAAAACCTTCGCTGCTAAAGGTATACATAGCGCTTATGTAATTTCAAAAGTGCTGCTATAGATACCCCCTTTAGCAGCGCTTACACTTTAGACAGCGCTTTTAATGTGGAACTTTAGACAGCGCTTGGTAAAAGCATTGTCTATTCCCCCCCTTTAGCAGCGCTTTTTCTTATTATTTTTTTAATATAATTTTTTTCTAACACTTTAGACAGCACTTCTCATTAAAAGCGTTGTCTATCCCCCCCCCCCCCTTTAGCAACGCTTTTCCTTATTATTTTTTTAAATATAATTTTTTTTTTCATTTAAAACAAAACGCTGCCTATCAAAATTAATGTCACCATTTTTGCACCAGAGTTTGTAGCTTCATTATGACATTTTAAACAACAACAACATCAATATACCACAATGAAACAATATTATAACAACATCAATATTCATCTCTTCAATCCTTTTTTCACAATATACACAACAACAACATTGGTATATACAACAATGAAACAAAATCAACAATGAATTACAAAATAACTCTATCTTCTACATCGAGCTGCACCTATATAACCTAAAACAAAATCAAAAAATCAAAATTCATACAAGTTACCAAATAACAACAACAAAAACAATAATATTGTAACACAACTATAACGACATATATTATATTCTCAAAACTCAAAGTTATACCTTATAATAAAACTCTCAACTCCATAACAAATTGGCACCAATCCTCCATAAGTTCATTCAATTGATCTTTTGAGTATGAAGCACACTTGAATTCATCAAAGTACTACATAATAATATAACATAGTATGATTTAATTAAAATACTAAGTCATTTTATGAGAAATATGAAAATAATTCCTAAGTTAGAAATTCATACCGTGGATAGAATCTCTAATCGGTCCAAAAGAATAGTTTCTTTCATAAACCTCAACATAAAATAACCGCAATCTACACCATTGCGTTGACGAGGACACTACACATGGATAGAAAATACGGATATACATCAAGATATACACCTTAAATTGTTTTATCAAGTATCATCGCTATATAATCAAAATTGTGAAAATCTATACCTCCACTTTGATCCAAGAAATATTGTTAACTCTACTCCTTGGTACTTGAATATCTCTTTGTGCTCGAAAAATTTGTAGAATGATATAATAAAATAATAATGAATATTTAGAACTATCGCACATAAATAATTAAATATACACAGTAATATTTTGGAACAATCTCACTTACGTGTCAATCATCTTCTTCATATCTGGGTATGTTGTCCAATCATTGCCCAATGAATCTAGATAATATACAATTTATCTCACAGGATAAATTGCAACCAATAACCAGTGTCCACTGAAATATTAAACAAAGGTTAGATGGAAATTTTCTACACAACGTTAAAAAATGAAAAATTATAATAGAGGAAATTTAGAATGAAAATCTTACTTGGGGCAAGTATTATATGGTAAAAAGAACAATTTTTCTGTAACTTTACTGGCCATAAATAAACTGAGCACAAATGCTATTACTTCATCTGGTTTTGAGATGATTGACCCTGCGTGGACAATGTTGGGATTTATGAAAGCGAATATGGACTCCAATCCACGCGGGCGAATCAACTTGTCTTACAGAAACCTTAAATAAAAACATCATTAACATTAATTATTCATTGAAATGAGTAAATAAATTCTGCAATTAATTAAACAAAGTTGATTGGAGTATACCTGATGTATGTATTGATAACAGCAATGCCTAATGTCAAGTGTCCAAAAACTTCTTCCAAATCCTCCTTACCAATTGTTGTCATGCCTTCAGAACCATAAATCCATTCATCCATGGGTATAAGAGAAGTACCACCCTGCGAAATAGTTGTGAAGCTTATAAATGTCTGAAGGCACGACCTATATTGTGAAGTAGTTTTCTTTCTAGCCCTGGTCCTCTTAGCAACACTCTTTGTTTTTGTGGGAATGTTGCTAATTACAGGCTTCTTACCCCTACTTACAGCTTCAATCTCTTTATCAATGTTGCATCCGAAACTTCATCTGGGATTGGTAATAACGCACCCTCCTCTAAAGCAATATCAATCGACACTTTCAAATATCCAGAAGGGAGCGGTTTATGATGAAGTACTTCTCCCAGAGTGTTATGGACTTTTCCCTTGCCAACCATGCGATAAGTTGGTGTCTCTAAAAAGAGTTGACAAGGTGAAATGCCCTAAAATCAATAATAAATATGACATCGTTAATGTGTATATATGTCAGTTAAATAAATTACACTAATTTAATTTCATAATAATATATGTAACTACCTCGTTAATACTTGGTTAAGCTGCACAATTGACCCTAGCTATGTCACTAGTTTCTTTAACACCCGAAGCTTCCCTTTCTGATTGGTATTGTCTTGCTTTTTCCTTCCTCAATTCAAGAACTTCAGCTTCTAATGCATCCAGCCTTGCCTGTAGTTCTTTATTGCTAGCAGATTTTGTCTTTGGGTTGTTCTTTTTCAAGGAGCTTGGAGTAACCCCGTGTCCTTTACCCCTCACCCGACCAGAATACTCACGAACATCTAATGCTCGACTAAGTATGCTCCTGCAATCATCTGGTGGAGATGTAGACTGAGACAGACTCTTCTGAAACTCATATGAATATTGGAAAAACATGAATACTATATGTTAATAAAATTTTGATTTAATTAGAATTAATGTTATACTTACGCATTTTTCAAAAATTTGTTGTACATCTTCTTTAAGAACTCCATCCTTACCCACACTGGCAGCCTTCCACAAAACATGCTCCGGAAGAGATGTTTCAGAACTACTCTCCTCTTTTAACTACACATTAACACAAAAAACAATCCCAGTTATAACTCTTGATGAACAAGTATATCATTGCAATTTGTAAATACTTACTATTTTTTGTTCTAATCGTGCATATCCCAAACGCCCTTTTTTGTATGGGTATGCGGGAGATGATGCTCTTTGACGATTTACATCACTTACACTATGAAATTTTGGGGTTTTCTGTTTGGCTTTAAAAACATCCCATTCTTTAACTGAAATCACATCTGCATATTCTGCTGGACGCTCTGCATCAACAAATTGTTTTTCGACATCTCTAAGATATTTTCTATTTAAATATGTTCTAAACCCTCTTAGTATTTTGCCAGCCAATCCAAGACAATAATCTTTTCTTCTGTCATCAATAATGAAAGCCCTCTACAAAAAACATACACAAAGTGCGTTAGTATAAATAATTTAAAGACATAATTTAAATTACATAATCGTAATTTAAAGACATAATTTAAAGTACCTGTATCTCACTCCAGATTTTGTTTTTAGCATCATCCAGCTTATCATCTCTCCACTCATCACAAGTTATTGGAATTTCTCTCCTTACAAGTGTACCAATGTAACTTGTCAATTTAGAACCGTTAGGCTCAATTAATTGGTCATTTAGACTCCAATGCACATCGTATTTTATACCTCTATCTCCATCACGAATGATATTCTTCATAATAGTTTTTCCTCTTTTAATTTCTTTTTCCACTTCCTTACTGGATTTTCCTCCATCATTGTCTCCATCATTAATAGAATCATTGTATGGGTGCTCCTCGTTACTAGCCATCTAACATGTAATAAAGAAAAAAATTAGTATCTAATGACTAATATTTTATTCCAAATATATAATTCTAAATATCTATTCAGTATATAAAATGACAAATATCAATTGAGTATATAAAATGACAAATATATAATTTATTAGAAGTTTGCTAAGTGTTAACATGTATGGAGGAATATATATTACCTCTTTCACTAACATCTCTTTCTTTTCTTGGTTGGATTCCGAATTACTTGTCTCTTAAGAACGCGGACGGAGGGATTGATCCAAATTCTCTCATCATGATCTTTTCTGATATATGATTCATCCGTTGTAGTATTTTCATCTCGATCGTTTCTAATATACGACTCATTCTCAACATCAACATCACCTTGATCCACACTTTTATCATCAATCACTTTTTTAGATAAAAGCACTATAGACCACTTCGTACTCTTCGGGTCTGTGACATAGAACACTTGTTTAGCTTGAGAGGATAGAATAAAAGGCTCATCTTTGTACCCCACCCTACTAAGATCCACTTGCAAAAACCCTGACTTATCCATTTGTATGCCACTAGTATGTACCCACTTGCAACCAAAGATAGGAATCTGAAACTTCTCGTAATCAAACACCCATATGTGATTGATAACCCCAAAATATGACAAATTTTCATATTTGGGGTTTAAGTCCTTCATACTAGAAATGTGCATTGCTTCACATACCACTGTGACACCACTATTTTGCATAGTACTTTTCTCATCTTGTTCTTTGGTATAAAATGTGTATCCATTAATTCAGTATCCTCTATAAGAGAACACAATCGAACTTGGACCATATGCCAAACATCTCAACCTTTCTGATATTGAAGCGAGATCTGAATGAAACTTTGTATATATATGATCCTTAAACCACTGTATAAAACTTTGATTGTGCTCTCGTACTATCCAATTTTCATTTCTACTTTGATTCTCACCTCGGAGTATAGCCTTGTGCATTTCAACAAACGCCTCAACCTCAGTGTCATTGTGCAGAACATACAAATGCACTTGATCCCGTTCATCCCTTGATACTGTCACAATTTCATTTCCAATTAATTTTTTACCTTCTTTTTTTTCGAAAAAATGAGATTTGGGGAGTCCAATGGATTGCACATTGGACAAAAAATCAGTACAAAACTCAACCGCTTCTTCAACAACGTATCGCTCAATGATACAACCCTCTGGACGACTTCGGTTTTTCACGTACCCTTTTAATATTTTCATATAACGTTCAACAGGGTACATCCATCTCATATAAGCTGGTCCACACAATTGAGTCTCTTTCACAATATGAACAACAAGATGTACCATAATGTCAAAAAATGATGGAGGAAAATACATTTCAAGGTCACACAGAGTAATAACGATTTCTTTTTGTAATACTGGTAAGATCTCAGGATCGATCACCTTACTACAAATTGACCTGGAAAAAAAACACAATTTAGTTATAGCGCTTCTTACTTTTTCTGGCAAAATAGAACGTATACCTATTGGTAGAAAATGTTCCATTATAACATGGCAATCATGTGTCTTCAGACTCTTTAACTTGAGGTCTTTCATGGACACGAGTCTTCTAATGTCTGAGGAGTAACCTTCTGGAACTTTAACTTCACTCAGAAACTTACACAATATTTTCTTTTCCTTTCTAGATAGATTATAAGCAGCAGGTGGTAGATATGTTCGTCTTCCTTTCTTCACGGGTCCTAATTCAGTTTGTATTCCCATCTCTACCATGTCCTCTCTTGCTTTAAGGTCATCCTTAGACTTTCCTTTTATATTGAGTAACGTACCAATAACAATTTCGAATACATTTTTTTCAATATGCATAACATCAAGAAAATGTCTTACGTACAAAGATTTCCAATATGGCAATTCAAAAAAAACTGACCTCTTCTTCCACCCACCTATGACAACTTTATGTGCAAAAGGCTTGTCAAACTGAATACTCACATCTTTCACCTTTTCATAAATTTGATCACCTGTCAATCCAGGTGGAGCTCTACGTTGTTCGGTATTTCCATTGAATGCTTTTCTCCATCCATGATATTGATGTTTTGAATTTAAGAATCTACGATGACCGAGAAAGACATTCTTCTGACAGTTTCAATCGTGTCGTATCGGTTCCATCTTCACAGACAGGACACGCTTTTTCACCTTTAATGATATACCCGGATAGATTTCCATATGCTGGAAAATCGTTAATTGTGCCAAACAACATCGCCCTCAAATTGAAACTTTCTTTCCTATATCCATCATAAACCTCCACACCATTCTCCCACAAAATCTTCAAATCTTCGATTAAAGGTTTCAAGTATACATCTATGTCATTCCCTGGTTGTTTGGGCCCAGAAATTAACATAGATAACATCATGTACTTGCGCTTCATACATAGCCATGGAGGTAGGTTATAAATCATAAGAATCACAGGCCATATGGAATATGAGATACTTTGAAGACCATACGGGTTCATTCCATCCGTAGATAATGCCAAGCGAAGGTTTCTTGTTTCTCCTCCAAAATCAGGATAATCATTATCAATTTTCTTCCACTGTGGTGCATCTGCCGGATGTCGAAACTTTCCATCGATAATTCTTTCATTTGCATGCCAAGTCAAGTGTCTAGCATCGGTTTCACTATGAAGCATGCGTCTAAATCTCGGAATAATAGGAAAATACCATAAGACTTTCGCTGGAGATAATTTTTTCTTATATCGAGATAAACCGCACTTTTGGCACTCATTCAACGATGCATATTCGTTTCGAAACAAAATACAATCATTTAGACATGCATGTATCTTATCATAGCTCATGCCAATAGAGCACAACATTTTTTTGGCCTCGTAGGTTCGATTAGGAAGAACATTATCCTCAAGAAGCATATCTCTCAAAAGGGCTAATAACTGTGTGAAACTTTTATCCGACCATCCATTGCGCGCCATTAAGTTGTACAATTTTAATACCGCAGAAAATCTTGTGAATTTGGGGAAATCTTTATACAACGGTTTCTCCGCATCGCTTACCAACCTCTCAAACATTTTGGGACAATCTTGAAGATCTTCTTCAAGTGCTTCTGCAATCTCTTCGACTCGATCACAATCATATGTATCCGTGGCATTGTCGTACAAAACATAGGTCGCATTACTTTTCACCCCCGGTTCAACATTCTCGATGCTTTTCTCACCATGAAATATCCAACACGTATAACTTCGATCAATTCCGCGTATTAGTAAATGCGATTTCAATCCATCTGCGTCAACCCGACCCACATAACAACAACCCAAGCAAGGACATTTCATTCTATTCGGGTCTTCAGCGTGTTCAACAGCAAACTTAACGAACTCTAATACCCCATTCTCATACTCTTTTGACAATCGATCGACACACATCCATTTTTTATCCATGGTTTTAACTATTATCTAAGTTAAACAAAAACACTAATTAGGGCACAAAACGGTATAATGCGTTTCTGTCAAAACACAAAGTATACACGGATTTAAAATAAATTTGAGTTCTATAGTGTATGATTTTATTATTCAAGTGAATATGTCATTGTTACGTGAACCTCTCGTGTTGATTATTACTAACTTGGATTATAAGAAATATGGTGGGAGTACAATGAATTTAAAGAGTGTGTGTTGTCAACAAAAATCAAACATGTGATTAGAATAATTCTAGAAATGAGGATTGTAACGTGTGAGTGAAAGGAGCATAGCCACAAATGATATTGTTCTGGTCCTATAACATATTCAATCAATGATCGTCAATGTTACAATTTTAGAGACATTAGCTTAGTTGTGAACTCATTTGAAGATTCATGATTTGTGTTATTTTTTACTATTACTAAGTTGAATACTAGATTGAACAAACGGAAACCTATGATCCAAACTCAAGTAAACCAGAAAAAGTCCTCTCGCCGCGATAAAATCATTGAAAGGACCATTAACATTAAGAGTACTAGTAATCACGGTAACATTCCTCTCAGCCATAACCGCCGCAAAAGACCCCGAACCAATTCCAATATCAAAACCTATTCTAATCCCACCATTTCCTAATTGCAAAACATCATCAACAAGAAAATCATTCTTACTCTTAGACTTAACAAATCTTTGATTCTCATATCCATTAACCAAATCAAAGCAATGAACACAATCTCTATTCAGTTTCCTACCATTTAAAAACTCGAAATTCTTGCAGTTAAAACCATTCCAATTCACTATTTTATTACTAACAGGCTTCCATAGTGAAACCGGAAAAGGATGAAGAAATTTTACCTTAGATGAAACCGATTTTGTGAAACTTCTTCTTCTAGGTAAAGGCTCACACTATTTTTGAATCAAGTTTCTCTGTAACAAGACAACAAATCAGAAGCTTTCCGGCATAAACCAAAGTTGGACGGTGAGGAGACGAGTTGGAGAAGAGTTGGAGGAAGAACCACGCTTGGACGGTGAATGGGAGGAGACGAGTTGGAGAAGAAGATGAATAGGAGCGTTTTATGGGTGTGGGGTTCGTTTGTAAAATGTGGGATTTCTGGAAATCTGATAACCAATTTAGGGATTAAGACACTATTTAATTACCTTAGACAGTGCTTTCCAGAAGCGCTACTAAAGGTATTACCTTTAGCAGCGCTTTAGGCTTTAGCAACGCTTTTAGAGTAATGCCTTTAGCAGCGCTTCTGGAAAGCGTTGTCTAAGGTATACCCTTTAGCAGCGCTTTAGGCTTTAGCAACGCTTCCTAGAATAACACCTTTAGCAGCGCTTATAGTAAGCGCTGTCTAAAGTATAACCTTTAGCAGCGCTTATTCTTATTTTTTTATTACTGAAAACCTATAGCAGCGCTTAGGGAAAGGAAGCGCTGTCTATGGTAAGGCCTATAGTAGCGCTTATAATAAGCGTTGTCTATAGTATACCTTTAGCAGCGCTTATTCTAATTTTTTAATTTTTTTTTACTGAAAACCTATAGCAGCGCTTAGGGCATAAGTGCTGTCTAAAGTCAATTTTGGCATAGTGCCCTCTCGACGTTGCCTAGGTAAAAATGATCTTAAAACCCTAGGGTAGTTACTAAGGTTTCTTTCCCAGTTGCCTTTGTGACTATAAACGTCCTTTTGAATGTCCCTCAAACATCCAACAACTAGGGCTACCTACTCACTAATAGTAGGATAACACTGTCTAAAGGAAAAGAGAAAAATAACAACCTTTCGAGTAAATGTAGATAGTTCTTAGATGATTGCTCAAACAAATTTTTACACTTACACAAAACAACTTTAAAAAACATTTTCAAAACGCTTTATCAACACTATTGAGGAATGATATATGAGTTATCATAAAGCAAGTTGCCTTACTATTGGGGTTTCAAAAATAATTTTATAAACACACAAAACACAAGGTATTTCAAAATAAGCTAAGTATCTAAGAGCCCGTAGATAAATATGGATGGAAAGGCTGCTAATACCTTCCCTTTCCATAATCTACCCCCTTACTCAGAAAACTCTTGAAAGGTCTTTTCTGTTATTTTCACCCTTTCCTTTGTTGGATAAAAGAAAAGTCGACGACGACTCTTGCTTACCGCAACATTTGCGAATACAAATGCAAAACCAGTATAACAGTCGGTTCTGCCACCGTATCACATATAGCATAGTTTGGAGATTTGGTTATGAACTTGTCACAAAAATGACTTATAATGGAACCTTGGACACCCAACTTCATCTCTTTGATTCTCCTTTCTCAAACATGATAAATTTGTGCTCTTTTACATTTTAGAAAGCTTGAAAAATTATCTACAACTTTAATGTTGAACACTTTCGTAGAATCAGATGGGATCTTGGTAAAAATTTCCTTTCAACTTTGGTACTTTGGACTGAAATAGATACTTCAAAATTTTTCTAAGTGTTTGAGATTTTGACAATTTGAGGTGTTAACTTCATTCATTCATATATTCAGATCTATGCATTTTTTGGAGATCGACCATCAATGACGAAGTTTTGGTATGAAACATTCTCTTCAATTTGAGCATTGGAGCAAGAAAAATGGTTGCTTGATGAAGAAGTTACAAGCTTATAAAGTAGTGTACTTGAACATGAACTTTTGAAAGACTTAGTGAATTTTCCAAAACCCTAATCTTTGATATTTGATTCTTTCTTTTGATTTACTTTATTGAACTTGATCAAATGACTTCATTGATCATATTTTCATGATCGTTGGCTTGAGAAGTCCATGGTTGACAAAAAAATTCAAAATGTCAAAGTTTGATTTTGCAGTTGACTTTGTACCTAGATGAATCTAAATTGTCCAATTTAATTGGAAACCCTTGATTATGGTGCAACCCTTAGCATGTTGAGATGTATTTAAAGTTTATAAGATGATGATATGGTGAAGCCTTGAGTGATACACAATTGGAGACCTTAAACCCTAATTCTTGATTTTGATCTGGGGGACTAAAACCCTAATTCACTTGATGAATCCAATGAAACCCTAATATTATGAAGTTATGGTCAAGATGATGATTACTTGATCACCATGAATGAGGGGCTTGAATCTCTGAGGAACACATTCTGTTTGATCAACCAATTGTTGGATATTCTAACCTACCCTGCACAAGCAACAAATAAGCATATATTTGCAACCTCATAAGGTTAATGGATGCAAATATGAATGAGACAATCTTTTAGTATTATGAAAATGATGCAAAAGGAGGTGGGATCTTAGGTCAAAAATTAGGGTACAACAACTACAACTGAGTCACTTGAGAAATAAACAATTCAAAAAATGAATTACAATAGGAGATTACAAGAGTGCTTATTCACAAGAAGATTTATCCTAAGTTTGTTATGAATGAATTAACACAAAAGTGTTAAGCAAGTTATGAGCCACAAATCCTTGCTTTTTCAAGTTCTACAAAGATTATTTCAATTCATAGTTTGTGCAACTTCTTTGTATTAATATTTTATTTTTCATCCTTCTTCCATCCTCTCTCATCATATTTCAATGAAAACATTGATCTCCTTATATAGCCTTCGAAAAGACACGTTGGAAGGTTAAAAGAGTATTTTCAATGACAGTAGTTTATCTCCAATGGATTATGCCAAAATATTACATAAGTACTATCTTTCCTCCATAAAACCATGGTAAAAAAGGCATTATGAATTATACCTTTGTACACTCCTTTATGTTAGCCAATTTAAACTTTCCAATCTTCAGAAGGCTTCAGATAATAATTAATGAAGCATGTATTAGAAGGGTCAAGATTGGATCAGAAAAATCAGACCTAAAGTCTTTAGAAGTCTTCATAACTTTGTTCAGCAAAACCTTGTCTTCAGAAGTCTTCAGCACTTTGTCTTCAGATTATTCAGAACCTAAGTCTTCAGAAGTCTTCAGAATTCATTCACAGAACCTTGTCTTCAGAAGTCTTTACCACTTGGTCTTTAGAGTCTCGATTCTTGTTCAACCGTTGTATATCCTTTATGTTCTTAAAATAAGTATTTCTCTCTTTGTAAGCTAAGAAAGTATATCGTTAGATAGAAACAAAACATCACTTTTAGTTTCCAGCTGATACAACGGTTGTGTGTCATCATGGGAGACCAACAAATCTTTAATCGTACACTGCATTTTTCACCATAGTGGAATATGAGTTGTACTATTGTATTGTATTCTTCTTGTGCAAGTTTCTGATCTTTTCTTTTTATGAGATGCTTCGGATCTAAAGTAGTGAATAGAGTGTAGAAGATATCACATCTTTATTCTTTAATCTCTTGATGGAGTATTTCTGATGTGAAAGGATATATATTCCAGAAGACGTTTCATTTTAATGTTTCCAAAGGTATGATAGTCTTCAGAATTAGAACCTTGTCTTCAGACTTGGAGCAACAACTTATCTGACAAACAAATCTTGATATATGAGCTGGAAGCAAAAGCTTACACATAAATCATTTTCTTAGAAACACATCTTGACTTTTGAGCTGAAAGCAAAAGCTTATCTAAGAAGCGCATTTTGGTTTCTGATATGGAGTAAACACATATATTCTCTTCTAGCGAACATTCAACATTCTTCAGAACTTCTGATGTTTCATTAGAAGTGAATACAATAGGTCTTCTGATTGTGCCAACAGTGATTCTAATGATCTTATCTTGAATCAAATATAATATTATTTCTACACACTTAAAGAAACTATTAAAACACAAAATTGTTACATATAAAATGTATGCATTTTTATCATCAAAACTAGAGATTAGATGCAGAACCAAATCTTGTTCTAACACTTTATACCATTCTTCATACATTTTCATACAACCCAACAACAAATGTTGCATTGTCTCTGGTTTGTCACACATGTTGCACTTCATATCATTCACCATCCAAATCTGCATAACCTCTCTTTGGTGGATAAACGATCATGACAAGACATCCACATTATAAATTAAGATCGAGGCTAAGCTATATTTTGTAGAAAATTTTCCTCCAAAAAACCTTTTGACCCCTAGTATTAATCTCCATGTACACCTTGTGAATGTTAAATTTGTTCTTTTGAAGCACATAGTTCCATATATGTAGGCCATTCACAATGTCTCTTTGTTTCGGAATATATCTCAATATCCAAGTACATTTATCCCTGATTTTCACAATGATCAGATTCTCCTTCTTCAGATAATAACTATGCACCCATCTTATCCACATATTGTCAACTTTCCCACTTAAATTCCAAAGCAATTTTAGCATGTTAGCTCTATTCCACTATTCATAAGAGATAATATTCATTCATCCTTTGCTTTTAGGAGTACAAACATTTTTTTCACGCAATTTGGGACTTCCTTCTTTTTTAATTACCACATGTTCACAGAAAACTCCTACAAAGAGATTCAATTTTCTAAATCACCTTTTTAGGTAAAGGAAAGCATGTCATCCAGTATTTTGTCATAGCAGTCATCACACTCTTAATCAATTGGATTCTTTCAGCATGACTCAACAACCTAGCACTATAATGAGTGATTCTACTCATTATCTTGTCTCTCAATTGGATCTTGATAGTATCCCAGGTGCTCTTGAAAATCCTGCACCATATCCATCCAGACTAGGCGATTTTTGATTATTGATACTTTTAAGGACTTCCCCAATTTCTTTATCAATAATAGGGTCCACCGTCGTATCTATTTGCACATTTGTAAGTCGATTACCCTTTCTTAAAGAAGATATGTCAATTCCCTCTAATTGCTGATCAACCATACCTATCAGATTACTGTAGAAGTTTGTCACTTCATCTTCAATCTCTTACTGAGTAGTGGCTATGCTCCCATCATCTCTAACAATACTATGTATATAATTATGTTTAGGATTTGCCTTTAGAGATGCATAAAAATATGCATTGTTACCATCCCTAAACCTTAGCCAATTTATCTTAGACCTTTGCTTGAGAACTTGCTCCTCAACCTCATTCCATTTCATGACCTCCTCAGTACAAAGTTGAATTTTTTCTATCAACTGAACATTCATTCTATCATTAATTAACTCATGCTGCAACTTACAAAGCTCATACCTAGCTTCCATTATCTTGGTTTGAACCCCAAAACAAGGCTTGCTCAACTACTTTATTACTAATTTTAATCTCTTAAATTTCCCCCAAATTTTAACCATGGGAGTTCCTCTAATCTGCTTATTCCAGTTACTAGCTACTGCATGTTGGAAGCCCTCCATTTTAGACACACTGTTTAGGAATTTAAAGTTCCCCTTCTAGTTGTGGTTCTTCTCTATTTAGATATGCATAACAGGGCATGGTCAGAATATGAGGTGTCATAATATTCAGCTGCATATCCTGAGTGTTTTGCATCCACTCAATATTTCCAAGCCCCCTATCAATTCTGGAGTAAATGTCATATGTTGTTTGTTTGTTGCTCAAAGTATAGTAGTCACCCACATTGTCCATCTCAAACAACCCAAAATTCTCCTTCATATCAACCATATCTTTATACTCATTCTCATGCACTCTTCTACCTCCAATTCTATCTTTCTCTTTAAGGATATTGTTCAAGTCCCCAAGGAGGCACCAAGGCACTGTTTGGCTTTGATGTAGATTGCTTATCTCCTTCCACATAATCCTTCTTTGATCCAATTAATTGAAACCATAAATAGAAGTAAACCAAAATAGGAATTATCCATTTGTCTCATGTATGCTTCCATGTATAAGTTGAGAAGAGGTGAACACATGCCTTATCTCCACTTTATCATTATTACAAACAATCCAAATGCACCCATTATCATGTTTATTATAGTTATCAATGTAGTTGCCTTTTAGCTTCAAGTTATATATAACTTTCTTAGCTTTTTCCTTCTTTACTCGAGTTTCAATTAACACACAAATGTCATGGTTAAGACTTAAGAGACAGGAACTAACTTCTCTAGTCTTAACTGTTCTACTGAGTCCACTAACATTCTAAGAAGTGATCATGGGCTCCTGTCATGGACCAAGGGATCATTCAAAATCCCTAGGATTCCAAACCCATTATGGCACAAAATTTATGATGGTATTTTCTCAATTAGTAGTTATTTTCCCCAATCCATTTTGTTTCTATGCACCCTAGTCCATTCATCCTCTTTAATTTCCTTTGTTGTGTCTGTTTTCTCTGCATCTGTATATGGTTTCACAACTGTTATCTTTTCCTTTTATGTTGTGGTAGATTTTGGCTTCCATTGCTCGGTGTTCTTTTGCATAACTAGTTTCTCATATTTATGCCCAAACTTCTTGCATGTCTCACAGTATTTAGGTTTCCATTCAAACTCCACCTTCTGCTTCATCTAATCACCTTCAGTGTCCTTTATATTGGTTTCCTTTGACATGTCTTATGTTATTCCAACTTCCACCAAAGCTCTAGCATAAGAGACTCTCAATTTTTGAGCAGTACACTCATATGTCACTATAGGTTTTCCTATCACACTCCCTATCTTGCTTAGGCTTCTAGCACCCCATAAGTATAGAGGAAGTTTGGGCAGCTTCACCCACAAAGGTATAGTCCTAAACATATCTCTTCTAAGACTGAAATCAGACTTCAAATCTCTCAGAAGCATTGTCATATTATGGATTGTGTACGAACCATTCATAAGAATAACTTCCTTGTTCACAAATGAATGAAATAACATGATAACATATCCCTTTTCATTGTAATATAAATAAGGTAGTTTCACAAATTTCCAGTTTTTTTATCATAAATTGCTTCATAACATTCATCAGTATATCTCTACCTAGAACATACATAATTAGTGTGTGATACGGTGGAAGAACTGACTGTTTAATATTGTTTTTGCATTTGTGTTTGCAAATTTTGCGGTAGGAAAGAGACGCCACTGAATTTTCTTTTATCCAACAAAGGAAAGGGTGAAAAGAACAGAAAAAGACCTTTTTTCGAGATTTTCTGAGTAAGGGGGTAGATTATGGAAAGGGGAGGTGTTAGCACCCTTTCCATCCGTGTTTTTCCACGGGCTCTTAGTTACTTGCTCATTTTTGAAATTTGTTTGTGTTTGTGTGTTTTGAAATATTTTTGTTTGCTTTATCGTAACTCTTGTATCAGTCCTCAAGAGTGTGATAAAGCGTTTTTTAAAATAGTTTTTAAAAAGTGTGTAAGTGTGAAAACTTAGGTTTGAGCAAGTACTTAAGAGTTATCTACCTACTCGAAAAAGGATGTTATGTTCCTCCATTCCTTTAGATAGTGCTATCCTACTATTAGTGACTAGGTAGCCTTATCGTCAGATATTGAGGGACTATCGAAAGGGATGTTATGGTCATTGAAGGAAACATGTAAGGACATCTTAGCATTCGAAGGGACTGTCATCATATAGGCAACATCGAGGGACAAGATCATTTTTTTTCTCGTAGGAAACTCGAGGGACGTTAAGGGACCATGATCTTTATGATGACTTTAGAATTGAGGGTCTTTGCTAAGATATCCCTACGTTCGAGGGACATGACCATTATTTTTCGAGGCAACCAATTGAGGAATACCTTAAGGATGCAAGTGTGAGAAGTGTGTTTTTTCAGTTATATTATCTTGAGGTTAGCGATCTAAGGATTAATTGACTTTATCTCGTCATGCACCCCTAAGTTACTAGCAATTATACATATAGAAAAATAAAATGCAAAAAGTATAAATCTAGACTATTACATGGCTTTAGGGAGGGGGATTTACATTCCAAAGCAATTGGGGAAAAGAAAATAAAGCAATGAAAAGAGTCTACTTATCATCTATTACATCTCATACAACAATTACAATAATATAAACAATACGAAAGGAAATAAACGCGCGAAAAGAAATATTACGTCTAAAAACATAAAAGAAAATCTTTTTGTTGTTGGTTTTTATTTATTTAAGAAAGTAATTAAATAAATATTTCCTAAAATTACTTAGAAAGATAAAATTTAATTAAGAAAACGAAAGTTGAATGAAATGAATCCTAATTCTAATATTTTTGGTATTTTTTATTAAGAAAACAATTTAAATTAATAAAGATCCTAAGTCTAATTTGATTTTAAATTGATAAAATTGCATTAAATTAATTAATTAGTTAATAATTTTAGAAAGAAACTAAACCTATTTATTATTATTTTTTATTTTTTATTATTTGTTAAAAAAGATTTGGAGAAAATAATGAACAAAATAAAAAAGTGATAACATAAACAAAACAACATGGGCCTGATCAGAACAGAAATGGGGGCGTAGATACAAAAAACATGAGGCCCAAGAGTTAAAGCCCAGACTTGCGTTTTTTCCTGTGTGGGTACGTCTGGAGAGTCCATGATGGGGACTACTTGTTGGAGGTACTGGATCTAGGTTGAGTATGATCTGATGGTGCTGATGGTAGGGTGCATGGTGAACCCCTGGATAATGCGTGCACCAAATTTGCATTTGATAATTGTTAGAAAAATAATATGTTGGACCTGGGACTCGAACCCAGGTCCTTTCCCTTATACAGACGCATCCTCACCATCTGAGCTACCTTGCCATTCGTTATACAAAACCAAACCAAAATAAAAAATACAAAATTAAGTCAATATATGGTAAATTAAAAAAAACGCGCGCAGTTTGAATGATCCAATGAAAGGCTGCCACGCTTCATCTTCTTCGTTCAGATTGAACCAGGCTTTTAGTGACGGACACTGCTGTTGCTAAAGCCTATAGTGATAGATTGTGTCTATAGCTATAGCCCTGTACAATTCAAAATCATTATACACACGCAAAAAACATCAACCAAGTCCATGGATCGCTTGCAAGCTTCCTCCTGAATTCATTGGTACCATCAATTTCATCCAATTTGGCCTTTAAGTCAGATTCCCCAAATTGGGAACTCGGAACCCTAACAATGGTGGATATGTATATTTGTACCCAAACACAAAATAAAGCATCCAGAAACATTCCCATGATTATTACAAACATAAATATGCAGTCAAATCATGTTTATAATGAATAAATGAATGAAAACGAAATTGATCAAAAAAAAGAGCAAACTGTGACTTAATGGAGCTGCTTCGTGGTGTTTCAAGGGCTGGTAAGGATGGCAAACACTTCAGGGAATCTCTAGGAGTGTATTTTGATCTTTAGTTTAGGCTGAATCAAGCTAGAACATGAAATTCGAATTTTACAATTTGATACTTTTTTGCAAAATGGGCAGGGGTTCTCTAGGCTTCGTATGCGTGTTTGGAGTTTGCAAATGCCTTCTTTATATAGAGAGGAGTGAGGAGACAAAGAAATGTAATGCTTGTAACAACCATAGACAAACATTTGAATGCCATGATACTAATATGTAACCTTGGCCAAAAGTGTGGGATCTTATCCATTTTTGAATTTGGCATGAATGTGAACATGCTGGCCTTGTTGTACACAAAAATTGGGACCCCTTCATGCATTAAAACAATCCTTAACCATATAATTTGTAATAATCTTGATTTATTTGATTTTTAATTAAATAAAATTAATATAAAATGCAAATGAAATCAAGACTGTGCAAAAATGGTTTTAGGAGTCCTCTATACTCTTAGGAAGATGTTTGAAGTCCAAAAAAATGAGCCATTGCCTTAAAAGCTCAAATTTGCTCAATGCATATTTCTTGAAATTTCCCAAATTTTCCCAACTTGGGAAAGCCATAACTTTCTCAAATTTTATCTCATAATGATTATCTGGAACTTTTTGGAAATCCCAAGATGTCTACTTCAATCTCTCTTTTGATCAATTTTGCATTTGAAGATGTTATCTTGATGTTAAAGGTCTTGGAAAAAAAGTGGCTTTTATTGACTTTCTAACAATGACCTGTAATGTATGAACTTGTATCTTTCAAATGGTGCATTTATTGAACTTGAGGGTTGTAGAGAAGTTGTAGGGAATTGAATTCTCTTAAAATGAGCTTTGGTTGGAAATTTTTTGATAAAGTATGTGAAAGTTATGCTTGGTCAAAGTTTGGTTGACTATTCCTATAGAAACCCTAATTTGCCATTTTTTTTACTTTTGATGGGTTAGGAGCATTTCTTGAGGAATCATGATCAACCCTTGATCAAATGATGGATATCACTTCAAAATGTTGATGTTGACCAAAAATCTTGAAGTTTGACTGTACATGGGCCACCGTTGACTTTTGACCTAGCACAGTTGATTTTCCAATACTTGAGCAATTGACTGAGCAAACTTATTGTGCAAGGCATGAAATTTGGCATGGATGATCTTGAGAACATATTAGGACAATATAGAACATTTGGGATCCTTGGAGCTCAACCATCTTGATGAAAATTGAAACCCTAGTCGGGGGTTCATTGTCCTAGGAGGAAAATTGTCTGGTCAAATCTTGGTCAACCTTGAGCAATTGAGGACCTCTAGAGGCATATCTTTAGTGAAAATGGGAGGGAAAATTTTGGGGTACAACAGCTGCCCCTGTTCAATCTTCTTAAACTTGGATATTTAGATTGGATTGTTTGCCTTTCGTGATCTGAAGATGGAAGATGATTGAACACTAGAGTGCCCAGAAATTTGCACTCGCCCGAAGTGAGACTGTTGGCCAATAATATCGGGAATGGGCTTACCGATGCCATTTGGAAAAGATTACAGAAGAATATCGGAGATGGGCTTAAATATGCCATCCAAGGAATATGACGTAGAGTCATCAGAGATGGGCTTAAAGATGCCATCCAAAATAGATGCTGACTTCGTAAGGAGTCTCTCAATGGGGATTCATGTTCCGGCTGTCCACGGAGGAGTCCGTTGGGGAGTGTTTTTTTAGGGGAATAGATACTAAGAGATTTGGTTGTCCATTACTCTACTGGGGATTCATCTCTTGACTGAAGAGATGGAAGTGAACTGTTATCTGGTCAAGATCCAGTCTTCAGAGTGATTTGCTGAAGATAATAAGGCTGACTGCTATCTGGTCGTATTCCAGGCTTCACAACAACTTACTGGGGAAATGAGATTAAGTTGTTGTCTTGTCATACTCTAGGCTTTGTAGTTTCTCAAACTGGAATAGAAATCAGAAAAATCTTAGTGTCGATTTAACTGAACCAGAGAAAGGATCTACTGGAAAAGAATCAGTAACAAATCAATGGTCGATTCGAACTAAACCAGCAAAGGTCTTGATTTACCTTTGACTAGATAAGAATCAGAAAAATCTTAGTATCCATTTTACTGAACCAGAAAAGGTCTTGGATTATCTTCAACTGGAATAGGAATCAGAGAGATCTTAGTATCAATCTAACTGAACCAGAGGAAAATCTTGAATTAACTTTGACTGGAATGGAAAATAGAAGAATCTTAGGGTCGATTCAACTGAACCAGACAAAAGTCTTGGAATATCTTCAACTGGAATAGAAATCAGAGAGATCTTAGTGTCGATCTGACTGAACCAGAGAAGGTATTTAATTAAATTTGACTGGATAAGAATCAGAAAAATCTTAGTGTCGATTTAACTAAACCAGACGAAAGTCTTCGAATATCTTTAACTGGAATAGGAATCAAAGAGATCTTAGTGTTGATCTGACTGAACCAGAGAAGGTCTTTAATTAACTTTGACTGGATAAGAATAAGAAAAATATTAGTGTCGATTTAACTGAACCAGACGAAAGTCTTAGAATATCTTCAACTGGAATAGAAATTAGAGAGATCTTAGTGTTGATCTGACTGAACCAGAGAAGGTCTTGTGAGGATATCTTTCTGAGGAAATTGCTGAAATAGCCCTTCATTAGATGTAGCTTTTGAGAAGACTACCAGGTCACATAAGTAGTCAACGGTATTTGTTGATTTTATTTTTTTTCTGAAAAAGGTAAAGTGTTAGTCATATGCAATGTCATGATGTATGAAATGCATTGTGATGATGTTCTCAAAATAAATGAGATTATACTGTATGCGATATGTATGCGAATGCCATGACGTGTGAACATGGGATGCTATTGCGATATTTCTTAGTCTGGGAAAGTAAATCCCGGACTGTTGTTGAAGAGTGTTGGGAAGCTGAATCCTTCATTCCCGCTGGGGATGATGAATGAAGATGATTCGCTGGGGATTTCCTATTTCTATTTGAGGATATTATGCCGGGGATGGACTCTGCTTGAGAATAACTCCATGGAGGAAGGATGCTTTATTGGAATATTTTTCCGATGTAGAGAAATAACTCCATTGGGGAATGAGCTTCCGCAGTTTGAGAAATAAACTCTACCCGAGAGGAGGTTTTATGAACTGTTTGAAATTGTAAAACTCGGCTGGGGAAAACAGATTTCAGTTCTCTGAAGGAACTTTGTTGGAGGGAGTAATTCCTGCTCGGGGAAGAAGAGATCAACACTCTGGTTGTTTCTACTCTTTGGGGAACATAGACGTCACAGGTTCATATGTAATGCTGACTTCGTCTCAAACTATCTCTGCCCCTATACCATGCTGGAAAGAGTAACTGTCGGGACTGCAAATTGTTTTTTAGACTTTGCCATGTTTCTTAAAGTCATTTTCTGTCTCTTATGCAAGTATTTGTGAACAGTAATCATATTAAAATGCACATGTCAAAAATAAATCACTGGACGTTTTTGCAAAAGAAAACAGAAAAAGAAAAACAAATAATTTTGTACTTTCAAAGATATGATTTGTATTGATTTTTGAAGTTCGCCTATAACAGACATTTTGTACAAAGAGACTGATGTTCTAGTAGGAGAACACCGTCGTAAGAAATGAAAATTACACAAAATATTGTACAAAGAGAAAATAGCTATGTGTAATAATTCCATTGAGTTTCAATTCTGCTATTGCCCCTATGTCCTCAAGCGTCTCATCACTTTGCTACTTGTCTAAAGCTGACTGGATTGATTGGTACCGTTTGAGCTTGATAGTTGATACTGAGGTCTGGTCGCAAGGTGATCCAATGGGACATAATGATACGCTTCAAATCCCTAATTTTTTCCTAGACCGCCCTTTCGGGTTTTCAGTCCACCGAGATACCCTTTTTTGCCTAAGCCTCCTTTTCAGGTTTTCGACTTGCCGGGTGTACATATTTTTTTATTTTTATCCCTAATTTTTTCCCGAACCCTTTTGGTTCGCCAGGATGCCCTTATTTTTTCCTAGGCCAGTCAACCTAGTGGGTCTTTATTTACGCGTAGTATCTTTCCACTATGTCTGCATTAACAGGGTGATGAAGGTCGTCACCATCCATGGTGGTTAGAATCATGGCTCCACCGGAAAATGTGCTTTTGATCATAAATGGCCCTTCGTACGTGGGAGTCCATTTGCCCGTGGGATTACCTTGTGGCAGTATGATGCGCTTGATTACTAGATCACCCACTTGATATACTTGACGTCTGACCTTTTTGTTGAATGCCTTAATCATCCGCTTTTGATACATTTGACCATGACAGATACAATAAGCCTTTTCTCATCAATAAAATTCAGTTGATCAAGTCGATTCTGGATCCAATCATCTACGTTCAAACCAACATCCTTTATGATCCTCAAAGAAGGGATCTGGACCTCAATAGGTAGGACAACCTCCATACCATATACCAGAGAATAAGGTGTTGCCCCTGTTGACATACGCGCTGAGGTGCGGTAACCATGAAGGGAAAATGGTAACATCTCGTTCCAGTCTTTGTACGTCACCGTCATCTTCTGTATGATTTTCTTAATATTCTTGTTAGCAGCTTCAACAACGCCATTCATCTTCGTCCAGTAAGGGGAAGAATTATGATGCTGGATCTTGAAGTGTTTACAGAGCTTGGTGATCATTGTATTGTTGAGATTTGCACCATTGTCAGTGATGATTCTCTCTGGCACACCATACCGACAAATTAGGTTATGCTTGATAAACCGCGCCTCAATGTTCTTGGTAACAGTAGCAAAAGAGGCGGCCTCAACGCACTTCGTGAAGTAATCAATGGCCACTAGGATGAAGTGATGCCCATTGGAAGTGGTAGGTCTAATCTCTCCAATCATGTCAATTCCCCACATTGCAAAGGGCCAGGGAGCCATCAATACGTTCAAGGGAACCGGAGGTACATGTACTTTCTCAGCGTAGATCTGGCATTTGTGACAAGTTCGAGAATGTTGATAACAGTCTGCTTCCATAGTGGACCAATATTTTCCTGCCCGTAGGATCTTTTTAGCCATGGTATGTCCACTAGAACGGGTGCCAAAGGTACCTTAGTGTAGATCTGCCATAATCCTCTCTGCTTCGCTCTTATCTATGCACCGATGTAAAGTAGAGTCATGGTTGCGCCTGTAGAGGATTTCATTACTGAGGAAGAAATTTGCGGAGAACCTTCTCATAAACTTCTTATCATTGACAAATGCCCCCTCGGGATATTCTTGAGCCTCAAGATACCTTTACACTTCGTGGGACCAAGGTTTTTCTGCTACTTCTTCAGTGTAATCTCGTAGCAGTATGTCAGTTCATCCAGCCTATCAATAGTAATCCGTGGATCTTTGTTGTCCCACTTGACCTTGAACATAGACGACATAGTAGCGAGCGTGTCCGTTAACTGATTCTCTTCTCGTGGAAAATGTTCAAAGGTGACTGTGATGCGGTGGGAGAACTGACTTGATTGTTTTGAGTTTGATCGCAAATGTTGCGGTTAGCAAGAGTCACCACTGACTTTTCTTTTATCCAAAAGGAAAGGTGAAAAAGCACAGGAAATACCTTTGAGATTGTTTCTTGAGTTCGGAGGGTAGATTATGAAAAGGGAAGGTATTAGCACCCTTTTCATCCATGGTTTTCCATGGGCTCTTAGTTACTTGCTAGATCACTTGCTTTTGTTTGAAATTATGCTTTGTGTTGTTTTTGAAAGTATTTTGTAAAAGAGGCCATTGTTTAGGAAATCTTTGTAATGATTCTCGTTCGTAAGAATGTATACAAAGATATTGATCTTTTTGAAAATGTTTTCAATTTTGTAAGATGTTTGGAAATGTGTAGGTGCTTGTTTTTAAAATAGCAAGGATATTTGTTTTGAAATAGAACAACTAACTAAAAATAATCTACCTACTCAAATGTCATTTTTGTTCATTTTCTTTTCCTTTGATATTGTTGTCTTACCATTGATTTGGTAAGCAAACCTATCTTTGGATGTAAACGGGACAGGCGTGGGTCATCGTATAGCCATGATTAGCAATGTTGCAAAGTATCTTAGCATTTTTGAGGGACTAAGATCATTTTTGTAAGGCAACTTTTGAATAGCGTCATCGAGGGACTATGATCTTGTATTTGTTTGTTTTTGCTAAGACACTTTACATGCGTAATATGGCCATTTTTGTATAAGGCAACCAAGTGGGATAACCCTAGGGGTGTTTTGTGTGCAAGTGTGTCATTTTCATGTTTGATTTTTTCTTGATTTATGGTTTCCTATTTGATTGGTTTTATCTTGCCATACAAACCCTAATTACTAGCATGTTATGTAAAAGCGATAAATTGTGAAATTTAAAATTACTACGCTATTACAACATTTGTGGGAGTGGGGGTATAAAATTTATGAATGGGAATTGCAATAATATAAAACTAATTAAGCTATTACAACCAAATTGAATATGCACAAATATTGGAATAAAATTATACAAGATGAATTAAATATGCAAAAGATATGTAAATCCAAAGAAGATTTTTTGTTTGGTTTTTATGTGAAAAATGTTTTAACCTAAACCTAATAAATAAATCAAGATTAATTCAAATCAATTAAGAAAAGAAATTATTTTTTAGAAAAGATTTTTGAATAAACCCTAATTCTATTTGATTAAAAGAAAATAAATTTCTTTGAGAAAAGGTAAGTATTTTTGTATTTTTTTTTGTCTTGAAAATAATACATGGCATTATGAGGTATTTTAGTCCTTTTATATTAAAATAAATATTCAATGGTTATAAATAAATAAAAAAATATTAAACTAGTTCTAATTTAATTTACAAATTTAATTAATAAAAGTGGATAATATATATAATTAAATAAAATATTTTTTGTGAGAAAAATAAAATAAAATAAGCAAAAATATAAATCTATCATTTTTATATATTTTATGATTTTTAAATATTAAGGAGCATATGCTTAAGCAAATAAAATGAAAATAAAATAAATAAATGAAATTATATGGGCCAGGGGGTGTTGCAAGCAAACAGGAGGTAGCATATTAGCAACAAAAAAAAGGCCCAAGAATGAGAGGCCAAGCGCTTCCAGAAATAAAAAAAAATGAACAAAAGTGTGAAAAATGCAAAAGGCAGGCGCTAAGGCTCGAACCCGTGACCTATGGCATTTTTGCACGCTGCCTTACCATTGGGGTGGCTGTACATCTGTTTATAGAAACACAAACATAAATATATATTAGAAAACGCCCCCTGAAGGCAACTTCATCTTCAACCTTGAGCCATGGCTGGACCACCTGTATCTCTCTCATTTCTCCATAAAAATGGAAAATCCAAACATGAAAGTTATGGTGTTTCTGCCCACGAGTTCAACTATATAATTTATGTAAACTAACAGTCAAAGATCAAAGCTAATTTTACTTTTCCCAATTTGAAGCCTAATTTTTACATAAATTTCTAATAAAAAATTCTCTATGCACAGTTAATATAAATAAAAACTATGAACATGGTTAGCTTTAGGGCAAGGATATCTACATTTTTCTTTAACAAATTAGGACCAAATGATGCTTGTATGAAGAGATAGAAGTTTGAAGTTTTACCTCTTTCAGTTGAGATCGTGAATGGAGTTTAGGCTGGTTTTGAGAAGGCCTGAGGATCTGTTTAACTTGCCTGGACCTTCTTGAGTGTATTCCAATCCTTACTTCGTCTTGAAAGTCCCTGAATCTCCCTACTCAAGTCAACCTGCAAGCTTGATGTTTGAAAATGGTGGATGGAGGAGGAGGACTTACAACGAGGGAACATGGGTCTGGATCACTTAGGTTTGATGTATATTAAGTGTTTAGGTGGTTAAAACTCAAAACGCACGAGTGGATTTGGAGATGGCTGAGTAAGGTTCAAAACTGTCAAGCTATGGAAAATTTTCAATGGCAAAGTGTTTGGGAGTGTTTCTGAGTCTTAGCCTTCATGTTTCAACTTGCAATTGATGTGTTTACTTATAAGCAAAAGGTCTTAAGTCTTGTAACAACTCAGATTTCAAAAACCCACATGTTTGCTTGGTTTCTTGTTTGTGAAGCAAAGCTAGTAAACATGGTTCCAAGGTGTCGTACCAAGCTTGTAGGGGGGCTGAGTCCTTTTAACATTCTTGTTCTGATTGAGTGGAGTGTGTTTATGCATAAAAAACAAGTGCAAGGCTCAATGCAAGCTGACTTTGCATAAAGTTTACTTTTCTAAAATGGCAATGTTTCCTTTCTCCCCAAAATGGAATTAATCTTGTACAATGCATTCAATGCTTGGCTTAAAGCTTCCAACAACTGTGAAAACATTTAATTATAGAGTGAAAGTCAAGTTAGGAGCCTACAAAGTAGGATTTGTTCAGCATGCTTGAGGATTTGAGTTTTTGTTCATCATGAAATGGCTTGAAATCAAAGTGATAAATCACCAACTTCATCTCTTCGATTCTTCCTACTCAAGAATGATCTCAAGGAGTTCTTGGACATTTTAAAAATCTTTCAATGTGATATAAAACTAATCTTTGAATTAATTTTGAAAATTACTTTTGGAACTATGTGAAAAATTGCCATGAAGTTAGGTCAAAAATCTACCTAACTAGGGCAAAATTTCACTAAGTTATTTTAGTTCATGATCATGTATTCACAAAATTATATCTTGAGATCCAAGAAATTTTAGGAGAAATTGTGCGAAGCAAAGTTGTATATTTCATGGAGATCTACAACTTTCATGTTGGAAGTTTCCTTTGAATCATCTTGCATCATGGTGAAATTTTGGCTCAAAGTTGAGAAAAAATAAGAAATTTTCTATACTTAGAAAAATTTCTAAGTTAAGAAATTTCAACTTTTCAAAACAAAATCTTGAATCCTTGATTTCTTGATGAACAAGTTTCACATTTTAACATGTTTTGATGAATTATGATCTTTGGCACTTGAATTTGACCAAAAAAGTCAAAGTTTGACTTTTCAGTATACAGTTGACTTTTGATCAGTTGACTGAAAAATTCATCTGTTAATCCAATGGATTTGTAATGTTTTGAACCATGTAATTAGGTAAATATGATGCAATTGAACTCTTGAAATCATGCTTCAAACCAATTGATCATTTTCTAGGTCAAAAATCAAAATTGCCCCTTCTCAGTCAAAACCCTAATTTTGACCATTTTGCCCCTTTGATGATTTGATCAAATTTCTTGAGGAATTATGGTCCAAACTCGATAAAATGATACATATGAGTCTAAGATGTTGATGTGAATAAAAAATTATGGATTTTTACTATAAATTGGCCATGGTTGACTTTTTCCCCAATACAATTGATTTTTAGGTGAACTGTCCAATTTACTGATCAAAAATGTGATTCAAGGCTTGAAACTTGACATGAGTAATATTAGGGGTCCCTCATGATCCACGAAAGTCATATGAAGCATTTTTAGTCCAAAAATCCTTGGGAAAACTCAAACCCTAATTTTGGTCATCAGTGCATGAGGAGATGTCTTGAGCTGGTCAAACCCTAATGCAGTCTTCAATCAAAGAGATCTTGTGAGGAAATTCTTGATTAGTGAAAGGGAAAATTTTGGGGTACAACAACTTCCCCTATTCAACATTCTTATTCCTGGAGAGTTAGATTGGCGAGTTTTGCCATTCGTGACTCGAAGGTGGAAGATGACTGGACACTAGAGTGCCCAGAATTTTGCACTTGGTGATGTGAGAGTCGACAGAATAGGCTTAAAGATGCCATTTGGAGAGGTGCTAGAAAGTTGTGGGAGATGGGCTTGAAGATGCCATCCAAAAGTGATTGTTGAATTTGTAATTTGTGAGCTGAAAGAATGAATACTAGAATGGCGTCCGTGCCTGGAGCGTATCTGTACTGTATTTGGAAGAGGCTTTGTTTAAGTATCAGAATGGAATCTGTGTCTGGAGCGTATTTGTACTGCACTTGAAAGTTAAATCAGAATGGCATCCATGTCTGGAGCGTATCTGAACTGTATCTGAGAAGTTTGAATCTGAATGAGTATTAGGATGGCATCCGTATCTTGTGTGTATCTGAACTGTATCAAAAGGTTGAAATCTGAATGAGTATCAGAATGGCATCCGTGTCTGGAGCGTATCTGAACTGTATCAAAAGGTTGAAATCTGAATGAGTATCAGAATAACGTCTGTGTCTAGAGCATATCTGAATTGTATCTGAACATTGAGTCTGAATGAGTATCAGAATGGCATCTGTCTCTAGAGCATATCTAAACTGTATCTGAAAACTTTGAAAATTGTCAATGGTAGCTGTTAACCTTATCCTGAAAAGGGTAAAATGTTAGCTAAAATGCCAAGTCATGATACATGAAATGTATGCATAATGGGATTATGTTATATGCCTTCTTGCTTATCAATGTTTATGATATATGAATACGACGTATGCGTATGTGAGCTAATCTGCTTCATTGTTGTTGGATTAATAAAATCCCTGACTGTTGCTGAGGATATGTGAGTCTTCACGTCTTGAAGTCGAAGTATCGATGAATTTCTGTCGAGAGAAATAAACTCTGTTGTAAGGGCAATGCCATATACTGCTTGTAAAACCTTATTGGGGAATCCCTAGAAATTTGACAACTTCTACTGGGGATCAATAATTTGAAATTTTGTTCAGCTGGGGATTTAAATGACGTTCTGCAGGGGATTACTTATGGAATGGCCTAGATATATTTTCCTATCTTTTCAACCTATCAGTAATTTTTCTTCCCATTTTGTTTATTTTGTAAACAGTAATTATGTTCAAATGCATATGCTCAACAACGAATCGTTGGACGTTTTCGTAAACAAAGCACAAGCGTAAAGAAAAGACAAATAGTTTTTGCTCTTTCAAAGGGATATTTTGTATTGACTTTGAATAAGTATTTTTTGTACAAGGAGACAAACATTCTAGTAGGATGATGTTGTCGTAAAAGAGAAAAATTTGATACAAAGGAAAGATAGTTATGTGTAATAATCCCATGGGGTTTCCATTCTGCTATAGCCTTCGTATCTCTGAGCATCTTGTATGTTTGTTGCCTCGTCCGAAGATGATTGAATTGATCAGAACCTCTGAGTTTGTCAGTGGAAGCCAAAGTTTGTCCATAAAGTGATCCAAAGGGACATAGTCATACACTTTAATTCCCTAACTGTTGTCTGGACCGCCCTTTCGGGTTTTCAGTCCACCGAGAAACCCTTTTTTGCCCAAGTCGCCCTTTCGGGTTTTCAACTTGGTAGGTGTACATATTTTTTTGTTTTATCCCTAATTTTTTCCCAAACCTTTTTGGCTCGTCGGGATGCCCTTGTTTTTCCTAGGTGTGTCAACCTAGCGGGTCTCTTACGCGTAGTATCTTTTGACTATGTCTGCGTTCGCAGGGTGTGGCAGGTCATCACCATCCATGGTGGTCAAGATCATCGCCCCACCAGAGAAAATGTTTTTGATTACAAATGGTCCTTCATAGGTAGGAGTCCACTTCCCACTAGGATCACCTTGTGGCAGGATGATGCATTTGATCACTAGATCCCCAACTTGATACACTTGGCGTTTGACTTTCTTGTTGAAAGCCTTGATCATCCGTTTTTGATACATCTGACCATGGCAAACAGCAGTAAGTCTCTTCTCATAAATCAAGTTCAGTTGATCAAGTCGAGTCTGGATCCAGTCGTCTTTGTTCAGCCCTGCATCCTTCATAATCCTCAGAGAGGGGGATATGAACCTCGATAGGCAAGACAGCTTCCATGCCGTAAACCAAAGAATAGGGTGTTGCCCCAGTTGATGTGCGGGTCGTGGTACGATATCCGTGGAGAGCAAATGGTAACATCTCATGCCAGTCTTTGTATGTGACTGTCATTTTCTGTATGATCTTTTTAATGTTCTTGTTAGCTGCTTCGACAGAACCATTCATCTTTGGCTGATAGGGAGAAGAATTGTGATGGTGAATCTTGAATTTCTTGCACAATGCGGTGATCATAGTGTTGTTGAGATTTGTACCATTGTCAGTGATGATCCTTTCTGGGATACTGTAATGACAGATGAGATTCTGCTTGATGAACCAGGCGACAACATTCTTGGTAACAGAAGCGAAAGAAGCTGCCTCCACCCACTCGGTAAAATAGTCAATGGGCACCAGGATGAAATGGTGTCCATTGGAGGCTGTTGGCTTGATTTCCCCAATCATATCAATTCCCCACATAGAAAAGGGCCAAGGAGCCGTCAAGACATTCAGAGGAACCGGAGGTACATGCACTTTGTCAGCATAAATTTGGCATTTATGGCAGGTTCGAGAGTGCTAATAGCAATCTGTTTCCATGGTAGACCAGTAATAGCCTGCCCATAGGATTTTCTTTGCCATCGTATGCCCACTGGAATGGGTACCAAAAGTGCCTTCGTGCAATTCGGCCATGATCCTTTCAGCTTCAACCTTATCTACGCACCAAAGTAACACAAATTCGTGATTGTGTTTGTACATAACGCCATTACTAAGGAATAATTTAGCATAAAATCTCCTTAAGAACTTCTTATCATTGACTGAAGCTCCTTCTGAATATTCTTGAGCCTCGAGATACCTCTTGACTTCGTGAAACCAAGGCTGGTCCACTACTTCTTCAGTATTAATCTCGTGATAGTGTGCTGGTTCATCCATTCGTTCAATGGTGATCTGGGGAGCCTCGTTATCCCAATTAAGTTTAAACATAGATGACATTGTGGCTAGAGCGTCTGCTAGCTGATTTTCTTCTCGCAGGAAATGCTCGAAGGTAATCTTCTCAAAATGTGGTAGCAATGTCAAAACATTTTCTTTGTAAGGAATAAGGTTAGGGTGTTTGGTGTCCCATTCCCCTTTAATCTGGCTGATAACCAAAGCTGAATCTCCAAACACATCCAAGGATTTGATCCCCAAGTCTATGGCCGCTCTAAGACCAAAGATGCACGCTTCGTATTCCGCCATGTTGTTTGTACAATTGAAGCAAAGTCTAGCAGTGAAGGGAGTATGACATCCTTCCGGAGATATGAGTACAACACCAATACCATTGCCGAGTTCATTGGAGGATCCATCAAACAACAGGGTCCATCAGGATCCTTGTTCAGGTTCGTCATATGGCCTGAATTCTTCACAGTTGTCTAATATCATGATATCTTCATCCGTGAATTTGAACTTCATGGACTGGTAGTCTTCTACGGCTTGGTGAGCAAGGTGATCAGCTAGTATACTGCCCTTTATAGCTTTCTGGGTAGTATATTGTATGTCATATTCTGTCAGGATCATATGCCATCTCTCTATTCTCCCAGAAAGTGTAGGTTTCTCAAAAATGTATTTTATTGGATCCATTTTAGATATCAACAAGGTAGTATGAGTCATCATATACTGTCTTAGCCGGCGAGCAGCCCATGCCAGAGCGCAGCAATTTTTCTCGAGCAGTGAATATCTGGTTTCACAATCGGTAAACTTTTTGCTCATGTAGTAAATAGCGTGCTCTTTTCGGCCAGACTCGTCATGCTGCCTCAATACACACCCCATTGAGTTTTCTAAAATAGTCAGATACATAATCAACTATCTTCCCTCGACTGGTGGCATCAACACAGGAGGCTCTTGTAAGTATTCTTTGATTTTTTCAAAAGCAATTTGGAACTCATCATTCCATTTGACTACTTGATCTTTCTTCAATAGTTTGAAGATTGGCTCACAAGTAGCTGTCAGGTGAGAAATGAATCTGGCGATATAGTTCAAACGTCCCAAGAATCCTCTGAATTCCTTCTCGATATGATGAGTTGGCATCTCTTGTATTACTTTAACTTTGGCAGGATCGACCTCGATACCTTTGTTGCTGACAATAAAGCCTAGGAGGTTACCAGACCGTACCCCAAACGTGCATTTGTTTGGATTCAACCTCAGCTTGTACTTCTTCAACATAATTCAATCAAATCAACAAGATTACTCTAAGATAATTCGAATTAAGAAAACGAATATAAAAGGCAAAGTTGATATGAATAGAAATTGAATTGTAAATTATATTAACCTCAAGTTTTGGAAACCAAGTTACAGCAGATCAACTCTAACGGATTAGTTCTCCATTCCCATTCGTACAAAATTGTTTTTCTCCCTTTGTCTACAGTAAAAACGTGATAAAAATCCCGTTATGCGGATGCCCCCCCCCCCCCCCCCCCCGGTTAAAGAGGAACAACCCATTCGGTTTACAAACCAACTTGGTTGAAAACATAACCCATACCCTAAACTACTAACCCAAAACTTAAAAGTCTAAATCTGCAACTTCAACGACTTTTCAACCTTTCTGCACTTCGAATCAGCTTCTGGCCAAAACTATAAAGTTGTAGGCCATTTTCTTATCTTTTCAACGCATGGTCAAACGCCTCGATCCGATTTTTGTAGAATTAGTTATGAATTTTTCCGCGAAAACTGCAGTTGCTGAAAATAAAATACGAAAATTAATTAAATGCAAAAATAAAATAAATTAGCAAAACATATTAAAACATCAAAAATAAATACAATAAACTAAAGAAATGCATTAGTACAATCGTGGAAGGATGTGCATCAAAATGCACTGATCAGTCGTGTATTGAATATCATATTCGGTCAAGATCATTTGCCATCTTGCTATTCTTCCAGAGAGAGCGGGCTTCTCGAGGATGTACTTGATCAGATCCATCTTAGATATCAACAAAGTGGTGTGGGTCAACATATACTGTCTCAGTCAGTGAACAACCCATGCCAAAGCGCAGCAAGTTTTCTCGAGCAGTGAGTATCTTGTCTCACAGTCGGTAAACTTTTTGCTAAGGTAGTATATTGCATGCTCTTTTCGACCAAACCCGTCATGCTGCCCCAACACACACCCCATTGAATTATCTAACACTGTTAAGTACATTATCAAAGGTCTTCCTTCAATCAGAGGCATCAGAATTGGAGGCTCTTGAAGGTATTCCTTGATTCTCTCGAAGGCGGTCAGGCGTTCGTCATTCCACTTTACCACTTGATCTTTCTTCAGGAGTTTAAAGATTGGCTCACAAGTAGCAGTTAAATGGGAAATGAACCTGGCAATGTAATTTATGCATCCTAAGAAGCCTCTGACCTCCTTCTTAGTGCGAGGAGCCAACATCTCTTGTATAGACTTCACTTTTGCAGGGTCTACCTGAATGCCCTTGTCACTGACAATGAAACCTAGAAGTTTACCAGACTTTACCCCAAAGGTGCACTTGTTCGGATTTAACCTCAGCTTGTATGTATTAAACCTATCAAACATCTTTTGTAGATAATCGAGGTGTTCTTCCTCAGTTTGATACCTTGCTATCATGTCGTCAACATAGACCTCTATTTCATAGTGAATCATGTCCTGGAACAAAGCTACCATGGCTCGCTGATAGGTTTCCCCAGCATTCTTCAAACCAAACGGCATCACTTTGTAACAGAAAGTGCCCCATTATGTGATGAAGGTTGTCTTCTCCATGTCTTCGGGTGCCATCTTAATCTTATTGTATCCAGAGAAACCTTCCATGAAGGAAAAAACCTTATGTTGTGCAGTGTTGTCAACCAGAACGTCAATATGGGGAAGCAGAAAGTCATCCTTGGGGTTTGCCCTGTTCAAATCTCGGTAGTCCACACACATCTGTACCTTGCCATCTTTTGTAGGTACTGGGACCACGTTAGCAACCCATTTGGGATAAGAGGTGACAACCAAGAACCCAATGTTGAACTGTTTCACAACCTCTACTTTGATCTTCTCTGACATTTCAGGGCGCATACGACGGACCTTCTGCTTTACCGGAGGGAAATCTTCTTTAGTTGGAAGACAGTGAACCACAATATCTGTGTCTATTCCTGGAATGTCTTCATATGACCAGACAAAGATCTCAACATAATCATGCAACATCTGAATCAAACGCTATTTGACACGAAGCTCCAAATTTGAACCTTTCTTGACCTCTTTTCTGTTCTCTTCTGTGCCCAAATTCACTGTCTCAACTGGCTCTTCATGAGGCTGTATAGCCCTTTCTTCCTGCTGTAATAGTCTGGCAAGTTCTCTGGGTACCTCACAATCTTCCTCACCTCCGTCCTCGGCTTGGTTGATCGGATTTTCAAAGTCATAACTCGATAGTCAGACCATTGTCTTGTTTCCAATTTCCACTTATTACATCTGTCCACAACTTCCTTGGTGTTGTATCTTCGCCATATTTCTTGTTGTTTGAGTCTATCAATGATGGAGTTGAAATTAGGGTTTCTTCATACACTACTCCAATTGTTTCAAACTCATCATCTTCTTCATCTTCTATTCCTGATCTTTCACCAACCTCAATGCTCTTCGCTTGAATCGTGTTTTCCCCTTGCTTTGACGGTGACAAGAGCACTGGATTCCGTGGCCGCCCTCGTCTCGGTTTTAACATCAGAGAGAACTTTTTTTTAGCCATATGACTTTAACGAAGTACTTTTTTTCTTTGTTTTATATGATGAAAATTTGAAATTTATCATCCAAACAAAGTTAACAATTCTATCCCCCAACCTTTCAATTTTTTTTAAATACAAATTTTTTATAATATAAAATATTATTTTTGACAAATATAAAATATTATTATATGTGAATTGACCTATTTTTTTAATATAAAAATATATTATTTTATTTATTTTATAATAATATTAGTATTATTAATGTTAGTACTTTTAGAATTAACTGCTTGCTCTGAAAAATTTCGGTGGATTTTAATGGTGCAACGATAACCTTTTCCAGTGTGGCATATAACAAACTCTAATAGGGTCCCTAGATTCTTATATAGGTTTCCCAAGGCAGAGATTCCAACCGTGAAGGTTTAAACTCCTAATCTTCAGATTAGGGACTAGATAGGAGGGATCTTCGTGTTCGTGGGAGTGTCTCAATTGGAGGTGATTCTTAGATTGGCGCTATGGCAAAGACAACACTGCACTCACAGGGAAAATCGAAGAAGAAGAAGAAGAAGAAGAAGAAGAAGAAGAAGAATAAAGGACATAGTTCAACAACATATGGAAAGAAAACAAAATCACAGGCATACATTTTGGGAATTGAACGAATTGAGTTCGAAGGAAGTGGAGAAAGCTCAGAGGAAGATTGTGGACACACCGACTGAAGGTGCGATTGATGGCACAGTGGAAAAGGAAATTATATATTTCATGAAAGCCAATGAGGAATGCACAAATTGTATCAACAAAGGTAAAACCCTAACCTCTCCTAATCTTAAAATGATGACGCAAAACTTGGGTGGAAAATTTAAGGAAGTAGATAACAAGAAGCCTCAAAATCAGGAACAAAGAGTGAAAATTGATCTAGAAGATATAAAAGATGAGATTGAATATTGGAACTCATCAATTGTGTGCTATGTTCTTAGAGCAAATCTTCCATTATCAATCATAGAAGCTTTTATTAGGTGGATATGGAAATCGAAGGGAGTTGAGAAGGTAGGGATGCTAGCTTATGGAACTTTTATAGTCAGATTTGGCAACATTCAAGAAAGAGACAATTTCATGAATGAAGGATACATTTTATTTTATATGAAACCACTTATCATTAGGCCTTGGGACCATAAGATTTATTTCAAAGGGGAGGATATCCACACCATTCGAACTTGGATTAGGATGGAAGAGCTGGAATTCAAATACTGGGGGGGAAAGGCATTGTTCAAGATTGTAGGGCAAGTTTGAAAACCTCTAATGACGGATAAGGAAACCAAGCTTAGAGATAAAGTAAATTTTCTGATAGTGATGGTTGAAGTATCCATTGAAAAAGAGCTCCCAGACAAGATACAATTTGAAGATGAAAGAAACATGGTTATTGAAGTCATGATAGGCTATGAATGGAAGCCGGAGAAATGCAACCATTGTCAAGGGGTAGGGCACAAAAAAAATACCACAAAAATAATCCTACTAGAAAGCAATGGATTATCAAAAAACAAGGTGATAAGCAGAACATCCAGGTTGAGGAAGACAATGGCTTCGAATTGGTGAATAAAGGGGTTAAGGCCAAATATAGATTCAAGGAAAAGTTGCAGGGGGTAGTTAGTACTAATCCATTCCAATCACTGAGTGGCAATGAAGAAGGGGAAAGTTCAAAAACTCAAGAGGAAAATGCGAAGAGAGGAGGGGAGGTCTCTTACTAATGTATAGAATAACTTCTTGGAATATCAGGGGGGTGGGGGGTAAATAATCATACTAAACAATGGGAGATCAAGAGATTGATATTTAGCAACATGATAGGTGTGGTTGGCCTCCTTGAAACCCGTGTGAAGGATACAAACCTTGGCAATCTGTATCTGAAAAATGTTTGTCGGATGGTGCTTTACCTTCAATATCGCTAGGCATGATGGAGGGAGAATATTTCTAGGGTGAAATCCTAAGTCTTTCGATGTAGATATTATCAAGTGTACTAGTTAGATAATTCACCTGAAAGTTATAAGCATCCATCTAAGAGAAGATTCTCTTGTCACTTTTGTTTAGGGGTTCAATATAGAAGTTGGCATAAAAGACCTCTAGAAAGATCTGATTGGTATAGCTAAGAGTTATCCCTGGATAGTTTTAGGTGATTTTAACGACGTTTTAGCCAATGATGACAGAATTGAAGAAAAAAAAGATTTTTTATTCTAATAACTCATATTTCATGACTTGTGTGAATAATTACCATCTAGAAGATGTCAAATTCACATGAAATTACTACACGTGGAGTAATAAACAGTGGGGTGATGACATAATTTGTTCTAAGATTGATCGGATTTTGGAAAATCAGGTTTGACTTAACAAATACACTACGGCTAAAGTTTATTTCCCGATGAAAGGTAACTATGACCATTCTCCAGCTATTCTCACCATCTATCCTAAGTTAATTGGAGGGAAGAAACCTTTTATATATTTTGGAATGTGGCAATAATACCTCCATTTTAAAGATATCATAAATGCTTCATGGAATATCCCCATTCATGGTACTCCTACGTACATAGTTACTCAAAAGTTGAAAAACCTTAAGGGCCCGTTGAAAGAGATAAATAGAACTCGATTCTACAATTTGCAGTCTTCTAAAGTTGAAACCATGAAGAAGTTGGATGTTTGTCAGCAGAATTTGAAGAAAGATCCTCTCAATATGGATCCTAGTGATGTAACTCTACCCTGTTCCATGTTAGTATTAGGAAACGGATTAAATCCAACATAATTTACTCCATCATCTCCACTAAAGGTAACTGGCTCAATAATCCTCAAGATGTGATTAAGGAATTCATCACCTATTACAAAGATTTTCTTGGGACTGTCATATTGGATATGATGAATGTTCTGAAGAGAGTGCTCGAGCAAGGGAATGTAGTGTCCCAACAACAACAAGATTACCTAATAAGACCCTACATGGAGAGCAAAGTTAAAGATGCAGTTTAAGTATTCCATGGAAAAGAGCGCCCGGGCCAAATGGCTACAATGGCTTCTTCTTTCATGATAACTGGGACTGTAACACGGTGGGAGAACTGACTTGGTTTTGCATATTATCGCAAATTTTATGGATAGCAAGAGTCGCCAGCGACTTTTCTTTTATCCAATAAAGGAAAGGGTGAAAAGAATAGGAAAGACCTTCGAGAATTTTCTGAGTTCGGGGGGTAGGTTATGAAAAGGGAAGGTGTTAGCATCCTTTTCATCCGTAGTTATCTACGGGCTCTTAATCGCTAGCTCACTTTAAAAAATACTGTGTTCTTGTTTGATTTGAAAATATTTTGAAAATGCCTAAGTACGACGACTTTGTAATGATTCTTGTATCAGTTAAGAATGCGTACAAAGTGTTTGTTTTGAAAATATTTCAGAGAAAAGTGTTTGTTTTGAAAATATTTCAGAGAAAAGTGTTTGTGTGAAAAGATGTTTTTTGCGAGCAAGCGATTACGAGCTATCTACCTACTCAAAAGTATTTCGTGTTATTTTCCTCCTCCTTAGATAGTGCTATCCTACCATTAGTTAGTAGGGAAGCCCTATCGTTGGATGTGAAGGGACAGGCGAGGGTCATCGTATAATCATAAAGGTAACTTGTAGAGCGCTTTATCAATTTCATCGTAAGGGACTAAGATTGCTTACAGAAGGAAGCATTGAAGGATCATCGAGGGACTATGATCTTTTGTGTCAGAGGGACTTTGCTAAAGCGTCCCCACGTTCGAGGGACATGACTATTTCCCGAGGCAACGAGCGAGGTTACCCTAGGGTTAGTGTGTGAATAGTATATTGGATTCAGTTATTTTATCTTGGATTTAGGGTTATCTAACAATTGATTTTAGATATTGTCATACATGCCCTAGTTACGAGCAGTTATAAGGAAAAGCAGTAAAGCATAAAATAAAGGTCCTACGCTATTATAGAGCTTCGGGGAAGGGGGTACAAACCACAAAATCGGGGAGAAAGAAAGGAAATAAAACCCTAACTAAGACTATTACAACCCTTTAGCAATTACATAATCGGGAAAAGTTTAAATGCAAAAATAACAAAGGTTAGCGAAAATTGTAAAATTAGAGAAAAATTGTTTGATGAAAAAAACTTGATGATTAACCTAATGTATAATTAATTTTAATTTAGAAAAAGAATTAGTTGATTAAAAAGAATCGATTAATTAGGCAAAACCTAAAATCTAGGTTGATTTTAATTCAATTGAGAAAACCTAAAAAATCAAATTAGGGTTAATTAATTAAACTCAAACCTAGAATTAATTAAAAATTAAATTAAAATTAACGTATAATTAAACTAAATTAAACAAGGGTCTTAAAAAAGGTTTGGTTAATTTAAATAAAAAGAATGAGGAAAAGGGTTAGAAGAATTAAAGTAAAAAATAAACCAGTAGGGGTGGGTGTTGAACGCACACCCTCAAGGCCTTCACCAATATGCATACCACCAGGCCAAGCATGTGCTTATGTCTAGGATACGCCTCCAACACGTTTTGTAACAAACCTTCAAAGATAATGGAAACATGAAAAAAACAGCAAAACCGGGGATCGAACTCGTGACCTGAGATATGAGTTACTTAGCGCGCGCGTTTTAACCACTGTGATGGTGATACATCCATTAACCTGATTGAAATAATGAATATATAATATAAAATAAATCTTAAAAGTCAGACGATTCGAAACGCACGCCTGAGTGGGTCCCCATTAATTTGAATGGACCAATCAAAAACTCACAGAATGTCACGCCTGTCTCTGGCCGGCCAACGCTGTCGTGGCTGGCTGAAACAACCGTCTTTTCTGGCGTGTTTCTTTTTGAAACATGCAAAATCAAAATAATTTAAACAACACAAATACCCTACCCCCCTAATTCGACCCTCCTGAATCTAACTCTGGGTTTAATTTTGGCTATAAGTCCCTGTAGATTGAGTTCTGAAGAAGAAACCCTAACACGGTTCATAAATGACAAACCATGATTCTCACGTTATGAGCCTCATGCGATGTTTTTAACATGTCCCAAACTTCTACCTGAACATATCTGAGTAAGCAAAAAACATTAATAACGCTTGGAATAAAAAATTCAATTGCAAGAATGTTTTCCAATCGGACTTGATGAGATATCACGATCTAATGCTTGAGAGGCTTGGCTATGGACTTAGATCAACTCCGGGAAGTCTCAGGAAGGTGATTTTATACTTGAAATCAACTGAGAATGGCTGAAGATAAGGGTTTGCTTTTGCCCTAATCTTTGGAAATTTAAGAAATTTTTGTGTGAGTGTTTGAGGCAGCTTGCATGTATCCCTTGCATCTGGTCTTGTTAGATATATATGTCATGAGATTAGGTCAACAAAAATTAAAGAAAATATTGCATTAAGGGGTGAAGATTTAATTTGGAAATTTTCTATTTTTAGCTCAATCTTGCAACAATTACTCTTGCACGAATTTGACAACTTGTACATGAGATCTTGGGCCTCCAACATGACTGAAATCAATAGCTTTATGCTTTAGCCCATTAATTTTATATTTATTTGATTTATTTTGAGTTTAATTGGATAAAAATATAAATGAATAAAATAAAAGATAATGCATAAATGGACTTATGTGTCTTTAAACATGTCATAAACACGTTTGGACCTAAAAACTTAGGCCCAATAGTCCAAAATTATAAGTTTGCTCAATTTGAAATGCATGCATTCTACAAAAATTTCCCAACTTGCAATGGTCCTAACTCACTCAATTTTTAACTTTTGAAAGTGATATTGGGCTTTTGGAAAGCTTAAGATGTCCTCTACAACCTCTATGTTGATCATTTTTTTCTTTTGAAGACTTTATCTTGATGTAAATTGCCTTGACAAAAAGTGTCTGTTTGTTGACTTTTGAAATGACCTATAATGTATTGGATTATATCTCTCAAACGATGCATTTTTTGGACTTGAGCTTAGAGAGAAAAAGTTGTAGAGAATTTAATTCCATTCAAGATGATCTTGTTTTGGGGAAAAGCTAATGAAGCATGTGAAAGTTATGCTTGGTCAAAGTTCAGATTACTTCTCCTAAGGAAACCCTAATTTGGCAACTTTTGACTTTTGATGATTTGAAGGCTTTTCTTGAGGAATCATGATCAACCCTGGATAAAATGATGAATATCACTTCAAAATGTTGATGTTGACCAAAAATCTTGAGGTTTGCTGTATGTTGACCACAATTGACTTTTTTACCCAATACAATTGATTTTCAGTCATCTGAGCATTTGACTGAGCACACTTATGATGCAAGGATTGAAACTTGAAATGAGAATTCTATAAGACCTATGAGTAACCATGAAAACCACTTTAGACCTTGGAAACCCAATCTTCCTTGAGAAACACAAAACCCTAGTTGTGGACCCATTGCTTACAAGGAGAATTTGTGTGATCAATTCTTGAGCCAACTTAAGCAAATGAGGACCTCATGAGAATGTCTTGAAGAAAAATAAGAGGGGAAATTTTGGGGTACAATAGTTGCCCCTGTTCAATCTTCTTAAACTTGAACAGTTAGATTGGCATGTCCGCCATTCGTGACTTGAAGGTAGAAGATGATTGAACACTTAAGTGCCCAGAAATTTGCATTCTCTTGTGCACAAGTAACACTATTGGTTGATTATAGAGGGAATAGGCTTAAATATTCCATTTGGAAAGGTGACAGAGAGTCGTTGGAGATGGACTTATAAATGCCACCTAGAGTAACTGTTTATAAGAATATCGAAATAAGTCTACGCCTGACTTTGTTTTAAAAGATGTATTTGGAATGAGTCTACGTCCGTCCAAGAGAATATAAGAGTGAATCTACGCTTGATTTTATCTAAATGATGCACTAGAATAAGTCTATGCTTGACTTTGTGTAGAAGATCTGTTTTGAATGAGTCTACGCCCGACTTTGTCCAGAAAGAGTATTAGAATAAAGGCAAAATACTCATTTTGGTCCCTTAACTATACCCTTGGGTTCACATTGGTCCCTTAATTTTTTTCCGGGTCATTTTGGTCCCTTAACTTTCAAAATGTTTCATTTTAGTCCTTTTTGTCTAATTAGCGACAGATTTAGCGACGTATTTCAAAGTTTTTCCGTCGCTAATTAGACAAAAAAGGACTAAAATGAAACTTTTTGAAAGTTAAGGGACCAAAATGACACGAAAAAAAGTTAAGGGACCAATGTGAACCCAAGGGTATAGTTAAGGGACCAAAATGAGTATTTTTCCTAGAATAAATCTACGCTTGATTTTATCCGAATGACATACTAGAATGAGTCCACGCCCGACTTTGTCTAGAAGACACGTTTGGAATGAGTCTACATATGACTTTTTCCAAAAGGGTTTCAGAAGTAACCTACGCTTGATTTCATCTGAGCTAGAAGATGTCTATGACTGACTTTAACTATAAGAGGTATTGGAAGAGTCTACGCCGGACTTTTTCCAAAAGGAGTATCAGAAGGAAATCTATGCCTGACTTCATTTGAATGATGCACTAGGAGATGTCTATTCCCGACTTCATCTAGAAGAGATATTGGAAGGAGTCTACGCCTGACTTTTTTCCAACAGAGTTTTCAGAAGGAAATCTACGCCTGACTTCATTTGAATGATGCACTAGAAGATGCCTACACCTGACTTCATCTAGAACAGATATTTTTTTCCAAAATGATTCTATGGAGGAAGTGCTTAAGTAGCTACTTGTCTGTTTTAGTCTCTAAGGGGAATTGTATGATCATGTAGATAGTTGCACCGTCTTTTTTTTTCAGGAATCACTTTGCGACCTGTTAGAAAATTGTTGATGATGTTGGTTTGTTTGTGAACTTTACCTGAAAAGATAGAGTTAGTATTTATGCAATGTCATGATGTATGTAGTGCATTGTGTAATGATGCTCTCAAAATAGATGAGAATATGCTATATGCATTTCATATGCATATGCCATGATAAATGATGTATGAATGTGAGATGTCTTTGAAATGTATCGGTAGCTTCGTATAACATTTTTGATTGGGAAAATAAATCCATGATTGTTGCTGGGGATGACGAATATGAATCTTCGATCTTGTTTAGAATGTCTCTGCAGGGAATTTCTGCTTTCGGTTTGAGGAAATTCCGCTGGGGATGTTGATTTTGTCTTGGGGAGAAACGTTCAGGAACATTGGTTGATCATCGCTCTATTGGGGAGTTTAATTCTTACATACCCTGATTGGGGATAAAAGAGATGGATAACCTTACTGAGGTGCTGTCTGACCGAGTTTTCGATATGGATGCTGACTCGTCTGGGGAGGATAAGTTTAACTGATATCTTGTCCAATTTTCGACTTCGTAGAAAATCTCTGGGGATAGTGGTCTGAATTTCCCTTTGCTGGAGAAATAAATTTCACCGGTGATTTGTAGTATCCGAATTCACAGACTCAAGTTAAGGAGACTATATCTTGTTGGGGAAATATATTCTGTCGGGGACATGAGCCTGGGTAAAGAAGAGAAATCTGCAAGGGATTTTATAGTGTTGGAGAAATAAACTTAGTTGGGGAAGAGAATTCCTGTGAAATATGCTGGTGACATATTATGACGAGGATTGGGACTCCATAGGTTGGCGGCATTGCTGGGGAAAGCTTACACTCCTTAGTCCGCTAGAAACTGCTTTGTGGGGCAGTTTTACTGGGGATCGTCCTGTGGGAAATTATGGAAGACTTGAACATTATCCCACCTCCTACAGTCTTGAGTAAATACGTATTCCTATTTTTATGCACATATTTGTTAGCAGTAATCATATTCATATGCATATGCTCATTCGATTTAGTCATTGGATATTTTTGCTGACAAAACAGAAATAGCAAAACAAAATTTAAACTTTGAAATTGTGTTTATATTGATAGTTTGCCCATAAACAGGTGATTGTTGTACAAGGAGACATAAATCCTAGTAAGAGAAAATCGTCGTGAAAAATGAAGAGAGTACAAAGTGAAAACAAAATGTATAGCGATGTGTAAATGATCTCGTCGGGTTCCAACTCTGCTATTGCCCCTATGTCTTCGAGTATCTCATCCCTCGCTTGTCGAAAAAAGTTGATTAAACTGATCAACACCATTCGAACTTGACGTTGGTAATAAAGCTGGCTATAAGTGATCCAATGGGACATAGTTGTACGCTTTAATCCCTAATTTTTTCCTGGACCACCCTTTCGGGTTTTCAGTCCAGCGGGATACCATTTTTTTCCCAAGCCGCTTTTTCAGGTTTTCGACTTGTCGGGTGTACAGTCTTATATATATATATATATATATATATATATATATATATATATATATATATATATATATATATATATATATATATATATATATATATATATATATATATATATATATATATATATATATATATATATATATATATGTGTGTGTGTGTGTGTGTGTGTGTGTGTGTGTGTGTGTTTGTGTGTGTGTGTGTGTATGTGTGTGTGTGTGTGTGATTTTTTCCCGAACCCTTTTGGTTCGCCGGGATGCCCTTATTTTTTCCTAGGCCAATCAACCTAGCGGGTCATATTTTATGCATAGTATCTTTTAATTATGTCCGTGTTCACATGGTGTGGGAGATCCTCACCGTCCATCGTGGTAAGTATCATGGTACCGTCTGAAAATATCTTCTTGATCACGAATGACCCTACGTAGGTAGGAGTCTATTTTCCCCTGGGATCACCTTGCGGTAGAATGATGCACTTTATTACCAAGTCACCAGTCTGATATACCCGATGCCTAATTTTCTTATCGAAGGCTTTAATCATACGCTTCTGATACATCTGACCGTGAGAGACAACCACAAGCCTCTTCTCGTCAATCAAATTCAATTGATCCAGCCTGGTCTGAATCCATTCGTCTTCGTCTAAATCTGCATCCTTCATGATCCTCAAGGAAGGAATCTGAACTTCGACAGGTAGGATGGTTTCCATTTCATAAACTAGAGAGAACAGGGTTTCCCTAGTTGATGTCCGAGCTGAAGTGCGATAGCCATGAAGAGAAAATGGTAACATATCGGGCCAATGTTTATATGTCACTGTCATATTCTGTATAATCTTCTTAATTTTCTTATTGGCGACCTCCACTATGCCATTCATCTTTGGTCAATACGGAAAAGAGTTATAGTGCTTGATCTTGAACTACATGCAAAGTTCCGTGATCATAGTGTTGTTAAGATTGGTACTATTGTCTGTGATAATCCTCTCGGGGATGCCATACTGAAAGATAAGGTTATACTTAATGAATCGGGCGACCACATTCTTAGTAACAAAGGCAAACGAGACTGCTTCAACCCGCTTTGTAAAGTAATCAATGGCGACGAGGGTGAAGCGATGTCCGTTGGAAGCAGTAGGTTTGATCTCTCCAATCATATTGATACCCCACATTGAAAATGGCCAAGGAGCATTCAATACATTCACGGGTACTGGAAGCACATGTACTTTGTCAGCATAGATCTGGCACTTGTGACAAGTTCTCGAGTGGTGATGACAGTCAGTTTCCATAGTCGACCAATAGTAACCTGCTCTCAGATTTTTTTAGCCATGGTATGTCCACTAGAATGAGTACCAAAGATACCTCTGTGCATATCTTCCATAATCTTCTCCGCCTCTTTCTTGTCCATACAGCGAAGCAGAGTCAAATCATGGTTGAGCCTGTACAAAATTCCATTGCTCAAGAAGAATTTAGCTGAGAACCTCGATAGGAATTTCTTGTCACTGATAGATGCTCCTTCAGGAGACTCTTGAGCCTCAAGGTATCTTTTCACTTCATGAAACCAAGGCTTCTCTTCTACTGTTGGTGTCAATTTCATAGAAATGTGTCGGTTCATCTAGCCTTTCAATGGGGATTCTGGGAGCCTCATTATCCCATCTGACTTTGAACATAGACGACATGGTAGCCAATGCATTTGCCAACTGATTCTCTTCTCATGGGATATGCTCAAAAGTGATCTCCTTGAAGTATGGGATTAAGGTCAACACATGCTCTCGATATGGAATGAAATTTGGATGCTTAGTAACCCATTCTCCCTTTATTTAACTGATTACCAGGGTTGAGTCCCAATATACATCTAAGAGCTTGATTCTTAGGTGAATAGCAACTTTGATGCCCATGATGCATGCTTCATATTCAGCCAGGTTGTTGGTACATTCAAAGCATAATCTAGCGGTGAAGGGTGTATGGCAACCCTGGGGAGAGATGATTACAACACCAATTCTGTTTCCAAGTGCATTAGAAGCTCCGTTGAAAACCATAATCCATTAGGATCTTGGCTCAGGTCCTTCATACGGTCCAGATTCTTCACAAACTATAACTAGCATAATGTTCTCATCCGAGAATTCGAAGTTCATAGATTGATAGTCATCTACAGCTTGATGCGCCAAATGATCTGCCAATAAACTTCCTTTGATTGCTTTCTGAGTGGTGTACTATATATCGTATTCTGTCAATACCATTTTCCATCTGGCTATTCTTCCAGAGAGTGCGAGCTTCTCGAATATGTATTTGATGGGATCCATTTTAGAGATCAATAAAGTAGTATGGGTCAACATATATTATCTTAGTCGGAGAGCAACCCATGCCAAAGCACAATAAGTTTTCTCGAGCAGTGAGTATCTTGTTTCATAGTCGGTAAACTTTTTGCTAAGGTAGTACATTGCATGCTTTTTTTGACCAAACTCGTCATGCTGACCTAGTACACACCTCATTGAGTTCTCTAACACTGTTAGGTACATGATCAGAGGTCTTCCTTCAACTGGTGGCATCAGGACTGGAGGTTCTTGTAGGTACTCCTTGATTTTGTCAAAAGCTATTTGGAAGTCATCATCCCATTTCACTACTTAATCTTTCTTTAGTAACTTGAATATTGGCTCACAAGTAGCAGTGAGATGGGAAATAAATCGGGCAATATAATTCAGTCGTCCCAAGAAACCTCTGACTTCTTCCTCAGTGTGGGGAGCATGAATTTCTTGAATAACTTTAACCTTTGCGGGATCAACCTCAATACCTTTACCGCTGACAACAAAACCCAGGAGTTTACCGGATCTCACCCCAAAGGTGCACTTGTTCGGGTTCATCCTTAGCTTATACTTCTTCAGTCTCTCAAACAACTTATGTAGATGGTCCAGATGCTCTTCTTCAGTTTGTGACCTGGCTATCATATCTTCAACATAGACCTCTATCTCGTGATGAATCATGTCAGGGAATAAAGCTACCATAGCACGGTGATATGTTGCACCGGTGTTCTTTAACCCAAAAGGCATAACCTTATAGCAGAAAGTGCCCCACTGTGTAACAAAAGTAGTCTTTTCCATGTCTTCAGGTGCCATCTTGATATGATGATACCCTGAAAAACCATCCATGAAGGAGAATACCTTGTGTTAAGCGGTGTTTGATAACGCTTACTTTACACTTGTTTTTTAATCTGATTTCACATGTTATTTAGGTTTTTTATTATTGTTTTCTCGTATTATGCCTATATTTTGTTTCCTTTTCAGGTATTTCAAATATCCAGAGCTCCCCTGAAGAAATGAAGGAAAACAGGCTGAAAAACAAGAGTTTAGGTCAAATTTGCACTCATGGCGTCCACCATGGTACCAACCATAGGGTAGGCCATGGCGCTGACCACCTCCTGCTGACCTCAACTTCCACGTTCTCCACTTCCTTTCATTTACACTCATGGCAGGCACCATGGCCTCCATGGCGGGCGCCATCTTTGGACGATGTTTCCCCCCCCCCCCCCCCCAAAAGGAGTTGGGGGGCATTCTTGTGATTTACTGTATTCCTCATCCTCTATAAATAGAAGTTCCTGATTTCATTTCAATTCACCCAAGCTTATTTGCAAACTTGATCCAACCATAGTTGCAAACTTAAGCCATACAATTTCACCATTGTAAAGCGATAATTCTTCACATCGGGGAATTATTGCATTGTTGATTGAGTCTGTGATCGAGTTCGTAGATTGAGTCTGTATTCGAGTTTGGAGCACTTCGGCAGAAGTTTATCTTGCCACATTTATTTTCAACTGTTGTTTATTTCCAATCGCATTTTACTTCCAGTTTGTACTAGATTTAAAACCTCCCCGTTTGGAGCAGGTTTCTATTTATATATTCTGCACTGCTTTTACTTTGTTTATTTCCCGCACTACTTTTACTTTGTTTATTTCCCGCACCTGCTTTTACTTTGTTTATTTCCTGCACTGCTTTTACTTTGTTTATTTCCCAAACCTGCTTTTACTTTGTTTATTTCCCGCACCACACTTTAAATTATTTACTTTCTCGCATGATTTATTTTAACATGTCTGTTTACATTCCCATGTCAGGCTGAACCTTACTGGGCTAGAATGTAAGGAATCTAGTTAGACCGATATTCCAAATAATTTATCAATAGAAATTCTTATGGGCTATTTTGGTTTTTAATATGAGTTTTATGTACTTTATTGTTGTTGGGTAAGATCGAAAGCCGTCCAACCCTTTGTTAAACTCGGTTAGTTCTAACTGGTCAAAGGAAGCGAAAGCGCTTTATCCGATTAGTTAGGGATTTTTATTATCAAAGAAATCAATTTTGAAACTATTTTCGGACGTGTTTATAGGGTTAAAGTTAGGTTCCCTTTTTATTAGAAATTCCAGATCAAAATACTTTTCAACTTGGTCATGTACTCTATTTCTTAAAAATAGGTTTATTACTTTAACGCAATGCGCGCCTTTTTATAAGTGACAATAAAAAGTTCTGATTAGAGAGTAAACTCGGTTCTGATTACGCGAAAGCTACAATTCCTGTTAAATTAGTTATTTTCTTTAGTAGAAAATATTGCCCTATAAGTAGTTCTATTCGAAAGCATTGCGAATATCATCTGACTACGTGAATTACATTCGACCCTGCTTTTATATCTTAAGTTTATTTCGCTGCACTTTACTTTCTTGCATGCAAAATTCCCTGTTTAATATTGACTTAGCTAAACACCGTAACAATAGGAAACAATAGATTGACGATTGGTCTCTGTGGATCGATAATCTTTTATATTACTCTGACGCAATTCGTACACTTGAGAATACACTGCATCAAGTTTTTAGTGACGTTGTCGGGGATCAATTTCGTCAAATTTTGCACCCTATAGTCGCACCGTCTAGACTAAGTTTTACAGTCTGGTTAATGTGAAGATCTCGCAGCACCGGAACCTTATTCAATCCTTTAGCAGAACCTGAACGTTACATCCATTTTCTCCGTAGAATTAGAAAAACTATGGCCGAGAATCATAACCAAGTATGAGGAACCTAGTTCAAGTATCGTAAACCCAGCTATAACCACAAATAATTTCGAACTAAAACCCTCATTGCTACAATTGGTGCAACAAAACCAATTCGGAGGTCTCGCTACTGAGAACCCGAATCGACACTTAAAAACTTTTATACAATTAGCAGACACTTTAAAATGCAATGGTGCTTCGCCCGAGGCAATACGACTAAGATTATTCCCTTTTTCCCTCAAAGATAAAGCACGAGATTGGTTAGATTCCCTTCCACCCAATTCAATAACAACCTGGGAAGACCTTAGGAGAGTATTTCTCGCAAGATATTTTCCGCCCAGCAAAACTACTGTCCTTAGAAACCAAATCACTAGATTTAACCAAAACCTGGGAGAATCACTTTTTGAAGCTTGGGAGAGATATAAGGACATGTTAAGAGCCTGTCCACACCATGGCCTAGAACAATGGCTAATCATCCACACCTTCTATAATGGACTCCATTATAACACAAAGATGTATATCGATGCTGCCGTTGGTGGCGCATTGATGAATAAACCTTACCTAGAAGGCTGCACTCTCATTGAGGACATGGCCCAAAACCATTACCAATGGGGAACAGAACGAGCTACGGTAGAGAAAAAGGAGACCCAAGGAGGAAAACATGAGATAAGTTCTCTAGACATGATGCAAGTTAAAATGGACGCTCTTGCCTTAAAAGTTCAAAACATGTCTCAAAACCCTAATACTGTAGCCGCAGTAGCTTCCAAATGCGAACTCTGTGGGACCCAAGGACATCAACCTGCGGAATGTAACTTGTTGAATGAGCCTTGCTCAGACCAAGTAAATTACACCCAAGGAAACCCATTTTAAAACACTTACAACCCCGGATGGAGGAATCACCCAAACTTTTCTTATAAAAACAATAGCCCAATACAAAAATCTGCACCTCTGAGACCTACAGGTTTCCAAGCCCAAAGACTAAATCAACCTACGCAAGCTGTGGCACCCAAACCAAACCTTGAGAAAATCATGGAAAATTTCATTTCATCTCAAACCCAGCAAAACAAAGAGTTCCTAAATCAGAATATTCACGTAAACGAACTAATCACGCAATTAGGAACTAAGGTTGATCAAATAATTACGCATAACAAGATGCTTGAAACCCAGATCTCGCATATAGCCCAACCACAAGCCCCACAAACTACACCTGGAGGACAATTCCCTGGACAACCTCAACCAAATTCTAAAGGGCAAGCTAATGCCATTTCCTTACGAAGTGGGACTACTTACGATGGACCCAAGAATCCAGCCATGAGTACACCCTCACAACCTCAGACAAATGTTTTGCCTACAGACCAAGTGGAGGAACCAGAGGAACCCATAAAGAAAAAAGAACCATAATTAAAATATAAAAATAATAAATCACCACCCCCGTACAAATCCCCAGTCCCATTTCCACAAAGACTTAAACAAACCAAACTTGACAATCAATACCAGAGATTCGTTAAAGTTATAGAAAAACTCCATGTAGAGATTCCTTTCACCGAAGCCATAACTTAGATACCATCTTATGATAAATTCCTAAAAGACATCCTGACCAACAAGCGTAGACTTGATGATCCCAAACCTATCGAGTGCAATTTTATTTCAGAAAATAAACTTGCCAAGAAAGAAAAGGATCCAGGAAGTTTTTCCATTCCTTGTATCTTAGGAAATCATACTATTGATAAAGCCTTCTTAGATCTAGGAGCTAGCGTCAGCCTTATGCCTTTAGCAGTATGTAGAAGGTTAAACTTAGGAGAATTGCAGCCAACTAAAATGTCTCTTCAGCTGGATGATAGATTAGTTAAGTATCCTATAGGCATACTTGAAGACATACCAGTTAAGATTGGTCAGCTATATATCCCAACTGATTTCGTGGTTATGGATATTAAAGAAGACGAAGAAATCCCAATCCTCTTAGGTAGACCATTCCTATCAACAGTCGGAGCCATAATTGACGTTAAGAAAGGAAAATTAACATTTGAGGTGGGTGATGAGAAGATAGAATTTATTCTTTCAAAGTTATTAATGGCACCAGTCATAGGAGATGCTTGTTATGCCATCGACGTCATTGACGAGTGTATATTGGAACTTAAGCGAGAGGAATCTAACTGTGATACGGTGGGAGAACTGACTTGAGGTTTTGAGTTTGTTTTCGCATTTGTTCGGTTTAGCAAGAGTCGCCACTGACTTTTTATTTATCCTAAGGAAAGGTCAAAAAGCACAGGAAAGACCTTTGAGATGTTTTCGTGGGTTCGGGGGGTAGATTATGAAAAGGGAAGGTGCTAGCACCCTTTTCATCCATGGTTATCCATGGGCTCTTAGTTACTTGTTTTAGATCACTTTCCTTGATTTTCAATTGTTTGAAATGGTGCTTTGTGTGTGTGGTTTTTGAAAAAGTTTTGAAAAAGATGCCTTGTCTAGGTAACCGTTGTAATAATTCTTTACTCGAATGTTTTACAAAGGTGTTTGTCTTTTTGAAAAGATGTTTCAATGTTTTTGAAAGTTGTTTTGGAAGTTGTGTTTGTGAAGTGTGTTTTGAAAGTAGGCAAGTGTGTTTTGCAAGTTTGATCAAGTAACTAAGAGTTGTATACCCCTAAATTTACTCAAAGATCTTTCTCATGTTTTTTAACCCTTTTAACAGTGTTGTTTCACCATTGTATTTCGTGAACAACCTTGTGTTAGGATGTTAACGGGACGGGCGTGGGTCATCGTTTTAGACCATGAATGCAATAGTGTCAAGTATTTTGGCAATTTTCTTGAGGGACTATGATCATTTTTCTTAGGCAACAAGATAGCGTCATCGAGGGACTATGATCATTTTGTTTGTTTTTGTTTTGCCAAAGTACTTAACGTGCAACCATGGCCCATTTTGGAAGGCAACAAGCGGGATTACCATAGGGGTGCAAGTGTGAATTATGTATTGATTTTCATGCATTTATCTTTGTATTAGGTTAAGCTATTTGTTGATTGATTTTTTGCATACAAACCCTAAGTCTATCATGGCATAATTTGAAAGCTTTTAAATGCGGAAATTTAAATGCTAAGCTATTACAACAATGATTATGGGGATGGGGGTACAAATATTTACAAATGGGGATGAGTCTTGTCAGGATAGTAGTGTCCAAATATTATTTACAACCAAATTGAATCATCGCATTCTCAATGTAAAGATATAGCAAAGTATAAGGATAAAAGAAAATCAAAAGTATACAAGATGCACATGATTATTTACAAGTGATATAAATGTTAACCTAATGTATTATTAAGTATTTTATTATTTTTTTGTATTTTTGTTAATTATATAAACAAAGGTTTTAAAAAAAGAAAAGAAAATTGTTTAAATTTAAGTATTCTATTATCTATGTATTTAGTTAATGTTTTTATGTACAAGAAGTTCTTAAAAGAAAAAATATTTTAACTTAATAAAAGAAATCTAATATTTACATATTATTGTAAAATATAATAAACATTAAGAAAAGTTTTTGTACAAAAAAAAAGTCAATATATTATTTTATTTAACAAAATAAGTTATGTTATATAAAAAAAGAAAAGAAAAGAAAAAAAGTGTTAGCTTGTATATAACAAAAAGGTTAAATGGGCCTGAAAGAACATGCTTGGCCCAAAAAGATCAAAATGAACAGATTTGCAAAAGGGGGGTGTAGGCGCCAGTTTTGTGGGCTTGGCAGTTTAGTTCCAGGGGACAGGCCCAAACGGGTCATAACATTTTTTAGGGTTGGAATTAGTTGTTACTCAGAACAAGGGTTTGTGTCTTAGAACGACGCCGCTTCTCCATCTTCTTCTCCGTCTTTCTCGTTCCCAAACCGATATGGCCTCTGATGTCCCTCTCCTCGCCTCAGGCCACCAGGCGCCATCAACGCTTCCTCCTCCTCATGGTCGTGCAAGGCAGTTATGAGAAAAGGTAACGATTTCTGTTTTAGGGTTTTGGATTTTAGTCTTGCATGCTTTATTTTTGTATGTTCTGATCTTTATGTGTTACATGTTTATGTGAGGTGTGTAAAAAGGGAGAAGGAATTACTACCTTTGGAGAGGAGACGGAGGAGGAAGGCGGCGCTTCTCAGGTGGCCAAGAGGCGGAGAGACGCAGTGATGTGCTTGCTGGCCTCCCTGGTACTTTGTATCTTGCTTTTGTTAGGTTTAGTGATGAGTATCTGAAAACTCTAAGATAGCTGAGTTCCTCTCCTCTTTTGCTTATCTGAACACTTTGCTTATTTGATGATGTTCTTTGACTCTGAAATGCTTTTGCTTCTTTTGGTTGTTGATGATGACTTAAACCTGAAACATTGCTTTTGTTTGTTGTCCTGATGTTGATGATTTCTGAGAGTTGCTTCTGCTGCTTTCTTCTGCTTGATGATGTTGATGATGTTGCCTTATTCTGAGATTTTGCTTCAGTGTTGCTTTCTTCTGAGTTGCTTATTTGTTTATCCTATGATGAACATATTCTGAGGCATTTTGTTGTTGTTTTTGATTTTGAAATGGTTTGGATTGAAGGGTTTAAAATGAAAGCAAGTTGAAGGCTATGCAGGCTTAGACATTGAGTTGTTCAGGTTTTGTGCTTGGCTTTGAGGCAGGCTTATTGTACAGGCAGGCTTCTGGCTGTATGCTTCAAGGCTTGTAGTTGTAACAGGTTTTGTATTTGTTGTTTGAAGGCAGGTTTGTTATGTTTTGTGTAGGTTGCTGATACAGGTCTCAAGCAGGTCTTGTATTTGAACAGGTTTTTAGTAGTTTGAAGCAGGTTGTGGTTTGCTTGCTGTTTGAACTGGTTTGAAGGCAGTTTGCCAGGCTTGAGGAAAGGTTTTATTTGTGTTATGTAACAGGCAGGCTGTTTGTTTGCTTGGCTTGAGGTAAGCTTTGGTTTGTGTTATGTAACAGGCAGGTTGTTTGTTTGCTTGGCTTGAGGCAAGCTTTGGTTTGTGTTATGTAACAGGCAGACTGTTTGTTTGCTTGGCTTGAAGGTTATATTTTTCTATGTGTGTTCTTTGTATCCTGCCCCCCTTTGAACTGTTCTGATACTCTTTGTTTTATATCTTTATCTCTAAGCCTGCCTGTAAGCCTCTACTTCTCTCTCTTTCTCTCTCCACAGCAAAGTATATTTAATTACTTAGACTGTCCTTTTCTGAAAAGGTTTTTGGCTGGGAAATGATGAAACATCTTTTACAAGTTGGCTTGCATTTTGTCTTTCCTCTGCATATCTTCTTACCTCCAGATTTTCTGCATTGCTTTTGTGTACTTGTTGACAGCTTTATGACAGTTCTTTTGGGCAGTTCTGCACTTGTGACTTAGTTTGCCTCTTTGACAATTTGGTTTGCTTCTTTGGACAGTTTTGACAGTTTAGTTGACATTTTGGACGTGGGCAACTTGTTTTTCAGTTTGAACTTTGTAATTGTTTGGCATATTCAATTTGTCCATGTGCAGTTTGTTTGAATTTGTGCAGCTTTGTATTTGATTAATTCATGCTTGCAAACATTTAATTTCCCTCTTTGTGAACCAAGAAGAGACATCTTCTTCTTGAGAATGCTTTTTTTTTTCAAATTCATCTGTTTTGACTTTTTTCTTCTCTTTTTGCAGGTAAATATCAGTTGAGCAAAGAATGCAACAGTAGAAGATGAAGACTTCAAGAAAATTAGGATATAGATTTAATTTATTTTTAATCATTGTAATAAATGTCATTGTAACACTGTAAATAAATTTACCGTATCAAATAAACATTTGTAACATCAATTGAAAATGAATAAAAAAATCCTTTGTCAGTTAAATCTTTAATTCTTCTACATTTGTTTATCTAATCACTTAAATCTCTTGAGTTATAATAATTGGAAATTATCCCAATAATCTTAACTTAGAAATTATAAATAATCAACAAACGTCTGGCGTTCCAAAATAACCAAAAGCATTGCACAGTTAAACAAACAGACGTCCACACGCCTTTTACCTCACTGATCAAACTAAAACTTCAACTTTCAATCAGAAGCCTCAACTGCTATCCCATATGTTTAGACCTTGAGAAATAAACAGAAATCTTGAGCAAGTGTCAAAGCAGTGTGACAGTCAATTTAGACACTGTGGATTCAAATTCTTCTAAGAATGCGCGTGCAAACCCTAATTCTTGATTTATTATCAAAGAAGCATCTGCTTGATCAAACCCTGAGCCAAACTCAACCAAATCACTAAAAACCCTAATAATCTGCTTGGACTGATTCAAAAGTTAATGGAAACCCTAATTTTGTCTGACTGATGAGAAAAGTCTGTTTGACCGATTCTTAAGCCAATCTGAAAAAATCAGGAAAAAGCCCGAAGCTGTGATTTCTTGTGAAAAAGAGAGGGCAAATTTTGGGGTACAACACTAACAAAAATATTAAGTTACCTTCGACCCCCATTATGGAGGATGATGGATATAAAGGTTTAGAACCTTACATCGATGACGACCTCTATGAATGTTTATCGCTTACTCCCGATCCCATGCCTTGCCCTTTGAAACCATCTTTAGAACTGAAGGAACTTCCCAAGAACCTTAGATACGAATTCTTAGATAAAGAGATGAATCGTCATGTTATAGTTAATGTTATTTTAAGTCAAGACGAGACAGCTCAACTCTTAGAGATCTTACAAAAATATCCCTCAGCTTTAGGGTATAACATCTCTGATTTAAAAGGAATAAGTCCATCGGTGTGCATGCATCGGATCTTGTTAGAGGAAAACTCAAAACCCTCAAGAGAACATCAAAGAAGAATAAACCCTATAATGATCGATGTTGTTAAAAGAGAAGTTCTTAAGTTACTAGAGGCTGGTATAATTTACCATATATCAGATAGTAATTGGGTGAGCCATGTGCATGTGGTGCCAAAGAAAGGAGGCATCACAGTCATAGAAAATGATAAAGGTGAGCATATTGCTAAACAAACAGAAGGAGGTTGGTAAATGTGTATAGATTATAGAAAATTAAACAAAGCAACCAGGAAGGATCATTTCCCTCTTCCATTTATAGATCAAATGCTCGAACTTCTAGCCAGACACTCGCACTTTTGTTATCTAGATGGATACTCAGGATTTTTCCAAATACCTATTCACCCTGAGGATCAAGAGAAAACAACCTTCACCTGTCCTTATGGAACGTTCGCCTATAGACGAATGCCCTTCGGACTCTGTAATTCCCTTGCCACTTTTCAACGTTGTATGATGTCTATATTTTCAGATTACCTAGATGGAATAATGGAAGTTTTCATGGACGATTTCTCGGTGTGTGGATTCAATTTTAAAGATTGTCTCTCCAACCTTGAAAAAATCCTTGAAAGATGCGTAGAGGTGAACCTAGTGCTAAACTGGTAAAAATGCCATTTTATGGTTAATGAAGGTTTAGTATTAGGACACATTGTCTCCGAAAGAGGAATTGAGGTCGATAGAGCCAAAATTGAAGTTATAGAAAACCTCATCCCACCTAAAACCATTAGGGAGATTAGAAGTTTTCTTGGACATGCTGGTTTTTATCGGTGTTTTACAAAATACTTCTCTAAAATAACAAAACCTTTGACTAATCTTATAATGAAGGATGTTGAATTTGTTTTCGATAAGAAATGTCTCGAAGCTTTTAAATTTTTGAAACAAGCATTGATTTCAGCTCCGATCATGCAACCCCCAGATTGGACACAACCTTTTGAAATCATGTGCGATGCCAGCGATTATGCAGTTGGTGCTGTTCTAGGACAACGAAAAGACAAGAAATTACATGTTATATATTATGCTAGTAGAACCCTAGATACCTCCCAGCTCAACTATGCAACAACAGAGAAAGAATTACTGGCAGTAATTTTTGCGATAGATAAGTTTAGATCCTACCTAGTTGGAGAAAAGATCATTGTTTACACTGATCATGCTGCCATATGTTATCTATTAAATAAAAAGGACGCTCAACCTAGATTACTTAGATGAATCCTACTACTCCAAGAGTTTGATCTAGACATTAAGGATAAGAAAGGCACAGAAAATGTCGTCGCTGACCACCTCTCTAGATTAGAACACTTAAAACCTGACTTATTGCCTATAAATGATGATTTCACCTATGACAGACTTATAGCTAAGACTGATGATTTCGAGCCTTACAGAGATAAAGATTTTGAAAAAATTTCAGTAATGAAGAGCGTACCTTGGTACGCTGATTTTGTAAACTACCTAGCTGCAGATATCATACCCCCTGTTGCACCCCAAAATTTGCGCTCTCATTTCTCAAGGAATCACCTTGGATCCTCAAGTTTTCTTCCATCCAATTCCAAGCCTTGAATTATCATTTTTCCAAGAAAATCACTCATAAGGGAAAAATGGTAATTTGCACACTAAAAAGTCAAACTTTGACTTTTGGATCAATATCAAATCTCAAGAATCATATTTCATCAAAACATGTTGGAATATGAAGTTTGTTTCATTAAGAAGTTCAAAAGTCAAATTTACTATGGAAAAGCCAAATTTCTAAATACTAGGGATTTTTTCTAAGTATTTAAGAAAAAATGACACTTCAGAACTTCTGAGCCAGTCTCCAGGCAGGAGCAGTCAGAAGATGTAAACATGGTTCAGCACATAGTCTCCAGTCAGAACATGGCTCTTCAGCATCTACGCAAGTTCAGTCAGAGTTTGCTAGGGTAATGCAAAGAAGGTTCAGGGGCGTGCTGCAAGCTTTCTAGAAAGTCTGAAAGCTCCTTCAGAACATGATGGAGCCAGAAGGTACAAAGATCAGAGGATGGATGCTACGCTGAAGTAAAACTTCTGATCTAGAACAAAGCCTTGGTGTAGAGTATCACGTTGCAGGATTTTTGGTTGTGACAAGTCTCATCATCATTTAATGCTCATTTAATGCTCACAACCACCTTCTGAGTCTTTATCCAAAGGATTCTCACCACGTGTACCTCTACTGTCTTGGGTTAGCAACTTTGATACTAAGCTCATGCTTTGCTTTTTGCTTTTCCTTAATTCCTGCTGACAACCTCCATGCTTGCTTCAAAAACAAGACAACGCTTCAGCACATAGAGGCTATTTCAACACTTTGGTCATAACTTGACCAAATCCCAAAACCTTGCTTATACAACTTGTTGCAGACCTATGACCAACAACTAGCTCAGCCTACGCCTGCATCTCATGATTACACCAAACTAGCATACAAAAATTATGATGAAAAATCAAAGAAACAGGATGCCAAAACAGGTTCAAACCCTATTTGTTTTCCCCCCCAAATATCACAACAAATTCATCTATAAATACTTGACTCCATCACACGTTCAAAGGGGCTTTTTAGGGGGACGAGAGGCTAAATGGGGGCTGGTTTTTGAAGAGGGAGATTGCCCAAAAAAGAGAGAAAAGGAAGTGGTGAAACCTTCATAAAAATCCAGATTTCTCATACAGAAACAAACCTTTGTTATTCCTTTTGAATAAAAAAGCTTGACGTTTCCTCTTCCATTACTCCTGCTGATTCCAGAAAAATCCAAAGGCAGCCACTCAAAGTTCCAACCACGTTCCAGGATCCAGGTAAGTCTTTCTGACTTTGCTTATTTTTCATTCTGAGCATCATTAGCATGTAAATATCATAGTATTAACGTTGTACATATCATTGTATGAATAGAAAAACTATGGTCAGAATTTCTAGAATAATGTTAGGCTCAGACTTAGGATTGGAACTTCTATGATTTGTTGTGTTGTGATCATTCTGATTTGCTGAACTGAATAAATTGTTGTTATGCTGATTAAGAGCTGAAATGTAACACAGAACTTCTGTTTTTCACTCATCATTTTAACACACAGAACTTCTAGGATTTTCTCACTATTTAAGCACGCAGAACTTCTGAGTTCTCTTCACTGTCTTAACACACAGAACTTCCATGATTTTTCTCACTGTTAACACAACACTGAACTTCTAATGTTCTCTTACAATCTTAACACAGCACAAAACTTCTAAGTTCTCCTTACATGTCAAATACACTGAACTATTGACGTTTGCTCACTGTTTCAATGTAATACAAAACTTCAGACTTTTGGTTCACTGGTTGAACACCATCCAGAACCTCTATTTTCCCTCTAACGTTTTTTGCAGGACTTCAGAAGGTATCAATCCAAAACCTCTGTTCCCTTTCCCTCTGACGTTTTTGCAGGACTTTAGAGTGTACGCATCCAGAACTTCTGACTCCACTGATGTTTCCTGCTGAGTCATGCGTCTGGCTTTAGAACTTCTGATCCTTGTTTCTTTGTTTGCAGCAACACGCCATTTCTATTTTTGTATTTATTTTCCTTTTCATTTCATTTTATTAACATAAAAAACATAAAAATATTTTCTTTTATTTATTTCCTTAAGACAAAAACATTTTTTAAACAAGTCCATTTATTTCTTATATTATACATTTCAATATGGTTGTAATAATAACTTGGGACTTATTTTTACTTACAATCCCCATTCATACATATGTACCCCCATCCCCTAAATATTATAATAGCGTAGAATTTCATTTTTCGCAATTTTTACTGTTTTCATATACTGTATAGTAATTAGGCGTGTATGGCAAGAGATAAAATCAACAAGTAGACCACTAAAAATCAAAGACAAATGCATGCAATCAAATACACTTTCACACATGCACCCTTAGGGTAATCTCCACTTGTTGCCTAAAAAATAGCCATGTTATGCATGTGGGACGTCTTAGCACAAACAATTGAAATACAAGATCATAGCCCCTCGATGACGCTATCAAAGTTACCTTTCAAAATGATCTTAGTCCCTAAAAGAAAAGTGCTAAGTCATCTCACAACATTGCTATCATGGTCATACGATGACCCAACGCCCGTCCCTTCACATCCAACGATGGGGCTTCTTACAAAATCATTGGTAAGATAGCAACATCTAAAGGAGGAGGAAAAGCACATCTAAGACCTTTTGAGTAGGTAGATTCGATCCTAGTTACTCGCTTGCTCACAACAAAAATGTTTTTATACACCTACACTTCCATTTTGAAACATTTTCGAAACAAACACTTTGTATGCGTTCTTATAGAAACGAGAATCATTACGAAGTTCCATTTTCAAAATCACTTTCAAAAAAAACATCTCACAAACATCTTTGAACTATTTTCGAAACAACACTTTGTATGCGTTCTTATACAGACGAGAATCATTACAAAATTATATTTTCAAAATACTTTCAAAACCCACATCACAAGCACACATTCAAACAAAAGCAATTGATCTAGCGAGTAACTAAGAGCCCATGGAAAACCATGGATGAAAAGGGTGCTAATACCTTCCCTTTTCATAATCTACTACCCAAACTCAAGAAAACATCTCGAAAGGTCTTTCCTGTGCTTTTTCACCTTTCCTTATTGGATAAAAGAAAAGTTGGTGGCGACTCTTGCTAAACCGCAAAATTTGTGAACACAAACGCAAAACACCTCAAGTCAGTTCTCCTACCGCATCACACCCCCTGATCTAAATTACCAACAAAAAAAGAAGTTATTCAAAGATGTTAAACATTTCTACTGGGATGAACCGCTCCTATTCAAGAGAGGAATAGATAATATTTTCAGGCGTTGCATCCCAGAAGAGAAAATAAAAGACATCATCAGACACTGTCATTCTGCACCTTATGGTGGACATGCAGGTATATCTAAAACGCACGCCAAGATTCTTCAAGCAGGCCTCTATTAGCCAACTTTATGGCGCGATGTTCATGCCTACATTGTCAAGTGCGATCAATGCCAACGCACTGGGAACATATCGAGACGTGACGAGATGCAAATGAGGAATATCCGGGAAGTTGAACTCTTTTATGTTTGGGGTATAGACATTATAGAACCATTTCCACCTTCAATGGGAAATAGGTACATTTTGGTAGTTGTGGACTACGTGTCTAAATGGATTGAAGCTACTGCATCACCCACAAACGACACAAGAGTGGTAGTCAAGTTATTTAAGAATATCATTTTTCCGAGGTTTGGAACACCCCGTCTCGTTATAAGTGATGGAGGATCACATTTCATATCCATAATCTTTGATAAGCTCTTGAGTAAGTATGGAGTAAAGCACATAGTAGAAACACCTTATCACCCACAGACTAACGGCCAAGTAGAAGTGTCTAACAGGGAGATTCAACAAATCTTAGAAAAAACCGTTTCAATTTCCAGAAAAGATTGGTCTTAGAAGCTACATGAAGCATTATGGGCCTACATAACAGCTTTTAAAACCCCTATTGGAACAACCCCTTACCAATTAGTCTATGGAAAATCTTGTCATTTACCCTTCGAGTTAGAGCATAAAGCCTATTGGGCCATTAAGACCCTAAATTTGGAATATTTGACTGCTGGTGAAAAGCGCATCCTTGATGGGCTTTTACTGTATAGTCTAAATTATAACTGCAAGTGCACAGCCTATCGAAGTAATATATAAGATTATCGAACCACAGAGACCAATTGTCAATATATCGACTCTATTGTTAAGGTGTTTATCTAAGGCAGATCGGTAAGGGATTGAGTTGAGTACAGGGAAATAAAAGAGAATAAAATTAAAGAGATGAAACAAACGGGATCGAATGTAAATCACGAGATCAGACAGTGTCCTAGCATGCATGTATAGTATTTACTTTTGGGCAATATTTTCCATTTATAGCAAATAACTGTTTAACAGGAACTTGTAGCTTTCGCATACTAAGAACCGAGTTTACACTTTAAATTAAATTCCTTTATTGTCACTTAGAAAGGGTGCCTAACGCGTTAAAGAAGTAAACCTATTTTTAAGAAACAAGTTATTTTGACTTAGTGAAAAAGTGTTTTAATTTGGAAAACTTAACTTAAAGAGATCCTTGGCTTTTGACCAAGAATCATATTTTAATCCCACAAACGCGTCCGCAAATAGTTTCAAAATCGTTTTCTAAAATTATATCAAGTAATCCTACTTAACCAAACGAACTGCTTTCGCTCTTTTCGTTTGGTCAAGAACTAATCTGGCTTAATCTCAAGTATGGACGGCTTTCGATCTTACCCATAAACTTTTAAGCACATTTAAACCAGTATTAAAAACTAAAACATCCCAAAGGTATTTCTATTAGCATGACATGCAGAACATAGTTATGATTCGATCCTTACATTTTAACCCTAATAAATTTAGCTAGACAGGGTAAGCATTTAAAGTCTATAAAACATGTAGACTATGATAAGAGCGTTTAAAGTCTATAAAACGTGTAGACTATGGTAAGAGCGTTTAGAGTCTATAAAACGTGTAGACTATGGTAAGAGCATTTAGAGTCTATAAAACATGTAGACTATGGTAAGAGCATTTAGAGTCTATAAAACGTGTAGGCTATGGTAAGAGCATTTAGAGTCTATAAAACGTGTAGACTATGGTAAGAGCATTTAGAGTCTATAAAACATGTAGACTATGGTAAGAGCATTTAGAGTCTATAAAACGTGTAGACTATGGTAAGAGAATAAAATAAATGAAAGCAATTAAATTAGAACCTTGCTCCAATCGGAGGCTTGAATCTGATACAAGTCGTGGAAATGTAAAAGATAGTATGATAAACTTCAACCAAAGTGCTCCAAACTTGAATACAAACTCGCACACTCAAGTGTGATAACTTCCCGATGTGAGAAGATTATCACTTTACAAAGTAGTAATATATGCCTAAGCAGTAACTTGACTGGATCTAAGTTTGCATCTAAGTTTGGATGAAAACGAAAATGAAATGAACTTGCTATTTATAGAAGATCCTGAAACTTTGTAAAGATGAGCATGCCCCTCAACTCCTTTTGAGCGGGAAATGGTTTGTGAAGGCCGCGGGCGCGGCCACCCTCCCCACGGGCGCGGTGAGTGAAAATGGAGAGATCGTGGGAACGTGGCAGTTGGCCCCTGGGTGAAAGTGCACCATGTCAGCGCGTTCCCTGTAGCCGGCACGGAGCTGGACGCCATGTGTGTATTTTCTTGAAAAAACCCTATTTTTATGGCGTTTTCGCTCGTTTCTTCTCTGAAGGCTCTGAAAGGACTTGTGACCTGAAAACAAAGGAAACAAGGGCATAATACTAAAAAACAATAATAAAACTAAGGAAAACATGTGATATTCGAGTCAGAAACATAGTGCGATTCGGTGTTATCAAATTCTCCCACACTTAAACCTTTGCTTGTCCTCAAGCAAAACTCTCAGAAGTAGTCAAAGGGATACAAGTGTTTTTTCTAGTTATCGAGCTAAAGAAGTAAGGTTCAAGTGAGAGTGTGTTCGACAGGTACCAACTATTTGAACTAAGAACATTGAAGTGACACTTTACCGCAGAATGCGGACATAAACCTTATTCCTACACAAGTCAACTCCTATTACTCCCACTATGCTAAGACTTCTCTTCTAGGTAAGGTCCTTTTCATTCAGGTGTAATCACATTAAGCCCGTTATCCGTACATACTCATAGTGTAGTGATCGGTTAGTGATTCTGATCTTTGTAATGGGATTCTGGTACAAGAATTGGTGTAATCCCGTTATTACCCAATTATAGCTGTGGGGGATCAGATCGTAATCTGCCCTACCGAGTTCAGCACCAGATACCTCTGAACCAGCCATAATGCGTAATGCCTTTTATTATTATTTTTCACTTTTTATTTTTTGTGGATGTTCGTGACCAATGGAATTAAATGATCATGTGAGGATCACCCGATACATGGTCGTAACCATAGATTTTTGCTTATATATATATATATATATATATATATATATATATATATATATATATATATATATATATATATATATATATATATATATTTTCAAGGCAAAAAGATCATTCACTTATTTTCATCGATCCTACACGTAGCGCATGCTTAGGCCAGAGCCGACTACGAGAATAAACTACTTAGGACCCGTTTTGTAAGATTAAAATCATAGCATGGGGAGAATACGGAATTAACTCTAATATTTACAAGGTATATGGTGTAAAAGAAGATGTTGATTTTTCAAAAAGGGTACCTAAGACTAATCACACTCTATCCTAAACCTAAAAACTTTACTTATGGCTCAAAAAACTAAAAACATGTTGTATTCATTTTTAGCAAAAAAATTTCTCAAGGCTAGGAAGTGGTGGAGAACTTAAGGATACACTGCGCAAAATGACTTGTCAATCACATGTATTTTATTTAACGGCTAAACTACTAAAAGGGAAATAACTAAAAGATACTGAAAAATAAAGTACTGAAAAGGGAAATAACGGAAAAAGAAATAACGGAAAGGAAATAAAAGCGATAAAATGCTCCTCTCACACTTGAATGGGACATTGTCCCCAATGTTACAAAACAAGTCTAGGTAGGAGATACCTGGTAAAACTAGTGAGGTCCACTAGTACCCTCGCCATCCTGAGGTGAACGTCCGGAACGGCGGCTACGACAACAGCGGTGGCGATCTCTATCGAGGCTAAACTGTGCCATGCGCTCAGTGAGAGCAGCATGTGTGGCCTCCATTAATTGGAAGTGAGTAGTGAAGCTAGCCTGCTGACGGTGCTGCTGGTTCTGGAAAGCCAATTGACTTTCCATGATGGTAGTCAGAGAGCGGGCATTTTGAATTTGAGACGCCTGCATGAAAGCCGTGTTGTCGGCAACCTGTTGCTGGATCGTAGAAAGAAGGGCATCACGCCTCTCCTCTCTAGCCATATGCACTCTCCATATGTCCTCAGTGACATGGAAGCTCGGGAGGGTACCTGCAGGAGGGTTAGAAGAAGATGGTGCAGTGTGTGATGGTGTAAATCGAGGAGGTGACTCTGTTTGAAAGTCATACTCGGCATCAGTGTTGTTCCCCTCCTATAAAGAAACATTCGGAGGTAACAGACCAGTGAAAGCGGGAGCGCTTAAATCATAGGTCCAGTTACGCTCCAATCTAACATCGGTGTGACGGGTACAGGGGAGGACAACACTTGGTACAGCAGCATTACCAATCATAAGGTAATAGCCACCTTCCCTTCTCGCTTTGCAAAGGCGTATATCTTTCAAAAATTTCAGGCCTGCAGTACGAGGAGGAAGTGGCTCTAAAGTAGCAAGATCGGTGGCCAAGCCAAGGGCACGAGCGATAGTAGTAACCAGGCCACCAAAAGAAATCGGTGCCCCCTTTTTTCAGACATAGCTCATGTGAGCAATCATAAAGGGCACCGGGTTAATTTTGGTGTCGGTGAGACATGCTTGCATAATAATTAACTCTTTAGCATTCACCTTGTTTGGGTTTTCTCGAGCAAATATGGTGGATGCTAAAAGGTATCAGAAGACACGGATGGCCGGATTATGGACACTCGAGGCTAGCAGGCCATCAAAAGAATTTTCTTCTTGGTTTGTAAGTTTTTGCCAGAAAGCATAGCCAGCGATTGTCCATTCCGTATCCAAGGGTGCTTCACAAATAGCACCTTCCCCAAAAGGCATCCCTAACAACTCAGCTAAATCGTCGATGGAGTAACTATATTGACGGTTAAACATTCTAAATTGTACCCCACCTACGGTACTAGCAGTGTTAGGTGTGACATTATAAATAAGTGAACTTAAAAACTCATATGTCAACCTTGGGTAGGTAGGTTCTTTTGCAGAGAAAATATTATGCATGCCTATTTTATCTAATAAATGAAAAACACTACGATAAATACCTAAAGTGTATAGACAGTCTTCGACAATATACCTGGTTGAGTAAATTGCCATAGATTGTAGCTTTTCGAACAGCTTCCTTTGTGTGGATCCCGGTTTGCCGCTTCGAAGAACATACCCATTAAAGTCCATTTTGATTGTTTTGGAAGGAAGAAAATAGTGACTTTTATAGATTTGGAAGGTTTGTAGTGGGAAAAGAAATATAATAGAGAATTAGTTGAAGTGGAGAAATTATGGAAGGTAGGGTATGAAAATGTGGGTAAAATGAGGAAGAAAATGGGGTTTAAATAGGAAAAAATGGAGTAAATGGTGAGTTTTCCGAAAAGTAGTCGTTTATTACCATTGGAGGTCCGCGGGCGCGGTCCCTCCCTCCGCGGGCGCGGCCTGTTGAATTTCTAGCTGGGCCGGATTTTGTTCTTAGGGCAATTGAGCTTCAAAAATGGTGGCTTACTCTTGTCACTTGGGGTGTACCTAGCGTTTTAAGGTGAAAATATATATTATTTTTTTTGTAAAATATATGTGTATATCATACACATACATTTTATTTTCTAATTTTTGAAAAATAAAATAAAACAAGTTAAGAGAAAATAAAATAAACACACAATATATATGTAAATATAAGTGAGTACGAAGTGCAACTGAACTGAAAAACAGATAAAGTAAGTCTGAGAAATAAAATAAAAATAGTATAATAATAATAATAGCAATGGTGGAAGTCTCGTGATCAGATATCAGCAAAGTCACGTCCTCGCAGCTCAGCCACCTGGCGTCTGAGCTCAGCAATCTCGTGTGTCAAATCGTTGATCTCGCCAGCATATGTGGCACCATCTAGCTCTACCTGTAGGGTGAGATCAGCCACCTCCTGGCGAAGTGTAGCCATCTCAGCTCTCATGGCTGCCATCTCAGCTCTCATGTCGGGCTCCTGTATGGTCAAGTTATTAGTATAAACAACGGTATGCTCAACCACAGGTGCAGGCGTGTACTTTGGAGTAGGATTCTCTGTAACCGGATCCTCAGTGATCGGATCGTCTGACTCTGGCTCTGACTCTGGTGAATACTCTAGCTCTGGCAGGTCAGTGATGTTTATAACTGTCTCTCCTGAACCCTCTAAAGTGTAGTTCCAGTTTGCCCGGTTGGAGACGCAGGTCATCTATGGATCAGGAAGGGTGAAATAGTAGACAGTCTGCTCGTCAATAAGGAGCCTGTAATGATATGGATGAAAAGAAGCTCAGTGCATAAGGCCATGGTCTAAGCAGAAGTCAATGTCGATGTGTGTACTACCACAGTATGGTGTTAGGCGGAGTAACTGGCTATCCAAGCCCAGAGCAGATGCAATCAGCATCACATTCCCACCAGCGTGCAAGTATCCCTCAGAGGATGATGCATCCATATCTAGACTTTCTATCAAGAAAGCTCCACTCGCAATGGGACGCGACTGACTAGCGCAGTATAAAAATAGTATCTCCTCTGCAGTCACTAAATGATCGCAATAGCTCCTCCCGAAGAAGGTATGACAAAGAATCATCTCAAAGTACCTGAAAGCTGGGTTATGAATCCTCTTAGACAGTTGCTCAGATGGGTCGAGGCTGCCCCTGTCGGTAATAGCTCTCCAGAATCTGTCTATATCACTGCTCATGAAATACCCTAGAGGAAGCTCAGGGATGGCAGTAAGTGCAGTCTCGAATCTAAGCAGATCTCTAAACTGTTTCAAAGTAAAAGCATACTCTGCTCCGAACATGCGAAAACTAATCCGCCCACGGTCCTCTCTGGTGCCAACATAGGGCTCAAACTCCAGTGAGCTGAGGAACTCCAAGGTGAGGTTCCTGTAGGTCACGTGGATCTCGTCAGCATATGCATCCCAATTGACCTGATGGCACAGATAACGGATACTGGCCTCAATGCCTAGTGCATCCATGCAAGCAGAATCAGGGTATCTAGTCGGAAGCATCGGTCGAGCAGACAGTGTAGCAAATCGCTCCCTCTGAGCGTCGTCTCTGAAGATGACATCGAGTGCATCAACGAAATCCATCTGAAAAAGGTGATATAAGAGCACTTGGTCCTGAAAAAGATAGATGAGTCAGTCCAAAATTACAAATTTAATTACATAAAAGAAAAATCAAAATTTAAAAATTAAAAATAAAGAAAAAAGATCGTGGGTTGCCTCCCACGCAACGCTTTGTTTAACGTCGTTAGCTTGACGATAAGATCTTACTTTTCACGTTGGGATTGGTGGGTCTATTAGAGTCTGACTAGAGTAGCCAATAGGCAGGTCACCTCCTCTATACAACTTCAGTCGTTGTCCATTTACCACGAAAGGAGCGCTTGAGTTATTCTTGATTTCTACAGCTCCTGATACTAACACTTTTGATACCTCGAATGGACCTGTCCATCTTGAATGTAGCTTGCCAGGAAAAATTCGTAATCTGGAATTAAACAGAAGAACGGGATCGCCTACATTGAATTCTTTCTTAGTAATTTTCTTGGCGTGCCATATCTTTGTTCTTTCTTTATAGATGATGGCATTCTCATAAGCATTTAGGCAGAGTTCTTCCAACTTATGTATGTCCAGAATTCGTTTCTCTCCAGCTCTTAGGTAGTCTAAATTCAAGGATTTTATAGCCCAATAGGCTTTATGTTCTAACTCGAAAGGTAAGTGGCAGGATTTTCCATAGACCAATTGATATGGGGTAGTTCCAATAGGGGTTTTGTAAGCTGTTCTATAGGCCCAAAATGCATCTTTCAGCTTTCCGGACCAATCCTTTCTGGATATTGACACGGTTTTTTCTAGGATTTGCTTGATTTCCCTATTCGGTACATCCAGTTGGCCACTGGTTTAAGGGTGATATGGTGTTGCTAATCTATGTTTGACTCCGTATTTGTTTAAAAGTTTATTGAATATCTTGGATATAAAGTGAGATCCTCCATCACTTATGACTAGACGGGGTGTTCCAAATCTAGGGAATATGATGTTCTTGAACAATTTGATCACTACTCTCGTGTCGTTTGTGGGGGCCGCTATTGCTTCTATCCACTTAGACACATAGTCAACTGCCACAAGAATATATTTATTTCCCATTGATGATGGAAAAGGCCCCATGAAATCTATACCCCATACGTCAAAGAGTTCTACCTCTTGAATATTTCTTAATGGCATTTTGTCACGCCTTGAAATGTTCCCAGTGCGTTGACACCGGTCACACTTGGTGATGTAAGTGTGGACATCTCGCCATAAATTTGGCCAGTAAAGGCCTGCTTGAAAGATTTTGGCACATGTCTTTGATGTGCTTGCGTGTCCACCATAAGGCGCGGCATGACAATGTTTGATGACGCTTTCCACTTCCTCCTCTGGAACACATCGTCTAAAGATGTTGTCTATTCCTCTTTTGAACAAGAGTGGTTCGTCCAAATAAAAGCTTTTGATGTCATTGAAGAAAATTTTCTTTTGTTGAAAACTTAAGTCTGGGGGTATGATGTCATCAGCTAGATAGTTCACAATGTCTGCGTACCAAGGTACGTTTCTTATCATTGAGACTTTTTCCGGTTTAAATTCTTTATAGGTTTCAGAGTCATCCTCGCTCATTGTGTTTATCCTAGCTATCAGTCCATCGTAAGTGAAGTGATCGTCTATTGGTATTAGATCTGGTTTTAAATGTTCTAGCCTAGATAGATGATCGGCTACTAAATTCTCAGTGCCTCTCTTATCCTTAATGTCTAAGTCAAATTCTTGGAGTAAGAGAATCCACCTGAGCAATCTCGACTTAGCGTCTTTTTTATTTAACAGATATCAGATTGTTGCGTGATCAGTATAAACTACAATCTTAGCTCCTAATAAATAAGATCGGAACTTATCGATTGTGAATACTACAACTAGAAATTCCTTCTCTGTAGTTGTGTAGTTAAGTTGGGTGGTATCTAGGGTTCTACTGGCATAGTAAATGACATGTAATTTCTTGTCTTTTCTTTGCCCTAAGATAGCCCCAACTGCATAGTCACTAGCATCGCACATGATTTCAAATGGTTGCTCCCAGTCAGGGGGTTGAATGACAGGAGCTGAAATCAGCGCTTGTTTTAGAATGTTGAAGGCTTCAAGACACTTCTCATTAAAGTCAAATTCAGCATCTTTCATAAGAAGGTTAGTTAAGGGTTTTGTTATTTTGGAGAAGTCTTTTATAAAGCATCGATAGAATCCAGTATGTCCTAGAAAACTTTGTACTTCCCTAACGGTTTTAGGTGGGTTGAGGTTCTCTATAACTTCTATTTTGGCTTTGTCAACTTCTATCCCTCTCTCGGAGATGATATGCCCTAAAACTATTCCTTCGTTGACCATAAAGTGACACTTCTCCCAATTCAATACAAGGTTCACTTCCACACATCTTTCTAATATTTTCTCAAGGTTCGAGAGACAATTTTTGAAATCGAGTCCACATACAGAAAAATCATCCAAGAATACTTCCATAATTCCGTCGAGATAGTCTGCGAAAATGGACATCATACAACGTTGGAAGGTGGCAGGTGCATTACAGAGTCCAAAGGGCATCCGCCTATAGGCAAACGTTCCATAAGGACAGGTGAATGTAGTTTTTTCTTATTCCTCTGGGTGAATAGGGATTTGGAAAAATCCGGAATATCCATCTAGATAACAGAAATACGAATGCCTAGCTAGACGTTCGAGCATCTGATCTATAAATGGAAGTGGAAAATGATCTTTCCTAGTCGCCTTATTTAGCTTTCTGTAATCGATGCACATACACCATCCTCCTTCTGTTCGTTTTGCTACTTTGTCTCCCTTGTCATTTTCAACAACCGTGATGCCTCCTTTCTTCGGAACCACATGTACAATACTTACCCACTCACTATCTGATATTTGATATATTATACCAGCTTCAAGTAACTTAATAACTTCTTTCTTACCTACATCACTCATAATAGGATATATTCTTCTCTGATGCTCTCTAGAGGGTTTCGAATTTTCTTCTAGCATGATCCGATGCATGCATACGGACGGGCTTATCCCTTTCAAGTCAGAGATTTTATATCCTAATGTTGAAGGGTATCTTCGCAAGGTATCTAAGAGTTGATTTGTTTCGTTTTGGCCTAGAGTGGCGTTAATTATAACTGGGCGATTCATCTCTTCGTCCAAAAACTCATATCTTAGATTCTTGGTTAGTTCTTTGAGTTCTAGAGATGGCTTTTTAAGACACGGCATAGGATCAGGTGTAAGAGCTAAACATTTAAAGAGGTTGTCATCAATGTAAGGTTCTTTATATCCATCATCCTCTAGAATGGGTGTTGGTGGTAGTTTAATTAAGGATTCATCTTGCTCAAGTTTGTTTACGCATTTATCAATGATGTCGATTGCATAACATGCATCTCCTATCACAGGTGCCATAAGGAATTTAGAGAGGATAAATTCTATATTTTCATCTCCTACTTCGAAGGTAAGTTTTCCTTTCTTAACATCGATTATAGCTCCGGCGGTTGACAAGAATGGTCTTCCTAAGAGAATTGGGATTTCGTCATTTTCTTTAATATCCATTACCACGAAATCAGTTGGGATATACAACTGACCTATTCTAACTGGTATATCCTCTAATATCCCTGTGGGGTACTTGACAGATCTATCAGCTAGTTGTAAAGACATTTTGGTTGGTTGTAGTTCTCCTAAGTTTAACATCTTGCAGACTGCCAAAGGCATTAAGCTTACGCTTGCTCCTAGGTCTAAGAAGGCTTTTTCGATCATATGATTTCCTAGGATGCAAGGAATAGAAAAACTTCCAGGATCTTTGTCCTTTTTTGCAAGTTTATTTTTAGAGATGGAATGACATTCTAGGGGTTTAGGATCGTCGAGTCTGCATTTATTTTACAGGATGTCTTTTAAGAATTTAGCATATGATGGTATTTGGGTAATCGCTTCGGTAAAGGGAATCTCTACATGGAGTTTCTCTATTACTTTGATGAATTTTTGGTATTGGTTTTCTATCTTGGTTTGTTTAAGTCTTTGTGGGTATGGTATTGGAGGTTTATAGGGTGGAGGTGGTGTATAAGTTTTATCTTTTGATTCTTCCACCTGGTTCTGTTGGGTTCTTGGTTCCTCTGGTTTCTCTACTTGGTCCTCAGGTATGCTATCTTTTTTTTTGTTTTTCGGGTACACACATCGTTGGAAGTTTCGGTCCATTGTAAGCGGTTCCACTTCTTAGAGTGATAGCATTCACTTGTCCTTTAGGATTACGTTGAGTTTGTCCAGGGAATTGTCCTCCAGGTGTGGTTTGTGTGGCTTGTGTTTGAGCTACTTGCAAGATCTGAGTCTCGAGCATCTTATGATGGGTCATCATTTGGTCAAACTTAGTTGCTAGTTGTGTAACTAGTTCGTTTGTATGGGTGTTTTGGTTCATAAATTCTTTGTTTTGCTGAGTCTGGGTTGCGATAAAAGTATCTAGGGTTTCCCTAAGATTTGGTCTTGTTGGCACAGTTTTCATAGGTTGGTTTGATTTTTGAGGTTAAAAACCTTGCGGTCTGGGTGTTCCAGGATGTTGGATTGGATTGTTGTTTTTATAGGAAAAATTCGGGTGATTCCTCCATCCAGGGTTATAGGTGTTCGAGAACGGGTTTCCTTGGGTGTAATTGACTTTTTCTGAGCTAGACTCATTCAACAGGTAACAATCTGAAGTTGGATGTCCTTGGGTTCCACAGAGTTCGCATTCCGAGTGGAGTGCAGCTACTGTGGAAGGGTTTTGGGATATGTTATCTACTCTTAAGGCTAGGGCGTCCATTTTAGCTTGCATCATGTTCATGCTACTTATCTCATGCACCCCTCCTTGGGTCTCCTTCTTCTCCACTGTCGCTCGTTCTGCCCCCCATTAGTAATGGTTTTGGGTCATATCTTCGATCAGGGCATAAGCTTCAGGGTAAGGTTTGTTCATCAGCGCACCACCTGCGGCGGCATCGATAGACATTTTGGTATTATAATGGAGTCCATTATAGAAGGTGTGAATGATCAACCATTTCTCTAGGCCATGGTGTGGACAAGCTCTTAAAAGGTCTTTATATCTTTCCCAAGCTTCAAATAGAGATTCTCCCTGGTTTTGGGTGAATCTAGTGATCAGGTTTCTAAGAATAGCGGTTTTGCTAGAGGGAAAATACCTGGCAAGGAACACTCTTCTAAGGTCCTCCCAAGTTGTTATCGAATTAGAAGGGAGGGAATCTAACCAATCGTGAGCTTTCCCTCTTAGAGAGAATGGAAACAATCTTAGGCGTATTGCTTCAGATGTGGCACGATTTGCTTTGAGGGTGTCGGCTAATTGGATAAATTCCTTCAAGTGTTGATTCGGGTTCTCGGTAGCGAGACCAGCGAATTGGTTTTGTTGAACTAATTGTAATAGCGAGGGTTTTAGTTCGAAGTTGTTAGTTGTTATAACTGGATTTACTATACTAGAACTAGGTTCCACGTTATATGGTTGGGAAAATTCCTTAAGAGGTCCTTGATTACGGTCCTCGGCCATAGCTTTCTTCAACTTTCGTATAAAGAGACGGGCTCGAGCGAAACATTCAGGTTCTACTAAAGGATCTATTAGGTTACCGGTGCTACGATTTCTACGCATCTACCAGCTAAATAAGTAGCCTTAGTCTAAACGGGATAACAAAAAGGGAACGAAATTTGGCAAAGTTGGTCCCCGGAAACGGCGCCAAAAACTTGATGGGCTTTTACTGTATAGTCTAAATTATAACTGCAAGTGCACAGCCTATCGAAGTAATATATAAGATTATCGAACCACAGAGACCAATTGTCAATCTATCGACTCTATTGTTAAAGTGTTTATCTAAGGCATATCAGTAAGGGATTGAGTTCAGTACATGGAAATAAAAGCGAATAAAATTAAAGAGATAAAACAAATGGGATCGAATGTAAATCACGAGATCAGACAGTGTCCTAGCATGCATGTATAGTATTTACTTTTGGGCAATATTTTCCATTTATAGCAAAGAACTGTTTAACAGGAACTTGTAGCTTTCGCATACTAAGAACCGAGTTTACTCTTTAAATTAAATTCCTTCATTATCACTTATAAAGGGTGCCTAACGCGTTAAAGAAGTAAACCTATTTTTAAGAAATAAGTTATTTTGACTTAGTGAAAAAGTGTTTTAATTTGGAAAACTTAACTTAAAGAGATCATTGGCTTTTGACCAAGAATCAGATTTTAATCCCACAAATGCGTTCGCAAATAGTTTCAAAATCATTTTCTAAAATTATATCAAGTAATCCTACTTAACCAAATGAACTGCTTTCGCTCTTTTCGTTTGGTCAAGAACTAATCTGGCTTAATCTCAAGTATGGACGGCTTTCGATCTTACCCATAAACTTTTAAGCACATTTAAACCAGTATTAAAAACTAAAATATCCCAAAGGTATTTCTATTAGCATGGCATGCAGAACATAGTTATGATTCGATCCTTACATTCTAACCCTAATAAATTTAGCTAGACATGGTAAGCATTTAAAGTCTATAAAACATGTAGACTATGATAAGAGCGTTTAAAGTCTATAAAACGTGTAGACTATGGTAAGAGCGTTTAGAGTCTATAAAACGTGTAGACTATGGTAAGAGCATTTAGAGTTTATAAAACATGTAGACTATGGTAAGAGCATTTAGAGTCTATAAAACGTGTAGACTATGGTAAGAGAATTTAGAGTCTATAAAACGTGTAGGCTATGGTAAGAGCATTTAGAGTCTATAAAACATGTAGACTATGGTAAGAGCATTTAGAGTCTATAAAAAGTGTAGACTATGGTAAAAGCATAAAATAAATGAAAGCAATTAAATTAGAACCTTGCTCCAATCGGTGGCTTGAATCTGATACAAGTCGTGGAAATGTAAAAGATAGTATGATAAACTTCAACCAAAGTGCTCCAAACTTGAATACAAACTCGCACACTCAAGTGTGATAACTTCCCGATGTGAGAAGATTATCACTTTACAAAGTAGTAATATATGCCTAAGCAGTAACTTGACTGGATCTATGTTTGCATCTATGTTTGGATGAAAACGAAAATGAAATGAACTTGCTATTTATAGAAGATCCTGAAACTCTGTAAAGACGAGCATGCCCCTCAACTCCTTCTGAGCGGGAAATGGTTTGTGATGGCCGCGGGCGCGGCCACCCTCCCCGCGGGCGCGGTGAGTGAAAATGGAGAGATCGTGGGAACGTGGCAGTTGGCCCCTGGGTGAAAGTGCGCCATGTCAGTGCGTTCCCTGTAGCCGGCGCGGAGCTGGACGCCATGTGTGTATTTTCTTGAAAAAACCCTATTTTTCTGGCGTTTTCGCTCGTTTCTTCTGTGAAGGCTCTGAAAGGACATGTGACCTGAAAACAAAGGAAACAAGGGCATAATACTAGGAAAACAATAATAAAACTAAGGAAAACATGTGATATTCGAGTCAGAAACATAGTGCGATTCAGTGTTATCAATCCTTGACATTCATAAATTGGAGGAATTCCGTCAGTCTGCCTTTGAGAATGCTATAATATATAAAGAAAGAACCAAAACTTGGCATGACAAGAGAATTGTAAAGAAAGATTTCAATATAGGCGACCTTGTTCTCCTTTTCAATTCCAGGTTGCGACTTTTTCCTGGCAAGCTACGTTCAAGATGGACTGGTCTTTTTGAGGTCTCTAGAATCCTAAGATCTGGAGCAGTCGAGATCAAGAACAATTCTTCTAGCCCATTCATCGTCAATGGGCAGAGGTTGAAGCACTACGAAGGAGGTGAAATTCCCACCAACTACTCCAGACACACTTTGATTGATCCACCAGTACCAGTTTCCGATATATGAAGCTTACTCGTCAAGCTAACGACGTTAAACAAGCGCTACATGGGAGGCAACCCATGAGTTTATTTTTATTTTTTTGCATTTATTTACTTTTTACTTTATCAAATTTTATTTTTACCTTTATACTAACAGTTGCAAAATTTATGATTTCAGGCATTACCTGCTAGCCGTCTTTGCTAACTGCATTTTTCAGGATGGAGCATTTCGATGACATGCATGTTTCCTTCCGAGATGACACTCAGAGGCAATGCTATACGGTCCTTTCACAGCGACCCGTGGCACCGACCAGATATCCAGACCAGATTTGCATGGAAGCTCTTGGCTTTGAAGCCAGTATCAAGTATCTATGCAACCAGCTAAAGTGGGACGAGTATGCAGATGACCTAACTGTGACCTACAGGAACCTCACCTTAGAATTCCTCAGTTCATTCGAGTTTGAGCCCTATAATGGCCAGGATGGATATCTCACTTTCAGACTATTCGGGATAGAATACTGTGTTACCCAGAGGGAGTTTGGCGACTTGCTAGGCTTCCAGATCACACCCGATGCTATACCTGAGCTACCAGTTATCTATTTCATGACTAGGGACATAGAGAAATTTTGCAGAGATATTACTGCTGGAGGGAGCCTTGATCCTTCCACTCAGTTATCCCCTGTTATTCACAACCCCGCTTTCAGGTATTTTCAGATGGTTATTGCTCACACTTTCCTAGGGAAGGCCGACATTGATACCAATGTTAGCGAGGAGGAGATCTTTTTCCTCTACTGTTCGACCCAGTCTCGCCATGTAGCCTGTGGAAATTTTTTGCTGTGGAATCTCATGATGACTTCTAAGTCCGCTGAAGGTATCCTCCATGTGGGAGGGACAGTGACTCAAATTGCTTCTGCTTTGGGTCATACAAGATAGTTATCTCACCTTACCTCCTACTGTGGATATACTACAATAGACACTGATTTATGTTTGGATCGTGGGCTGATGAGAAGAGTCTACTTTAATCCCAACCAGTATAGACTCCTGATTGATAATGAAATTGTTCACTATTTTACCTTTCCTGATCCCATGATGACTAATGTCCATAACCCTGCCAATTGGACATATGCCTTAGAAGGTCTTGGAGAGACCGTGGATGAGCGAAAATCACCTCCGGTACCTGAGTATCATCCATGTCCATCGCCAGAAAGGACCATTGTATTCTTTAATAATTTCTCTTTGCAGCAACCCGACATCTATGCACAGGTTGCTGAGCTGCGTAGAGAGGTAGCCTAACTTCGTCAGACAGTTGAAGACCTCTCTCTTCAGGTTATGGTTTCCGATGCTACTCACTCTACTGAGGCATACCTCCTACAGCAGGAAATTGATGATCTTCGCAGTAAGTTAGCTGCAACTCATGGTCCTAAGTCGACCACCGACCCTACCACTCCTTGATGATCTTGATTCATATTTGCACTGTTTTGCTGTTTTGTTGTTTCTTTTATCATGTTGTTTCCTTTTTCAGACTTATTTATTTTTATGCCTAACTCTTGCATTCTACTTTCTTTTTATTTTTTGTGACTTACCATGATTAAGTATATTTCTTTTTTTTTATTTTTTAATTTTTTTAATTTTTATTTTTTTTCTCTTTAATTAATTGTTTATTTTATTTTTTTATGAGTTTATTATTTTCAAGTTATAAACATAAAAGAAAAAAATTCAATACACCAATACTTGGAAGCACCAAATGAAGAATTGTTGTTTGCACCTACGAGAAGAAATTGGAATAAGAAGCCCAAACCAACAAAACAAAGAAATTTGAGCCCAACCCAGTTTTCGAACATGGCGCCCGCCACCAAGACCATGGCTCCCGCCATGGGGTCTAGGATTATAACGGGCAGATTTTCAAAAACCTCCAACTTTCTCCATTTTCAACCCCAAAACCTCTCATTTTCTCAACCACCGACTACCCCATTAACCACCCAACAACTCTCATTTTCTCAACCACCTACGACCCTATTAACCACTCCAACACCCATTTTTTAAACCCATTTTTTCAATTTTCTTCCAAAGGAGAAACAATGGAGTTCAACGGATATGTTCTTCGTGAAGGCAAACCCGGAGACCGACAACGGAAAATCCTTGAAAAATTGTAAGGACGAGAAATTGTTTCAACCAGGTATGTCGATGAAGACTATCTGTATACTTTAGGACTTTATCATAGGTTTTTTCATTTAGCTGACATCCTAGGATTGCATGATACTTTTACTAGAAAAGAGCCCACTTTTGAGAGGCTAACTCGGGAATTCTTAAGTTCCCTAATTTATTTGGTTCACCCCGACACTGCTAGTACCGTCGGTACGGTTAAATTCCATCTGTTTAATGTTGAATATGAATATAGCACCAACGAACTAGCAGCTCTGTTGGGTATTCCTCATGGTGATGGTGATATTTGGGAGACCCCTTTGGATTCTGAATGGTCCCCTGATGCATTTTCCTTCTGGCGTCAATTGTCAAACTCTTCTATAAATTCTTTTGAATGAGTTTTAGCGTCATTGATCCATAACCCGACTATTCGAATTTTTCTATATATGCTCGCCTGTACTATTTTTGGCCGGGAGAATCCAAACAAGGTAAATGCTAGAGAACTTTAATTTTTGCAGGGTAGTCTTACTAATAGAAGAATTAATTCAGTCCTGTTTATGATTTCTCACATGATTGTTGTCCTGAGACACACATGGACCATAGCTTTTGGAGGACTAGTTACATCCATTTCTAGAGCTTTGCACCTTGACGTTGAGATAGCTACCCTTTCACCCCTGCCTCCCCGCACAATTAATTTGAAATTTCTAAAAGATATGAAATTGTGCAAGGTGAGGAGAGCGGGTGGCTTTGAACTTATGGTTCGGGGTGTCGCTATCCCATCAGTCGTTCTGCCTTGCACTAGACGTACTGATGTACGAATTGCGAGGAACTGGACCTACGATCTAGATGCTCCACCTTTTACGGGTCCATTACCTCCTAATGTTCCACTTGGGGATGGACACGAGACCGATGAAGAATACGAGCAAAGGGATGAACCTCGTGCCCCACCTGTGTCCCCCCACCATGCTTCACCCGCACACACTGCACCTTCTACTTATAACACTTTTTCAGGTACGGCTCCTGGCTTCTACATCACTGAAGAGATATGGTGTGACTAGCTAGCCCAGTTGGAGAGAAGATATGGTTTACTTTCTTCCATCCAACAACAGCTGGCAGATAACATGAGTTTCATGGAGGCGTCACGGCAGCAGTCGGACCGCTCTTTTCAAAGTCTTATGGAATCTCAATTGGCGATATCCCGCGAGTAACATAGGCAACAAGCCCATTTTCAGAGGCACTCCACCCTCATGGAGGCCACTCAAGGTTCCCTTTTTGGCAACCTTCGCGAGATTCAGAGCTCACAGATGACCTTGTCCACCAGATTCGACCAGTTCGAGGCTTCTCAGAGCAGTCGTTGTTGTAGCCCATCCCGTCATCCTAGACATTCATCGCAGGATGGCGAGGGACCCATCCAGCCTTAGTACTTTACCAGGTGACTCTTTCCCATTCTTATTTCGTAACATTAGGGACAATGTTCGATTTAAGTGTGGGAGGAGATTTACTCGCTTTCTCGCTTTATTTTTTCTCTCGCTTTATTTTTCCCTTTTCCTGCATTTTCCTTCTCGTTATTTTACTTCTTTATTTGCTTTAGTTTGCTTGTTTGCTTCATTTTCAAAATAATACATGTGTTTGACGAGTCATCTATATCTGTATGGTCTAGTGTATGTCCACTCCCCCATTTCTTGAGCCTAACCGAAATTTTTTTCCTAAGAAAAACACAGTGTTTAGAACTTAGTTGGGCTATAAGACCTGGTTGAGATAGGATGTAGTATGACTTGGGAAAGAACTTTCGAAGCATCAGCATCATTTTTACACCTTAAGCTTCGTAAATTTAGGAATTTGATCCCGATACCCCCTATGTCGTGGCCTTAAAATTTTCATTCTTAAATCCTTGAATAGTTTATCCTAGTAGTCAGCTCCGAGCTAAGCATGCTCTACGTATGGGACCGAAGAGAAGTGAATGATCTATATGCTATGTTCTTATTATAAACTACAACCACGGGATAAGTGACCCTCACAAAGTCATTTAACTCAATAAAAGTTGTACGTTGAAAAATAAAGCAAAAGCAAAAGCAAAAGAAGAAGAAAAAGAAAAAGAAATTTTTTTTACCCATCTTTAGTTTGTTCAGAGGTATCTAGTGCTGAACTTGGTAGGGAGGATTACGATCCGATCCCCCGCAACTATAAATGGGTCAATAAAAGGGGTTACACCAACTTTTTGTACCAGAGCCCTGCGTTTTATGATCAAAATCACTACCCAGTCACTTTACTATGAGCATGTACGAATAACGGGCTTAATGTGATTGCGCCTGAATAAAAAAGTATTTGTAAAAAAAAAGAAAAATATAGGCCTAAGCATAGTGGCATGATATGGATTGGTTCATAAAAGAACGAAGCTTATGCCCATTTTACGGAAGAGTGTCACTACGATATCCTTGGTTTGAATCAGTCAGTACCTATCAATACATCCCTGTTTTAATTCTAGAGGCCCCTTGCAGCCCAACTTGTTCACTAACACCGTTTTTCTTCTTAATCTATTTAGAGTTCTTGCTTGAGGACAAGAAAAGGTTTAAGTGTGGGAGAATTTGATAACACTTACTTTACAATTGTTTTTGACTCTGATTTCACATGTTATTTAGGTTTTTTATTATTGTTTTCTCGTATTATGCCTATCTTTTGTTTCCTTTTCAGGTATTCAAATATCCAGAGCTCCGCTGAAGAAATGAAGGAAAACAGGCTGAAAAACAAGAGTTTAGGTCAAATTTGCACTCATGGCGTCCACCATGGCGCCAACCATAGGGTAGGCCATGGCGTGGACCACCTCCTGCTGACCTCAACTGCCACGTTCCCCACTTCCTTTCATTTACACTCATGGCAGGCGCCATGGCCTCCATGGCGGGCGCCACCTTTGGACGATGTTTCCCCCCCCCCCCCCCCCAAAAGGAGTTGGGGGGCATTCCTGTGATTTCCTGCATTCCTCATCCTCTATAAATAGAAGTTCTTGATTTCATTTCAATTCACCCAAGCTTAGTTGCAAACTTGATCCAACCATAGTTGTAAACTTAAGCCATACAATTTCACCATTGTAAAGCGATAATTCTTTACATCGAGGAATTATTGCATTGTTGATTGAGTCTGTGATCGAGTTCGTAGATTGAGTCTGTAATTGAGTTTGGAGCACTTTGGAAGAAGTTTATCTTGCCACATTTATTTTCAACTGCTGTTTATTTCCAGTCGCATTTTACTTCCAGTTTGTACCAGATTTAAAACCTCCCCATTTGGAGCAAGTTTCTATTTATATATTCCGCACTACTTTTACTTTGTTTATTTCTCGCACTGCTTTTAATTTGTTTATTTCCCGCACCTGCTTTTAGTTTGTTTATTTCCTGCACTGTTTTTACTTTGTTTATTTCCCACACCTGCTTTTACTTTGTTTATTTCCCGCACCGCACTTTAAATTATTTACTTTCTCGCATGATTTATTTTAACATGTCTGTTTACATTCCCATGTCAGGCTGAACCTTACTGGGCTAGAATGTAAGAATCTAGTTAGATCGATATTCCAAATAATGTGTCAATAGTAATGCTTATGGGCTATTTTGGTTTTTAATACGAGGTTTTTGTACTTTATTGTTGTTGGGTAAGATCGAAAGTCGTCCAACCCTTTGTTAAACTCGGTTAGTTCTAACTGGTCAAAGGAAGCGAAAGCGCTTTGTCCGATTAGTTTGGGATTTTTTTATCAAAGAAATCAATTTTGAAACTATTTACGGACGCGTTTATAGGGTTAAAGTTAGGTTCCCTTTTTATTAGAAATTCCAGATCAAAATACTTTTCAACTTGGTCAAGTACTCTATTTCTTAAAAATAGGTTTATTACTTTAACGCAATGCGCGCCTTTTTATAAGTGACAATAAGAAGGTCTGATTAGAGAGTAAACTCGGTTCTGATTACGCGAAAGCGACAATTCCTGTTAAATTAGTTCTTTTCTTTAGTAGAAAATATTGCCCTATAAGTTGTTCTATTCCGAAGCATTGCGAATATCATCTGACTACGTGAATTACATTCGACCCTACTTTTATATCTTAAATTTATTTCGCTTCACTTTACTTTCTTGCATGCTAAATTCCCTGTTTAATATTGACTTAGCTAAACACCTTAACAATAGGAAACAATAGATTGACGATTGGTCTCTGTGGATCGATAATCTTTTATATTACTCTGACGCAATTGGTACACTTGTGAATACACCGCATCAGTGTTGTCGACCAAAACATTAATATGTGGAAGTGGGAAGTCATCTTTGGGGCTCTCTCTGTTCAGATCCATGTAGTCTACACATATATGTACCTTGTCATCTTTCTTTGGTACCAGAACACATTCGCAACCCATTGAGGATATGATGTCACTGCTAAGAACCCTGTGTTGAATTGTTTCATAACCTCAACCTTGATCTTCTCTGACATCTCGGAACACATATGACAAACCTTCTATTTTATCGGAGTACAACCCTCTTTCAACGGAAGACGGTGAACTACAATATCATTATCAAGCCCTGAAATGTCTTTGTATGACCAAGCAAATATCTCAACATATTCAAGCAACATATGTGTCAACCTATTCTTGACATTGTCCTCTAAGTTGGCACCTATCTTAACCTCTTTTCTGTCTGTTTTAGAACCCAAGTTTACCACTTCAACTAGCTCTTCATGTGGTTGAATAGATTTATCTTCTTGCACTAACAGTCTGGAAAGTTCTCCTCGTATCTCACAATCTTTCTCACCTTTGTTCTAGGCTTGGTATATCATATTTTCAAAGTCAATAGCAGAATTGTTATCAACGGGATCCAAAGTGGATGTGGATATGCAATTTATTGTGTGAGTGTGTGTAAGAACACATAGCTATTTGAGATTGACAAAAGTAAAAAGAAAGACAGAGAGCACAAAATTTGAATGCAAAATGTCCAATGCTTTATTAAATGAAAATATGTTTATAAAATGACAACCCTTAACAAATGAACCGATGTGCCCCGGGTAAAGCACAAGGTTTAAAGTCATTGTTCAAATATTAAAAAGCCAAAACGTGAAAGCAATTAAAAATAAATGTAGTTATTACTCCTGACTAAAGGAGATAGAGATAACGTCATCAGCCTTCCAGTTGCTGAGCCCATTGCCAACGGTAGGAAAGATCCAATTGTCAAGGTCATAATCACTATCAGCATCTTCTATTATGTTGACTCCGTTGTTGCTGATGCGGAATGGTGGCCTTCCAGCTCGAGCGCGATGAACAACCCTCTGACCCTCTATAGTGAAACCCAAACCAAACTTGTCAGATTTATAGGAGATGTCAGGAAGCTGACCCCAAATAGTAACACCACCTTCTTCTACAGTAGCTTTAGCATCTTTCAATGAAGCCATCCTGGGCGGAAGCCTGGTAACGGGAATGGCAGAGACATCTTCAGTAGAGGCAGGAGGGATGACTTCAAAAGTTTGACAGGGAGTCTCGATGAATTCACCGTCCATCTCTACATACCGGAAAAAGTTCAAGTGGCTGACCATATACTCCTCTTCACCGAAGACAGTAACAATCTTTCCGTTCACAGGATATTTTAATTTTTGATGTAGGGTAGAGGTGACAGCGTCTTCCCCATAGATCTAGGGGTGTCTCAGTAAGCAAGAGTAAGTTGGCCGAATATCCATTACATAGAATGTAGATTCACAGATCTGGGACCCTACCTTGATTGGAAGATCCACCTCTCTATGTACCATCCTCTTCGACCCGTCAAAGGCTCACACTATAATATCATTGGGTTTCAGTATAACCCATTCGCAATCAAGCTTGTCCAGAGCGCCCTCGGTAGAACATTTAGCGAGGACCCAATATCAACCAAAACATGAGCCAGAGTAGTGCCTCTATATTCAATGGAGATATACAAGGCCTTATTGTGGTTTCTTCCCTCAGGAGTCAGATCAGCATCAAAGAAACCTAAACCATTATCAGTCGTTAAACTAGCAACATAAATTCCAAATCGGTCGGCAGAAATCTCTTGTGGTACGCGAGCAATCTTCAAAAATTTCACTAAAGCCTATGCATGGGCTTCAAAACACAATAGCAAGGATAGCATGGAGATTTTGGGTGGGGTCTGCCCCAGCTGTTCAACAATTTTGTAGTCACTCTTGCGGATAATCTTCAATACCTCCCCCAACTCTTGTCTAGAGGTGTCTTCAAGTGTGGCTTCCTTAGGTTCCCCCGTTTGCGCAGGCTCTGTGTTTTACTCTCTGCCCCGAGCCTCAGCAGTTGACTCGGTGGCTGTAACTTTAACAGGTGTAGCAATAGTATTTAGAGATATTTTCAGGGAGAAAACCCTTCCGCTTCTAGTAACCTTACTGGTTCCAGCAATATTGTCAATGCCAGAATCAACAACTTTAGTAACTTCATCTTAAATAGTCGATAGTTCTTGTTTGATGCCATGGTAGTAGACATCAGATCCATAGTTCCGAGGAATAACTTTATTCGAAGAATATGGGATAGGTCTAGGTGTAGTGATGATCAGGAGAGAAACTTTCAGATTGGCAGTAATCCTTACAGGACCTTTGAAGGTGATCCTCACAGGAGGGCCAGAAATTACGGATAAGTCTTGACACAGATTCTCAGCCGACAGAACCTTCTCGATCAGAATTATATGACTGTTAATTAGCTGTTAAATTCCTTTCTTCAGTAATCTGCAGCCATTGGGTTGGGCTACGCAACAGTAACATTTTTCAATACAGCCCGGAAATAAATCGGCCTACAACAGATTCTTCTTGATTATTGGTAGAGGAGTAATTAGTTCACTTACAGTAGCCACATAAAGAACATCGTCAATTTCACTTATTCCTTTTTCATGCTTTGTTATAGGTGCAATAATTACATTTGAGGTCTCTGGAGGGTTAAAATCAATCTCCTTGTTGTCGATCATATCCTAAATTTTATTTTTCAGGGTCCAGCAGTTATTGGTGTCGTGCCCAGAACTGTTGGAATGATAGGCACACTTCGCATCCAGATTTTATACTTAGGAGATGAGGTGTTGGGGTTCTGAGGAGGGTCCCTCGGTGTAATTAGCTCCGCTTTTAGTAAATGTTGTAACGCCTGAGATAATGGCATATTAATCTTGGTGAACTGCCTTCCCGGAGCGTCTGACCTACGCCTATTGCCCTGTTGTTATTGTTGAACAACTGCAGGATTAGAAATCAATATTGCTCCCACAGATTGATTGCAGTCATTTTTACCATGGCCCTTCTGGCCATAAACAATATTGGTCTCCTTCTTACAACTGAATATCTTCTTCACCGCACTCGAAGATGCAACCACTTAAATTTTTATGCTCTTGGTACCACTTTCAACTTGTTCTCCAGTTAGAATTAGCTCAATAATACCAGATAAAGAACTCCCAATCATATGATTGAAGAATGGACCTGTTAGAGTACCCATGAACATATCAAGTATCTCCCGGTCTGACAAGGGAGGTTGCACCCTTTCCGCTAAGTCTCTTCACTTCTGGGCATATTCTTTGAACTCTTCGTTCGAGCCCATAGACATATTTTTTAATTGCACACGAGTCGGTGCAAGGTCACCATTGTATTGATACTGCTTATAAAAAGAATTGGCCAAGTCTTCTCAAGTACAGATGTTGGTTTCCTCCAGCTGATAGAACCATTCGAGTTGTGTACCAGATAATCTTTCTTGAAAGAAGTGAACCCATAACTTTCTATCAGTAGTATGGGGTTGGATCTTCCGAACATAAGATCTCAGATGAAGTTTCGGACAAGGCACACCATCATATTTGGAGAAAGCAGAGACTTTGAACTTATGAGGGATAACCACCCCCGGAATAAGACCCAAATCTCTGAAATCCAATCCAGACACTTTCTGGATTTCCATAGCCTTAAGACGGTCTTCTAGTAGCTTGTATATGTCGTCGGTAAGAGGATATTGTTCATCAGAATAGTCTTTGTTCTCAAGCATCTTACCAGAACCAATGTTGCTTCCACCTTCAGCCCTGACACTTTTACCATCCTCCTTTTGGTTGTCATCTTCACCAGAGGTTATATCAGCAGTTTGAACCGGTTTAGCAGGACCTTTGAATCTTCTTCCCATGTTGAGGATAGCAATTGGCTTTTGAGTCTTCTTCTTTTTTGTGATGAGTGCCATTGTGATACGGTGGCCAGAACCGGGACGTGTTTCCCTTTTTAAGGAATTGTTGGTTTGTATTTTGCGTTTGTGTTTGCAAAATGTCGCAGTAAGCAAGAGTCGCCACCGACTTTTATTTTATCCAACAAGGAAAGGAAAAAAGCACAGAAAAATTCCTTTTTCGAGATATTTCTGAGTACGGGGGGTAGATTATAGAAAGGGAAGGTATTAGAACCCTTTCTATCTGTAATTATCTATGGGCTCTTAGGTACTTGCTCATCATTTTCAAAATTGTTTTCTTTGTGTTTACGTGATTTGAAAAGCTTTTGTTTTGACTTTGATTTAACTCTTGCTTCTGTCTTCAAGAGTGTAATGAAGTGTTTTGAAAAACTTTGTTTGTAAAGGAGTGTAAGTGTGAAAAAGTTTGTTTGGATTGAGCAAGTACTTAAGAGCTAATATACCTACTCGAAAAAGGAATCTTTCTATGTTCGTTTCCTTTAGACAATGCTATCCCACTATTAGTGAGTAGGTAGCATCGTCGTTGGAGTTTTGAGGGTCAATTCGGAAGGGACGTATGGTCATTAAAGCAATGTTAGGACGTCTTAGTAGTAACCCTAATGTCTTAGATAAATTATTCGAGGCAACAATATCCGAGGCAACTATTCTGAGACAACTTTCCGAATCGGGACTTTGATCTTTGTTTAGACAAAAGGACGACCACTAAAATACCCTATACTCAATGACCGTTACCGAAGGCAACCAAGTGGGAATGTATCCTAGGAGTGCGCATATGCGAGTGATTCAATTTCAGATTATTTATCTTTGCGCATTTTAAGGTTATCTAACTATTCTAAAGTTTATCATACATTCTTGTCATGCAAACCCTAATTATTCATACATCTAACAGTTTAATATTTTGCGGAATTTAAAATGCGGAAATTAAACTACGCTATTACAAGGCTTCGGGTATTTACATAGCCAAAAACAATCCCTTTGAAAATAAAGCGATAAAAGTAAAATCCTAATTAACTATTACAACTAAATTGAAAGACAAGTAAAAGAGTAAAACTAAAGAAGAGAAAAGACTTCTTTGACCCATGCCATGGACTCGTTCGATTCACCCTTCTTTGGCCTTCTTTCGATTAAGCTAGGGAATGGGTGTGAGTATCCTTCGATTGGGCTTGAGAATTGACGGGGCAAGCTTCGATTTACACCCTTTCCTGCCTCCTTCGATTGGGGTTTGTGATACGGTGGGAAGAGAACTGACTGTTTTGGAATGCTGGTTCGCATTTTGCGTTTGTTTTCGCAAAATGTCGCGGTAAGCAAGAGTCGCCACCGTCTTTTATTTTATCCAACAAGGAAAGGACAAAAGCATAGAAAAATTCCTTTTTCGAGATGTTTCTCGGGCTCGGGAGGTAGATTATAGAAAGGGAAGGTGTTAGAACCCTTTCTATCTATGGTTATCCACGGGCTCTTAGGTACTTGCTCAAAGTGTTTTCAAAATTTTGCTTTTCTTTGTGTTTGTGGGTTTGAAAGAAGTTTTTGTTTGAAAGGAGTGTAAGTGCGAAAAGTTTTGTTTCGTTTTTTAAAAGAGAGAAAGTACTTAAGAACCATCTACCTACTCGAAAAGGGAATTAAACTGTGCTAATGTCCTTTAGACAATGCTAGCCCACTATTAGTGAGTAGGTAGCGCCATCGTTGGAGTTTTAAGGGTCAATTCGATTAAGGGACGTGTGGTCACTAAAGCAACGTTAGGACGCCTTAGCGGTAACCCTAATGTCTTAGATCATTTTATCCGAGGCAACCGTTTCGAGGCAACTATGATCTTTGGACAAGAGGGCGACCTCTAAAACAACCTATACTTAATGACCACGTTCGAAGGCAACCAAGTGAGGTGTACCCTAAGAGTGTGCATGTGTGAGTGTGTTGTTTTTCAATTATTTATCTTTGTATATGTCATGGGTTATCTATGTTGATTTTAAGTTCATACATTGGATCTTGTCATGCATTCCCTATTATCAAACATCAAACAGTGTATAGTTGCGGAAATTAAATTTGCAGAAATTAAATCTAAACTATTACAAGGTGTCGGGTATTTACATCGCCAAAAACAAACCCTTTAATTTAAATTGCGGAAAATAAAATAAAGCGATAAATAATTAAAGTCCTAATTAAAAAAAGTAGTACATATCGGAAGCAATTACAATATTGGATAAAATGATACGCGTGCGAGAAATTAAATCGGGCGAGTTTTTAGGGTTTTGACCCTTTTTATGAAAGAAAGAGATTTTATTATTTTTGAATTAAATGGAAATTAGATTAGGTCAAAATTAATTAATTAATTAATGAAAATATTTTTGTATTTTTTGATATTAAAAGAAATAAAATAAATTTGATTAAAAGTTAGTAAAAACCTAATTCTACATTAATTTTAATTATTTTGCAAAAAATATTAGAATTATACCTAATTAAAACTAAGTCAATTAAATTATTATTTATTTACAAAAATAAAAGTGATGAATTAATTTAATAAAATAAAACATATTTTTGTGTTTTGATTTTATGAGGAAAATAAATTATTTGGTTAATGGCAATAAAAATAATTAATAAAAACAATTAAATAAAAAGAAATATAAAAGAGAAAAGAAATAAACCCAGGGGGTGTTGGGCCCAAGAGGAGGTAAGAATAACATGTTCAAGGCCCATTTACGTCAAGCCTGTATGACTTTTTCTGTTTCCATGTGGCACGTTGACTGGTGTGTATGGTGGACATCATCTTGTGACCATCAGATTTAGCCTGAAGGCCATCTGGCGCTTGGGATCTGAGGGAGCATGATGGGCCTACGCGCTTGAATGCATACTGGAATACCTGAATCAAAATGATACAAATTTTTTTGGGGGACCTGGGATTCGAACCCAGGTCCCATGAGACAATCCACTAGCGCCTTAGCTACTACACCACTGCCACTTTATTGTTATTGGAATATGCAACAATCATTATATATAAAACAAAACATTATGCCTGGAAAATAAAAAAAATAGCGCAAATATTTAAATCAACCAATAGGGAGAAGACACATAGTCGTCTTCTTCGTTGAAAAGCATGGATATTTACCTGCGGAGTTTGTCCGCAGCTAAATCCATGGCTCACTCCTAAAACAAATTCCAGGCCATATAAATACAAACTAAGACCATCAACATGTTCGTCTCTCCTTCCTGAGCACATCTATACCCCTTATTTGCCCCAATTTTTCCAGAAATCAAAACGCCTAAAAAACAAGAACAAAAACCCTAGTTTCGGGAACAGGGTTACACGCTATGAAAACAAAATCAAATAATGTAGAAATGTTCTAAATAGACCGATTAGCATGATTGTACAAAGATTTTGGCAAAAAGATGCAAGAAAAAGAGGTTATGTTTTCGTGTGCCGAGGCATGTTCATGAGTACTTACAATGCGTTTTAGGCGACGAGAGGGCTTGGTTTTGATGCCTATCGCTTCAGTGGATGGCAAACAAGAACACCACGTTGAGGTTTGGTCTTGAAAACGTCCCTAACCAAGATTTTGATTCTAAACTTTTTCAAGCTTTTTTCAGTTTTCGTATTGTGTATTTTGCAGCCTCCAGGTCGTGTTCTTGATGTCTTTGCCTTGTATGAGTAATAAGGAATGAATTAGGTTAAAAGTTGGGCCTTGAATCAATGTGAATTGATGAATTAAGATATGATTTGATCTTCCATGAACAAGCTTTCATATTTGTCAAAAAATACAATATTTGTTCATGACATGCCTTGGTACGAATTTGATTGTGTGCATCATGATAATTAAGACCTGTAATGATAAAAAAGACCACAAGTTATTAATATTTAGATTTTATTTTGATTTAAATTGATTAAAAATGAATTAAATCAATAAAAATCAAATAAAATAGAAAATTTAATAAATTGGCACAAAACTGAAGATATGACACGTGTGTGGTGTGAAAATATCAAATCAAGTGGAAAAAAGTGGGCCCTTTTGTCAAAAATTGGAGTTTTGGGGATAGTTGACTTTTGGCAATTTTGGAAAAATGCCCAACTTCAACAATGCATAACTTCTTCAATTTTGAACTTTTGGAAGTGTTCTTGGACTTTTTAGAAACCATGAGATGTCCTATAACCAAACCTTTTGGTTTCATCTCATTTTGATATTCCATGCTCAAGTTATAAGCTTTGGCAAAAAAGGTGTTTTTGTTGACTTTCAAAAAATGACCTATAATGTCCAAATTTGTAACTTCTTGTGAGTGCATTTATTGATCTTGGGGTGTGAAGATGGATTGTATGAAATTGAATCCCCTTAAAAATGAGCTTTGGATGGGTCATTTCTCATAAATTATTAGAAAGTTATGCTTGGTCAAAGTTGAGTTGACTTTTCCTACAAAACCCTAATTTAGCAACTTTTGAATCTTGATGAATCTTGAGCAATCCTTGATGAATCATGATCAACCCTTGATAAAATGATGAATTATCCTTTAAAATGAGGATTTTGACCAAAAATCTTGAGGTTTGACTATTTGTAGGCCACAGTTGACTTTTTCCCTAGCACAGTCGATTTTTGGGCTTCTTGAGCAATTGACTGACCAAACTTCCTCTGCAAGGCTTGAAATTTGACATGGATGAACTTGAGAACATATTAGGACATTGGGGAGCACTTGAGGTCATTTGTATGTAAGGACCTTGATGCAACACAAAACCCTAATTTGAGATTGACTGCCTTAGGAGGTGATTTGACTGTCCATTTTGGAGATTCTTCTTGACATGTCTTGAGAAATATGGGAGGGCAAATTTTGGGGTACAACAGTTGCCCCTGTTCAATTTTCTTAAACCTGAGGATATAGATTGGCTTTCGAGCCTTTCGTGATCCGAAGGTGGAAGATAATTGAACACTAGAGTGCCCAGAAATTTGCACTCGCATGGTGTAGTATCAGCATTGTGATGTCGGGAATGGGCTTACAAATGCCATTTGGAGATTGTTGGTAGGAGGATGGGCTTACAGATGCCATCTGCAGGAGTGTCGATTGCATAAGAGATTCCTTAGCGAGAACTTGCATACTTATTGTTTGTAGAAGATTCCGCTGGGGAAGTCTAACTTTTGTTTGAGATTTAGGAATTTGCATGTACTTCAACTGAGAGAATGCCTGGCTGAGTCTTAAGAACCTCCCCATAATTCAATTGGGGGGAAACATCTTCACCAAGATCTAGGAACTATCTAGTCTTCAATGTAGTATACCGTTGAGATTGTAGAACTCGTCCACACTTTGACGGAGGAAAACATCAAGATCTAGGAACAAACTAGTATTCAACATAGTATACCGTTGAGGTTATAGCACTCGTCCACACTATGACGTAGGGAAACATCTTCGTCAAGATCTAGGAATTGTCTTGTCTTCAACATAGTATACCGTTGAAATTAGAGAACTCGTCCACACTATGACAGAGGAAAACATCAAGATCTAGGAACTGACTAATATTCAATGTAGTATACCGTTAAGGTTATAGCACTCGTCCACACTATGACGTAGGGAAACATCTTCATCAAGATCTAGGAACTGTCTGGTCTTCAATGTAGTATTACGTTGAAATTAGAGAACTCGTCCACACTATGACGAAGGAAAACATCAAGATCTAGGAACTGTCTAGTCTTCAACGGAGTATACTGTTGAAATTAGAGAACTCGTCCAACTATGACGGAGGAAAACATCAAGATCTAGGAACTGACTAGTATTCAACATAGTATATCGTTGAGGTTATAGCACTCGTCCACACTATGACATAGGGAAACATATTCATCAAGATCTAGGAACTGTTTGGTCTTCAATGTAGTATACCGTTGAAATTAGAGAACTCGTCCACACTATGACGGAGGAAAACATCAAGATCTAGGAACTGTCTGGTCTTCAATGGAGTATACCATTGAAATTAGAGAACTCGTCCACACTATGACGTAGGGAAACATCTTCATCAAGATCTAGGAACTGTCTGGTCTTCAACGTAGTATACCGTTGAAATTACAGAACTCGTCCACACTATGACGGATGAAAACATCAAGATCTAGGAACTGACTAGTGTTCAACGTAGTATACCGTTGAGGTTATAGCACTCGTCCACACTATGACGTAGGGAAACATCTTCATAAAGATCTAGGAATTGTATGTTCTTCAACGTAGTATACCGTTGAGATTGTAGAACTCTTCCACACTTTGACGGAGGAAACATCTTCATCAAGATCTAGGAATTGTATGATCTTCAACGTAGTATACCGTTAAAATTACAGAACTCGTCCACACTATGACGGAGGAAAACAGCAAGATCTAGGAACTGACTAGTATTCAACGTAGTATACCGTTGAGGTTATAGCACTTGTCCACACTATGACATAGGGAAACATCTTCATCAAGATCTAGGAACTGTCTGATCTTCAACGTAGTATACCGTTGAGATTGTAGAACTTGTCGACGCTTTGACAGAGGAAAACATCAAGATCTAGGAACCGACTAGTATTCAACATAGTATACCGTTGAGATTATAGCACCTGTCCACACTATGACATAGGGAAACATCTTCATCAAGATCTAGGAACTGTCTAGTATTCAACGTAGTATACCATTGAGATTATAGAACTCGTCCACACTTTAACGGAGGAAAACATCAAGATCTAGTAACCAAATATTATTTAACGCAGTATACCGTTGAGATTATAGCACCCGTCCACACTATGACGTAGGGAAACATCTTCATCAAGATCTAGAAACTGTCTAGTATTCATCGTAGTATACCATTGAGATTATAGAACTCGTCCACGCTTTAACGTTGGAAAACATCAAGATTTAGGAACCGACTAGTATTCAACGTAGTATAACGTTGAGATTATAGCACCCGTCCACACTATGACATAGGGAAACATCTTCATCAAGATCTAGGAACTATATAGTATTCAACATAGTATACCATTGAAATTATAGAACTCGTCCAAACTTTGACAGAGGAAAACATCAAGATCTAGGAACCGATTAGTATTCAACGTAGTATACCGTTGAGATTATAGCACTTGTCCACACTATGACGTAGGGAAACATATTCATCAAGATCTAGGAACTGTCTAGTATTCAACGTAGTATACCGTTGAGATTATAGAACTCGTCCACTCTATGACATAGGGAAACATCTTCATCAAGATCTAGGAATTGTCTGGTATTCAACGTAGTATACGGTTGAAATTAGAGAACTCGTCCACACTATGACGGATGAAGACATCAAGATCTAGGAACTGTCTGGTCTTCATCGGAGTATACCGTTGAAATTAGAGAACTCGTCCACACTATGACATAGGGAAACATCTTCATCAAGATCTAGGAACTGTCTGGTCTTCAACGTAGTATACCGTTGAAATTACAGAACTCGTCCACAATATGACGGAGGAAAACATCAAGATCTAGGAACTGACTAGTGTTCAACGTACCATACCGTTGAGGTTATAGCACTCGTCCACACTCTGACATAGGGAAACATCTTCATCAAGATCTAGGAACTGTCAAGTAGTCAACGTAGTATACCGTTGAGATTATAGAACTCGTCCACACTTTAACAGAGGAAAACATCAAGATCTAGGAACCGACTAGTATTCAACGTAGTATACTGTTGAGATTATAGGACCTGTCCACACTTTGACGTAGGGAAACATCTTCATCAAGATCTAGGAATTGTCTAGTATTCAACGTAGTATACCGTTTAGATTATAGAACTCGTCCACACTTTAACAGAGGAAAACATCAAGCCTAGGAACCGACTAGTATTCAACATAGTATACCGTTGAGATTATAGCACCCGTCCACACTATGACGTAGAGAAACATCTTCATCAAGATCTAGGAACTGTCTAGTATTCAACGTAGTATACCGTTGAGATTATAGAACTCATCCACACTTTGACGGAGGAAAACATCAAGATCTAGGAACCGACTAGTATTCAATGTAGTATACCGTTGAGATTATAACACTGGTCCACACTATGACATAGGGAAACATCTTCATCAAGATCTAGGAACTGTCTAGTATTCAACATAGTATACCGTTGAGATTATAGAACTCGTCCACACTTTGACGGAGGAAAACATCAAGATCTAGGAACCGACTAGTATTCAATGTAGTATACCTTTGAGATTATAGCACTTGTCCACACTATGACGTAGAGAAACATCTTCATCAAGATCTAGGAACTGTCTAGTATTCAACGTAGTATACCGTTGAGATTATAGAACTTATCCACACTATTACATAGGGAAACATCTTCATCAAGATCTAGGAACTGTCTGGTCTTCAACGTAGTATACCGTTTAAATTAGAGAACTCGTCCACACTATGACGGAGGAAAACATCAAGATCTAGGAACTGTCTAGTGTTCAACGGAGTATACCGGTTAAATTAGAGAACTCGTCCACACTATGACGTAGGGAAACATCTTCATCAAGATTTAGGAACTGTCTGGTCTTCAACGTAGTATACCGTTGAAATTACAGAGCTCGTCCACACTATGACGAAGGAAAACATCAAGATCTATGAACTGACTAGTGTTCAACGTAGTATACCGTTGAGGTTATAGCACTCGTCCACACTATGACGTAGGGAAACATCTTCATCAAGATCTAGGAACTGTCTAGTATTCAACGTAGTATACCATTGAGATTATAAAACTCGTCCACACTTTAACGGAGGAAAACATCAAGATCTAGGAACCGACTAGTATTCAACGTAGTATACCATTGAGATTATAGGACCCGTCCAAACTATGACATAGGGAAATATCTTCATCAAGATCTAGGAACTGTCTAGTATTCAACGTAGTATATCGTTGAGATTATAGAACTCGTCCACACTTTAACGGAGGAAAACATCAAGATCTAGGAACCGACTAGTATTCAACGTAGTATACCATTGAGATTATAGCACTCGTCCACACTATGACATAGGGAAACATCTTCATCAAGATCTATGAACTGTCTAGTATTCAACGTAGTATACCGTTGAGATTATAGAACTCGTCCACACTTTGATGGAGGAAAACATCAAGATCTAGGAACCGACCAGTATTCAACATAGTATACCGTTGAGATTATAGCACCCGTCCACACTATGACGTAGGGAAACATCTTCATCGAGATCTAGGAAATGTCTAGTATTCAACGTAGTATACCGTTGAGATTATAGAACTCGTCCACACTTTGACGGAGGAAAACATCAAGATCTAGGAACCGACTAGTATTCAACGTAGTATACCGTTGAGATTATAGCACTCATCCACACTATGACATAGGGAAACATCTTCATCAAGATCTAGGAACTGTCTAGTATTCAACGTAGTATACCATTGAGATTATAGAACTCCTCCACACTTTAACGGAGGAAAACATCAAGATCTAGGAACCGACTAGTATTCAACGTAGTATACCGTTGAGATTATAGCACCCGTCCACACTATGACGTAGGGAAACATCTTCATCAAGATCTAGGAACTATATAGTATTCAACATAGTATACCATTGAGATTATAGAACTCGTCCAAACTTTGACGGAGGAAAACATCAAGATCTAGGAACCGATTAGTATTCAACGTAGTATACCGTTGAGATTATAGCAATTGTCCACACTATGACGTAGGGAAACATCTTCATCAAGATCTAGAAATTGTCTAGTATTCAACGTAGTATACCGTTGAGATTATAGAACTCGTCCACACTATGACGTAGGGAAACGTCTTCATCAAGATCTAGGAACTGTCTGGTCTTGAACGTAGTATACTGTTGAAATTAGAGAACTCGTCCACACTATGACGGATGAAAACATCAAGATCTAGGAACTGTCTGGTCTTCATCGGAGTATACCGTTGAAATTAGAGAACTCGTCCACACTATGACATAGGGAAACATCTTTATCAAGATCTAGGAACTGTCTGGTCTTCAACGTAGTATACCGTTGAAATTACAGAACTCGTCCACAATATGACGGAGGAAAACATCAAGATCTAGTAACTGACTAGTGTTCAACGTAGTATACCGTTGAGGTTATAGCACTCGTCCACACTATGACGTAGGGAAACATCTTCATCAGGATCTAGGAACTGTCTAGTAGTCAACGTAGTATACCGTTGAGATTATAGAACTCGTCCACACTTTAACAGAGGAAAACATCAAGATCTAGGAACCGACTAGTATTCAACGTAGTATACTGTTGAGATTATAGGACCTGTCCACACTTTGACGTAGGGAAACATCTTCATCAAGATCTAGGAATTGTCTAGTATTCAACGTAGTATACCGTTTAGATTATAGAACTCGTCCACACTTTAACAGAGGAAAACATCAAGCCTAGGAACCGACTAGTATTCAACATAGTATACCGTTGAGATTATAGCACCCGTCCACACTATGACGTAGAGAAACATCTTCATCAAGATCTAGGAACTGTCTAGTATTCAACGTAGTATACCGTTGAGATTATAGAACTCATCCACACTTTGACGGAGGAAAACATCAAGATCTAGGAACCGACTAGTATTCAATGTAGTATACCGTTGAGATTATAACACCGGTCCACACTATGACATAGGGAAACATCTTCATCAAGATCTAGGAACTGTCTAGTATTCAACATAGTATACCGTTGAGATTATAGAACTCGTCCACACTTTGACGGAGGAAAACATCAAGATCTAGGAACGGACTAGTATTCAATGTAGTATACCTTTGAGATTATAGCACTTGTCCACACTATGACGTAGAGAAACATCTTCATCAAGATCTAGGAACTGTCTAGTATTCAACGTAGTATACCGTTGAGATTATAGAACTTATCCACACTATTACATAGGGAAACATCTTCATCAAGATCTAGGAACTGTCTGGTCTTCAACGTAGTATACCGTTTAAATTAGAGAACTCGTCCACACTATGACGGAGGAAAACATCAAGATCTAGGAACTGTCTAGTGTTCAACGGAGTATACCGTTGAAATTAGAGAACTCGTCCACACTATGACATAGGGAAACATCTTCATCAAGATCTAGGAACTGTCTGGTCTTCAACGTAGTATACCGTTGAAATTACAGAGCTCGTCCACACTATGACGGAGGAAAACATCAAGATCTATGAACTGACTAGTGTTCAACGTAGTATACCGTTGAGGTTATAGCACTCGTCCACACTATGACGTAGGGAAACATCTTCATCAAGATCTAGGAACTGTCTAGTATTCAACGTAGTATACCATTGAGATTATAAAACTCGTCCACACTTTAACGGAGGAAAACATCAAGATCTAGGAACCGACTAGTATTCAACGTAGTATACCATTGAGATTATAGGACCCGTCCAAACTATGATATAGGGAAACATCTTCATCAAGATCTAGGAACTGTCTAGTATTCAACGTAGTATATCGTTGAGATTATAGAACTCGTCCACACTTTAACGGAGGAAAACATCAAGATCTAGGAACCGACTAGTATTCAACGTAGTATACCATTGAGATTATAGCATACGTCCACACTATGACATAGGGAAACATCTTCATCAAGATCTATGAACTGTCTAGTATTCAACGTAGTATACCGTTGAGATTATAGAACTCGTCCACACTTTGATGGAGGAAAACATCAAGATCTAGGAACCGACCAGTATTCAACATAGTATACCGTTGAGATTATAGCACCCGTCCACACTATGACGTAGGGAAACATCTTCATCAAGATCTAGGAAATGTCTAGTATTCAACGTAGTATACCGTTGAGATTATAGAACTCGTCCACACTTTGACGGAGGAAAACATCAAGATCTAGGAACCGACTAGTATTCAACGTAGTATACCGTTGAGATTATAGCACTCATCCACACTATGACATAGGGAAACATCTTCATCAAGATCTAGGAACTGTCTAGTATTCAACGTAGTATACCGTTGAGATTATAGAACTCGTCCACACTTTAACGGAGGAAAACATCAAGATCTAGGAATCGAATATTGTATACCGTTGAGATTATAGCAACCGTCCACACTATGACGTAGGGAAACATCTTCATCAAGATCTAGGAACTGTCTAGTATTCAACGTAGTATACCATTGAGATTATAGAACTCCTCCACACTTTAACGGAGGAAAACATCAAGATCTAGGAACCGACTAGTATTCAACGTAGTATAACGTTGAGATTATAGCACCCGTCCACACTATGACGTAGGGAAACATCTTCATCAAGATCTAGGAACTATATAGTATTCAACATAGTATACCATTGAGATTATAGAACTCGTCCAAACTTTGACGGAGGAAAACATCAAGATCTAGGAACCGATTAGTATTCAACGTAGTATACCGTTGAGATTATAGCAATTGTCCACACTATGACGTAGGGAAACATCTTCATCAAGATCTAGAAACTGTCTAGTATTCAACGTAGTATACCGTTGAGATTATAGAACTCGTCCACACTATGACGTAGGGAAACATCTTCATCAAGATCTAGGAACTGTCTGGTCTTGAACGTAGTATACTGTTGAAATTAGAGAACTCGTCCACACTATGACGGATGAAAACATCAAGATCTAGGAACTGTCTGGTCTTCATCGGAGTATACCATTGAAATTAGAGAACTCGTCCACACTATGACGTAGGGAAACATCTTTATCAAGATCTAGGAACTGTCTGGTCTTCAACGTAGTATACCGTTGAAATTACAGAACTCGTCCACAATATGACGGAGGAAAACATCAAGATCTAGGAACTGACTAGTGTTCAACGTAGTATACCGTTGAGGTTATAGCACTCGTCCACACTATGACGTAGGGAAACATCTTCATCAGGATCTAGGAACTGTCTAGTAGTCAACGTAGTATACCGTTGAGATTATAGAACTTGTCCACACTTTAACAGAGGAAAACATCAAGATCTAGGAACCTACTAGTATTCAACGTAGTATACCGTTGAGATTATAGGACCCGTCCACACTTTGACATAGGGAAACATCTTCATCAAGATCTAGGAACTGTCTAGTATTCAACGTAGTATACCGTTGAGATTATAGAACTCGTCCACACTTTAACAGAGGAAAACATCAAGATCTAGGAACCGACTAGTATTCAACGTAGTATACCATTGAGATTATAGCACCCGTCCACACTATGACGTAGGGAAACATCTTCATCAAGATCTAGGAACTGTCTAGTATTCAACGTAGTATACCGTTGAGATTATAGAACTCATCCACACTTTAACAGAGGAAAACATCAAGATCTAGGAACCGACTAGTATTCAACGTAGTATACCATTGAGATTATAGCACCCGTCCACACTATGACGTAGGGAAACATCTTCATCAAGATCTAGGAACGGTTTAGTATTCAACGTAGTATACCGTTGAGATTATAGAACTCGTCCACACTTTGACAGAGGAAAACATCAAGATCTAGGAACCGACTAGTATTCAACGTAGTATACCGTTGAGATTATAACACTCGTCCACACTATGACGTAGGGAAACATCTTCATCAAGATCTAGGAACTGTCTAGTATTCAACGTAGTATACCGTTGAGATTATAGAACTCGTCCACACTATGACGTAGGGAAACATCTTCATCAAGATCTAGGAACTTTCTGGTCTTCAACGTAGTATACCGTTGAAATTTGAGAACTCGTCCACACTATGATGGATGAAAACATCAAGATCTAGGAACTGTCTGGTCTTCATCGGAGTATACCGTTGAAATTAGAGAACTCATCCACACTATGACGTAGGGTAACATCTTCATCAAGATCTAGGAACTGTCTGGTCTTCAACGTAGTATACCGTTGAAATTACAGAACTCGTCCACAATATGACGGAGGAAAACATCAAGATCTAGGAACTGACTAGTGTTCAACGTAGTATACCGTTGAGGTTATAGCACTCGTCCACACTATGACGTAGGGAAACATCTTCATCAAGATCTAGGAACTGTCTAGTAGTCAACGTAGTATACCGTTGAGATTATAGAACTCGTCCACACTTTAATAGAGGAAAACATCAAGATCTAGGAACCGACTAGTATTCAACGTAGTATACCGTTGAGATTATAGGACCCGTCCACACTTTGACGTAGGGAAACATCTTCATCAAGATCTAGGAACTGTCTAGTATTCAACGTAGTATACTGTTGAGATTATAGAACTCGTCCACACTTTAACAGAGGAAAACATCAAGATCTAGGAACCGACTAGTATTCAAAATAGTATACCGTTGAGATTATAGCATTCATCCACACTATGACGTAGGGAAACATCTTCATCAAGATCTAGGAATTGTCTTGTATTCAACGTAGTATACCGTTGAGATTATAGAACTCATCCACACTTTAACAGAGGAAAACATCAAGATCTAGGAACCGACTAGTATTCAACGTTGTATACCGTTGAGATTATAGCACCCGTCCACACTATGACGTAGGGAAACATCTTCATCAAGATCTAGGAACTGTTTAGTATTCAACGTAGTATACCGTTGAGAATATAGAACTCGTCCATACTTTGACAGAGGAAAACATCAAGATCTAGGAACCGACTAGTATTCAACGTAGTATACCGTTGAGATTATAACACCCGTCCACACTATGACATAGGGAAACATCTTCATCAAGATCTAGGAATTGTCTAGTATTCAACGTAGTATACCGTTGAGATTATAGAACTCGTCCACACTATGACATAGGGAAACATCTTCATCAAGATCTAGGAACTGTCTGGTCTTCAACGTAGTATACCGTTGAAATTAGAGAACTCGTCCACACTATGACGGAGGAAAACATCAAGATCTAGGAACTGTCTGGTCTTCAACGTAGTATACCGTTAAATTTAGTGAACTTGTCCACACTATGACATAGGGAAACATCTTCATCAAGATCTAGGAACTGTCTGGTCTTCAACGTAGTATACCGTTGAAATTACAAAACTCGTCCACACAATGACGGAGGAAAACATCAAGTTCTATGAACTGACTAGTGTTCAACATAGTATATCGTTGAGGTAATAGCACTCGTCCACACTATGACGTAGGGAAACATCTTCATCAAGATCTAGGAACTGTCTAGTATTCAACGTAGTATACCGTTGAGATTATAAAACTCGTCCACACTTTAACGGAGGAAAACATCAAGATCTAGGAACCGACTAGTATTCAACGTAGTATACCGTTGAGATTATAGCACCTGTCCACACTATGACATAGGGAAACATCTTCATCAAGATCTAGGAACTGTCTAGTATTCAACGTAGTATACCGTTGAGATTATAGACCTCGTCCACACTTTAACGGAGGAAAACATCAAGATCTAGGAACCGACTAGTATTCAACGTAGTATACCGTTGAGATTATAGCACTCGTCCACACTATGACATAGGGAAACATCTTCATCAAGATCTAGGAACTGTCTAGTATTCAACGTAGTATACCGTTGAGATTATAGAACTCGTCCACACTTTGATGGAGGAAAACATCAAGATCTAGGAACCGACTAGTATTCAACATAGTATACTATTGAGATTATAGCACTTGTCCACACTATGAAGTAGGGAAACATTTTCATCAAGATTTAGGAACTGTCGAGTATTCAACGTAGTATACCGTTGAGATTATAGAACTCGTCCACACTTTGACGGAGGAAAACATCAAGATCTAGGAACCGACTAGTATTCAACGTAGTATACCGTTGAGATTATAACACCCGTCCACACTATGACGTAAGGAAACATCTTCATCAAGATCTAGGAACTGTCTAGTATTCAACGTAGTATACCGTTGAGATTATATAACTCGTCCACACTTTGACGGAGGAAAACATCAAGATCTAGGAACCGACTAGTATTCAACGTAGTATACCGTTGAGATTATAGCACTTGTCCACACTATGACATAGGGAAACATCTTCATCAAGATCTAGGAACTGTCTAGTATTCAACGTAGTATACCGTTGAGATTATAGAACTCGTCCAGACTATGACATAGGGAAACATCTTCATCAAGATCTAGGAACTGTTTGGTCTTCAACGTAGTATACAGTTGAAATTAGAGAACTCGTCCACACTATGACGGAGGAAAACATCAAGATCTAGGAACTGTCTGGTCTTCAACGGAGTATACCGTTGAAATTAGAGAACTCGTCCACATTATGACGTAGGGAAACATCTTCATCAAGATCTAGGAACTGTCTTGTCTTCAACGTAGTATACCGTTGAAATTACAGAACTCGTCCACACTATGACGGAGGAAAACATCAAGATCTATGAACTGACTAGTGTTCAACGTAGTATACCGTTGAGGTTATAGCACTCGTCCACACTATGACATAGGGAAACATCTTCATCAAGATCTAGGAACTGTCTAGTATTCAACGTAGTATACCGTTGAGATTATAAAACTCGTCCACACTTTAACGGAGGAAAACATCAAGGTCTAGGAATCGACTTGTATTCAACGTAGTATATCGTTGAGATTATAGCACCCGTCGACACTATGACATAGGGAAACATCTTCATCAAGATCTAGGAACTGTCTAGTATTCAACGTAGTATACCGTTGAGATTATAGAACTCGTCCACACTATAACGGAGGAAAACATCAAGATCTAGGAACCGACTAGTATTCAACGTAGTATACCGTTAAGATTATAACACTCATCCACACTATGACATAGGGAAACATCTTCATCAAGATCTAGGAACTGTCTAGTATTCAACGTAGTATACCGTTGAGATTATAGAACTCGTCCACACTTTGATGGAGGAAAACATCAAGATCTAGGAACCGACTAGTATTAAACGTAGTATACTGTTGAGATTATAGCACCCGTCCACACTATGACGTAGGGAAACATCTTCATCAAGATCTAGGAACTGTCTAGTATTCAACGTAGTATACCGTTGAGATTATAGAACTCGTCCACACTTTGACGGAGTAAAACATCAAGATCTAGGAACTGTCTAGTATTCAATGTAGTATACCGTTGAGATTATAGCACTTGTCCACACTATGACGTCGGGAAACATCTTCATCAAGATCTAGGAACTGTCTAGTATTCAACGTAGTATACCATTGAGATTATAGAACTCGTCCACACTTTGATGGAGGAAAACATCAAGATCTAGGAACCGACTAGGATTCAACGTAGTATACTATTGAGATTATAGCACCCGTCCACACTATGACATAGGGAAACCTCTTCATCAAGATCTAGGAACTGTCTAGTATTCAACGTAGTATACCGTTGAGATTATAGAACTCATCCACACTTTGACGGAGGAAAACATCAAGATCTCGGAACCGACTAGTTTTCAACGTAGTATACCGTTGAGGTTATAGAACTTGTCTACACTATTACGTAGGGAAACATCTTCATCAAGATCTAGGAACTGTCTAGTATTTAACATAGTATACCGTTGAGATTTAAGAACTCGTCCACACTTTAACGGAGGAAAACATCAAGATCTAGGAACCGACTAGTATTCAATATAATATACCGTTGAGATTATAGCACTTGTCCACACTATGACGTAGGGAAACATCTTCATCAAGATCTAGGAACTGTCTAGTATTCAACGTAGTATACCGTTGAGATTATAGAACTCGTCCACACTATGACTTAGGGAAACATCTTCATCAAGATCTAGGAACTGTCTGGTCTTCAACGTAGTATACCGTTGAAATTAGAGAACTCGTCTACACTATGACGGGGGAAAACATCAAGATCTAGGAACTGTCTGGTCTTCAATGGAGTATACCGTTGAAATTAGAGAACTCGTCCACATTATGACGTAGGGAAACATCTTCATCAAGATCTAGGAACTGTCTTGTCTTCAACGTAGTATACCGTTGAAATTACAGAACTCGTCCACACTATGACGGAGGAAAACATCAAGATCTATGAACTGACTAGTGTTCAACGTAGTATACCAATGAGGTTATAGCACTCGTCCACACTATGACATAGGGAAACATCTTCATCAAGATCTAGGAACTGTCTAGTATTCAACGTAGTATACCGTTGAGATTATAAAACTCGTCCACACTTTAACGGAGGAAAACATCAAGGTCTAGGAATCGACTTGTATTCAACGTAGTATATCGTTGAGATTATAGCACCCGTCGACACTATGACATAGGGAAACATCTTCATCAAGATCTAGGAACTGTCTAGTATTCAATGTAGTATACCGTTGAGATTATAGAACCCGTCCACACTATAACGGAGGAAAACATCAAGATCTAGGAACCGACTAGTATTCAACGTAGTATACCGTTAAGATTATAACACTCATCCACACTATGACATAGGGAAACATCTTCATCAAGATCTAGGAACTGTCTAGTATTCAACATAGTATACCGTTGAGATTATAGAACTCGTCCACACTTTGATGGAGGAAAACATCAAGATCTAGGAACCGACTAGTATTAAACGTAGTATACTATTGAGATTATAGCACCCGTCCACACTATGACGTAGGGAAACATCTTCATCAAGATCTAGAAACTGTCAAGTATTCAACGTAGTATACCGTTGAGATTATAGAACTCGTCCACACTTTGACGGAGTAAAACATCAAGATCTAGGAACTGTCTAGTATTCAATGTAGTATACCGTTGAGATTATAGCACTTGTCCACACTATGACGTCGGGAAACATCTTCATCAAGATCTAGGAACTGTCTAGTATTCAACGTAGTATACCATTGAGATTATAGAACTCGTCCACACTTTGATGGAGGAAAACATCAAGATCTAGGAACCGACTAGGATTCAACGTAGTATACTATTGAGATTATAGCACCCGTCCACACTATGACATAGGGAAACCTCTTCATCAAGATCTAGGAACTGTCTAGTATTCAACGTAGTATACCGTTGAGATTATAGAACTCGTCCACACTTTGACGGAGGAAAACATCAAGATCTCGGAACCGACTAGTATTCAACGTAGTATATCGTTGAGGTTATAGAACTTGTCCACACTATTACGTAGGGAAACATCTTCATCAAGATCTAGGAACTGTCTAGTATTTAACATAGTATACCGTTGAGATTTAAGAACTCGTCCACACTTTAACGGAGGAAAACATCAAGATCTAGGAACCGACTAGTATTCAACGTAATATACCGTTGAGATTATAGCACTTGTCCACACTATGACATAGGGAAACATCTTCATCAAGATCTAGGAACTGTCTAGTATTCAACGTAGTATACCGTTGAGATTATAGAACTCGTCCACACTATGACATAGGGAAACATCTTCATCAAGATCTAGGAACTGTCTGGTCTTCAACGTAGTATACCGTTGAAATTAGAGAACTCGTCTACACTATGACGGAGTAAAACATCAAGATCTAGGAACTGTCTGGTCTTCAACGGAGTATACCGTTGAAATTAGAGAACTCGTCCACATTATGACGTAGGGAAACATCTTCATCAAGATCTAGGAACTGTCTTGTCTTCAACGTAGTATACCGTTGAAATTACAGAACTCGTCCACACTATGACGGAGGAAAACATCAAGATCTATGAACTGACTAGTGTTCAACGTAGTATACCGTTGAGGTTATAGCACTCGTCCACACTATGACATAGGGAAACATCTTCATCAAGATCTAGGAACTGTCTAGTATTCAACGTAGTATACCGTTGAGATTATAAAACTCGTCCACACTTTACCGGAGGAAAACATCAAGGTCTAGGAATCGACTTGTATTCAACGTAGTATATAGTTGAGATTATAGCACCCGTCGACACTATGACATAGGGAAACATCTTCATCAAGATCTAGGAACTGTCTAGTATTCAACGTAGTATACCGTTGAGATTATAGAACTCGTCCACACTTTAACAGAGAAAAACATCAAGATCTAGGAACCGACTAGTATTCAACGTAGTATACCCTTAAGATTATAACACTCGTCCACACTATGACATAGGGAAACATCTTCATCAAGATCTAGGAATTGTCTAGTATTCAACGTAGTATACCGTTGAGATTATAGAACTCGTCCACACTTTGATGGAGGAAAACATCAAGATCTAGGAACCGACTAGTATTAAACGTAGTATACTGTTGAGATTGTAGCACCCGTCCACACTATGACGTAGGGAAACATCTTCATCAAGATCTAGGAACTGTCTAGTATTCAACGTAGTATATCGTTGAGATTATAGAACTCGTCCACACTTTGACGGAGTAAAACATCAAGATCTAGGAACTGTCTAGTATTCAATGTAGTATACCGTTGAGATTATAGCACTTGTCCACACTATGACGTCGAGAAACATCTTCATCAAGATCTAGGAACTGTCTAGTATTCAACGTAGTATACCATTGAGATTATAGAACTCGTCCACACTTTGATGGAGGAAAACATCAAGATCTAGGAACCGACTAGTATTCAACGTAGTATACTATTGAGATTATAGCACCCGTCCACACTATGACATAGGGAAACATCTTCATCAAGATCTAGGAACTGTTTAGTATTCAACGTAGTATACCGTTGAAATTATAGAACTCGTCCACACTTTGACGGAGGAAAACATCAAGATCTCGGAACCGACTAGTATTCAACGTAGTATACCGTTGAGGTTATAGCACTTGTCCACACTATTACGTAGGGAAACATTTTCATCAAGATCTAGGAACTGTCTAGTATTTAACATAGTATACCGTTGAGATTATAGAACTCGTCCACACTTTAACGGAGGAAAACATCAAGATCTCGGAACCGACTAATATTCAACGTAGTATACCGTTGAGATTATAGCACCCGTCCACACTATGACATAGGGAAACATCTTCATCAAGATCTAGGAACTGTCTAGTATTCAACGTAGTATACCGTTGAGATTATAGAACTCGTCCACACTTTAACGGAGGAAAACATCAAGATCTAGGAACCGACTATTATTCAACGTAGTATACTGTTGAGATTATAGCACTCGTCCACACTATTACATAGGGAAACATCTTCATCAAGATCTAGGAACTGTCTATTATTCAACGTAGTATACCGTTGAGATTATAGAACTCGTCCACACTTTGATGGAGGAAAACATCAAGATCTAGGAACCAACTAGTATTCAACGTAGTATACTGTTGTGATTATAGCACCCGTCCACACTATGACGTAGGGAAACATCTTCATCAAGATCTAGGAACTGTCTAGTATTCAACGTAGTATACCGTTGAGATTATAGAACTCGTTCACAATTTGACGGAGGAAAACATCAAGATCTAGGAACCGACTAGTATTCAACGTAAAATACCGTTGAGATTATAGCACTCGTCCACACTATGACCTAGGGAAACATCTTCATCAAGATGTAGGAACTGTCTAGTATTCAACATAGTATACCGTTGAGATTATAGAACTCGTCCACACTTTGACGGAGGAAAACATCAAGATCTAGGAACCAACTAGTATTCAACGTAGTATACCATTGAGATTATAGCACTTGTCCACACTATGACGTAGGGAAACATCTTCATCAAGATCTAGGAACTGTCTAGTATTCAACGTAGTATACCGTTGAGATTATAGAACTCGTCCACACTTTGACGGAGGAAAACGTCAAGATCTAGGAACCAACTAGTATTCAACATAGTATACCGTTGAGATTATAGCACTTGTCCACACTATGACGTAGGGAAACATCTTCATCAAGATCTAGGAACTGTCTAGTATTCAACATAGTATACCGTTGAGATTATAGAACTCGTCCACTATATGACATAGGGAAACATCTTCATCAAGATCTAGGAACTGTCTGGTCTTCAACGTAGTATACCGTTGAAATTAGAGAACTCGTCCACACTATGACGGAGGAAAACATCAAGATCTAGGAACTGTCTGGTCTTCAACGGAGTATACCGTTGAAATTAGAGAACCCGTCCACATTATGACGTAGGGAAACATCTTCATCAAGATCTAGGAACTGTCTTGTCTTCAACGTAGTATACCGTTGAAATTACAGAACTCGTCCACACTATGACGGAGGAAAACATCAAGATCTATGAACTGACTAGTGTTCAACGTAGTATACCGTTGAGGTTATAACACTCGTCCACACTATGATATAGGGAAACATCTTCATCAAGATCTAGGAACTGTCTAGTATTCAACGTAGTATACCGTTGAGATTATAAAACTTGTCCACACTTTAACGGAGGAAAACATCAAGGTCTAGGAACCGACTAGTATTCAACGTAGTATACCGTTGAGATTACAGCACCCGTCGACACTATGACGTAGGGAAACATCTTCATCAAGATCTAGGAACTGTCTAGTATTCAACATAGTATACCGTTGAGATTATAGAACTCGTCCACACTTTAACGGAGGAAAACATCAAGATCTAGGAACCGACTAGTATTCAACGTAGTATACCGTTGAGATTATAGCACTCGTCCACACTATGACATAGGAAAACATCTTCATCAAGATCTAGGAACTGTCTAGTATTCAACGTAGTATACCGTTGAGATTATAGAACTCGTCCACACTTTGATGGAGGAAAACATCAAGATCTAGGAACCGACTAGTATTCAACGTAGTATACTATTGAGATTATAGCACCCGTCCACACTATGACGCAGGGAAACATCTTCATCAAGATCTAGGAATTGTCTAGTATTCAACGTAGTATATCGTTGAGATTATAGAACTCGTCCACACTTTGATGGAGGAAAACATCAAGATCTAGGAACCGACTAGTATTCAACGTAGTATACTATTGAGATTATAGCACCCGTCCACACTATGACATAGGGAAACATCTTCATCAAGATCTAGGAATTGTCTAGTATTCAACGTAGTATACCGTTGAGATTATAGAACTCGTTCACACTTTGACGGAGGAAAACATTAAGATCTCGAAACCGACTATTATTCAACGTAGTATACCGTTGAGATTATAGCACTCGTTCACACTATTACATAGGGAAACATCTTCATCAAGATCTAGGAACCGTCTAGTATTCAACGTAGTATACCGTTGAGATTATAGAACTCGTCCACACTTTGACGGAGGAAAACATCAAGATCTCGAAACCGACTATTATTCAACGTAGTATACCGTTGAGATTATAGCACTCGTCCACACTATGACATAGGGAAACATCTTCATCAAGATCTAGGAACTGTCTAGTATTCAACGTAGTATACCGTTGAGATTATAGAACTCGTTCACAATTTGACGGAGGAAAACATCAAGATCTAGGAACCGACTAGTATTCAACGTAGTATACCGTTGAGATTATAACACTTGTCCACACTATGACATAGGGAAACATCTTCATCAAGATCTAGGAACTGTCTAGTATTCAACGTAGTATACCGTTAAGATTATAGAACTCGTTCACAATTTGACGGAGGAAAACATCAAGATCTAGGAACCGACTAGTATTCAACGTAGTATACCATTGAGATTATAGCACTTGTCCACACTATGACATAGGGAAACATCTTCATCAAGATCTAGGAACTGTCTAGTATTCAACATAGTATACCGTTGAGATTATAGAACTCGTCCACACTATGACATAGGGAAACATCTTCATCAAGATCTAGGAACTGTCTGGTCTTCAACGTAGTATACCGTTTAAATTAGAGAACTCGTCCACACTATGACGGAGGAAAACATCAAGATCTAGGAACTGTCTGGTCTTCAACGGAGTATACCGTTGAAATTAGAGAACTCGTCCACATTATGACGTAGGGAAACATCTTCATCAAGATCTAGGAACTGTCTTGTCTTCAACGTAGTATACCGTTGAAATTACAGAACTCGTCCACACTATGACGGAGGAAAACATCAAGATCTATGAACTGACTAGTGTTCAACGTAGTATACCGTTGAGGTTATAGCACTCGTCCACACTATGACATAGGAAAACATCTTCATCAAGATCTAGGAACTGTCTAGTATTCAACATAGTATACCGTTGAGATTATAAAACTTGTCCACACTTTAACGGAGGAAAACATCAAGGTCTAGGAACCGACTAGTATTCAATGTAGTATACCGTTGAGATTATAGCACCCGTCGACACTATGACATAGGGAAACATCTTCATCAAGATCTAGGAACTGTCTAGTATTCAACGTAGTATACCGTTGAGATTATAGAACTCGTCCACACTTTAACGGAGGAAAACATCAAGATCTAGGAACCGACTAGTATTCAACGTAGTATACCGTTAAGATTATAGCACTCGTCCACACTATGACATAGGGAAACATCTTCATCAAGATCTAGGAACTGTCTAGTATTCAACGTAGTATACCGTTGAGATTATAGAACTCGTCCACACTTTGATGGAGGAAAACATCAAGATCTAGGAACCGACTAGTATTCAACGTAGTATACTGTTGAGATTATAGCACTCGTCCACACTATGACGTAGGGAAACATCTTCATTAAGATCTAGGAACTGTCTAGTATTCAACGTAATATACCGTTGAGATTATAGAACTCGTCCACACTTTGATGGAGGAAAACATCAAGATCTAGGAACCGACTAGTATTCAACTTAGTATACTATTGAGATTATAGCACCCGTCCACACTATGACATAGGGAAACATCTTCATCAAGATCTAGGAACTGTCTAGTCTTCAACGTAGTATACCGTTGAGATTATAGAACTCGTCCACACTTTGACGAAGGAAAACATCAAGATCTCGAAACCGACTAGTATTCAACGTAGTATACCGTTGAGATTATAGCACTTGTCCACACTATTACGTAGGGAAACATCTTCATCAAGATCTAGGAACTGTCTAGTATTCAACGTAGTATACTGTTGAGATTATAGAACTCGTCCACACTTTGACGGAGGAAAACATCAAGATCTAGGAACCGACTAGTATTCAACGTAGTATACCATTGAGATTATAACACTTGTCCACACTATGATGTAGGGAAACATCTTCATCAAGATCTAGGAACTATCTAGTATTCAACGTAGTATACCGTTGAGATTATAGAACTCGTCCACACTTTGGCGGAGGAAAACGTAAAGATCTAGGAACCGACTAGTATTCAACGTAGTATACCGTTGATATTATAGCACTTAACCACACTATGGCGTAGGGAAACATCTTCATCAAGATCAAGGAACTTTCTAGTATTCAACGTAGTATACAGTTGAGATTATAGAACTCGTCCACACTTTGACGGAGGAAAACATCAAGATCTAGGAACCGACTAATATTCAACGTAGTATACCGTTGAGATTATAGCACCCGTCTACACTATGACGTAGGGAAACATCTTCATCAAGATCTAGGAACTGTCTAGTATTCAACGTAGTATACCGTTGAGATTATAGAACTCGTTCACAATTTGACGGAGGAAAACATCAAGATCTAGGAACCGACTAGTATTCAACGTAGTATACCGTTGAGATTATAACACTTGTCCACACTATGACATAGGGAAACAGCTTCATCAAGATGTAGGAATTGTCTAGTATTCAACATAGTATACCGTTGAGATTATAGAACTCGTCCACACTTTGACGGAGGAAAACATCAAGATCTAGGAACCGACTAGTATTCAACGTAGTATACCATTGAGATTATAGCACTTGTCCACACTATGACGTAGGGAAACATCTTCATCAAGATCTAGGAACTGTCTAGTATTCAACGTAGTATACCGTTGAGATTATAGAACTCGTTCACACTTTGACGGAGGAAAACGTCAAGATCTAGGAACCAACTAGTATTCAACGTAGTATACCGTTGAGATTATAGCACTTGTCCACACTATGACGTAGGGAAACATCTTCATCAAGATCTAGGAACTGTCTAGTATTCAACGTAGTATACCGTTGAGATTATAGAACTCATCCACACTTTGACGGAGGAAAATTGTCTTCTTTGACTGGTTGTCTCTTTTGACGGGTTGTCTCCATTGACGGGTTGAGAATTTAACTTCATCCTCCCTGAAAGGTAAAGGTCAGTCTTATGTAATGCATGAGGTGGATCAAGCAATGATGTTCTCAACATAAATGAGATTGTATTGTGTGATACATTTATGCATGTATCATGATGTATGAAAATGTGATGCTTTAGCTAGGGAAAATAAATCCCGGAGCTGCTGGAGAATAGAATTGGATTCTTTGTTTCCGCTGGGGATGATGAACGAAGATGATTGCAAGAATAAACCTGCATGAGAGGATGACTCCGTTGGGGAATAAACTGATGAGGAGATCACTCCAAGGGGATTACTCTGTGGGGAAGAGATGTTCTGTTGAGAATACCACTGATAAATTCTACTGGGGATTCCGCTGATAAGCTCCGCTGCGGATTTCAATGATAAACTCCGCTGGGGATTTCAATGATAAACTCCATTGGGGATGGATTACCGTTTCTGGTGATATTAAATTTGTTGAGGATTGAATTCCTGCTTGTGAAAGGAAAGAACTTCCCTGAGGATGATCTTTCAGTTACAACTTGCTAGGGATAATCCTGTTAGACTCTTGTGGGGATGACCCTTCTGAATTTGGCTGGGGAGATTTATTTGTGCTCTACAGGGGATAAGCTTTTAGAGTCTACTGGAGATGATGATTCAACTCCGTTGGGGAAGCTTTTTAGACCATGCTGGGAAAATATTGACTCCACTGGGGTATCTTGTATTCTTCCGGGGAACATTCTTATACTCCGTTGAGGAATATTAAGACTGTCGGGGATACTCTTGCACTTGCTGAGGAATATTCTTACACTCCGCTGGGGAATATTAGGATCCTTTTAGTGCTGATGGTAGACTAACTCATCTTGGGGAGAGCTATCATTACTAACTTACTCTGCGGGGAGTGAAAGCATCTTAGCCATATTCTCCAGCTGAATATACCTTGGTACCAGGTTGACAGAGCAACTATACAGTTCTGACGATTCTTATTGCCCCTGTTTCTGCGGGAGAATGTGCCTGCAGAGGCCCTGCAAACCGAGTATTATCCCCACCTATGAGGCGCTTGGTATCTTTTGATTGAAATGACAAGTCTTCTTATGGTAGGCAAGTGACGAGATGACGGGACATAGTCGTACGCTTTGATCCCTAATTTTTGCCTGGACCGCCCTTTCGGTTTTTCAGTCCATCGGGATACCCTTTTTTGCCCAAGCCGCCTTTTCAGGTTTTCGATTTTCCGGGGGTACAAATTTTCATTTTAATCCTTTATTTTTGCCCGAACCCTTTTGGTTCGCTGGGAAGCCCTTATTTTTGCCTAGGCCAGTCAACCTAGCGGGTCTTTGATTATGCGTAGTACTTTTTGACTATGTCCACGCTCTCAGGATGTAGGGAGGTGTCATTGTCGGCAGTGTTGTTTGCCATACTACCAAAAGATCTTCGTTTGACCATGCAAGATTCGTTGTTGGAATTCATGTCCAATCCCCCAATTGATTCAGATGGAGATTTTCCCCTGGCTATTTGGCATTTTGGGAGATTCCTCGAATCTTGACTTGACTGCCCCAGATGATGGACAATGATCATGTCGTTCCCCTTGGTTGGAAGTGTTTTTTCCACTTGAGGTGATCCTTTTATTGAGAAGGTTTTTGTTCACTAGATATTCGTCGTGCGAATTTCTCTGCTCTTTGAACAAATAGTCATATGCAAACAATGTTATTTTAAGAATGCAAAGCTTATGTCTGTCTTGAAGTTTTTGAAGATGCAGTTTTCAATAAAACAAGCGAATTTTTGTAAAATGTGATGTCAACTCAGGATTTTACAGCGAGCCCTACAGGAGTCAGGATACCTTTTGTAACTGTATGCTTTTGAACTAACCCATGCTTCAGTTAGGACTTTTAAGGGTTATAACATGGCCTGGTTCACTGTTTTAAGAAACAAAGGATAAAGGCTCAAAATTTATTTGTACCCACCCGCTCTTCGTGATGTTCTTCGATCCTAAACTCAACTAATCTTGCATTAGATCTTGTTTGAGTCTTTGCTCTGATATACCAGTGATGGTTCGGATACTGACACTTTATTTTGAATAGGCAGACATTTTGTTGAGAGTTTGCAGGATCTCTTTCCTTTTGATTTTTATTATCCCTGTTTTTTTCCTGAACTGTTTCTTTTGGTGATTACAGTCAACGGGATGCCCCGGTTTTTCTTAAGTCTCCTTCACAGGTTTTGACTTAATGGGCTTTTATTTCTGAGAGATTACGACTGTCTGTCCTTACGATTATACAGAACCAACACCGTCTTTTGTTTCGGAAAGACTTCTTTGATGCCATTCATTGTGCACCTGGATCATCTGAGAAAACTACCCTGCCCAGGTTATAATTAAGGGTTTTAATTTGTGAAAAGAAAAACTCCAACTTCTTTGGCTCAAAGGGGTTGACTAGGGATTATCTTCCTTATAACTCCACTGTTTAGGATTTGAAACAATGCATGTACCTCGTCAGCGGGGTCTGTTTAAAATCATACTGTAGAGATTTTGATATCATTTTCGTCATCCTCCCTCTAAAGGCTTAAAAAAAATTAATCGAGAGTTGATCATCACAAAAAATGAAAGCAATTTGAATATAGTGAAATACGAATGGATTGATTCAAAGCAGACATATGCAATGCATTGGTAAAGTAATAAAGTTTGACATGAATAAATGTTCGAACAGTCAAAAGAAAATTACAACTTGAAAATTCTAATGAGCAAAAGTCTCTTAGTTCGAACTAGTCATTTCAGGTGGAGAACCCTCAGCGGAAGATTCTCATCTCGCCATACGGCATGAATTCCAACACTCTTCTGTCAATCAAGTCTTGGATATTGTTTTTCAAAGCCCAACAGTCGTCGGTGTCATGTCCAGGACTATAGGAGTGGTATACACAAAATGCGTCGGGGTGATAGCCAGGAGCAAAGGTATTGGGATTCCGGAGAGGATCCTTTAAAGGAATCAGATTGACCTCCAACAAGCGTTTCAGTATTAGAGATGATGGTATATCAGTCTCAGAGAAATGTCTTCCAGATGTATTTTGCTTACGCCGATTACCCCGTTGACCCTAGAGAGGTTGTTGCTGGGCTTGTGACCCTGAAGCAAGCTGGGGAGCTTTTCCCTTGTTTTCTTGTCTCAAGGGAGGTTGAATGATGACTTGATCTTCAACCCTAGTTGTTTGCCCCACTTGTTTATTTTGAACTAGTTTGTTGACGAGGACCCTGAGCTCTTCTTGTCTTTGAGCCAGGTCTTGAATGAGAGTCATCTGGCCCACCAGCTGTCCCATCATCTGGATCTTCATTGTTGCCAACTCAATTTGTAGCCCTTCCAACTGATCATTCCTGATGCCGCCTGGATTCCCAAGGACTAAGCCCCTTGTGAGGAGAGCTTTTATTTCTTCCTGCCCCTGGGATAGGTTCAAGAACATTTTTTGAAGTTGAGCGTTTTGAGCCTGGATATCTTCGACAGTTCTCTCTAGGGCCATCTCTACTGAAATAAACAGTAGGAGAATAAGGAAACCTGAAAGGGAAAACCTGTCATGATGTGGATGCATGTTATGTGGATGCATGTTTTCAAGAATCTCTCGGGGTAAATAAGAAACTTGTTAGAATTTGAAATTTGCAGCTTTGATTGAAGAAACTTCATGTTGTTAAGAGTCCTTCTTCAAGAGTCAAGCTCACCATATCGAGTGGATCATAGCCCCTGACTCAAATTATCGTGTTTTGATTTCTAGACAACCTTGGCTAGAGGAAAATAAATCACTTTGCCCCTTGCTAGACCTTTGATTTACCATAACCTGCATCACAGACCCTTGAGATCCTTGAAATGGTTAAGGAAATGTTAAGGCATGATGTTATGATGTGTATGCTATGCATTTAAGCAAAAGTGTGAGGTGATGTAAGTAAACCCTGCAATAAATCCAAATTATTGGATAAGGACTGTAAAGAAAACTTGCAAGGAACTCATGTTGTCAGATAACAAGAATGTGCAAGTAGTTCAAGTTTGAAGGCACACAAGTCACACATATAGCCTTAAGTTTAGGCTGGCATGGAGTTTAGGCATTACCCTCTTTCAGTTTAGTTGGTTTAAACCTGTCATAAAAATAGTAACCGGGTTCTAGAGGATCTCAATATCGTTGACTACCCTCAATCGGTCATAATTCCAGTTTAGATACCTTTTCTTGCAGCCAGAATCATCGCGAGAGTTTAGTCTCAATGAGTGTAGCATACTGCTATTGTTCTATGGCCAAGTTGGTCGATTTAAAGGTTCTAAGGTCAGCTGGTGCTTAATGACCCCTTAGATGACCTATATTCTCCTTGTTCCAACACAAGGAATATCGGTACAATCTAAAGTGCCACACCAATGTAGCTACTGCTTCAACCGTGTCGGTCTACGCCGGACAGTTCCCTCACAGTTTATTGCTACTTACCTAAAGGGTATCCCCAGATCTGGGTTAGGATCTATAGAACTCCGATACAAGCCCACAAATATAAAACATACAAAGCATACAATTGAAAACACAATGATCTAATCCTAAGGTACACCTCACTTATTGAAATCCCCAGCAGAGTCGCTAGTTCTGTGATACGGTGGGAAGAGAACTGACTGTTTTGGAATGCTGGTTCGCGTTTTGCATTTGTTTTCGCAAAATGTCGCGGTAAGCAAGAGTCGCCACCGTCTTTTATTTTATCCAACATGGAAAGGACAAAAGCACAGAAAAATTCCTTTTTCGAGATGTTTCTCGGGCTCGGGAGGTAGATTATAGAAAGGGAAGGTGTTAGCACCCTTTCTATCCGTGGTTATCCACGGGCTCTTAGGTACTTGCTCAAAGTGTTTTTAAAATTTTTCTTTTCTTTGTGTTTGTGGGTTTGAAAGAAGTTTTGGTTTGAAAGGAGTGTAAGTGCGAAAAGTTTTGTTGCGTTTTTTAAAAGAGAGCAAGTACTTAAGAACCATCTACCTACTCGAAAAGGGAATTAAACTGTGCTAATGTCCTTTAGACAACGCTAGCCCACTATTAGTGAGTAGGTAGCGCCATCGTTGGAGTTTTAAGGGTCAATTCGATTAAGGGACGTGTGGTCACTAAAGCAACGTTAGGACGCCTTAGCGGTAACCCTAATGTCTTAGATCATTTTATCCGAGGCAACCGTTTCGAGGCAACTATGATCTTTGGACAAGAGGGCGACCTCTAAAACAACCTATTCTTAATGACCACGTTCAAAGGCAACCAAGTGAAGTGTACCCTAAGAGTGCGCATGTGCGAGTGTGTTGTTTTTCAGTTATTTATCTTTGTACATGTCATGGGTTATCTATGTTGATTTTAAGTTCATACATTGGATCTTGTCATGCATTCCCTATTATCAAACATCTAACAGTGTATAGTTGCGTAAATTAAATTTGCAGAAATTAAATCTAAACTATTACAAGGCGTCGGGTATTTACATCGCCAAAAACAAACCCTTTAATTTAAATTGCGGAAAATAAAATAAAGCAATAAATAATTAAAGTCCTAATTAAAAAAACTATTACATACCGGAAGCAATTACAATATTGGATAAAATGATACGCGTGCGAGAAATTAAATCGGGCGAGTTTTTAGGGTTTTGACCCTTTTTACGAAAGAAAGAGATTTTATTATTTTTTGAATTAAATGGAAATTAAATTAGGTCAAAATTAATTAATTAATTAATGAAAATATTTTTGTATTTTTTGATATTAAAAGAAATAAAATAAATTTGATTAAAAGTTAGTAAAAACCTATTTCTACATTAATTTTAATTATTTTGCAACAAATATTAGAATTATACCTAATTAAAACTAAGTCAATTAAATTATTATTTATTAAAAAAATAAATGTGATGAATTAATTTAATAAAATAAAACATTTTTTGTGTTTTGATTTTATGAGGAAAATAAATTATTTGGTTAATGGCAATAAAAATAATTAATAAAAACAATTAAATAAAAAGAAATATAAAAGAGAAAAGAAATAAACCCAGGGGGTGTTGGACCCAAGAGGAGGTAAGAATAACATGTTCAAGGCCCATTTACGTCAAGCCTGTATGACTTTTTCTGTTTCCATGTGGCACGTTGACTGGTGTGTATGGTGGACATCATCTTGTGACCATCAGATTTGGCCTGAAGGCCATCTGGCGCTTGGGATCTGAGGGAGCATGATCGGCCTACGCGCTTGAATGCATACTGGAATACCTGAATCAAAATGATATAAAGTTTCTTGGGGGACCTGGGATTCGAACCCAGGTCCCATGAGACAATCCACTAGCGCCTTAGCCACCACACCACTGCCACTTTATTGTTATTGGAATAGGCAAGAATCATTATATATAAAACAAAACATTATGCCTGGAAAATTAAAAAAATAGCGCCAATATTTAAATCAACCAATAGGGAGAAGACACATGGTCGTCTTCTTCGTTGAAAAGCCTGGATATTTACCTGCGGATTTTGTCCGCAGCTAAATCCATGGCTCACTCCTAAAACAAATTCCAGGCCATATAAATACAAACTAAGACCATCAACATGTTCGTCTCTCCTTCCTGAGCACGTCTATACCCCTTATTTGCCCCAATTTTTCCTGAAATCAAAACGCCTAAAAAACAAGAACAAAAACCCTAGTTTCGGGTACAGGGTTACAGGCTATGAAAACAAAATCAAATAATGTAGAAATGTTCTAAATAGACCGATTAGCATGATTGTACAAAGATTTTGGAAAAAAGATGCAAGAACAAGAGGTTATGTTTTCGTGTGCAGAGGCATGTTCATGAGTACTTACAGTGCGTTTTAGGCGACTAGAGGGCTTGGTTTTGATGCCTATCGCTTCAGTGGATGGCAAACAAGAACACCACGTTGAGGTTTGGTCTTGAAAACGTCCCTAACCAAGATTTCAATTCTCAACTTTTTCAAGCTTTTTTCAGTTTTGGTATTGTGTATTCTGCAGCCTCCAGGTCGTGTTCTTGATGTCTTTGCCTTGTATGAGTAATAAGGAATGAATTAGGTTAAAAGTTGGGCCTTGAATCCATGTGAATTGATGAATTAAGATATGATTTGATCTTCCATGAACAAGCTTCCATATTTGTCAAAAAATCCAATATTTGTTCATAACATGCCTTGGTACGAATTTGATTGTGTGCATCATGATAATTAAGACTTGTAATGATCAAAAAGATCACAAGTTATTAATATTTAGATTTTATTTTGATTTAAATTGATTAAAAATGAATTAAATCAATTAAAATCAAATAAAATAGAAACATTAATAAATTGGCATAAAACTGAAGATATGACACGTGTGTGGTGTGACAAGATCATATCAAGTGGAAAAAAGTGGGCCCTTTTGTCAAAAATTGGAGTTTTGGGGATAGTTGACTTTTGGCAATTTTGGAAAAATGCCCAACTTCAACAATGCATAACTTCTTCAATTTTGAACTTTTGGAAGTGTTCTTGGACTTTTTAGAAACCATGAGATATCCTATAACCAACCCTCTTGGTTTCATCTCATTTTGATATTCCATGCTCAAGTTATAAGCTTTGGCAAAAAAGGTGTTTTTGTTGACTTTCAAAAAATGACCTATAATGTCCAAATTTATAACTTCTTGTGAGTGCATTTCTTGATCTTGGGGTGTGAAGATCGATTGTAGGAAATTTAATCCCCTTCAAAATGAGAATTGGATTGGTCATTTCTCATAAAGTATGAGAAAGTTATGCTTGGTCAAAGTTGAGTTGACTTTTCCTACAAAACCCTAGTTTAGCAACTTTTGAATCTTGATGAATCTTGAGCAATCCTTGATGAATCATTATCAACCCTTGATCAAATGATGAATTATCCTTTAAAATGATAATGTTGACCAAAAATATTGAGGTTTGACTATTTATAGGCCACAGTTGACTTTTGCCCTAGCACAGTCGATTTTTGGGCTTCTTGAGCAATTGACTGACCAAACTTCCTCTGCAAGGCTTGAAATTTGACATGGATGAACTTGAGAACATATTAGGACATTGGGGAGAACTTGAGGTCATTTGGATGTAAGGACCTGGATGCAACACAAAACCCTAATTTGAGATTGATTGCCTTAGGAGGTGATTTGACTGACCAACTCTTGAGTAATCTTGAACCATTTGGAGATTCTTCTTGACATGTCTTGAGAAATATGGGAGGGCAAATTTTGGGGTACAACAGGGTTTGGGAAGGATATGGGTAAACTTCGATTGCAGGGAGAAAGGGGGAGCTTTGATTCAGAGGAAAAGGCTGCCTTTCGATTCTATGAAGGGTGTTGTTGTACCCCAAAATTTGCCCTCCCGTATTCTTCAAGAATTGCAAGTCAAAGCTTCAAAATCTCCCCAAGGGTTGCACAGTTCAAGGGCCTCCTAACAGTCAAAAACTAGGGTTTTGGTTCTGGCAAAGTAATTGAGGTTTCCAAGGGTCCAATCAAGCCCCACATGCCTACAAACATGGTCAAGCATCCCCATACCAAGTTTCAAGACTTACAGCACAAAATTGCACAGTCAGAAACCCTAATTGCACTACAGTCAACTGCAGGGGCAAAATGGTCATTTGATAGTCAAAAGTTCAAATTTTTGGTCAACATCTCATTTTGAGGCCACAAACATCAATTGATCAATGCTTGATCATGATTCTCAAAGCTTGGCTCAAAAAGTCTCAAGATGCAAAAGTTTCCATATTTGGACGATTGAAAAAGTCAACTGTAACTTTACCAGGGCATAACTTCCACATGGTTTATCAGAAAAATTCCATCCAAAGCTCATTTTGAAGATGAAGACATTTCCTACAACTCCTCTTCACACTTCAAGTCCAATAAATGCTCTCACAAAAAGTTATCCATTTCAACATTATAGGTCATTTTCAAAAGTCAACAAAAAGGGACTTTAAGTCAAAGGCCATAACTTGATATTGGTAAATCAAAATGACATGGGACCAAAGGCATTGGTTAGAGGACTTCAAGACCTTTCCAAAATGTCCAAGAACATGAGCAAAGCTTAAAAATTGAGCAAGATATGCCTTGTGGAAGTTGGGAAATTTTTGGATATTTTGAAAAGTCAACTTTGCTTCAAATGTCTTAAAATTGCTAATGAGCCACATTTTCTTCCAAGAGTCATCATCCAAAGCATGTGCACGACCATTTGGCCCAAAGGGAAGTTTTTCATCATTTTTATTTATTTATTTTGATTTTTAATGGCTAATAATTCATTTAATTAAAATAAATATGTGGAAAATACCAAACCAATGCAATCAAATCTTTTTATACATGAAATAGCCTCAAGATTTCGTGCATGGTCAGATTTGGAAAGAATCATGGTAATTGGACATGATTTGAAGCAAATATGCATGAAAAAGATTGGAAAATATATGCCATGAAAACCAATATCCATTCCATCAATGCAAAAGGTTTTTTGATCCAATTTTGAACCCTAATCGTTCACACATATATACTCATGCAAACCCTACTCCTAAGAACCTCTAAGCTGCGCAAGAACACCATAACAAAGTTTGAGTTTTTATCAAAAAAATCCAAAACTGAAAGTGGCCTTGGAGGACGATTCAGAGAGAAAGATTGATCCCATTAGCTTGCAAAGACATTACTGAATCGGACTGGATAGTTTTCCACGTGCATAGCACCCTGAATTGGTATGCAGAACTCAGAATTTTTCATATAATATGCATATTCGTGTTTTGATTTTCAAGCATTCTCATTGCATTTTATTTATGGATTTATACTAATTGGACCTTTCTGAAGCTAACCAGATGATTTAATTGAGTTTTTATGCATTGTATGAAGAATCACCATGAACGATTATTAGGGTTCTTCAAGTTTTAAATTGGGCGTTTATGAATGCTGTAAAATTAGAACACCTCGATACCATGGTCAAAATCAGGGCACTCAGACGAATTCAATGAGGGGGTAGCGCCCAATTTATGAAGCAATATGAGCTATTCGCTATTCTTGAAAAAGGCCTATTTTGGGGGGGTTTAAAACCCCCGCTAACCCTTTTTATATTTCAGGAAAAAGCAAAACGAGGAAGAAGAAGATTAGGTGGCACCATCTGGTTGGAGTATTTGAATTTCGCGCTAAAAGTCTTCCACTAACCATTGTTTTATTTCATATTATTTATTAGTTACATTATAAACAAAGCGTTTCGTTGGTTCAAGTGGCAGGCATGTGCATTGGTAATCTCCAGGACCTGGGTTCGAATCCCAGGTCCCCTTCCTATTTCAATATTTTTTCTTCCAATATAATTCCATGCAGCTTCAATTCCTGGGTGCATCATACATCCACAATCTCAGCTTGCCACGCACATATCAAGATCAATCAAAAGGCCATGATCTGAAGAACATAATGGACATGAGTCAATGCACACACACGCTAGCCAAAAGTCAACAAGGCCAAAGGGTCACTGGGCCTAAAATGCTACAATTATACCTCTCAATTGGGGACAGAACCCCCCCAAGGTATTGTATTTCCTTTCTTTTCTTTATTTTTATCTATTTCAATTATTTCTTTTTTTATTCCTTAAATTAATTAATTTATAAAACATAAAAATAACAATAAAAAAATCAGAAAAGACAAAAAAATTAAATATATTTTATTTAACTAATATTTTTGTAAATAAAGTCTTGTATCAATTAATTAGTTTTTATTCTAGGGTTAATTTTAATATCTTTTCTTAATAAATTAAAAACTTGTAGAATTAGGTTTAATTAGTTTAATTACTTTTTTCTTTTATTTTCTCATCACTAATAATTACTTATTTATTTTTGTAAATAAATTACCATGTAAATAATTAGATTAATTTTAGGTTTAACTTTAACATGTTTTTCTTAATAAATAAAAATTGTAGAATTAGGGTTAATTAATTAATTTCTTAATTTCATTTAATTCACATAAAAATCATAAATACCAAAAACCCTCAAAAATAATTTCTTTTTATTTTATTTTAATTAATTTGTTAATAATAATTTAATTTCATTAAAAAGGGTCCAACGCCCTCGTTTTCAATTTTAATTTAATTCGCGCATTTTATTTTATTTCTTTTAAATATTGATGTAACTCTCCCAAAGCCGTGTAAATATTTATCTTTCGCACTTTACTTTATTTCTTTATTTTCTGTCAAATCGGGTCCTGGATTAAATTTGGCGATGTGGACCCGCGCCTTTGTAATAGTTTAGAAACTTTTAATTTTCGCACTTTTAACTGTTAATAATGGCATGCAAGAATGAATGACTAAAATAAAAACAAAAGCGTAGATCACCATAACATGACAAAAGACAAACATAAATGAATCTGACACACAAATCACACACCACCCCTAGGATACGCCTCACTGTTGCCTTGCCTCGAAAGGTGATCGTCGAGTAGAGGATGTCTTAGTAAGTCCTCATGATCCGAGAACCTGGCATGAGGGTAGCTTCTAAGGTGTCTTCCCATTGCTCTGGTGATCACCATGTCCCGAACCTCGAATTGACCCGAACAACTCCAATAGTGGTGCTACCTACCTCTCAATGGTGGGATGGCACTACTTTAAAGGACATTTACACAGACGAATTCCTTAGGTTAGGTAGACGACTCTAGATACTTTCTCTAATTTCAAAAACAAATCAAAAATACTTTTCACGCCAACACCTTTTCAAAAAGCTTTCGAAAGCAATTTTTCAAACACTCTTGAGGACCGATACAAGGGTCGAACTGGAATTTTCAAAGAAACTTTTTAAAACCCACAATTGAAAAGCAAACAAACCATTTTGAAAACACAAATGAGCAAGTATCTAAGAGCCCATGGATAACCATGGATAGAAAGGGTGCTAACATCTTCCCTTTCTATAATCTACCTCCCGAACCGAGAGCAATCTCTTTAAGGAATTTTTCTGTGCTTTTGTCCTTTCCATTTGGAGAAAATAAAAGACGGTGGCGACTCTTGCTTCTGCGACATTTCGCGAACCAGCATTAAACAGTCAGTTCCAGATCCACCGATCACAGAACCGGCGACTTTGCTGGGGAAACTTTTAAAGTGAGGTGTACCTTAGGGTTAGTTCATAACTGTGTTTTCAATTGCTTTCTTTGTTTGCTTTATTATTGTGGGACTGTCTCGGGAGTTCTATGGATCCTAACCCGGATCTGGGGATACCTTCTTAGAAAGTAGCAACAAGGCTGTGAGGGAACTGTGTGGGGTATACCGACATGGTTGAAACAGTCTGCTACGTTGATGTGGCACTTTGGTGTGTACCGGTAACCCTTGAGTTCAGTCAAGGAGAGTACCGGGCCTCCGCGTGGTGTCGTGAAGCATCAACAGACCTTAGGAACCTTAATTGAACTATCTTGGCCTCTTTAGGGTAGTGAGATAACTGACTTTGGTGCAGTCCGAGGTTGGTTGATACTCGATACTACACTCAATTGAGGGTTGCTTTCCTGGAATATTTCGGTCGCCAGTTCAGTGGCTAAATCGAAACGATGAACAATGAAAGCAATCCCGTGATATTGGGACCCTTAGAACCCGGTTATTTCTGATAGGACAGGTTGAACCCACCAACTTCAAGAGGGTAATACCCAGACCCCATGCTGGCCTAAACTCTAAGGGCTTCTCTTGTGTGACTTGTGTGCCTTCGTACTTGACTACTTGCATGCTTGCTATCTGACACATGAACTACTTGCAGGTTTTGTTTATAGTCCTTAATTGGGACTCATAACAGGGTTTACTAAGTCTCTTGCAGGTTTTGTTTGTAGTCCTTAATTAGGACTCATAACAAGGTTTACCGAGTTTCTTGCAGGTTTTGTTTGTAGTCCTTAATTAGGACTCATAACAAGGTTTATCGAGTTTCTTGCAGGTTTTGTTTTTAGTCCTTAATTGGGACTCATAACAAGGTTTACCGAGTTTCTTGCAGGTTTTGGTTTGCAGTCCTTAATTGGGACTCATAACAAGGTTTACCGAGTTTCTTGCAGGTTTTGGTTTGCAGTCCTTAATTGGGACTCATAACAGGGTTACTTACCTTACCCCATGCATAACATAACATTATACCATTGCATACATCATAACTCATTTCAAGGATCTCAAGGGCTTGTGATGCAGGTCATGGTGAATCAATTATCCCAGCAAGGGGCAAAGAGGATTTATTTTCCTCTAGACAGAGTTGTCAGGGGCTATGACCCACTTGATATGGTGAGCTTTGACTCCTGGAGAAGGTTCCCCTAACCAAGGTTGTTTGGAAACCAAAACTAGACATGATGACTAAAGTCAGGGGCTATGACCCACTTGATATGGTGAGCCTTGACTCTTGAAGAAGGACTCTCAATAATATGAAGTTCCTTCAATCAAGTCACCAGCTTCCAATGCTAACAATTTTCTTGTTTACCCCGCGAGGTCCTTGAAAACATTGCATGCATATCATACACATCATTGCATCACAGGTACCCTTCTTTGCAGGTCACTTACCTTTGTCGCTATTTATTTCAGCAATGACTTCCCAACAAGATAGCCAGGACTTTCTTGCTCAAGAGACTCAGTTCGAGGAAATCCTCCTGAATCTATCCAAGGGGCAGGAGGAGCTAAGGACACTTCTCATGGAGACTTTGGTCAGGAACAGTGCTGAGGATGAACGGTTGAAACGCTTGCAAGCTGAAATGGATGCAATGAAAGCCCAAATGCTGGGGCAGGTGACTGCCATTCAAGGTTTATCTCAAAGACAAGAAGAGCTCGGGATTCTCGTCAACCAATTGCTTCGGGGTAACCAACTGGGGCAAACGTCTAGGGGTAAAAATCCAGTCATCGTTCAACCACCTTTGAGACAAGGAGATAAGGGGAGAGCTCCTCAAATATCTCCAGTGTCACAAATTCAGCATCAACCTCACCGGCTTCAGCCAGACAAGTCCAGGAGGCAATTCACCCAGCTCAACATGTCGTTGTTTCAAGCTTTACAACGCCTGTTGAGGTTGAACCTGATCACATTAAGGGCTCATCCCCGGAACCCCAACACAGCATCTCCTATCTATGACCCCAATAAAAGGTGTGCCTACCACTCTGCCAGTCCAGGACATGATATAAATGAGTGTTGGGCTCTGAAGAATAAGATCCAGGACCTGATTGATGAAGGGGCACTGGAGTTCACACAAGATGGTCAGGCTGAGTTTTTCTACCATTCCTCCAAGGCTCACCATTTGAAATAACAAGCCCTGAGATGAAAAGACTTTTGTTCATTCGAATGTTCAAGTTGTAATTCTTTTGATTGTTCAAACATTTACTCATGTTAAACGCTGTTATCTCATTAATGCATCGCATATGTCTGTTTTGAAGTAATATATTCGTATTCACTATATGCAAATTATTTTCATATTTTTTCTGACGTCAACTCTTGATCTAAAATTCTAAGCCTCTTGAGGGAGGATGACGAAAACGATACCACAATCTACAGTATGCTTTTGAACAGACCCCGCTGATGAGGTACAAGCATTGTTTCAATTCCCAAACACTAGAGTTATAAGGAAGATAATCCCTCGTCAACCCCTCTGAGCCAAAGAAGTAGGAGTTTTTCTTTTCGAAATTTAAAACCCTTAATCATAACCTGGGGCAGGGTAGTTCTCGCAGTTGATCCAAGTGCATAACAAATGGCACCAAAGAGGTCCTTAGAAAAAAAAGAGAAGACAATGATGGTTCCGAATAATCATAAGGATAGGCAGTCATTATATCTATCAAAATAAAAACCCAGTGAAGTCAAAACCTATGAGGAAGACTTACAAAACGGGGGCATCCCGCTGACTGTAACCACAAAGAAACAGTTCAGGCAAAAAAAAAACAGGGATAACAAAATCAAAGAAAAAGAAAGAGGTCCTACAAACCCTCAACAAAAAAAAAGAAATGACTGCCTATTCAAAATAAACTGTCAACATCCGAACCATCATCGAAAAATCAGAGCAAAGACTCAAACAAGGTCTAACGTATGATCAATTGAGTTTAGGTTTGAAGAACATCACGAAGAGCGGGTGGGTACAAATAATTTGAGCCTTTATCCTTTGTTTCTTAAACCGTGAACCAGGCCACGTTATAACCCTTAAAAGTCCTAGCTGAAGCATGGGTTAGTTCGAAAGCATACTGTTACAAAAGGTATCCTGACTCCTTAAGGCCTACAGTAAATACGGAGTTGACGTCACGTCTTACAAACATTCACTTGTTTTATGAAAAAGAATGCATTTTCAAAATCTTCAAGACAGACGTAAGCTTTGCATTTTTAACATAACTTTGTTTGCATATGACTTTTTTTTTGAACAGCAGGGAAATTCGCACGATGAATACCTAATGAACAGAAGCACTTCCAATCAAGGGGCAGACATGGCCAGTGTCCATTGTCTGGGGCAATCCAATCAAGATTCGGAGAATCTCTCAAAGGCCAAATAGCCTGGGGCAAATCTCCGCCTAAGTCACTTGGGGCATTCCAACAACGAACCTTGCCTGATCAAACACCTTCTGGTGGCAGGACAAAAACACTTCTAACAGGGGCAATTCCCTACATCCTGAGAGCATGGACATAGTCGGAAAAAATACTACGCAAAGTCAAAGACCCGCTAGGTTGACATACCTAGGCAAAAATAAGGGCTTCCCGGCGAACCAAAAGGGTTCGGGCAAACTGAGGGATGAAATGGAAAAAATCTGTACACCCGGCAAGTCGAAAACCTGAATAGGCGGCTTGGGCAAAAATGGGTATCCCGGTGGACTGAAAACCCGAAAGGGCGGTCCAGGCAAAAGTTAGGGATCAAAGCGTACGACTGTGTCTCGTCATCTTGTCACCTGCCTACCAGAATTAGGTCTGTCCATCAACAAGCTATCAGCGCCTCACAGGTCTTCCTCTCCCACCTCAGAAACAGGGGCAATGATGAGTTGCCCAAACAATCTAATTGATCTGTCCACAAGGTACAAGGTATGATCAGCTGAAGAAGGTAGCCAATACACCTTAATTCCCCAGAGAGTGAGCCAGCAAATCCATACACTCTCCTCCAAGCAAAGCTATTATCAAACCTTAAAGAAGTTGGGCATCCTCCCGCAGATCTTAACATTCCCCAGCAACACATATGCATTCTTAACAAGTATCCCCGGCAGTCTTGACCTAAAAATTGTTCCCCGGCGGTCTATCAAACATTCAATGGAGCTACTTCCCCCAGCACCTCAAAACTTCCCCAAGAGAGTCCAATCCAGTTCCCCAGGAAAGTTGGAATCTATCTCCCCAAGCAGAAGGCTTATCCCTAGTAGATTCTGGAAGCTTATCCCCGCATAGCACGAACGCGTCTCCCGGCTTTATTCAAAGAGTTATTTCCTTACCAGGATATAACTGGGTTATCCTCAGCCAAAAGCCACGGAAAGAGCGTCCTCGACGAAGCCTTCTTATCCCCAACGAAGTCTATTAAAACTTCCAGCACAACAAGGGTATCCCCAGCAAGTTATTATCAACAACTCAGCAAAGTACCTCTCTCCCCACAGAGTATTGCTTCCCAGCAAGATCGTTAGAGTACTTTTCTCCCCGCAGAGTAATCCATTCGCCAAGTTTATCCCTCAACGGAGTTATCTTCTCCTACCGGTATTCTTGCAACTATCATCCCCAGCGGAAGCAAAGAGCTATTCTTCGACATCATCCCAGGAGTGACTTCCCGGCACCCGTCAAGGATTTATTTTCCTAAAGATGGAAAGATGCAGTCATAAACATCGCACTTCCATACATTATAGCATGCATATACGCATCATACCTTACAAATCTCATTTATGTTGAGAACATCATTGCTTGATTCATATCATGCATTGCATATAACTGACCTTTACCTTTCAGGAAAGATCCAGTTAAGTTCTCAGTTATGTTCAAGACTTCTCTGGTTCAGTCAGATCGACCCTAAGATCTCCCTGTTTCTTATCCAGTTGAAGACATTTCAAGACCTTGACTGGTTCAGTTAAATTGACCCTAAGATTTTTCTGTTTCTTATCCAGTCAAAGGCCTTCTCTGGTTCAATCAGATCGACCCTAAGATCTCCTTGTTTCTTATCCAGTTGAAGATTCAAGACCTTGTCCGGTTCAGTTAAATCGACCCTAAGATTTTTCTGTTTCTTATCCAGTCAAAGGCCTTCTCTAGTCCAGCTAAATCGACCCCTAACAGATTTTCCTGATAAAGACTCAGTAGAAGATATCCAAGATTCTCTCAATGATACTATTGAGGTTGTAGTCGCCTATGGTTCTCTCCCTGTTACTGCGGAGATAGTAATCATCCCCAGATTCGCTCAGCGTTACTGTTGAGGCTGAAGTCGCCCAAGATTCTCTCAATGATTACTGTTGAGGTTGAAGTCGCCCAAGATTCTCTCAATGATTACTGTTGAGGTTGAAGTCGCCCGAGATTCTCTCAATGATTACTGTTGAGGTTGAAGTCGCCCAAGATTTTCTCAATGATTACTGTTGAGGTTGAAGTCGCCCAATATTTTCTCTCAGCGTTACTGTTGAGGTTGAAGTCGCCCAAGATTCTCTCAGCGTTACTGTTGAGGTTGAAGTCACCTATGGTTCTCTCCCCGTTACTGCGGAGGTAGTAATCGTCCAAGGTTCTCTCACCGTTCCTGTTGAGGTAGTAACCATCCCTGGTTCATTCATCACCTTTTGAAGATCCAGATCCAGCTCCTGTAACCAGTCAGGACACATTTATACAAAGAATCTGAAGACCAGCTCCTGCAACAGGTCAGGTAATCATTTTCCTTTTTCAGGTACGCAAGCTCTCGCTAAGGAATCTCTTACGCGATCAACATCCAGATGGCATCTATAAGCCCATCCACCTTCCACCATCTCTTAGCATGGCATCTATAAGCCCATCATCCTATCCATCAATCTCCAAATGGCATCTATAAGCCCATTCCCCACATCACACTACTATGTGAGCGCAAATTTCTGGGCACTCTAGTGTTCAATCATCTTCCACCTTCGGATTACGAAAGGCACGTCGGCCAATCTGCATCCTCAGGTCTAAGAAGATTGAACAGGGGCAACTGTTGTACCCCAAAATTTGCCCTCCCATATTCTTCAAGAGTTGCAAGTCAAAGCTTCAAAATCTCCCCAAGGGTTGCACAGTTCAAGGGCCTCCTAACAGTCAAAAACTAGGGTTTTGGTTCTGGCAAAGTAATTGAGGTTTCCAAGGGTCCAATCAAGCCCCACATGCCTACAAACATGGTCAAGCATCCCCATACCAAGTTTCAAGACTTACAGCACAAAATTGCACAGTCAGAAACCCTAATTGCACTACAGTCAACTGCAGGGGCAAAATGGTCATTTGACAGTCAAAAGTTCAAATTTTTGGTCAACATCTCATTTTGAGGCCACAAACATCATTTGATCAATGCTTGATCATGATTCTCAAAGCTTGGCTCAAAAAGTCTCAAGATGCAAAAGTTTCCATATTTGGACAGTTGAAAAAGTCAACTGTAACTTGACCAGGGCATAACTTCCACATGGTTTATCATAAAAATTCCATCCAAAGCTCATTTTGAAGATGAAGACAATTCCTACAACTCCTCTTCACACTTCAAGTCCAAGAAATGCTCTCACAAAAAGTTATCCATTTCAACATTATAGATCATTTTCAAAAGTCAACAAAAAGGGACTTTAAGTCAAAGGCCATAACTTGAGATTGGTAAATCAAAATGACATGGGACCAAAGGCGTTGGTTAGAGGACTTCAAGAACTTTCCAAAATGTCAAAGAACATGAGCAAAGCTTAAAAATTGAGCAAGATATGCCTTGTGGAAGTTGGGAAATTTTTGGATATTTTGAAAAGTCAACTTTGCCTCAAATGTCTTAAAATTGCTAATGGGCCACATTTTCTTCCAAGAATCATCATCCAAAGCATGTGCACGACCATTTGGCCCAAAGGGAAGTTTTTCATCATTTTTATTTATTTATTTGGATTTTTAATGGCTAATAATTCATTTAATTAAAATAAATATGTGGAAAATACCAAACCAATGCAATCAAATCTTTTTATACATGAAATAGCCTCAAGATTTCGTGCATGATCAGATTTGGAAAGAATCATGGTAATTGGACATGATTTGAAGCAAATATGCATGAAAAAGATTGGAAAATATATGCCATGAAAACCAATATCCATTCCATCAATGCAAAAGGTTTTTTGATCCAATTTTGAACCCTAATCGTTCACACATATATACTCATGCAAACCCTACTCCTAAGAACCTCTAAGCTGCGCAAGAACACCATAACAAAGTTTGAGTTTTTATCAAAAAAATCCAAAACTGAAAGTGGCCTTGGAGGACGATTCAGAGAGAAAGATTGATCCCATTAGCTTGCAAAGACATTACTGAATCGGACTGGATAGTTTTCCACGTGCATAGCACCCTGAATTGGTATACAGAACTCAGAATTTTTCATATAATATGCATATTCGTGTTTTGATTTTTAAGCATTCTCATTGCATTTTATTTATGGATTTATACTAATTGGACCTTTCTGAAGCTAACCAGATGATTTAATTGAGTTTTTATGCATTGTATGAAGAATCACCATGAACGATTATTAGGGTTCTTCAAGTTTTAAATTGGGCGTTTATGAATGCTGTAAAATTAGAACACCTCGATACCATGGTCAAAATCAGGGCACTCAGACGAATTCAATGAGGGGGTCGCGCCCAATTTTTGAAGCAATATGAGCTATTCGCTATTCTTGAAAAAGGCCTATTTTGGGGGGGTTTAAAACCCCCGCTAACCCTTTTTATATTTCAGGAAAAAGCAAAACGAGGAAGAAGAAGATTAGGTGGCACCATCTGGTTGGAGTATTTGAATTTCGCGCTAAAAGTCTTCCACTAACCATTGTTTTATTTCATATTATTTATTAGTTACATTATAAACAAAGTGTTTCGTTGGTTCAAGTGGCAGGCATGTGCATTGGTAATCTCCAGGACCTGGGTTCGAATCCCAGGTCCCCTTCCTATTTCAATATTTTTTCTTCCAATATAATTCCATGCAGCTTCAATTCCTGGGTGCATCATACATCCACAATCTCAGCTTGCCACGCACATATCAAGATCAATCAAAAGGCCATGATCTGAAGAACATAATGGACATGAGTCAATGCACACACACGCTAGCCAAAAGTCAACAAGGCCAAAGGGTCACTGGGCCTAAAATGCTACAATTATACCTCTCAATTGGGGACAGAACCCCCCCAAGGTATTGTATTTCCTTTCTTTTCTTTATTTTTATCTATTTCAATTATTTCTTTTTTTATTCCTTAAATTAATTAATTTATAAAACATAAAAATAACAATAAAAAAATCAGAAAAGACAAAAAAATTAAATATATTTTATTTAACTAATATTTTTGTAAATAAAGTCTTGTATCAATTAATTAGTTTTTATTCTAGGGTTAATTTTAATATCTTTTCTTAATAAATTAAAAACTTGTAGAATTAGATTTAATTAGTTTAATTACTTTTTTCTTTTATTTTCTCATCACTAATAATTACTTATTTATTTTTGTAAATAAATTACCATGTAAATAATTAGATTAATTTTAGGTTTAACTTTAACATGTTTTTCTTAATAAATAAAAATTGTAGAATTAGGGTTAATTAATTAATTTCTTAATTTCATTTAATTCACATAAAAATCATAAATACCAAAAACCCTCAAAAATAATTTCTTTTTATTTTATTTTAATTAATTTGTTAATAATAATTTAATTTCATTAAAAAGGGTCCAACGCCCTCGCTTTCAATTTTAATTTAATTCGCGCATTTTATTTTATTTCTTTTAAATATTGATGTAACTCTCCCAAAGCCGTGTAAATATTTATCTTTCGCACTTTACTTTATTTCTTTATTTTCTGTCAAATCGGGTCCTGGATTAAATTTGGTGATGTGGACCCGCGCCTTTGTAATAGTTTAGAAACTTTTAATTTTCGCACTTTTAACTGTTAATAATGGCATGCAAGAATGAATGACTAAAATAAAAACAAAAGCGTAGATCACCATAACATGACAAAAGACAAACATAAATGAATCTGACACACAAATCACACACCACCCCTAGGATACGCCTCACTGCGGCCTTGCCTCGAAAGGTGATCGTCGAGTAGAGGATGTCTTAGTAAGTCCTCATGATCCGAGAACCTGGCATGAGGGTAGCTTCTAAGGTGTCTTCCCATTGCTCTGGTGATCACCATGTCCCGAACCTCGAATTGACCCGAACAACTCCAATAGTGGTGCTACCTACCTCTCAATGGTGGGATGGCACTACTTTAAAGGACATTTACACAGACGAATTCCTTAGGGTAGGTAGACGACTCTAGATACTTGCTCTAATTTCAAAACCAAATCAAAAATACTTTTCACGCCAACACCTTTTCAAAAAGCTTTCGAAAGCAATTTTTCAAACACTCTTGAGGACCGATACAAGAGTCGAACTGGAATTTTCAAAGAAACTTTTTAAAACCCACAGTTTAAAAGCAAACAAACCATTTTGAAAACACAAATGAGCAAGTATCTAAGAGCCCATGGATAACCATGGATAGAAAGGGTGCTAACACCTTCCCTTTCTATAATCTACCTCCCGAACCGAGAGCAATCTCTTTAAGGAATTTTTCTATGCTTTTGTCCTTTCCATTTGGAGAAAATAAAAGACGGTGGCGACTCTTGCTTCCACGACATTTCGCGAACCAGCGTTAAACAGTCAGTTTCAGATCCACCGATCACAGGTGTTACTGGAAAGGCCTGAAGGATCACCTGTGTAGGCACTGCATCTGCAAAAATATGTTAGCAAAATAAAACGCATGACCTGGGTATCGAAACCCAGGTCCTTTGATCCTGCACGCGCTGGGTCTTTTCAGGCTATATCTGTAGCAAGTGTTAGCAACAAAAAAACATGACCTGGGTGCCAAACCCAAGCCCCTTTGATCCTGTCTAGAATGACAAGTCGAATGAAACAAAAAATATGGATGTGTTATGTAAATACAAAGTTTGACATTTTACCCTCTCTTACAAGTAGTTGGAACCTTCGATTTGGCACTTTCTGGATGTGGGTACCTTCGATCTTGGATTTCTAGGCGTGGATACTTTTGTTGAAGGTTTGCTTTGGCTTGGATTACTTATGAAAATGTTGATAACCTTTGGTGGGTTTGTGGGCAGTGTATCTCAAAATGTCCTCGTCTCCTTGTAATGTGTCATTGGCCTCGTATTTATAGGAGTGTGAGGGTGCATGAAAATGGAAAGGGAGAACCATTTAACCAGGCCTTTAAAGCCATGAGACAAGAATCAGACATATTAAAATATTTCCTTTTTGAAATATTCATGTCTCTTTGGAATCTTGAATGAACCTGGACACCTTTGATTTTCGAATGCCTTCAGGCCATGCTCTTCGATTGGTCTTGAGTTGCCTCCTTCGAATGGACTTCTTATGTACCCTTCGAATGGGCCTTCTGAATGCTTCTTCAAATGGACCTTTTGAATACTTCATCGAATGAACCTTTACATGTTCTTCGAATGGACCCTTTGAATGCTTCTTCGAATGGACCTTTACATGTTCTTCGAATGATTCATTTACATGTTCTTCGAATGAGTCTCTTGCCTGGTGTGCTGGCAAGTTGAGGGGCCTTTTCCTTTGTGAATCGAAACAAACTTGTAGGAGATTCTTGCCTTGTGAGTCGAAGGTAAGCCTGAAGTAGTTAATGCATAGTAAAAGCATTATGAAATTGACTTGATCGAAGGGGGTCCAGCGCTCAATCGAAGACTTGCGGACGAAAGCTTGATCGAAGGGTTCCAAACACCTAATCGAAGCTTACTAATCAAAGCCCGATCAAAGAGTGCCCAATCGAAGACTGGTGAGTCAAGCCAGTATCGAAGGATTTTGGATACCCAATCGAAGACTTTTCCCAGATGCCAATCGAAAGACACTTTATTCATCTTCAAAAAACTTTATTTTCGTTAGGCAAGTGTTGTGACCAACCATGTAAGGGAATACCTTTGAAAACATGAGAGGGAAAATTTTGGGGTACAACAGCTGCCCCTGTTCAATCTTCTTAAACCTGAGGATGTAGATTGGCTTGCGTGCCTTTCGTGATCCGAAGGTGGAAGAGGATTAAACACTAGAGTGCCCATAAATTTGCACTCGCATGAAGTGGTGTCCGTCTTGCGATATACGGAATGGGCTTATAGATGCCATTTGGAAATTGCTGGCGAGGGGACGGGCTTAAAGATGCCATCTGAAAGAGTGTCTATCGCATAAGAGATTCCTTAGCGAGAGCTTGTATACCTGTTATTAAGGAAGATTCCGCTGAGGAATGTTGATCTCTGTCTTGAGAGAAGTAGAATTCTAGGAGCTTTAGTCGTCCGTTATTCAACTGAGAAATCGTCTCTGTTTTGAGAAATGTTTAATTTTAGGAACTTTGCTCGTCCGTTATTCTACCGAGGAAACATCTCTGTTGAAATTTAGGAACTTCGGTCGTCCGTTATTCTACGAAGGAATCATCTCTGTTGAAATTTAGGAACTTCGGTCGTTCGTTATTCTACGAAGGAATCATCTCTGTTGAAATTTAGGAACTTCGGTCGTCTGTTATTCTACTGAGGAATCATCTCTTGGTCGAAGATGTGAAAATGAACTACTATCTGGTCGTAATCCAGGCTTCATAGTTATAAGACCGACTGCTATCTGGTTGTAATCCAGGATTTACAGTGACTTACTGGGGAGATGTGATTAAACTTGCTATCCGGTCGGAATCCAGGCTTCACAATTTGTCAATTCTTATCCGGTCGTAATCCGGGCTTCAGAAGGAATCAAGTTGTTATCCGGTCGCCTCCAAGCTTCAACTTGAATTTAGGGCACACTAATATTCGGTCGGATACAGGCTTCTTAGTAACTGTCCAGGTAAACTGCTATTCGGTCGAAATCCAAGCTTCACAGTGTCTTGTACCATTATCTGGTCTAAATTCAGGCTTCATGGTGTCTTTTACCATTATCTGGTCGAAATCCAGGCTTCATGGTCTTGTATTGCTATCTGGTTGAAATCCAGGCTTCACAATTTCTCAATTCTTATCCGGTCGTAATCCGGGCTTCAGAAGGAATCAAGTTGTTATCCGGTCGCCTCCAGGCTTCAACTTGAATTTAGGGCACACTAATATCCGGTCGGATCCGGGCTTCTTAGTAATTGTCCAGGTAAACTGCTATTCGGTCGAAATCCAAGCTTCATAGTGTCTTGTACCATTATCTGGTTGAAATCTAGGCTTCATGGTGTTTTGTACCATTATCTGGTCGAAATCCAGGCTTCATGGTCTTGTATTGCTATCTGGTCGAAATCCAGGCTTCACGATACCTTACTTCTTATTTGGTCGAAATCCAGGCTTCAGAAGAAATCAAGTGGTTATTCGGTCGCATCCGGGCTTCCCTTTGACTTCGGGCCTACTAATATCCGGTCGGATCCGGGCTTCATAGTAACTGGTCGGGTAAACTGCTATTTGGTCGAAATCCAAGCTTCATAGTGTCCCTCACTGTTATCTGGTCGAAATCCAGGCTTCATAGTGTTCCTTACCGCTATCTGGTCGTAATCCAGGCTTCACGATATAATATACCATTATCTGGTCGAATCCAAGCTTCATGGCGTTCGGAGAAATCAAGATACTATCCAGTCGAACCCAGGCTTCATAACTTGTATTAAAGATATACCACTATCTGGTCGAAATCCAGGCTTCATGGTAACTTGTTGAGTTGTTATCCCGTCGTAATCCGGGCTTCACGGCTTGTTGGGGATTAAACTATTATTCGGTCGAATCTGGGCTTCATAGCTTGCTTTTAAGAGATACCGCTATCTAGTCGATTCTAGGCTTCGCGGTGTTGGATACTGCTATCCGGTCGAATCCGGGCTTCACAATATGATGCAGAAATCAAGATACTATCCGGTCGGATTCGGGCTTCATAGCTTGAAGATAAACCACTATCTGGTCGAATCCAGGCTTCGCGGTGTTTCATACTGCTATTCGGTCGAATCCGGGCTTCACAATACGATGTAGAGATCAAGATACTATCCTGTCGGATCCGGGCTTCTTAACTTGAGCTTGGTGAGAATTTGATTGTATCTTTCCTGAAAGGTAAAGGTTAGCTGCATGATATGTATCAGGCAATGATGTTCTCAAAATAAATGAGAATGTTTTGTATGATGTGTATGCACATGCCATGATGTATGGATATGCAATGTTTTTATGATAATCTCTAGTTGGGGAAATAAATCCCAGGTTGTTGTTGGAGAGAAGAGTTGAATTCTTCGTTTTCGCTGGGGATAGTGAATGAAGGTGATTGTGAGAATGATCCGGCAGGAGAGAATAACTCCGTTGGGGAATAGACTAACGAGGAAATGACTCTGTGGGGAATAAATGCTCTGTCAGAAGATCTGCTGATTTGGAGAAACAACCTCGGCTGGGGAGAAAATTATCATTGCTGGCGATGATGCACTCTGTTGGGAATTGAGTTTCTGTTTGTGAAAGGAATGAACTCCGCTGGGGATGATTTTCCAGTTGCGACTTCACTGGAGATAATCTTTTAGACTCTACTGGGACGGTTTTCCAGACTCTATTGGGGATAATTCTCCAAACTTCACTGGGGATAATCTTCCAGTGCTGGTGATAGATAAACTCTTCTTGGGGAGAATATCTCTGACTCATTCGCGGTTGCGAGCCTTAGCTAGAGAGAATGGTGTCATGTTCGGGGCCGCTAATATCACTGTCTTTTCCTTACTCTGCGGGGAGTGAATGTTATTGGGACGCATGTTAAGGATATGATTATGACTTTGCATCGAGACTTTTATGCCCCTGTTTTTGCTGGAGAAGGTTCCTGCGGAGGCCTTGTGGATCGAGTGTTATCCCAACTTATGAGGTGCTTGGAAACTTTCGATTGAAATGATCAGTCTTCTTCTGGTAGGCAAGTGACAAGATGATGGGACATAGTCGTATGCTTTGATCCCTAATTTTTTCCTGGACTGTCTTTTCAGATTTTCAGTCCACGGGGATACCCTTTTTTTGCCCAAGCCTCCCTTTCGGGTTTTCGACTTGCCGGGTGTACATATTTTTTCATTTTTATCCCTATTTTTTGCCCGAACCCTTTTGGTTCATCGGGATGCCCTTATTTTTGCCTAGGCCAATCAACCTAGCGGGTCTTTGTTCATGCGCAGTATTTTCTGACTATGTCCACGCTCTCAGGGTGTAGGGAGTTGTTACTGTTGGTAGCATTGTGTTGCCACGATACCAGAAGATGTTTGTTTGATCATGCAAGATTCATTGCTGGAATTCATGTTCAAAGCCCCAAGTGATTCAGATGGATATTTGTCCCTGGTTATTTAGCATTTTTGAGAGATTCCTTGAATCTTGACTTGACTGCCCCAGATGATGGAAATTGATCATGTCGTGCCCCTTGGTCGGAAGTGTTTTTCCACTTGAGGTGATCCTTTTTGAGACGGTTTTTGTTCACTAGATATTCGTCGTGCGAACTTCTCTACTGTTGAACAAATAGTCATATGCAAACAATTTTATTTTAAGAATGCAAAGCTTATGTCTGTCTTGAAATTTTGAAAATGCATTTTTTCAGTAAAACAGGAAAATTTTGTAATATGTGATGTCAACTCAGGATTTACAGCAAGTCCTACAGGAGTCAGGATACCTTTTGGAACAGTATGCTTTCGAACTAACCCATGCTTCAGCTAGTACTTTTAAGGGTTATAATATGGCTTGGTTCACGGTTCAAGAAACAAAGGATAAATGCTCAAAATTTATTTGTACCCACCCGCTCTTCGTGATGTTCTTCAGTCTTATACTCAATTAATTATGCATTTAGATCCCGTTTGAGTCTTTGCTCTGATATTCCAGTGATGGTCCGGATATTGACAGTTTATTTTGAATAGGCAGTCATTTCCTTTCTTTTTTTAGGGGTTTGTAGGACCTCATTCTTTTTTATTTTATTATCCTTGTCTTTTGCCTGAACTGTTTCTTTTGTGATTACAGTCAGCGGGATGCCTTCGTTTTTTTCTTAAGTCTCCTTCATAGGTTTTGACTTAATGGGCTTTTATTTTGAAAGATAATGACTTCCTGTCTTGCCGATTATAGGGAACCATCACCGTCTTTTGTTTTGGAAGGACTTCTTTGATGCCATTCATTGTGCACCTGGATTAACTGAGAAAACTACCCTGCCCCTGGTAGTGATTAAGAGTTTTTATTTGCGTGAAAAGAAAAACTCCAAATTCTTTGGCTCAAAGGGGTTGACTAGGGATTATCTTCCTTGACTAGGGATTATCTTCCTTATACCGTTGAGATTGTAGAACTTGTCCACACTTTGACGTAGGAAAACATCTTCATCAAGATCTAGAAACTGTCTGGTCTTCAACGTAGTATACTGTTGATATTGTAGAACTCGTCCACACTATGACGGAGGAAAACATCTTCATCAAGATCTAGGAACTGTCTGGTTTTCAACGTAGTATACCATTGATATTGTAGATCTCGTCCACACTATGACGGAGGAAAACATCTTCATCATGATCTAGGAACTGTCTGGTCTTCAACATAGTATACCGTTGAGATTGTATAACTCATCCACACTATGACGGAGGAAAACATCTTCATCAAGATCTAGGAACTGTCTGATCTTCAACGTAGTATACCGTTGATATTGTAGAACTCGTCTACACTTTGACGGAGGAAAACATCTTCATCAAGATCTAGGAACTGTCTGGTCTTCAACGTAGTATACAGTTGAGATTGTAGAACTCGTCCACACTATGAAGGAGGAAAACATCTTCATCAAGATCTAGGAACTGTCTGGTCTTTAACGTAGTATACCATTGAGATTGTAGAACTCGTCCACACTATGACGGAGGAAAACATCTTCATCAAGATCTAGAAACTATCTAGTCTTCAACATAGTATATCGTTGAGATTGTAGAACTCTTCCACACTATGACGGAGGAAAAACATCTTCATCAAGATCTAGGAACTGTCTGGTCTTCAACGTAGTATACCGTTGAGATTGTAGAACTTGTCCACACTATGACGGAGGAAAACATCTTCATCAAGATCTAGGAACTGTCTGGTCTTCAACGTAGTATACCGTTGAGATTGTAGAAATTGTCCACACTATGACGGAGGAAAACATCTTCATCAAGATCTAGGAACTGTCTGGTCTTCAACGTAGTATACCGTTGAGATTGTAGAACTCGTCCACACTATGACGGAGGAAAACATCTTCATCAAGATCTAGGAACTGTCTGGTCTTCAACGTAGTATACCGTTGAGATTGTAGAACTCGTCCACACTATGACGGAGGAAAACATCTTCATCAAGATCTAGGAACTGTATGGTCTTCAACAGAGTATACCATTGAGATTGTAGAACTCGTCCACACTATGACGGAGGAAAACATCTTTATCAAGATCTAGGAACTGTCTGGTTGTCAACGTAGTATACCGTTGAGACTGTTGAACTCGTCGACACTATGACGGAGGAAAACACCTTCATCAAGATCTAGGAACTGTCTGGTCTTCAACGTAGTATACCGTTGAGATTGTAGAACTCGTCCACACTATGACTGAGGAAAACATCTTCATCAAGATCTAGGAACTGTCTGGTCTTCAACGTAGTATACCGTTGAGATTGTAGAACTCGTCCACACTATGACGGAGGAAAATTTTCGAGATTGAGAACCTTATCTAAAATTCAACCGAAGATAATTAAGTTCAGATTTAAGAACCGGTCAGTTCTTCGACTGAGCCGAGAACTTAACTGCATCCTTCCTGAAAGGTAAAGGTCAGTCATATGCAATGCATGATATAGATCAAGCAATGATGTTCTCAAAATAAATGAGATAGTGTTGTATGATGCGTATATGCATGTATCATGATGTATGGAAATGTAATGTTTTAGCTTGGGAAAATAAATCCTGGATAGCTGTTGGAGGAGAGAGTCGAATTCTTCGTTTCCGCGTGGGATGGCGAATGAAGATGATTGATGAGAATAAACCTGCAGGAGAGGATAACTCCGTTGGGGAATAAACTGATGAGGAGATTACTCTGTGGGGAAGAGATGCTCTGCTGAGGATTCCACCGATAAATTCTGCTGGGGATGATTTACCGTTGCTAGTGATACTGAATCCTGTTGGTGTTGAATTCCTGTTTGTGAAAGGAAAGAATTCCGCTGGGGATGATCTTTCAGTTGCGACTTCACTGGGATTAATCTTTTAGACTCTAATGGGGATAATCCTTTGAGCTTTGTTGGGGACAATCTTCCTTTGAACTCGGCTGGGGATATTCTTCCTTTGAACTCAGTTGGGGATATTTATTTTTATACTTCGCCGGGGACGAGCTTCCAGAGTCTACTAGGGATGATTCTTCGACTCCACTGAGGAAGCTTTTTCAGACTGCGCTGGGAAAATTTTAACTCCACTGGGGATATCTTGTATTCTGCCGGGGAATATTCTAATACTCCGTCGGGGAATATTAAGACTGTCGGGGATATTAAGCCTTTTCAGTGTTGATGGTAGATAAACTATGCTTGGGGGAGAATATTACCGATTCATTCACGATTGCAAGTCTCAGCTGAGGAGAGCTATCATTATTGTCTTACTCTGCGGAGAGTGAATGTTACTGGGACCCATGCTAAGGATATGACGATGGCTTGCATCGAGACTTTTTTGCCCCTGTTTCTGCGGGAGAAGGTGCCTACGGAGGCTCTGTGGATCGAGTATTATCCCCACCTATGAGGTGCTTGGTATCTTTCGGTCAAAATGACAAGTCTTCTTCTGGTAGGCAAGTGGCGAGATGACGAGACATAGTCGTACGCTTTGATCCCTAATTTTTTCCTGGACCGCCTTTTCGGGTTTTCAGTCCACCGAGATACCCTTTATTGCCCAAGCCTCCTTTTCAGGTTTTCGACTTGCCGGGTGTACAATTTTTCATTCTCATCCCTAATTTTTTCCCAAACCCTTTTTGTTCGCCGGGAAGCCCTTATTTTTTCCTAGGCCAATCAACCTAGCGGGTCTTTATTCATGTGCGGTATTTTCTGACTATGTCCATGCTCTCAGGATGTAGGGAGGTGTCACTGTCGGTAGTGTTGTGTTGCCATACTACCAGAAGATCTTCGTTTGATCATGCAAGATTCGTTGCTGGAATTCATGTCCAATGCCCCAATTGATTCAGATGGAGATTTGCCCCTGGCTATTTGGAATTTTGAGAGATTCCTTGAATCTCGACTTAACTGCCCCAGATAATGGATAATGCTCATGGCGTGCCCCTTGGTTGGAGGTGTTTTTTCCACTTGAGGTGACCCTTTTTATTGAAAAGGTTTTGGTTCACTAGATATTCGTCGTGCGAATTTCTCTGCTGTTTGAACAAATAGTCATATGCAAACAATGTTATTTTAAGAATGCAAAGCTTATGTCTGTTTTGAAGTTTTTGAAAATGCATTTTTTCAGTAAGATAGGAAAATTTTGTAAAATGTGACGTCAACTCAGGATTTATAGCAAGTCCTACAGGAGTCAGGATACCTTTTGTAACAGTATGCCTTCGGACTAACCCATGCTTCAGCTAGGACTTTTTAAGGGTTATAACGTGGCCTGTTTCACGGTTTAAGAAACAAAGAATAAAGGCTCAAATTTTATTTGTACCCACCCGTTCTTCGTGATGTTCTTCGATCCTAAACTCAACTAATCGTGCATTAGATATTGTTTGAGTCTTTGCTCTGATATACCAGTGATGGTTCAGATACTGACAATTTATTTTGAACAGGAAGTCATTTTGTTGAGAGTTTGCAGGATCTCTTCCCTTTTGGTTTTTATTATCCCTATTTTTTTGCATGAACTGTTTCTTTTTGTGATTACAGTCAGCGGGATGCCCCAGTTTTTCTTAAGTCTCCTTCACAGGTTTTAACTTATTGGGCTTTTATTTTGAGAGATAATGACTGCCTGTCCTTACGATTATACGGAACCAACACCATCTTTTGTTTCGGAAGGACTTCTTTGATGCCATTCATTGTGCACCTGGATCAACTGAGAAAACTACCCTGCCCCAGGTTATAATTAAGGTTTTTAATTTGTGAAAAGAAAAACTCCAACTTCTTTGGCTCAAAGGAGTTGACGAGGGATTATATTCCTTATAACTCTATTGTTTAGGGTTTGAAACAATGCCTGTACATCGTCAGCGGGGTCTGTTCAAAAGCATACTGTAGAGATTTTGGTATCATTTTCGTCATCCTCCCTCTAAAGGCTTAGAATTTTTTTTAATCGAGAGTTGATCATCACAAAAATGAAAACAATTTGAATATAGTGAATACAAATGGATTGATTCAAAACAGACATATGCAATGCATTGATAAAGTAATAAAGTTTGACATGAATAAATGTTCGAACAATCAAAAGAAAATTACAACTTGAAAATTCTAATGAACAAAAAGTCTTCTCGTCTCAGTACTTGTCACTTCAAATGGTGAACCTTGGGGGATGGCAAAAGAATTCAATCTGACCGTCTTGTGTGAGTTCCAATGGTCCTTCATCAATCAGGTCTTGAATTTTGTTTCTCAACGCCCAACAACTGTTAGTATCATGCCCCGAGCTGTTGGAGTGATATGTACACCTTGCATCAGGATTGTACCTTGGGGAGGCTATGTGGGGATTCTTAGGAGGGTCCCTTAACGTCACCAGATTCAATCTCAACAGGTGTTGTAAAGCTTGAGACAACGGCATGTTAAGCTTGGTAAACTGCCTCTTGGGTGTATCCAGCTTACTCTGATTAACCCGTTGTTCTTGGCGAGGTTGTTGTTGGACCCGTGAGGTAGCAGCAACTTAGAGAGGTCTATTCTTCATCAAACCAAACCTTTGACTTCTCGTAAGTTGATTAATGACTTGGTCCCCGGCCTTGACTGTTTGCTTCATGCTGTTGTATCTGTCTTGATGAAGCTGGTTGATAATGGTTCTCAGCTCTTCTTGTTCCCGAGCTAAGCCTTGGATAAGAGCCATCTGCCCCAGCATCTGGGTTTTCATGGCATTGAACTCAGTTTGCAGTTGTTCCAGTCGTTCGTCCTTATTGTCTTCAGGACTTTTCTTGACCAAGTTCCCAACGAGGAGTGTTTTCAACTCTTCCCGCCCCTTGGATAAGTTTAGGAAAATGTCCCTGAACTGAGCTTCTTGAATTTGAAGATCTTGGTTGTCTGGTTGGAAAGCCATTGTTGAAATAAACAGCGAGAACATGAGAGACCTATTATGCAATGATATGTATGATATGTGTATGCAATGTTTTCAAGGATCTCGCGGGGTAAACAAGAAACTTGTTAGAATTTGAATTTTGCAGCTTTGATTGAAGAAACCTCGTGTTGTTAAGAGTCCTTCTTCAAGAGTCAAGATCACCATATCGAGTGGGTCATAGCCCCTGACTCAAGTCATCGTGTTTTGATCTCTAGACGACATTGGCTAGAGGAAAATAAATCCCCTTTGCCCCTTGCTAGACATTTGATTTACCATGACCTGCATCACAAACCCTTGAGATCCTTGAAATGGTTAAGGAAATGTTAAGGCATGATGTTATGATGTGTATGTTATGCGTTTAAGAAAAGTGTGAAGTGATGTAAGTAATCCCTGCAATAAATCTAAATTATTGGATAAGGACTTTAAACAAAACCTGCAAGGAACTCATGTTGTCAGATAATAAGAATGTGCAAGTAGTTCAAGTTTGAAAGCACACAAGTCACACAATAGCCCTTAAATTTCAGGCTGGCAAAGAGCTTAGGTATTACCCTCTTTCAGTTCAGTTGGTTCAACCTATCTTAGAAATAGTAACCGGGTTCTAGAGGATCTCAGTATCACTGACCACCCTCGATCGGTCATAATTCCAGTTTAGCAACCTTTTCTTGCGGCCGGAATCATCGCGAGAGTTTGGTCTCAATGAGTGTAGCATACTGCTACTATTCTATGGCCAAGTTGGTCAATTTAAAGGTTCTAAGGTCAGTTGGTGCTTAATTACCCCTTAGCAGACCAATATTCTCCTCGTTGCGCCACAAGGGATATCAGTACATACTAAAGTGCCACACCAACGTATCTACTGCTTCAACCGTATCGGTCTACGCTGTACAATTCCCTTACAGTTTATTGCTACTTACCTAAAGGGTATCCCCCAGATCCGGGTTAAGATCTATAGTAACTCCGATACAAGCCCACAAATATAAAGCATACAAATCAATCAATTGAAAACAATATGAACTATTCATAAGGTACACCCCACTTATTAAGCGTCCCCAGCAGAGTCGCCAGATCTGTGATACGGTGGGAAGAACTGACTATTTTTTGGAATGCTGGTTTGCGTTTTGCGTTTGTATTCGCAAAATGTCGCGGTAAGCAAGAGTCATCACCGTCTTTTATTTTATCCAACAAGGAAAGGAAAAAAGCACAGAAAAATTCCTTTTTCGAGATATTTCTCGGGTTCGGGGGGTAGATTATAGAAAGGGAAGGTATTAGCACCCTTTTTATCCGTGGTTATCCACGGGCTCTTAGATACTTGCTCATATTGTTTTCAAAATTGTTTTCTTTGTGCTTGTGGGTTTGAAAAAGTTTTTGTTTGAAAACTTCGATTTAACTCTTGCTTCTGTCCTCAAGAGTGTAATGAAGTGTTTTTGAAAACTTTGTTCGAAAAGGAGTGTAAGTGTGAAAAAGTTTTGTTTTTGAAAGAGAGCGAGTATCTAAGAACTATCTACCTACTCGAAAAAGGAATTGTTCTATGCTAATATCCTTTAGACAATGCTATCCCACTATTGATGAGTAGGTAGCATCGTCGTTGGAGTTTGAGGGTCAATTCGAATGAGGGACGTGCGGTCACTAAAGCAATGTTAGGACGCCTTAGCGGTAACCCTAATGTCTTAGATCATTTGTTTTGAGGCAACAATATCCGAGGCAACCGTTTCGAGGCAACTATGATCTTTTAGACAAGTGGGTGACCTCTAAAGTGACCTATACTCAATGACCGCGTACAAAGGCAACCAAGTGGGGTGTACCCTAAGAGTGCGCATGTGCGAGTGTGTCGTTTTCGGTTATTTTTATCTTTTTACATGTTAAGGGTGATCTAAGTTGATTTTAGGTTAAACATCCATTCTTGTCATGCATTCCTATTATCAAACATCTAACAGTTATATTTTGCGGGAAATAAAATGTGGAATTTAAATTACAAGGCGTCGGGTATTTACATCGCCAAAGACAAACCCTTTGTAAAAATAAATAAAGCGATAAAAATTAAATAAAGGTCCTATTAACTATTACAAACCGGGAACAAATACATTATGATATAAAAGAAAATAAATCGCATGCGAGAAATTAAATCGAGCGTAAATAGGGTTTTGACCCTTTTTGAGATAAAGTATCTTTTTTTGTTGTTTTTATTTATTTTAAGAGAGAAATAAATCTAAATTAATTACTAAATTAAATTAATTAATTAATTAATAAAAATAAATATTTTTGGGTTTTTTTGTATTTTAGGAAAGAAATAAAAATTAATTAATGTTAGTAAAAAAACCTAATTAAATCTTATTGAATTTTAATTATTTACAAAAAATGTGAAAGTTATTCTAATTAAAATTCTAAATCAATTAATTAATGTCTATTAACAAAAATAAAAGTTAGAATTTAATTTGATAAAGAAAATGTTTTGTGGTTTTTTTATATTTTAAGAAAGAAATAAATCTAAATTAATCACTAAATTAAATAAATTAATTAATTAATGAAGAAAAAAAATTATTTTTGGATTTTTTGTTATTTAAAGAAAGAAAATAAAAATTAATTGAATTAGTAAAACCTAATTAAGTCTAGTTAATTTTAATTATTTGCAAAAAAGGGTTAAAATTATTCTAACATTAAAACCTAAATTAATTTAGTTAATATTTATTAATAAAAATAAAAGTTAGAATTTTATTAAATAAAAATATTTTGGTGTGATTTTATTTTAAAGAAAAAGAATTTTAATGATTGGTTAGAATTAAAAACAAAAATAACAAAGACAATTAATAAACAATATAAATAAAATAAAGAGAGAGAGAGAGGTTTGGGCCTGAATTTTGTGGTGCATATAGCAATGTTGAGGCCCATTAAGCGCTGGCCTGGTTTGACTTTTAGGATTCCGTGTGCGCACTTGGACTTGACTCCATGGTGGACTCTCAGCCTGGATCACCAGATCTGGCCTTTGGCCATCTGGCTGTTGGATGTGTGAAGGCGTATAGTGCGCTGCATGCTTGGACGTACATGTGATTACCTGAAGAAGGAAAATAACAAAGAAAGTGGGGGACCTGGGATTCGAACCCAGGTCCTGAAAGTGATATGCTTGCACGCTTGCCACTGCACTGCTTTGATTCTATTGTTAATAAAATACAAAGAAATTATAATATAAACAAAACTAATTATATGCCAGAAAATAAAAATGCTAAAAAATTAATTTAAATTGGCCAATGGGAGAACGACAGCTCGTCGTCTCCTACCTCCAAATCCTGCAAATATTACCTGCGGATTCGGATCCGCAGCTAAATGCGCAAGCTTGCCCTAAACTCTTCCCTAGGCCATAAAAATCAATTCCAAAAACATGGTTGAGTTCGTCTTGGCTTCCTGATTAACATTATGTCCTTCTTGAGTCCTGATTTTTCCTGAAAAAGAAAGCCCTAAAAACAAAAGCGCAACCCTAGCTATGGTGTTTTGGGGTTACAACGCCTATAAACCAAATTGCATAATGCCAAAAGTTCACAAATGACATGAGGGTTACGAATATGCAAACAATTTGTTCAAATAATGCAAGAATAATGAATCACGAATTCAAGAACCAAGGTGATTTTCGTGACACTTACAGTGCTTTATGGTATGTGAGAACGCTTTCTCTTGATCCAGGAAGGTTGAGTGAATACCCAGGAAGCGATTGGGATAGCTTTTGGCTTCTGAAAACGCCTTTTATTATGATTTCGAATTCAAGCTTTTTACCACTTTTTCAAACTTTTGTTCTGCCTCTTCTTGCAGCCTCCAACCATTATTTTCGTGCCTTTGCCTTCCTTATGTAATGTATAATGCATTAGGGTAAGAAACTTGGTACAAATCTCTCCACATCAATGCTCATGAATTAGATTTGATTCCCCCATTACAACCTTCCAAATTTGGCCTAAATCATATCTTCTTGTAACCATTACACTTGATGCGAATTTGAATCACATAATAATTGTATTCAAATCCTAAATCAACCGAAAAATCATGAGTTATAAATACTTTTGATTTTATATGATTTTATTTGATTTAAAGTGAATAAATTCAATTAAAAATCAAATTAAATAAAAAAATAAGATATGGGCTCATGGCTGAAGCTAGGACACGTGGACAATGATGCAAGCTCAAATCAAGTGGAAAAGAATGGGCCCATTTGACAAAATTTGAAGTTTTGGAGATAGTTGACTTTTGGCAATTTTGCAAAAATGTCCAACTTCAACAATGCATAACTTCTTCAATTTTGAACTTTTGGAAGTGTTCTTGGACTTTTTAGAAAGCTTGAGATGTCCTATAACAAACCCTTTTTGTCTTATCTCATTTTGATATTCCATGCTTAAGTTATAAGCTTTGGAAAAAAAGGTGTTTTTGTTGACTTTCAAAAATGACCTATAATGTCCAAATTTATAAATTCTTGTGAGTGCATTTTCTGATCTTGGGGTAAGAAGATAGATTGTAGGAAATTGCATCCTCTTAAAAATGAGATTTGTATGGGTCATTTCTCATAAAGTATGAGAAAGTTATGCTTGGTCAAAGTTGAGTTGACTTTTCCTATAAAACCCTAATTTAGCAACTTTTGAGTCTTGATGAATTTTGAGCAATCCTTGATGAATAATGATCAACCCTTGATAAAATGATGAAATATCCTTCAAAATGAGAATGTTGACAAAAAATCTTGAAGTTTGACTGTATTTGGGTCACAGTTGACTTTTGCCCTAGCACAGTCGATTTTTGGACCCTTTGAGTAATTGACTTATCAAACTTCCTTTGCAAGGCTTGAAATTTGACATGGATGATCTTGAGAACATATTATGACATTTGGGAGCAGTTGATGTCATTTGGATTCAAGGATATTGATGCAACACAAAACCCTAATTTGGGGTTGACTGCCTTAGGAGATGACTTGTCTGACCAACTCTTGAGCAACCTTGAGCCACTTGGAGATTTTTCTTGCAATGTTTTGAGAAATATCAGAGGGAAAATTTTGGGGTATGTTGTACCCAAAAATTTTCCCTCATCTCATCAACATTTCTCATCACAAGACTCTTGGAATTCAAGATCAAGCTAGGGTTTGCTCTGCTCGAGACACCTCCTTGCACTATTGACCTAAATTAGGGTTTGAGTTTGCACAGGGATGTTTTGACCTACAATGCCCAAATTGACTTTCATACTTCATGTTGGGCTCACAAGTTTGTCCATACCAAGTTTCAAGCCTTGATTCAATTTTTTTTTGCCCAGTCAATTAGAGAGTTGACCTAGAAATCAGTTGTATTGGGGAAAAAGTCAATTGTGGCCAATTGACAGTCAAACCTCATGAAATTTGACCCACATAAACATTATGAACTCATATGAACCATTTGATCAAGTTTGGATCACAATTCCACAAGAAATTTGATTAGATCATCAAAAGGGCAAAATGGTCATTTTTAGGGTTTTGATTATACAAGGGCAATTTTTGACTGTTTGACCTAACCAATGGAAAATAAAGCTCAACAATGGACTCAAGGACTCAATGACATTGTCTTTACCCATTCAATAAGTTCAAAAGATCTCAAGTGCATAGGATTGACAGATGAATTTTTCAGTCAACTGATCAAAATTTGACTGTATACTGAAAAGTCAAACTTTGACTTTTTGGTCAAAATCAAGTGCCAAGGGTCATTTTTCATCAAGACATGCCAAATTATTAAAATTGTTCATCAAGAAACCCAAAAATGCAAATTAGGGTTTAAAATGGAAAATTTTCATAACTTAGAAATTTTCCAGGTTATGAAATTTTCTTATTTTTTCCTAACTTTGTCCCATTTTTTCACCAAGATGCAAATCGATTCAAACAAAACTTACAACATGAAAGTTGTAGTCCATCACAAAGTATACAAATTTGATTCACAAAGTTTTCTCAAAAGAGGCTTGTATCTCAAGTTATGATTTTTGGAACAAGGGTACCTAAAACTTTTAACTTAGAGAAATTTTGCCCTAGTTTAGGTAGGATTTTGACACATCTTCTTGGCCATTTTTCACATAGTTCCACTTGGAGTTTCAAATTTCATTTCAAGGATGGATTATAGTACATGTTGCAAGCTTTCCAAATTGTCTAAGAACTCCTCAAACACCTTTGTGGTTAGGGAGAATCAAATGCTTGAAGTTGGCAAAAACTCACTTTGATCCATAGCCAATACATGTTCATACAACTTGCATTTTCAAATCAGCATGCTTTGTACTAGCTTGCAGGCCTATAAACCATTTTACACTCCTTAATTGAATGCAAATCCACTGAGCTAAGGAATTATCTTGGTCATTTGGACATTGCATGCAAAACCAATCCCTATTTGGAAAAAGGTATAATGCCATTTTTGTAAAGTTACACTTTATGTCAAACTAAGATCTTTGAGGCATGGGGCCATATCTCTGAGGCAAGATCAAATCCAAAAATTACAAGTATCAAGGGAAAAATATACAACATACAAGATAGGCATTACATGCCTGCATTGACAAGTTAGACATTCTTGCTTCACAAAGAAGAAATTGTCCAAAATCCTCCCAACTTGAAAACCAGTCATTGTTAGCTAAAACCAAGATGACAAACACATTTCACACAACCCTTTGAGTCAGAAGCACAAGCCTTTCACCCCTAAAGCACTCTCATACCCAAAATCACCATTTTTCTGCAAAAACAGGGAAAGCCCTGCAGAACCACCCCCATCTCCACTTTCCCTCGTGCGTTTTGCCTCAAACTTGTTCCAATACCTTCCACTCAACTCACATGAACTATCCCAAACCTCCATTGCTAGCTGTAACACCATTAACACACATTGGCATTTTTGTTTCAAAGCATTGCAGGTTGAGTTCTGTAGCACGATTCAAGTTGTTTCAAAATAAACTAAGCATTGGGAAAGCTTCATTGGACATCAGGCAAGCTCAAAAGAACCTCAAGCACCCTTGGAAGTTGCTGCATTGTCCAGCTCGAAGTCAATTGAAATAGGTATTTCATGAACTTATATCTCTCTATTTAGGAATAATTAGACTTAGGTTTGTGAATGAAAGATGTTGTATTCATAGCCCTGAAACCATACATGTGCTTCGTTTTCATTTATATTAATCGTGCTAGGAGAATTTTGTTCATGAACTTTCTGAAAAAACTAGGTTAAGAATTAGGGCCAGAGAAATTCTCTCTTGTCTTTGAGAGTTAGTTCAAATTTTTTATATGGTTACATTCGTTATTTGATTCTCTACAAGTTTCATGTTATGAGTTTTGTCAAAAAAGCACAGAATCAGGAGATAGCATTTTGTACATAACACGCGCGCGCTTCTGTTCCAAAGAAGAAGATGAAGCTGATTCTGGGCTGGGCCTGGATCTCTTTGCTTTTGACACCCCATTTTTTCAGTTTACACCCCCTGGCCCATTTATTTGTATATTTGTCATTTTGATATTTTTATTTTTTATTCTGACTTTATTATTTTATATCCAAATATAAAAAATACCAAAAAATAATTTTTATATTTTTTCATATTTATTTGATATTTATTTGTATTTTACTAGTATAAAAATGTAAATAATTTATATTCTTTTTATTAAAACTTAAAGAATAATGTAAAAAATATGTTTATTTTTATTTATTATTTTTTATACACACTTAAAAACATTTTCTTAAAATATACACATTTTTTGTAAATAATTAATTTTTATTTTTATACATTTAATATGTTTAATATATATATATATATATATATATATATATATATATATATATATATATATATATATATATATATATATATATATATATATATATATATATATATATATATATATATATATATATATATATATATATATATATATATATATATATATATATATATATATATATATATATATATATATATATATATATATATATATATATATATATATATATATATATATATATATATATATATATATATACACTTTATTTTATTAAGTAATTAGGACAAAAATACAAAAAAAAACAATACATTTTCATTTTTATTAATATTGTATACTAAAAATACCTTTTTTACAATATACTTTTATTTTTTGTACAAATTGATATATTATAATATATAAATAATAGATAATACTATTTTTTGTAAATAATTATTTTTTATTTTTTATTCTGACTTTATTATTTTATATCCAAATATAAAAAATACCAAAAAATAATTTTTATATTTTTTCATATTTATTTGATATTTATTTGTATTTTACTAGTATAAAAATGTAAATAATTTATATTCTTTTTATTAAAACTTAAAGAATAATGTAAAAAATATGTTTATTTTTATTTATTATTTTTTATACACACTTAAAAACATTTTCTTAAAATATACACATTTTTTGTAAATAATTAATTTTTATTTTTATACATTTAATATGTTTAATATATATATATATATATATATATATATATATATATATATATATATATATATATATATATATATATATATATATATATATATATATATATATATATATATATATATATATATATATATATATATATATATATATATATATATATATATATATATATATATATATATATATATATATATATATATATATATATATAACTTTATTTTATTAAGTAATTAGGACAAAAATACAAAAAAAAACAATACATTTTCATTTTTATTAATATTGTATACTAAAAATACCTTTTTTACAATATACTTTTATTTTTTGTACAAATTGATATATTATGGTATATAAATAATAGATAATACTATTTATTTGAGAAATTAGGGTTTTTCCCTAAAAAACAAAATAATTGAAATTGACTTTTTATTTGTTTACATTTCACATTAAAAATACCTTTTACATACATAAAAATATTTTTTTGCATAAATACATTTTATTTAATATTTATTGCATTTATTTAAATATTTTATATTTAATATTATGCCCTATACATTCAATTTGGTTGTAATAATTTAGGATTTAATTTCTTGAAAATAATCCCCAATTCAAATTTATACCCCCCTCCCTATATCATGTTGTAATAGTGTAGAATTTAAATTCTCGCACCTTTAAGCTTTCAATTATGCCATGATTAGACCTAGGGTTTGTATGCAAAATAAAATCAACAATTAGTTTGATCTAATCCAAGATGACAATACATGAAAATAAACACAATGCACACTTGCACCCCTAGGGTTTCACTCCACTTGTTGCCTTCAAAAAATGGGCCATGGCATGCATGTCAAGTACTTTGGCAAAACAAAAACAAAACAAAAGATCATAGTCCCTTGATGACGCTATCTGAGTTGCCTAAACAAAATGATCAAGTCCCTCAAGAAATTTGCCAAAAATACTTGACACCATTGCTATCATGGTCTATAAGATAACCCGCGCCTGTCCCGTTTAACATCCTAACACAAGGTTGTTCACCAAATACAATGGTGAAGCAACACTATTAAAAGGGTTAAAAACATAAGAAAGATCTTTGAGTAAAATAGGGTAGACAACTCTTAGTTACTTGATCAAAGCTTGCAAAAACATCCTTGTTATCTTCAAAAACACACTCCACAACACAAATTCAAAACCCTACTTTCAAACATTGAAAACTTTTCAAAAGACAAAAATACCTTTGTATACATCAAACAAAAATCATTACAAAGGTTGCCACAACGATGGCCTCTTTTCAAAACATCTTTCAAAATCACACACAAAGCACTATTTCAAACAATTGAAGAGCACCATTTCAAACAATTGAAAAGCAAAGCAAGTGATCTAAGCAAGTAACTAAGAGCCCATGGATAACCATGGATAGAAAGGGTGCTAATTCCTTCCCTTTCTATAATCTACTCCCGGAACCCAAGAAAACATCTCAAAGGTCTTTCCTGTGATTTTTGACCTTTCCTTGGGATAAAATAAAAAGTCGGTGGCGACTCTTGCTAAACCGAAACATTTGCGAACACAAACGCGAAATACCAAGTCAGTTCTCCCACCGTATCACAGAACTGGCGACTCTGCTGGGGATAGAATTCTGAAGTGGAGTAACCTTAGGGCTTAGATCAACCTTTGCATGATTATTGTTTGCTTTACATTTGGCTCTCTTGTTTGGGTTTGAAATCCTCCACCCGGATTTGGGAAACATTCATAGGTAAATAGCAATACGTTGTGGAAACTGTGCGGGGTATACCGACATGGTTGAAGCAATAGATATATTAGTGCGACATATTTGTGAGTACCGGTATCCTTTGAGTCAATCAAAGAGAATACGGGGCCACTGAGTGATGTCATGAAGCACTAATGAACTCTTAGAACCTTACTTGACCATCTTGGCCTTTTATTAGGGGTAGTGAGATGACCGGCTTTGGTGCAGTCCAAAGTTGGTAGATACTCGATACTACACTCATTGAGGGTTGTTTTCTTGGAATATTTTGGTCGCTAGTTAAGTGGCTAAACCAAAACAATGAACATAGAAAACAATCCAGTGATATTGAGCTCCTTAGAACCCGGTTACTATTTATAGGACAGGTTTGAGCCAACTAAACTCAAGAGGGTATTTGCCTATGAAACCTCATGCAAGCCTGAAACTAGGGTTTTGTGTGACTTGCTTGTACATGTGTTTGTGCATACATCATGAACATCATAAAGCATCATATGCATCCACTAACCATTTCAAGGGTTTGGATCTTCATCTTTGTTCTTGTTTTGTAGGTCATGGAATCTCTTCGCAGAAAAACAATTCAAGTAAACCTTGTGAGAATCCCTCCTCAACTCAAGGAGCTTACTTCTAGGATTCCAGAGAATTCTCTCTTCAGTGAAAGACATGGTAGACTCCTCAACTTGGTCAACACCCACATTGAAGAAGACATGGTGAAAGTTCTCTTCCAGTTCTTTGACCCCCTACACCACTGTTTCACATTCCCTGATTACCAGTTAGTACCCACTTTGGAGGAATTTTCTCAACTCCTGAGGATTCCTATTCTTAATCAACTACCCTACAATGGTACGGAAAAAGAACCAAAGCCTGAAGATGTTGCTCAAGTATTACACTTGCAACCATCTGACATCAAGGGACATTGGGAAACCAGAAGTGGTGTCAAGTGTTTCTTGGCAAAGTTTCTGTTTGAGAAGGCACAAAACTGCTGGAATTCTCTTGATCTACAAGCCTTTGAAGAGATTGTGGAACTCCTCATCTATGGGTTGGTCCTGTTCCCAAACCCTGATCAGCTTATAGATGTGAATGCTGTCAATATTTTCATATCCAGGAATCCTATACCCACATTGCTTGGGGACATACTACACTCATTTTACACACGAACAATGAGGAAAAGAGGTGTTCTCATTTGTTGTACTCCTCTCCTAGCAAGGTGGTTTATTTCTCACCTTCCACAATCAGTTTTGAAGAACGAGCAGGGTTTAAGGTGGTCACAACGATTGATGAACCTCACACATTCTGATGTACATTGGTGTTCTCGGTCCAGAGAAAATGTCATCATCATTGATCGTTGTGGGGAATTTCCTAACGTCCCACTACTTGGCATTAGGGGAGGTATCACCTACAACCCCTGTCTAGCTTTGAGACAGTTTGGATATGCTCAGAGGGATGGCCCTCATGACATGTTGATTCCTGACCTAGTTTTTGACTTCAACAACGATGCACAAGGACTTCGACAAAGGTTCATCAGAGCTTGGAGGATGCCCAACAAGGTAAATAGTAAGACACTGGGGAACAAGAATTATATCCCCCTTGAGCCTTATCTCAAATGGGTACAAACCCGCGCCCAGAATCTTATGATGCCATACCCTCACATTCTCCCCTTGATCAAAGAGCCTGTTACGGAAGGAGAGGTTCCATACACCATCCTACATCCTGACATGCCAACATCATGGGAAGAAATGCAAAAGAGTTGGATCCAACTCAAGGAAGAACGAAATACTTTCGAAGCCAACTTCTATGCCAGTGAGAAGAAGGTTTTGGAGCTTACCCGCCGACTTCATGAGGAGGAAACTCTCAACACTTACATCGCACCAAAGAGGATGCGCAATATCTTTTTACATTAAGAATTTTGTAATATTTTGCCCATGGGGCACTTATGTACTAATAATTTCTTCTTAATATGACGTGAGTTCTTTTTGTTTGCAACAAATTTGAATTTCTAAATCCTTGAATGCATTACATAAATAACATACCATTCATCATATGCATAAACAAGTCTTCACACCAGGTTTCCTTATCTTTCTGCTGTTTATTTCAGCAAGATGGATTTGGAGCAAACGGTAAAGGATTTGCAGGCCCAAAATTCACAATTCCAGCAACTCCTCATGACCTTGGAAAAGGGTCAAGAGGACCTCAAAGCTCTGTTGGAAAAGAATAAAGAGAAAAAGAAAAAGAGACCTGGAGTAGACACTTTGGGAAGGAGATTTGAGCATCAGGCCAGGAAAGTTCTCGAGTTCCCCTCAACGTCTGACGAAGGGGCCGATAAAGGGAAAGGGATTGTTGTACCTTCTGAATCTGAGGTTGAAGAGGAGGAAGAGGAAGAAGACGAAGACTATTCCGAACAATAGTATCTGCCAGCGGATGATAAATATAAGAATCTTGAGGATAGACTGGCAGCCATGGAGTTGCAGAGGGTGCCCGGTTTGGATTTTGAAGAACTAGGGCTGGTAGATGGGATTGTTATCCCTCCCAAGTTCAAAGTGCCAACATTCGCCAAGTAAGACGGTCTGTCGTGCCCGAAGATGCACCTGAGATCGTATGTTAGAAAGATCCAACCCCACTCATCTGATAAAGACCTCTGGGTACACTTTTTCCAAGACAGTTTATCTGGCACGCAGTTGGACTGGTTTTATCAGCTCGAAAGATCAGAGGTTCACAATTGGGAATACTTAGCAGCTTCTTTTTACCGTCAGTATCAATACAACGCTGATTTGGTGCCCACTCGTACTCAGTTACAAAGTATGGGGATGGCTTCCAATGAAGGGTTTAAAGAGTATGCGCAGAAGTGGCGTGATCTGGCTGGAAGGGTGCAGACGCCATTGTCAGATAGGGAGTTAGTTGACATGTTTCTGGGGACCCTGTCTGGCCCCTTCTTCAATCATCTAATTGGGAGTTCTTCCGCGGGATTTACTGAACTAATTTTGACTGGAGAAAGGGTCGAGGCCGGTATTAAAAGTGGAAAGATTCAAAAGGATGCTTCTGCATCCACAGCTGTTAAGAAACCTTTCCCGACTAAGAAGGAAGCCTCTGTTGTGTATTCTCAGAAGGGTCATGGAAGAACCGAGCGTCGGCCGACTGTAGGGGCGGTGATGATTCAAAATTCGTCAAATGATCAACCTCGTAACAATCAGTCGAGACCTAATCAACAACGGGTAGAAAGGCCACAACGGCAGTTCAACCGCATCAACATGACGCCAGCTCAGGTACTCCCTCACTTGTTGAAGTTGAATCTTACCAATTTAAAGGAAGCGCCAAAAAATCCTAACACCTCCTTTCCATACTACCACTCCAATTCCAAATGTGCTTACCATTCCGACAGTGTTGGGCATGATACCAATAATTGTTGGGCGCTTAAGAACAAAATCCAGGACTTGATTGATGCCAAAGAAGTAGAATTCGATGCCCCTGAGATGCCCAATGTGATTTATGCTCTGATGCCCAAGCACGGTAATAATGTTCATGTTGTTATGGAGAACCTTCATGTTACTGATGTTGTTGACCTGTTGACACCGTTACTTGTGATTAAAGAAAATTTGATGAGAGTCGGGATCTTTCCTGGTTGTGGTAAAGACTGATATTTTTGCTTGAACACACGAGGTGATTGCCCAATGTTGAAGTCAGGTGTCCAACGCCTGATGGATACCCAAGAGATACTTTTCTAGAAAACCCTTGTTGATACCTTCAATCCTGTTACTCCTGATACTTTTGCTACTTCAACCAACGATATCGCAATCATAACCATTTTCGACAATCCTCCCAAGGCTTGCAAAAGGCCTGTCAGGATTACACCCAACTCTGAATGTGTACCTTTAAAGATCACCATGTCGGGACCTGTCCCGTACCAATCAAGCAAAATGATACCATGGAACTATGGAGGAGAAATATTCTATCATTGTATCAAGCAAATTGAGGCAGTCCAAGAAAATTCTGAAGAAGAAAACCCTGATATAGGGAACATTATGGGTACAAGCAAGATAACCCGCAGTGGTCGGATCTTTTCTCCGGAGATTTCCCCCCCTCGAGCAGTTTTCGGACCCTTGAAAGCTTCTGTACCTGTTGGACCATTTGTGCAAGGCCCAATGATTAAAGAATTGGATACTCTTGAAGTAATACCATCTGCTGATACTACCGACAAGGGTAAGGGGATACTAGAAGTGCCTGTCAGGACGAAGGCTCATGTTGTGGTTATCCCCGAAACCACTCAGAAAGAAATGGATGAAATCTTGAAAATAATCAGAAAAAGTGACTACGACGTTGTGGAACAGTTAGGGCAGACTCCTTCTAAAATTTCAATGCTGGCCCTTCTGCTCTGTTCTGAGGCCCATGCTAAGGCCCTAATCAAATTCTTGAAGGAGGCACATGTTCCCCAAGAGACTTCAGCTGACCAGTTTCAGGAATGTGTGGCCAGTCTTACTGCTGACAATGGCCTTGGCTTTTCCGATACTGACTTGACTCCCAAAGGAAGGAAACACAATGACGCGCTACACGTCTCAGTTGAATGCAGGGGAACCACCCCCGCCCATGTCTTAGTTGATACTGGTTCTTCCTTGAATGTGTTGCCGAAGAAAGCCTTAGACCGTTTGGACTGCGAAGGATTGACCCTCAAACCTAGCAATATCGTTGTTAGGGCTTTTGATGGTTCCAAAAGAATGGTTCATGGGGAGGTTGATATTCCTATCAAAGTAGGCACATAGGTTTTCAAATCCACCTTTTATGTGATGGACATCCGTCCGTCATATTCATGTTTGTTAGGAAGATCGTGGATCCATTATGCCGGGGCAGTTACCTCCTCTTTGCACCAAATGTTGAAATATCCTGTTAAGGGTAAGATTATAACAGTGCACGGCGAGGAAGAGTACATGATTAGTCATCTCAATTCCTTCCGTTATGTGGAGTTGGATGGCGAGTTCATCGAAACACCTTTTCAACATTTCGAGGAAGTCTCTTCTGAAGTAGCAGTTGCAAAGACAATGGTTGAAGTGCCTACTATTCCCAAGCATGTATCTAGAATGGTATCTCTCAAGGACGCAGAGGCTATGGTTAAAGAAGGGAAGAGTATAGTATGGGGGCAATTGCCTGATTTTCCCCATAAGACAGACAAGTTTGGTTTAGGGTTCACTACTGTAGGACAAAAGGCTATGCAACGCTCCAAGGCTGGAAGGCTACCCGTCAAGATCTCAAACCATGGAATCAATTTTGTAGATGATAAGGATGAAGAGAGCCACTTTGAAGATTGGATCTTTCCGACCGTCGAAGGGGGTTTGAGCAACTGGGAAGCAAAGGATTTTGTTCCCATCACCTTTACCAACCAGTAATTTTATCTTTGAACAATTTCCCATTTATGGTCTGTAATAATTAAAACAATTCTCACACTATTTTCACCTCATGCCTTGCCCGGGGCATGTAGGTCCATTTGTAAGGGCTTGATTTTCTTCATAATCATATGCCATGTTTTAATGAATCATTGGACGTTTTTCATCTATAAACTGTTGTGATCATTTTCTTTCCTTTTGCATTTTTGTTTGTTTAAGGATGGATATCCCTTACACACACCCACACTCACAAATGCAGGTACCCATCCACTCCGGATTCCATGGGTGACTATTCTGCTTTCACCTTCGATAACTCTGAAGATTTGGTCAATCATGCTGAGTACGAAGTTGACGAAGACTGTGAAGTGCCGGGAGAATTAGCCAGACTTCTACAACAAGAAGAGGGGGCCATTTTGCCTCATGAAGAGTTTCTAGAAACCATCAACTTAGGGACAGAGGAAGACAGGAAAGAAGTAAAAGTGGTGTAAGTTTAAGATTGCGCCTAAGAGGGGGGGTGAATTAGGTGGTGGTCGATTTTTGATTTATTTTACACTTTCTGGTTTTGTTTTAGTGCTATGGAAAACGGTAAAGTGCAGAAAGTAAAGAGACACGGAGATTTATCCTGGTTCCTTCCACACCCCGGAAGTACGTCCAGTCCCCTTGCAAACACGCAAGAGATTTCACTATTTTGTTAGAACTTTTACAAGACTCTTCCTAGTCTTATCAACTAAAGACACTAACAAATACCAAGAACACCCTCTTGGATTTCCAATAAGTCTCTTGAGAACAATCCTCTCAAAAGATACCTCTTGTTTCCAACAATGGACAACAAGGTACAAAAGTATTCTAATACTTAATTCCAACAATCCTGGAAATAAGTTACACTTAGTATAATTCTATGAAATATGATTTCTTGAAAGATGTAAATCACATAGAGTGACTTCAATGAAGTTTCTTCTTTCTTCTCTTGTAAGCAATTCAAACTGTAACACAATGGTTAGAAAATGCTCAAAGATTTTTGTTCTTATATGTGCGAAAGTGCGGAAAATCTTTGTTCTTAAAAAATAAGAAATATGAAGTTTGAATGTTTTACAAAGTTCAGAATTATTGCATGAGAGAAGAGTTGTTTTATAATTTGAAAGATTTAGTATTTAAAGCAATCAAGATACCTTTCCAAATGGATACCACTTTTCTGTTTGTAAAACTTGAGAAGATGCAATGTATGACCATGCAACCATTGGAGAAAAGGTGTGAAGGATATCTTGAATCAAGTTCAGATTTTTCAAAAATTACAACGTGTAAATCGATTAGCATTAGATGTAAATCGATTGCACGGGTTTGTAACGTTCTTGTTTTCAAAAAAATTTGAAGTGTAAATCGATTTACATGATGTGTTAATCGATTTACTAGTGTTAAAAAATTAACTCAGTTCAGTAATCAATCGATTTACACTCCATGTAAATCGATTGCTGCCAGGGGCAATCAGTTTTTAAAAAAAACATGTGTAAATCGATTTACATGATGTGTTAATTGATTTACATTAGTGAAAAACTTAGAATTTGCTTTAAACTTTAAGTGAAGTGTTGTGGAAAGTGTGTATATCATTTTTGAGCATTTCTAATCAATTTAGTTCAAATGAGAATTGATATACTTGTTTGCTTGCCATGATCCTTGAAGCTTTGAGTGAATGATGCTTTAAGCTAATTCCACTTCTTTTCCTTCTTGCCATAGTGCTTGTTTGTATTTCATCAAAACTAAAGTTGAGTTGAGGCTTGAGATTACAAGTGGGTGCCAACCTGGAACCAAGTGTCAAGGAGCGCTTAGTGCAGTTGTTGAACGAATATGTTGAAATCTTCGCCTGGTCTTATGAAGACATTCCAGGGTTGGACACAGATATCGTGGTTCACCGTCTCCCTACAAGAGAAGATTGTCCACCAATCAAGCAAAAGGTCCACCGAATGAGGCCTGACATGTCTGAGAAGATTAAAGCTGAGGTAATGAAGCAATTCAACGCTGGCTTTCTGGATGTTACTTCCTATCCACAATGGGTTGCTAACATTGTGCCCGTGCCTACGAAGGACAGCAAAGTTAGAATGTGTGTGGACTATCGGGATTTAAACAGGGCTAGCCCCAAAGATGATTTTCCACTGCCACATATCAACATCTTGGTTGACAACACAGCTCAGCACAAGGTATTTTCCTTCATGGATGGATTCTCGGGATACAACCCAATCAAAATGGCCCCCGAGGACATGGAGAAAACTACTTTTGTCACGCAATGGGGTACCTTCTTCTACAAAGTGATGCCATTCGGACTGAAAAATGTAGGGGCAACCTATCAACGCGCCATGGTAGCTTTGTTTCATGATATGATACATCATGAGATCGAAGTTTACGTAGACGACATGATAGCTCGATCACAGATAGAAGAAGAACACCTTGATCATTTGCAGAAGCTGTTTGCCAGGTTTAAGGAGTATAAGCTCAGACTGAACCCAAGCAAGTGCACTTTTGGGGTTAGGTCTGGTAAACTTTTGGGATTTATTGTCACCAACAAAGGCATTGAGGTTGATCCAGCTAAAGTGAAGGCTATGTAAGAAATACCTGCCCCCCGTACTGAAAAGGAGGTTAGAGAATTCTTGGGACGCTTAAACTATATCGCCAGGTTCATCTCTCACCTGACATCTACCTGTGAGCCAATCTTCAAGTTGTTGAAGAAAGATTCGGTAGTTAAATGGAACAATGATTGTCAAGTTGCTTTTGATAAGATCAAGGAGTATTTACTAGAACCTCCTATTTTGATGCCACCCGTCGAAGGAAGGCCGTTAATCATGTATCTGACTGTTTTGGATAACTCAATGGGGTGCGTGCTGGGCCAACATGACGAGTATGGCCGAAAAGAGCATGCCATTTATTACCTTAGCAAAAAGTTTACCGATTGTGAGACTCGCTACTCACTGCTCGAGAAAACTTGATGCTCTTTGGTATGGGCTGCTCGCCGGCTGAGACAGTATATGTTGACTCATACCACTTTGCTGATTTCCAAGATGGATCTGATCAAGTATATCTTTGAGAAGCCTGCTTTATCTGGAAGAATTTCTAGATGTCAAATGATCCTGACTGAGTATGATATCCAGTATACTACCCAAAAAGATATAAAGGGGAGCGTACTAGCTGACCATCTAGCTCATTAAGCCGTCGAAGATTACCAATCTATGAGATTCGACTTCCCTGACGAGGACATCATGGCATTGGACAACATTGAAGGTAACGGACCGTATGACGGACCTGAACAAGGATCCTGATGGACCCTGTACTTTGATGGTGCTTCAAATGCACTTGTCAATGGTATCAGTGCGGTACTCATTTCTCCGGAAGGTTTCCATACACCCTTCACTGCCCGACTTTGCTTCAGCTGTACCAACAACATGGCCGATTATGAAGCTTGCATCTTTAGTCTCAAGGCTTCTATAAACTTGGGAATCAAATCTTTGGTCGTATTTGGGGATTCGGCTTTGGTTATCAGTCAAGTCAAAGGATAGTGGGACACCAAGCATCCTAATCTTATCCCATACAAGGAACATGTCTTGACGTTGTTGCCTCATTTCGAGCAGATTACCTTCGAGCACTTCCCGCGAGAAGAAAATCAGCTAGCAGATGCTCTGGCTACAATGTCTTCCATGTTTAAACTCAATCGGGATAACGAGGCTCCCCAAATTACCATCGAGCGAATGAATGAACTTGCGCACTGTCATGAGATTAATACCGAAGAAGTAGTGGAACAACCCTGGTTTCATGAAATCAAAAGGTATCTCCAGACTAGAGAATACCCTGAAGGAGCTTCCGTCAATGAAAAAAAGTTCTTAAGGAGATTTGCTGCCAAGTTCTTCCTAAGAAATGGCATCCTTTATAAGCGCAACCATGATTGTATTCTACTTCGTTGCATGGACAAAGCTGAAGCAGAGTTAATCATGACTGAGATACACAGTGGCACATTTGGCACCCACTTGAGCGGACATACGATGGCTAAGAAGATTCTAAGGGCAGGCTACTACTGGTCTACCATGGAAGCTGATTGTCATCAACATTCTCGTACTTGCCACAAATGCCAAGTCTACGCCGACAAGGTACATATTCCTCCTGTTCCTCTCAACGTTCTGACAACTCCTTGGCCATTCGCAATGTGGGGCATTGACATGATTGGAGAGATCAAGCCTACAGCATCCAATGGACATCGCTTCATCTTGGTCGCTATTGATTATTTTACCAAGTGGGTCGAAGCATCTTCCTTTGCCTCTGTTACAAAGAATGTGGTTGCCCGCTTCATCAAGCAGAACCTCATATGCCGGTATGGTGTCCCCGACAGGATCATCACAAATAACGGTATGAATTTGAATAACAATATGATCACAGCTCTATGCGAATAGTTCAAGATTTATCATCACAATTCATCTCCCTATCGGTCGAAGATGAATGGTGTTGTTGAAGCCGCGAACAAAAATATCAAGAAGATCATTCAAAAGATGACAGTCACCTACAAGGACTGGCATGAGATGTTACCGTTGGCTCTGCATGGATATCGTACCACGGCAGGTACTTCAACAGGGGCAACCCCATTTTCTTTGGTGTATAGCATGGAAGTTGTTTTGCCTATGGAAGTTCAGATTCCTTCTTTGAGGATTATGAAGGATGCCGGTTTGAGTGAAGACGATTGGATTCAGACCCGGCTTGACCAACTTAATTTGATCGACAAGAAGCGACTTACTGCTGTTTGTCATGGTCAGACGTATCAAAAAAGGATGATCAAGGCTTTCAACAAGAAAGTCAGACGTCAAATATATCAAGTCGGAGATCTTGTAATCAAGCGGATCATCTTACCGCAAAGTGATCCCAGGGGCAAGTGGACTCCTACTTACGAAGGACCATTTGTGATCAAGAGCATCTTTTCTGGTGGGGCAATGATTCTGACCACCATGGACGGTGACGACTTTCCGCACCCTGCGAACGCAGACATAGTCAAAAGATACTACGCATAAAGCAACCCGGCAAGTTGAAAACCCGAAAGGGCGACTTGGGCAAAAACGGGCATCCCAGTGAATCGAAAACCTGAATGGGCGGTTCAGGCAAAAATTAGGGATAAAACAAACAAAAATTGTACACCCGGCAAGTTGAAAACCCGAAAGGGCGACTTGGGCAAAAAAGGGTTTCCCAGTGGATCGAAAACCCGAAAGGGCGGTCCAGGAAAAAGTTAGGGAATTAAAAGCGTATGATTATGTCTCGTCGGATCATTTTAAGAACAATCTCTTCACCAACAAGCTCCAAGCTTCTGATCAATCCAGTCATCGGCGGACGAAGAAACAAACAGACAAGATATTCAGAGTTGCGAAGGCTATAGCAGAATGGGAATCCCATGGAATTGTTACACATAGCCATCTTTCTTTTGTATAAAATTTTTCAATTTTTACGACAACATTCTCTTACTAGGATGTTTGTCTCCTTTGTACAAAGATACTCACAAAAGTTAAATACAAATATACTTCAAAGTGCAGAAATTTGCTTATCTTTCTTTTCTTTTTACACTTGTGTTTTTATTTGAAAACGTCCAATGTTTTGTTAAAAAGGCATATGCATTTTGAATATAATCACGGCTTACAAATAGAACGAAATTGAAAAAGGATAATTACTGATAGATTGAAGGTGTAGGAAGAGATCTTTATGCCATTTCAGAATAAATCCCCTAGAATACATCATTCAGATCCTCAACAAAGCTAAAATTTGGAGTAAATTTCCCAAGCGGAGTTAAGCTTCAAGATCCTCAGTGGAGCCAGTGCATTCCAAAAACTTGATTCCCCAGCTGAGTTAAGTTTCAAAATTCCCATCAGAGTTAAACTTCAAGATCCCCAGTGGAGCCCGAAAACCCTAAAAATCCTATCCCCAACGGAGCCAGAATAGTGAACATTTCCCCCACAGAGTTATCTCCCAGCAAGATCGAAGATTCTCGGTCTCATTTCTCCAAGCAGAAACCTCCTAGGTTTTAACTCCCCAGTAGAGATTTTCAGAGTTTTCCCTACATCCCAGTAGAGTCATGAAGGATTCTCATTCCCCGCAGAAGTTGTCAAAGACCTTGTTAATCCCCGCAAATCGCCGAGGATTTTCAATCTCCAGCAGTGGCCCCAGGATTTCTCATTCTCAACAATCAGAGATCTTTAACCCCCAAGCAGTCAACAAGGATTTCTCATCTTCGATAATCAAAGATTTTTGGAATCCCCAGCATCGGTCAAAGATTTACTTTCCCCGACAGCAGTCAAAGATTTCATTACCTCCAGTTTGTCAAAGATCTATTTTCCTCAGCAAGACAGCTACTCAGCTTACATACACATCCATTACATTCATATATCATAAACATTGATGAAACACTGTTCATCGCATCATACATATCATGTAACATAACTTTGTGTTTTAGCTAACATTTTACCCTTTTCAGGATAAGATTAAAAGGCTAGTGTTAACAATTATTCAGATACAATATGAATATACCCCAGACACGGCGGTCATTCTATTACTCATTAACAATTTCAAGTCAAAATACAGTACATATACACCCCAGACACGGTCGTCATTCTACTACTCATTCAGACTTCAGCAATCTGATACAGACTAGATACGCTCCAGACACGATAACCATTCTATCTCTCATACAGATTCAACTATCAACCACAAGTTCAGATACGCTCCATACACGGATGCCATTCTGGCCCTTACACCAGCAGTTTGATTCTCCCCAGTGCAATCACCACGGAAGCCATTCTGTCACTTATTCAGATCCCAGTTACAGTCTCAGATACACTCCAAACACGAAAGTCATTCTGCTACTCATACAGATCTCAACTTCAGACACAGTCCAGATACGCTCCAGACACGGTTGCCTTTCTGTCACTCATTCGGAATTTATCCCCGACCCAAAGATGCTCCATACACAGATGTTTCTCTGTCGCCCATTCAGAATTCAGATACAATACAGATACACTCCAGACACGGAAATCATTCTGATATTCATTCAAAGTTCAAATACAGTTACAACTCAGATACGCTCCAGACACGGACGCCATTCTTTTGCTCATACAAACTCAGTCTCCAGATACAGTTCAAATGCATTCCAGACGCGGATACCATTTTAATGCTCATTCTTCTGACCTACCACATTGCAATTCAACAAACATTCTTGGATGGCATCTTTAAGCCCATCTCCAGCAAAATTCTACCATCTCCAAATGGTATCTTTAAGCCCATTCTCACATATATGTTTTGGAGAGTGCAAATTTATGGGCACTCTAGTGTCCAATCCTCTTTTACCTTCGAGTCACGAAAGGCAAAATTGCCAATCTAACTCTTCAGGTTCAAGAAGATTGAACAGGGGCAACTGTTGTACCACAAAATTTTCCCTCTCATCTCATAAACATTTCTCATCACAAGACTCTTGGAATTCAAGATCAAGCTAGGGTTTGCTCTGCTCGAGACACCTCCTTGCACTATTAACCTAAATTAGGGTTTGAGTTTGCACAGGGATGTTTTGACCTACAATGCCCAAAATGACTTTCATACTTTATGTTGGGCTCACAAGTTTGTCCATACCAAGTTTCAAGCCTTGATTCAAATTTTTTTTGCCCAGTCAATTAGACAGTTGACCTAGAAATCAGTTGTATTGAGGAAAAAGTCAACTGTGGCCAATTGACAGTCAAACCTCATGAAATTTGACCCACATAAACATTATGAACTCATATGAACCATTTGATCAAGTTTGGATCACAATTCCACAAGAAATTTGATCAGATCATCAAAAGGGCAAAATGATCATTTTTAGGGTTTTGACTATACAAGGGCAATTTTTGACTGTTTGACCTAACCAATGGCAAATCAAGCTCAACAATGGACTCAAGGACTCAATGACATTGTCTTTACCCATTCAAAAAGTTCAAAATATCTCAAGTGCATAGGATTGACAGATGAATTTTTCAGTCAACTGATCAAAATTTGACTGTATACTAAAAAGTCAAACTTTGACTTTTTGGTCAAAATCAAGTGACAAGGGTCATTTTTCATCAAGAAATGCCAAATTATGAAACTTGTTCATCAAGAAACCCAAAAATTCAAATTAGGGTTTAAAATGTAAAATTTTCAGAACTTAGAAATTTTCTAAGTTATGAAATTTTCTTATTTTTTCCTAACTTTGTCCCATTTTATCACAAAGATGAAAATGGATTCAAACAAAACTTGCAACATTAAAGTTGTAGTCCATCACAAAGTCTACAACTTTGATTCACAAAGTTTTCTCAAAAGAGGCTTGTATATCAAGTTATGAATTTTGGAACAAGGGTACCTAAAACTTTTAACTTAGAGAAATTTTGCCCTAGTTTAGGCAGGATTTTAGCCCATCTTCTTGGCCATTTTTCACATAGTTCCACTTGGAGTTTCAAATTTCATTTCAAAGATGGATTATAGTACATGTTGCAAGCTTTCCAAATTGTCCAAGAACTCCTCAAACACCTTTGTAGTTAGGGAGAATCGAATGCTTGAAGTTGGCAAAAACTCACTTTGATCCATGGCCAATACATGTTCATACAACTTGCATTTTCAAATCAGCATGCTTTGTACTAGCTAAGGCATTATCTTGGACATTCAAAACTAATCCCTATTTGGAAAAAGGTATAATGCCATTTTCGTAAAGTTACACTTTATGTCAGACCAAGATCTTTGAGGCATGGGGCCATATCTCTGAGGCAAGATCAAATCCATAAATTGCAAGTATCAAGGGCAAAAGATGCAGCATACAAGATAGGTATTACAGGCCTGCATTGACAAGTTAGACATTCTTGCTTCACAAAGAAGAATTTGTCCAAAATCCTCCCAACTTGAAAACCAGTCATTGTTAGCTAAAACCAAGATGACAAACACATTTCACACAACCCTTTGAGTCAAAAGCACAAGCCTTTCACCCATAAAGCACTCTCATACCCAAAATCACCATTTTTCTGCAAAAATAGGGCAAGCCCTGCAGAACCACCCCCATCTCCACTTTCCCTCGTTCGTTTTGCCTCAAACTTGTTCCAATACCTTCCACTCAACTCACCTGAAATATCCCAGACCTCCATTGCTAGCTGTAATACCATTAACACACATTGCCATTTTTGTTTCAAAGCATTGCAGGTTGAGTTCTGTAGCATGATTCAAGCTGTTTCAAAACAAACTAAGCATTGGGAAAGCTTCATTGGACATCAGGCAAGCTCAAAAGAACCTCAAGCACCCTTGGAAGTTGCTGCATTGTCCAGCTCGAAGTCAACTGAAACAAGTATTTCATGAACTTCTATCTCTCTATTTAGGAATAATTAGACTTAGATTTGTGAATGAAAGATGTTGTATTCATAGCCCTGAAACCATACATGTGCTTAGTTTTCATTTATATTAATCGTGCTAGGAGAATTTTGTTCATGAACTTTCTGAAAAAACTAGGTTAAGAATTAGGGCCAGAGAAATTCTCTCTGGTCTTTGAGAGTTAGTTCAAGTTTTTTATATGGTTAGATTCGTTATTTGATTCTCTACAAGTTTCATGTTATGAATTTTGTCAAAAAAGCACAGAATCAGGAGATAGCATTTTGTACATAACACGTGCGCGCTTCTGTTCCAAGGAAGAAGATGAAGCTGATTCTGGGCTGGGCCTAAATCTCTTCGCTTTTGACACCCCATTTTTTCAGTTTACACCCCCTGGCCCATTTATTTGTATATTTGTCATTTTGATATTTTTATTTTTTATTCTGACTTTATTATTTTATATCCAAATATAAAAAATACAAAAAAATAATTTTTATATTTTTTCATATTTATTTGATATTTATTTGTATTTTACTAGTATAAAAATGTAAATAATTTATATTCTTTTTATTAAAACTTAAAGAATAATGTAAAAAATATGTTTATTTTTATTTATTATTTTTTATACACACTTAAAAACATTTTCTTAAAATATACACATTTTTTGTAAATAATTAATTTTTATTTTTATACATATATATATATATATATATATATATATATATATATATATATATATATATATATATATATATATATATATATATATATATATATATATATATATATATACTTTATTTTATTAAGTAATTAGGACAAAAATACAAAAAAAAACAATACATTTTCATTTTTATTAATATTGTATACTAAAAATACCTTTTTTACGATATACTTTTATTTTTTGTACAAATTGATATATTATGGTATATAAATAATAGATAGTACTATTTATTTGAGAAATTAGGGTTTTGCCCTAAAAAACAAAATAATTGAAATTGACTTTTTATTTATTTACATTTCACATTAAAAATACCTTTTACATACATAAAAATCTTGTTTGCATAAATACATTTTATTTAATATTTATTGCATTTATTTAAATATTGTATATTTAATATTATGCCCTATACATTCAATTTGGTTGTAATAATTTAGGATTTAATTTCTTGAAAATAATCCCCAATTCAAATTTATACCCCCTCCATATATCATGTTGTAATAGTGTAGAATTTAAATTCTCGCACCTTTAAGCTTTCAATTATGCCATGATTAGACCTAGGGTTTGTATGCAAAATAAAATCAACAATTAGTTTGATCTAATCCAAGATGACAATGCATGAAAATAAACACAATGCACACTTGCACCCCTAGGGTTTCACTCCACTTGTTGCCTTCAAAAAATGGGCCATGGCATGCATGTCAAGTACTTTGGCAAAACAAAAGATCATAGTTCCTCGATGACGCTATCTGAGTTGCCTAAACAAAATGATCAAGTCCCTCAAGAAATTTGCCAAAAATACTTGACACCATTGCTATCATGGTCTATACGATGACTCGCGCCTGTCCCGTTTAACATCCTAACACAAGGTTTTTCACCAAATACAATGGTGAAGCAACACTATTAAAAAGGTTAAAAACATAAGAAAGATCTTTGAGTAAAATAGGGTAGACAACTCTTAGTTACTTGATCAAAGCTTGCAAAAACATCCTTGCTATCTTTAAAAACACACTCCACAACACAAATTCAAAACCCTACTTTCAAACATTGAAAACTTTTCAAAAGACAAAAATACCTTTGTATACATTCAAACAAGAATCATTACAAAGGTTTCCACAACGATGGCCTCTTTTCAAAACATCTTTCAAAATCACACACAAAGCACCATTTCAAACTATTGAAGAGCACCATTTCAAACAATTGAAAAGCAAAGCAAGTGATCTAAGCAAGTAACTAAGAGCCCATGGATAACCATGGATAGAAAGGGTGCTAATACCTTCCCTTTCTATAATCTACTCCCCAAACCCAAGAAAACATCTCAAAGGTCTTTCCTGTGCTTTTTGACCTTTCCTTAGTATAAAATAAAAAGTCGGTGGCGACTCTTGCTAAACCGAAACATTTGCAAACACAAACGCGAAATACCAAGTCAGTTCTCCCACCGTATCACAGGGTACAACAGAGACTGATGTAATGGATTATGCAGATTTATTCACATATCTATTTCACATATCTATCGCAACCTAGGGGATAGATATTTGAAAAGGAGGTTGATAATAACATTGTTGCATGGAGCTTGATGCAATGAGTTATGTTACATATTTCACACATTGTTGCATAGAGACTGGCATAATGGGTTATATTGTAGAGGAGGAACATGTGTATTTATTACAACCTAGGGGATAAATAAAACATTGTTTTATAATACATTGTTGCATGGAGACTGATGCAATGGATTACACAGATTTATTCGCATATCTATCGCAACCTAGGGGATAGATAATTGAAAAAAGCTTGATAACTACATTGCTGCATAGAGACTGAGATAATGAGTTATATAGCGAATTTCACACATTGTTGCATGGAGACTGACACAATGGGTATATCGTAGAGGAGGAACCTGTGTATTTATCACAACCTAGGGGATAAATAAAACACATTTTGATAATACATTGCTGCATGGAGACTGATGAATTGATTACGGAAATTTATTCGCATATCTATCCCAACCTAGGGAATAGATAATTGGAAAAAAAACTTGATAACTACATCGCTGCATGGAGATTGAGGCTATGAGTTATATCGCGAATTTCACACATTGTTGCATGGAGCCTGGCGCAATGAGCTATATCGCAGATTTCACACATTACTCCATGGAGACTGACAGAATGGGTTATATAGCAGATTTTGCACATTGCTGCATGGATCCTGACGCAATGAGCTATATTGCGGACTTCACACGTTGTTGCATGGAGACTGACACAATGAGTTGTATCACGGATTTCACACATTGCTGCATGGAGACTGACGCAATGAGTTATATCACAGAAAAAGCTGTTCTTGAAGATCAAATCTTATATAACTAGATCCAAGATGCGATCAGATTTTTTTACCGATTGTGACTATTCTCAACTAAGGTAATTGTTTAGCATAAAAATTTCTAGGTTTAAAGATTTAAACCGAAGTTTCACTGATGATGTCAGTTGTGTATGTTCTCAATCAAGTTAATAATTTGATGGAGGACCCAGAGATATTGGTTCCACCCAAAGTATGTTTTAAAAAATTCCATGTGTGATGTACGTGCATGATGTCTTAGATTGATATGGAACCCAAAGTGTATATGCACTCAATGTGTGTGTATCCCAAGTATTTACATATGTTCTAAATGTGTGTATATTCCCCAAAAATCTTATGAAAGATGTTTTTGATATTCTCTCTATAATACGGTGGGAGAACTGACTTGTTCCGTGTTTTATCACAAATGTTGTGGATAGCTAGAGTCGCCACCAACTTTTCTTTTATCCAATAAGGAAAGGGTGAAAATAACAGGAAAGTCCTTGATATTTTTTTGGTTCGGGGGTAAGTTATGAAAAGGGAAGGCATTAGCACCCTTTTCATCCGTAGTTATCTACGGGCTCTTAATCACTTAGCTCACTTTGAAAATTGCTTTTTTGTGTGTGTGTTTTGAAATTATTTTAAAATTTTCCAATGTAAGGTGATCTTTGTAATGGTTCTTGCATCAGTCCTCAAGAACACGTACAAAGTATTTGAAAATATTTGCTTTGAAAGTGTGAGGTGAGAAATGTTTTGTTTAGGAAAATTTGTGAGCAAGCGATTAACAATATCCTACCCACTCAAGGCCATTTTCTTATTTTCCTCCTCCTTTAGAGATAGTGCAATCCTTATTATTAGTTGGTAGGTAGCCCCATCTATTGGATGTGAAGCGACATCGTAGGTTCGCCGTACGATCATCGAAGGCAACTTGTAAGGATGCTTTAGTAGTTTCGTAAGGGACTAGATCATTTGTTCCTAGGCAACATCAAAGGGTCATCGAGGGACTATGATCTTTTATTCAGAGGGACTTTGCTAAAGCATCCCTATGTTCGAGGGACATGACTGTTTGTTCTGAAGGCAAAGATGACAGGCTACCCTAGAGGTGCAAGTGTGCGAGTGTGTTTATTTTAGTTATTTAATATTTAGATGTAGGGTTTTCTATCGTTTGGTTTTATCTTTCCATACAAACCTAATTATTAAGAAATAATATAGAATATAATAGCAGCAGATAAAGGCAGAAAATATAAACCTAGGCTATTACAGAGCATTGGGGAAGATACATAATAGAGGAGTGCGGAAATAAAAACTTCTACACCTATTACATACTAGTAAGCCATTACATGATAATATAGGAAAGCGGAAAATAAAGCTAAGCTATTACACAGAATGCACCCTTTACACTTGATCTAAGAAAAAGTAACAAATAAGAAAAAGGTAAGAGGAAAATAAAATGTCTTTTAGTGATTTTTATGAAAAGAATGACTTTATGATTAAAGCCTAAAAATATAATTAATTTTAATTAAAAAATTTAATTAAAAAGTGAATTAAAAATCTAAAACCTAATTAATTAGGGTTTTAAAAAAAGGGTTTAAGTTTTTAATGGTTAAGTGAAAATAGGGTTATGAGGAAAATAATTAATGTTAGTCAAAATAATAGGGGAAGCAAAATCAATGGAAAATAGGGTTAGAAAATAAAAAGGAAACCAAATGCTAGGGGTGGGTGTTGAACCCACACCCTTTGTCCTTTCAACCGCATGGCTTGCCACTGAGCCAAGCGCTCGCTTGTGCTAGGAGAATAGAAACAATGCAATACATATTAAAACCTACAAAATATGAAAAAATATGAAAAACATCAAAACGTCAAAAGCATGGATCGAACCCCCATCCAGGTATCCCAAAGCATTATCCTACACGCGCTTGCCACTAGGGTGGCAGATTCATCCGATAATGTTATGGAAACCATTAAATATATAATAAACTACTTGGACTGGACCAGAGAAGCGTCGGAGCCCTTGCTCGGTCGTCTTCTCCGGAGATTGCGTTTTTCAACCTGCAGAAACAAGGGATGTTAGTGGTTCAAAAGTACCCCACCCCCCTAATTTCGGCCTTGCGAATTCAATGAAAGTATTTGTTTTGGCTAAATCTCCCTGTAGAAAGAGATACGAAGCATATAGTATGAAACAGTTCAAACATGGCCAAGTGTGATTCGACCGTCATGGGGCCATGCGATGGGTCTATCCTGCAATGTTATACCTCAGAAACATGTTAGTGATGTTAGTATGCATTAAAACAACTTGAAAATGAAAATATGAATTTGCAACAAATCAAGAAAACTAGAGAGGCAAGTATGCTTATTTCATGCTCTTTGGATCATCACAATCGATCCCATCTTACCCGATGGTGCTTCTGGAATTAAATGGGAAATGTATTTGGCCTTGAGGGAGGCTTGAAGATAGGGTTTCAATTTTCCCTAGTTTGGATAATTTGTGGGGTTTTGGGAAGATGATCTTGCAAGGGTTTTTCGTTCCTTGTCTTGTCTGAATAGTGATAATATATAGAGATTAATTAGGTCAAACGGAAATAGGCTTGGACTTTTGTAAGAAAGCCTTGACTTGATCTAATTTAATTTTGACTTTAAATAAAAAAATAAAAAAAAAATAGAATAAAAATACAACAGATGTATGAATGGGTTAAGAGGTTCACTATGAGTCACAAAACACGTTTGGACCTTGAAACATAAGCCCACTAGCCCAAAAATTCAAGTTTGATCACTTTTGGTTTCATGCATTTTCTCAAAATTGCCCAACTTGCACCAATTATAACTCTCTCAATTTTTATCATATGAAGGTGATCTTAGACTTTTTGGAAAGCCCAAGATGTCCTATACAATCTATATGCTTATCATTTATTCATTGGAAGACTTTATCTTGATGTAAGTTACCTTGACAAAAAGTGACTTTTTGTTGACTTTTGAAATGACCTATAATATATTGACTCATATCTCTCAAAAGAAGCATTTTTTGGAATTGAGCTTAGAGAGACAAATCCATAGAGAATTGAATTTCCCTCTAAATAAACTTTGGTTGAGAAAACTCTGATGAAGCATGTGGAAGTTATGTTTGGTCAAAGTTTGGTTGACTTCTTCTTAAGAAAACCCAAATTTCGTATCTTTTTACTTTTGATGAATCTTGAGTTTTCTTGATTAATCATGATCAACCCTTGATAAAATGATGAATGTTACTTCAAAATCTTGATGTTGACCAAAAATATTGAAGTTTAATTTTATGTTGACCACAATTGACTTTTTGTCCAATACAATTGATTTTTAGCCATCTGAGCAATTGACTGAGCAAACTTATGATGCAAGACTTGAAATTTGGCATGAGAATTCCTTGAGACAAATGAGGAACTATGAAATACACTTGAGGAATTAGAAGCTTAAATTTCTTTGCGAAAACCAAAACCCTAATTGTAGGATACTGCTTAGGAGGGGAATTTGTTTGATTAAACCTTGAGTAGCCTCGAGCAATTGAAAACCCTAGTGTTATACCCTAATTTTTACCATTAAGATTCCTCTATCATCTCATATCAACTCAATTATATCAAGATTACACTTGGGTTTGATTCTTCTCCCTATCTCTAGGTTTTCTCCCGAGGGATCACTAAGCACTTTGATTTGTATATTGTGATTATATATGTCTTGTATTGATTAACTTATAACTAACAAATACAATAAATGTTTGCTCTAAATGATGATACTTTAGGTGAGGGCACAACACATTTCATCAGGTTGATTCATAGGTTCATGAGTTTATTTCCATGCATTCTTCAACAAAGCTTCATTGAAATTCAAGCTTCATCATTGAGATTTCTTTAAAGTAATATCATGACAAGGTCTACTATGATTCATCATGCCTCAATTTGCCAAAGGAAGTCAAAAGATGCAAGAATTGATTGAAGAAGTTTGACCTAATTGGATAAGTTCTTGATTCCTTGATCACAAGTGCATAACTCTCTCAATTCTTAATATTTGGAAGTGATTATTGTTACTATAGGTTCTCATTATCATCCACAACCACATCTCTTCATATAACAAAAGTATTTGTACAAGAAAGATTGTCAAAATTGAAAGGGGTTCCCAAGCCATTTTGATACTCTAGGAGTTAGGGTTTTGGACTTCTGAGGGTTAGATATTGTCTATCTTTTGAGTTTTTGAGTGATTCCAAAGACATGCTTCTCCTTAAAGGGTTATCAACAAATCAATTCAAAATTTTCAAGAAAATTGTGTGTGAAAGATCGCTAATGATTATGAAATATTACAACTCCTCTAGATAGACCATCAAATTCCTTTATGTGACTTCAAAAAGTCATAACTTGATCAATTTTTATCTCCTTGATCCCATTATTTTTCCATAATGATCTTAAGAGTATGAACTTCAACTCTTATTTTATGTGAAAAACTTGAAAATGGTTAGGATATGCCTTAAAAGCTCAAAAGATTATAGGTCACCTTATGGATTTTCATAAAATTTAAAGAATCATAACTTGTTCAATATTTGGAATTTTTTAGTGATACAAGTTTCACAATACTCTTTAAGGAGTCCAATTCAAGATAGCATAATTGATAAAAGCAAAATTTTGGAATAAGGCCTTGTTTGGAGTTAAAACACTTTGGGTCATTTTTTAAGAAAAACTTTGAATTTTTTTCTAGGTATAAAAGTTAACACATTTTTCCTAATTTTGACCAAGCACAACTTCCAGCTCAAGCATCCAAATGATATCTTTCTTGGCACATTATGAAGAATGTTACCTCATTTTTCTAATGCATCAAGAATCGGGTCCTAAGGTTCCCTAAATCGTGCACACCGTGAGTTCAAAGTCTGCTACTTGAAGTTGAGTTTTCCTTCCAAGTCAGAATTTGAAATCCATATTTTTCCCTCTAAACAACAAGTTTTCAAGCGTTTTTGCTTCTAATCATGTTTAGAAACTTTCCAAAAGTATTTAGCATCATGAAACACAGGTTTTGGCTGAGTTTTGATTCTAAGCAAGTCACACATTGCTCATGTTTCAAATTCACACGAATTCACTCAATTACTCTCCCATTCGCACGCTTAAGCCTTGCCTCATCCTTTAAAGCTTTTGATTTCTTTCATTCTCACCTAAAAACACTAAAAAGTCCATTCAGTTAGCTCCGTTGAACTTCTCTGAAGCTAACCATACTCTTACCTTCATGAATCCTGACCTATTTTAAGCTACAAAAGTTTAGTTTCAGAGAAAGTTTCTCCTACTTCGTTTAGGTAGATTTATTAGTCAAATCAATCAAAATAAAAGACTAATCTACTCTCCTCATCCTTCTGATTCTCGTGCTTCTTACAATTTGTGATTTCATTGAGATTTGAGTGAGAAATTCCAGAATTTCATGCTCTCTATTAAATCTGCTTTTTCTCAATTCAAGCCTTGGTCAGTTTATATAAATTTGGCACGAGGGTACCATTAGAATTGGCTTGAAGAGACAAATCTAATGGTACCGGTTTGGTTGGCTAATTTTACAGTTTGAATAACTCCAATCTAGGGCGTCTAGAGGTTGAAGACGACCTATGTGTCGTGCTTCAACCAATAATGGCATGACATATAATTTTTTTGAATCTTATCCAGTGTGTTTGCTTTATCATATGCGTGTTTTGGGAGCCCTTGGATTTGATTACTTCCATTAGTCAGACTCTATCGAGCGCGCCGGAATTTTAGTTGTTTTTAATTATTAAAAGGTGACCCAATGCAATTTTCAAAGCTGACCATGATATGCACAGCGTGCCTGATCCTTTGGATCTGATTACTGGCGTGTTTTGACTCTCATCCAATAGTCCACATTTTTTTTAAACTTTATTTTATTTTCTGTTTATTACATCAAACTTCAAAAAATCATAGAAAATTCATTTCTGACTCAAAAATTATGAAAAAATTCAGAAAAATATTTTTAAATATTCTCTTTCTTAATTTTATTTTTTCATGATTTTATTTTCATATTTGATATTTTTTATAATTTTTCTTTTATTTTTACTTGTTTCTAATTGTTTAAAAATACTTTTTTGGTATTTTTAAATTCTAAAAAAATTCATAAAAATCATTTTCTTTATTTCTGACCTTCTGAAATTTTTTAGATTTTTATTATGATTTTTTTATTTCTTATCATTTTTACTTGTTTAAGTGATTTTAAATAATTCTAAAAACTACTTTTCTGTTTTAAAAAATTTTCTAAAAAATTGTAAAAATATTTGAGATCACTTCTGACTTTTCCATGGTCTTTTTTAAATTTTTCTTTGATGCTTTGAACATAGTTTGTCATTTTTCCTTTTATTTTCACTTTAAAAAAATTAAAAATCATTTTCTTTTTATTTCATTTATTAAATACAATTTTATTTTTGAATATATTCTGGCTATTTAATTTTTGATCATGGGCTTCATTAACATCACTGGATCTTGGGTGTTGAGTTTAACTCCACCAAAGTGGATGAATGATTTTAACGATAGTTTGATTAAAATCTTTGATTCAAATATTCCCTCCCTCTTCATCTTATCCCTTTCTCATTTGTGCTACATGTTGTTAGAGAATAATTTACATATTATTTCTCCAAATATATGGTACATAAATTGCTATTGACCGGCCTCAAAATAGGTGCGACTTCTATATAAGTCCACTTACGATTGTTTAACACAGCATTAAATTTTGTCCTGATTCGAGAAGTGATCATTCATAGCCCAAACCCATGTTTGCAAGCCCAAATATGTTTAATTTGAAACCTTTGATCCAATAACCTTGAGGTTCATTGTTAGGAGGCTTTGGTCTTATCAATCCTCTAATGAACCATCATAAAATTTGGGCTAAGTGAATCATTTTAACATCGTTGATCATTTTTTTTCCTGGAGAATTTGAAATGAATGATACACTTGACAAGAAGCAAATGAAACTTGTTGTTGAGAGGCTTTGATTTTATGAATCTTCTAATGAGTTTTCAAATGCAAGTTTCAGGAGGGTCATTCAACTAACTTCTAATTTCTAACTTATTAACAATTTACTTTTATTTTATGCTTTTACTTTACGCCTTTACTTTTATGCACCATTTATCTTAGCATTTACATTTCATGTTATTTTCATCTTTTCTCATTTGGGCATTTATCGTTATGTCATTTTGTTTTGCTCACTTGTGCTTTTAATTTTCTTTTTGAAGATACTTAATAACCAACTTGAACAATAAAAAACTTTAAGGTTACTTGGACTATTTGGTTACTATCCTTAACATTATAGAGTTATGGACCTCTTGGACTTAGGATTAGAAGCCTTGACTACCCTTGAGACTTGGTGACTTCTATTGTTATTTTGTATGTAGTTCTTAGGGCTTACCCCGAGACATTGGGTTGTTTTTTCTTTGTGTTCAAGTTTATGATTATGTGCTTTTCCTGTGATTGGAAATCCATCTGTATACAGTCGTTACTCTGCCGAATTTTTATGAAGACTTAATGCATTTTAAGTTTGGTACTCTTAAGAGGTTTAATATCTTTGCTTGTTTGGTTTCAATCCAAAGGATGGAAATTCTACATTGACTCGTTGTGTCAAGTGTTGGCTTCTTATAGGTTATATGGTTCTTTTCCCTAGCTTTTACCTTATGCTTTAGGATAGTACCTTCATCTTCTCTCATCTTCTTTAATTTCAAAAATCTTCTCCCACATGTTCAAAACTATTCTTGTTTTCTAAACCTGAATTGCTTTCACAATAAACTTGGACTTAGGTCCATGCCTTTTCAAATATTTTCTTAAATACCTTGACATTTTTGTGAGAAGACTAAAAGTCCATCAATCTTATTCAAACCATTTTGCCACTTTGTCTTTTTACTTTAAAATTTTCTCTAAAGCTTAGACTCTCGTTAATCCTTGTAGTGACGCGAGCTACTATACTTCTATGATATTTAGTGAAGTGAGATATTTTCCACTTGGGCGTTGAGCGAGGCTTTGTTGATTTTAAAATCCAAGCTTTATCCTCCACTTTGAGATGACCCAAATTCTTGGTGGCTGCTCAGAATCAGCCACCACAACAAACAACGGTTGCTTCCGAAGCTCCAATAGTTCTCATTTCCGTTACTGCAGTTTTTGCTGCTCAAAACCATATGCCTCAGGGTTACCCATGGGGAATGCCTGAAAATTTCATGCCAGAAGGTTACAATCTTGATGCTCAAGTTGCTCCAGTTGCTCAAGTTGCTGCTACTTCTACACCTCATGTGGTGCATGTTACTCCTGTGGCTAGAAATGAGATCCATTATACTGCACCTCCAACTACGGTGAATGTTATGACGTTTGTTAATGATAAGTTTATCATCCTGTTCCTCCACCGAGTGAAAGTGTGGGTTTCTATGACCGATTGGATGACTTTCAAGACTAATTCAATGAGATGCAGAAGGAAATGAAGGCTCTTCGAGGAAGATAATTATTCGGACAGAACGTTAGTGAACTCTGCTTAGTTCCTAATGTAAAGGTACCCGTGAAGTTTAAAGTACCGAAATTTGAGAGGTACAATCGAACCTCTTGTCCTTGTGACCACCTAATGATGTATATTAGAAAGATGTACACCAATACTGATGATCAGTGTTTTCTTATTCATTTTTCCAGGATAGTTTAACCAGTGCCTCTTTGAAGTGGTATATGAGTTTGGACAGTAGCAATATTCGCACCTTCAATGATCTAGGGTAAGCCTTAATCAAGCAGTATAAGTATAATATATTCATGGCGCCCGACCGTGACCAATTGAGGGTGATGGCTCAGATAGATAAGGAGTCGTTCAAAGAATATGTGCAGCGTTGGCGTGAGATAGCTGCACAGGTAGTACCCCCAATGGGAGAACAAAAAATTACCAACGTCTTCCTGAAAACCCTTGGATCATTTTATTATGAAAGGATGGTCGCTAGTGCGCCGAGTGATTTCACTGAAATGGTGAGCATGGGAGTTCGTCTAGAAGAAGCTGTCAGGGAAGGACGCTTGAAGAAAGACGAAGGGACGAAGAATTCATCATATAGGTTTTCTCGAAAGAAAGAAAGTGAAACGAATGCTGTCATTGGGGAAAGGAAGATTAGACCACCTAGAAGACATCACCGGTACCAACAACGGGTTTCTTGTGTAACTCCAATTGTCAATGTAGCTCTAACTAGTGTTTCCTATCAGAGAACACCTCCTCAGGGAAATTAAGGACAAAGTTAGAAGAGAGAAGCTTTTGACTCTACTCCAATGAGCTATGCAGAGTTATTCCTGGATTTGATTCAGAAGAAGTTGGTTCAAACCAGGCCTCCTTTTGCTATACCTTCACCTTTACCTTGGTATTATAAGGCAGATCAGACCAGTGCTTTTGATCAAGGAGCCCCAGGGCACAACATTGAAAATTGTTATCCCTTGAAATATGAAGTACAAAAGATGGTAACATCTGGCCTCCTCTCCTTTAAAGATGTTGGCTATAACGTGAAAGATAATCCTTTTCCTAAACATGGAGGAGAAAATGTTGGTAATATGGTTGATAGGTGTCCTGGGGACTTTCGAATTTTTGATATGAACGTGGTTAGGGGGGATCTGATGAATATGCATGTTGATCTCTATAAATTCAACTATTATACGCACAACCACACTGGTTGTAGTATTTGCAGTACAGATATCCAGGGATGCGATAAAATAAAAGCTAATCTTCAAGAAATGATGGACGAAAGTCTCATTCATATAATCAGGCCAAGGGATGAGTACGAAGAAGATATGAATATGGTCTATGGATGTACCTAAGAATTCCATATTTTTTATGTGAATTATATGAATGATGATTTTGTGGAGCTGCAAGCTACATTCTATCACATGGATCGCCAAGAAGAACACAATTATGGGTCTTGCCATATTTGCTGCAGGAATTCTCGTGGTTGTTCCATCGTGAGAAGGGGCGTTAAATTGCTGTTAGAAAATTGTACTATCAAGGTCTCAATAAATAGAGATGATTACAATGGGGTTAATTTGATTAAAGATTGCTCGGTCGAGACCATGTCAGATGATGAATATGTTTCTGCATATGAGTTTTTTCTTCTGATGAAGATATGTTCTCCAACAATGATTCTATGATGTCTAAATATTCTAAAGAAGGGGTGAATGTTATTGTTTCGTTCTTTAGTGTTCCCGCTTCTATAGAGATTGAGTACCATAGCAAGCCAGTTGTTGCTCTAGTGGTTATTTTCCTGCTTGGTCATGTCCCATATAAATCAGAAAAATTTGTGCCATATAAATACAATGCGACTATCCTGTAAGATGGTGTGGAGATTCCTATCCAACCTTTTGGCTAGTGTCAAGAATATCACCGAAGCCAGTCGAGTGACCCGCAGTGGTCAGGTTTTTGCTCCCGTCATTCGACGAGCTATTAATTATGATAAAAGGGTTGTTGAAATTACTGAACCAAAGAAAACAATGGGAGAATCCAATGGTGTTACTTTGGAAAAGGATGTGGACGACTTGTTGAAGATTATCAAGATGAGTGACTATAAGATTGTAGATCAATTGTTGCAAACTCCATCTAAGATATCCATTCTAGCCTTGCTAATGAACTCTTCTGCCCATCGGGAATGTTTAATGAGAGTGTTGGATCAAGATTTTATGGAATGTGATATGTCTTTGGACCAGTTCAGCAGTGCTGTGGGGAATATTACATCTTGTAATAACCCGAGTTTTTGTGATGACGAATTTACTGATGAAGGAAGGAACCATAACCTGGCTCTCTATATGAGTGGTAAGAATGACTCTTTTTCTAATGTGCTGATTGACAATGGGTCTGCTTTGAATGTCATACCAAGGAGTACACTCATGAAGCTAAAGTACTAGGGAACTTCCATGCGCCCAAGTGGCATAATTGTGAAAGCTTTCGACGGTTTGAGGAAGTTCGTCATCAAAGAAGTAGATTTCCCTATTCACATTGGTCCCCACCTATTTCAGATTACTTTCAAGGTTATGGATATTGTTCCCGCTTAAAGCTGTTTATTGGGACGACCATGGATCCACGAAGCAGGAGATGTCACTTCAACTTTGCACCAGAAGCTGAAATTGGTTCGTGAGGGAAAGGTGGTCATCGTGAATGGAGAGCATGCATTGTTAATATCTCATTTGTCCTCTTTCAGTGTTGTGGAAGCTTATGAAGCTGTTGTTGGAACTCAGTTCCAAACTTTATCCATTGATAATGTAAGGAAAATGAGAATTCTATACCCTCGTTTAAGGATGCTCAATAGGTAGTGCATAATGGCCCTAGCAAGACATGGGGGAAATTGTTGATCCACCTGTGAATAAGAATATAGTTTGCTTGGGTTTCTCCGTGAATAATAATAAAGGTGAAATTATGAAGCTAAAGTCTTCTTCAGGTAAATACCAAGACATATTTCAAAGTGGAGGTTATCTTCATCCAACTACTCCAAGGATCAATGCTATTCTGGAAGGTGAATCAGAGCAAGAGATGCCGAACTACGTGATGTATGGTGTCAGAGTCCAAAATTGGATCACTATTAGTTTTCCTTCTTCCATTCACATTTCAAAGTAATTTGTTTTAGTTAGTCTTTTCAAAAACCTTTCACTCTACCCTAGGTGAAAGTATTGATATTGTATGGGCATATATGTTGTTTTAATCTTTAAAATAATTAATAAAAGTTGTTTTTAATTCCCAAATTTTTTCTTTATTCTTTGCGTTTTCTTGGAAAATGGTAATCAGAAAAATCCTTTCAAATTAAATAATAATTGTAAATAAATCTGCATAATCAATTGATATATGTGTCAGTTTCTAAAATCAATCATAAATCATATGTGCAGATTAATTAAAAAAAACCCGTTGAGTACAATGATGTTGCACCCTCTCCCAACTTTGAATATCCTGTATATGTGGCCGAAGAAGATGAATACTCCCAGAAGAGGTTTCACGGTTGCTTGAGCACGAGTAAAGTACCATTAAGTCGTATAAAGAGACGTTGGAAACAATCAATTTGGGTTCAAAAGAAGATCCAAAAGAAGTCAAAATTGGAGCACTGCTTCATCCTGATGTATAGATCAGGTTATTGAATTATTGATAGAGTATGTGGATATATTTTCTTGGTCTTATAAAGACATGCCTGGTTTGGATACTGATATTGTGGAACATCATTTGTCGCTAAAGCCAGAATGTCCGCCAATCAAGCAGAAGTTGAGAAGAACTCACCCTGATATGGAAGTGAAAATTAAAGAAGAAGTTTTAAAGTAGATTAATGTCAGTTTTCTTGTGACATCAATGTACCCTCAGTGGATTGCCAATATTATTCCAGTACCAAAGAAAGACGGAAAAGTTCGCATGTGCGTTGATTATAGAGATTTAAACAAAGCTAATCCCAAAGATGGCTTTCCATTGCCATATATTTATATGTTGGCTGATAGTACAACACAATTAAAAGTATTTTCCTTCATGGATGGATTTTCTGGATACAATCAAATTAGAATGGCTCCTGAGGGCTGGAAAAAACAATGTTTCTCACACTCTGAGGAACATTCTGTTACAGAGTGATGCCCTTCGGGTTGAAGAATGCTGGTGTAATGTACCAGAGGGCTATGAAAATCTTATTCCATGATCTGATGCACAAGGAAATTGAGGTATATGTTGTTGATATGATTGTCAAATCTCAGAATGAAGAAGGGCATATAGGAAATTTGTTGAAATTGTTTCAGCGTTTGAGGAAGTATTGTCTCCGCTTGAATCCAAATAAATGCACCTTTGGTGTTCGATCAAGAAAGTTGTTAGGTTTCATCGTCAGCCAGAAAGGAATTCAAGTTGACCCTGATAAAGTTAAGGTAGTTCAATAAATGCATGCACCACGATCTGAAAAGCAAGTTAGAGGCTTCCTCGGATGGTTGAATTACACTTCTAGATTTATTTCCCATATGACTATAACATGTGAACCGATCTTTAAGTTGTTAAAGAAATATCAAGGTTGTGTGTGGATAGATGATTGCCAAAGGGCATTTGAAAGTATTAAAGAGTATCTGCTTGAACCTCCTTTCTTGCTCCCTCCTATTGAATAAAGTCCATTGATATGTATCTGACCATGTTAGATAATTCTATGGGTTGTATTTTTTAACAGCAAGATGAAACGGGAAGAAAAGAATATGACATTTATCATCTCAGCAAGAAGTTTACTGACTGTGACTCACGATATTCTATTCTTGAAAAAATATGTTGTGCTTTGGCATGGGCGACAAAGCAGTTGCGATAATATATGTTGAATCATACTACTTGGTTGATTTCCAAAATGGATTTGATTTAGTATATTTTTTAAAAGCCTGCTCTTACTGGAAGAATTGCACATTGGCAGATGTTGTTGTCTAAATATGATATTGAATACTGTACTCATAAGGCTATAAAAGTAGTATGTTGGCAGATTATCTTGCTCACCAACCAGTGGATGATTATCAGCCTGTTAAATATGAATTCCCTGATGAGGATGTGATGTTTTTTAAAGAAAAAGATTGTGATGAACCTTTTCCTGAGGAAGGTTCTGATCCTGAATCCCGGTGGGGTATGGTGTTTGATGGAGCTGTAAATACTTATGGGAAAGGATTTGGTGTTGTGATTATCACTCCTCATGGGTCACATATCCCTTTTAATGCAACATTGGCATTTGATTGTACCAATAATGTGGCAGAGTATGAAGCTTGTATCATGGGTCTCTAAGAGGCTATAGATCTCAGAATCAAAATTCTAGATGTATATGGAGATTCAACTTTGGTAATAAATCAGATTAAAGGAGAATGGGATACTCGTCACGTTGGCTTGATTCCCTATAAAGAATATTCTAGAAGATTATTACCCTTCTTTAATAAGGTTGAATTCCATCATATTTCCAGAGATGAGAATCAGATGGCAGATTCTTTAGCCACTTTGGCTTCTATGTATCAAGTAAATAATTGGAACGATGTGCCTCGTATCACAGTTCAACGTATTGATAGGGAAGCTTATGTGTCTAGAACAGAGGGAACGTCATACAAAAAACCTTTGTATCACGATATCAAGCACTTTCTCCAGACCCAGGAATAACCGGCTGGAGCGTCAAACAAATATAGAAAGACATTGAGAAGGTTGGCAGGAAGCTTTTTCCTCAGTGAAGATGTGTTGTACAAAAGAAATTATGACATGGTCTTTCTAAGATGTGTGGATAGACACGAAGTAAACATGTTGATGCATGAAATCCATGAAGGTTCCTTTGGTACCCATTCCAATGGAAACTCAATGGCAAAGAAGATGCTTAGGGAAGGTTACTATTGGCTGACAATAGAATCTAATTGTTACAAATTTGTAAAGAAGTGCCATAAGTGTCTGATTTATGCTGACAAAATTCATGTGCCTCCGAAGCTTATCAATGTTATTTCTTCCCCGTGGCCTTTCACTATGTGGGGTATTGACAAGATTGGAATGATTGAACCCAAGACGTCAAATGGAAATTGTTTCATCTTTGTGGCAATAGACTACTTCCCAAATGGGTGGAAGCAGCTTCATATGCTAATGTCACTAAGCAGGTGGTACTATGCTTTATCAAGAATAATCTTATATGTCGATACAGTGTGCCAAGCAGGATTATCACTAACAATGGCTTGAATCTGAATAACAAGATGATGACAGAACTTTGTGAAGAATTCAAGATTTTCCATCACAATTCATCCCCTTACAGGCCAAAGATGAATGGGGCTATTGAAGCTTCTAATAAAAACATTAAGAAGATCATCCAGAAGATGGTTGTTACCTATAAAGATTAGCATGAGATGCTCCCTTTTGCTTTGCATGGGTATCGTACATCTGTCTGCACTTCAACAAGGGCAACCACGTTCTCTCTTGTGTATGGCATGGAATCAGTGCTCCTCGTTGAGGTTGAGATTGCCTTTTTACGTGTGATATTGGAAACCAAATTGTCAGAGGTTGAATGGGTCTAGCAGGACATTATTGACATTTCCCCAAAGAAGCCAAGATTCATTTCCCAGGAGCATTATTGCATTTCCTTATCATAACATCAAGTGGCGGTCTCTTTATTTGAGTAACATGTTCTTCTCCAATAAGTCTATTGGTCCCTTGAGAAGATACATTTTTGTTACTACGATGAATGGTAGTCTTATCATTATGGGAGATAGTCCATTGTTGAGATTTGTTACTCCGATGAATGGTAGTCTCGTCAGTATGGGAGATAGTTTATTGTTGATATTTGTTACTCCGATGAATGATAGTCTCGTCATTATGGGAGATAGTTTGTCGTTGAGATTTGTTACTATGATGAATGATAGTCTCGTCTTTATGGGAGATAGTTCGTTGTTGAGATTTGTACTCCGATGAATGGTAGTCTCGTCATTATGGAGGATAGTTTCTTGTTGAGATTTGTTACTCCGATGAATGGTAGTCTCATCATTATGGGAGATAGTTTGTTGTTGAGATTTGTTACTCTGATGGATGGTAGTCTCGCCATTATGGGAGATAGTTCGTTGTTGAGATTTTTTACTCTGATGGATGGTAGTCTCGTCATTATGGGAGATAGTTCGTCGTCGAGATTCACCTTGCTCTAAAGAAGTCCATATGTTTCTAGTCATAAGTACTGGTGCTGATCATTTTTTACTTACCCTAATATTGATTTTTACCGGTATTATCTTACCATTTCTTCTCCCTGTGAGTCGACGTTACTTTTTTTCTATCTTCTCAGTTAGTGGATAATTTGCAGTTATTTGTCGATCATAGTCTTCCTTTACATTTCTCATTAATATTTGAGTTAATGATGTTTTATCTCCTCCTTGGGCTTTACCCAACAGAGTTGAGTCTTTTGTTCACCAGTGATTTATTTCCCTGGTTGGATTTTCTTTTGATCCTTTACTTTCTGCTTCCCCAGTGGTGTCTTGTGTCACCTTTGGATTTGTTTGTTTGCATGCACAACATATGCATTGCATGGAATCTTAGGTCCAAAAATAGGGCTTGTTTTATATTTAAGTATCTTCAATCGCGTCGACTCAAAGATTTTAACCTTCATATCTCTGGATAGAAGACACTTAAATAAGGGCAGCTGTTATACCCCAATTTTTGCCCCTAAGATTCCTCTATCATCTCATATCAACTCAATCATATCAAGATTACACTTGAGTTTGGTTCTTCTCCATATCTCTAGTTTTTTCTCATGAGGGATCACTAAGAAATTTGATTTTTATATTGTGATCATATATGTCTTACGTTAATTAACTTTTAACTAAAAAATACAATGAATGTTTTCTCTAAATGATGATACTTTAGGTGAGGGCATAACACATTTCATCAGGTCAATTCATAGGTTCATGAGTTTATTTCCATGCCTTCTTCATTAAAGCTTCATTGAAATTCAAGCTTCATCATTGAGAGTGCTTTAAAGTAGAAAAGGTCTATTATGATTCATCATGCCTCAATTTGCCAAAGGAAGTCAAAAGATGCAAGAATTGATTGAAGAAGTTTGACCTAATTGGACAAGTTCTTGATTCCTTGATCACAAGTGCACAACTCTCTCAACTCTTAATATTTGTAAGTGGTTATTATTACTATAGGTTCTCATTATCATCCATAACAACATATCTTCACATAGCAAAATTATTTGTACAAGAAATATTGTCAAAATTGAAAGGGGTTCCCAAGCCATTTTGATGCTCTAGGAGTTAGGGTTTTGGACTTCTGAGGGATATATCTTGTCTACCTTTTGAGATTTTTGACTGATTCCAAAGACATGATTCTCCTTAAAGGGTTATCAACAAATCACTCCAAAAGGTTTAAGAAAATTGTGTGTGAAAGATCACTAATGATTGAGAAAGATTACAAGTCCTCTAGATAGATCAACAAATTCCCTTATGTAACTTCAAAAAGTCATAAAATGATCAATTTTTATCTTCTTAAGCCCATTATTTTTCCATAATGATCTTAAGTGTGTGAACTTCAACTCTTATTTTATGTGCAAAACTTGAAAATGGTTAGAAGATGCCTTAAAAGCTCAAAAGATTATAGGTCATCTTATGGATTATCATCAAATTCAAAGAATCACAACTTGTCCAATATTTAGATTTTTTGAGTGATACAAGTTTCAAAATACTCTTTAAGGGGTCCATTTCAAGCTAGCATCATTAATCAAAGAAAATATTTGGAATAAGACCTTGTTTGGAGTCAAAACATTTTGGGTCATTTTTTAAGAAAAACTTAAAAAAAAATTCTAAGTATAAAAGTCAGCACATTTTTCCTGATTTTGACCAAGCACAACTTCTAGCTCAAGCATACAAATGATCTCTTTCTTGGCACATTATGAATAATGTTACCTCATCTTTCCAATTCATCAAGAATCAGGTCCTAAGGTTCCCTAAATCGTGGACATCATGAGTTCAAAGTCAGCTACTTAAAGTTGAGTTTTCCTTCCAAGTCAGAATTTAAAATCCATATTTTGCCCTCTAAACACAAAGTTTTCACGCGTTTTTGCTTCTAATCATGTTTAGTAACTTTCCAAAATAATTTAGCATCACGAAATGCAGGTTTTGGATTAGTTTTGATGCTAAGCAAGTCACACATTCATCATGTTTCAAATTCACATGAATTCACACGAATTCACTCAATTACTCTCTCATTCGCACGCTTAAGCATTGTCTCATCCTATCCTATAAATAAGATGCACATTCCACCTATTTCCATAAGCTTTTGATATCCAATTGACCCCTGTTTAGATCCCACAAGAAATCTGAATTTTAATTTCTGATTTCTTTCATTCTCACCTCAAAACACTAAAAACTCCATTCAGTTAGCTCCATTGAACTTCTCTGAAACTAAGCATACTCTTACCTTCAAGAATCGTGACCTATTTTGAGCTACAGAAGTCCAGTTTCAGATTAACTTTCTGCTACTTCGTTCAAGTAGATTTCTTAGTCAAATCAATCCAAATAAAAGACTAATCTACTCTCCTCACCCTTCTGATTCTCATGCTTCTTAGAATTCGTGATTTCATTGAGATTTGAGTGAGATATTTCAGAATTCCGTGCTCGCTATTATTTCTTCTTTTTCTCAATTCAAGCCTTGCTCAATTTATCTAAATTTGGCGCGAGGGTACCATTAGAATCATCTTGAAGAGGCGAATCTAATGGTACCAAATTGGTTGGCTAATTTTACAGTCTGAAGAACTCTAATCTAGGGCGTCTGGAGGTTGAAGACGACCTATGTGTCATGCTTCAACCAATGATGGCGTGACATGTAATTTTTTTGGATCCTATCCAGCGTGTTTGCTTTATCATCTGCGCGTTTTGAGAGCCCTTGGATCTGATTACTTCCATTATTCAGACTCCATCCAATGCCCCATAATTTTAGTTATTTTTAATTATTAAAAGGTGATCCGGTGCAATTTTAAGCTGACCATGATATGCCCAGCGTGCCTGATCCATTGGATCTGATTACTGGTGCATTTTGACTCTCATCCAATGGTCCACATTTTTTAAACTTTATTTTATTTTCTGTTTTTTTCATCAAACTTTAAAAAATCATAGAAAATTCTTTTCTGAATCAAAAATTATGAAAAAATTCACAAAAATATTTTTAAATATACTCTTTCTGATTTTTATTTTTTCACAATTTTATTTTCAGATTTGATAATTTTTTATAATTTTTTCCTTTATTTTGACTTGTTTCAAATTGTTTAAAAATACTTTTTTGGTATTCTTAAATTCTAAAAAAATTCATAAAAATCATTTTCTTTATTTCCGACCTTCTGAAATTTTTTTAGATTTTTATTCTGATTTTTTTTATTTCTTATCATTTTACTTGTTTAAGTGATTTTAAATAATTCGAAAAATACTTTTCTGTTTTAAAAAATTTGCTAAAAAATTTGTAAAAATATTTGAGAGCACTTCTGACTTTTCCATGGTCTTTTTTAATTTTTCTTTGATGTTTTGAACATTGTTTGTCATTTTTCCTTTTATTTTCACTTAAAAACAATTTAAAAATCATTTTCTTTTTTTATTTTGTTTATTAAATGCAATTTTATTTTTGAATATATTTTGGCTATGTGATTTTTGATCACGAGCTTCATTAACATCATTGGATCTTGGGTGTTAAGTTTAACTCCACCAAAATGGATGAATTATTTTAACGATAGTTTGATTAAAATCTTTGATTCAAATATTCCCTCCCTCTTCATCTTATCCCTTTCTCATTTGTGATACATGTTGATAAAGAATAATCTACATATTATTTCTCCAAACATATGGTACATAGATTGCTATTGACCGACCTCAAAATAGGTATGACTTCTATATAAGTCCACTTACGATTGCTTAACACAGCATTAAATTTTGTCCCGATTCGAGAAGTGATCATTTGTGGCCCAAACCCATGTTTAAAATCCCAAGTATATTTAATTTGAAACCTTTGATCCAATAACCTTGAGGTTCATTGTTAGGAGGCTTTGGTCTTATCAATCCTCTAATGAACCATCATAAAATTTGGGATAAGTGAATCATTTAAACATCGTTGATCATTTGTCGTTGCCTGGAGAATTTGAAATGAATGATACACTTGACAAAAAGCAAATGAAACTTGTTATTGAGAGGCTTTGATTTTATCAATCTTCTAATGAATTTTCAAATGCAAGTTTCAGGAGGGTCATTCAACTAACCTCTAATTTCTAACTTATTAACAATTGACTTTGATTTTATGCTTTTACTTTACGCCTTTACTTTTATGCACCTATTATCTTAGCATTTACATTTCATGTTATTTTCATCTTTGCTCATTTGGACATTATATTTATGTCATTTTGTTCTGCTCACTTGAGCTTTTCATTTTCTTTTTGAAGATACTTAATAACCAACTTGAACAATAAAAAACTTTAAGGTTACTTGGACTATTTTGTTACTATCATTGGCATTATGGAGTTATGGACCTCTTAGACTTAGGATTAGAAGCCTTGACTACCCTTGAGACTTGGTGACTTCTACTGTTATTTTTTCTGGAGTTCTTGGGGTTTACCCCAAGACATTGGGTTGTTTTTTCTTTGTGTGCAAGTTATTCTGATTATGTGTTTGTCTTTGATTGGGAATTCATCTGTATACAATTGTTACTCTGCCAAATTTTTGTGAAGACTTAATGCATTTGAAGTTCGGTATTCTTAAGAGGTTTAATATCTTTGCTTGTTTGGTTTCAATCTAAAGGATGGGAATTCTACATTGACTCATTGTGTCAAGTGTTGGCTTCTTATTAGTTAGATGGTTGTTTCACCTAGTTTTACATTATGCTTTAGTATAGTCCCTTCATCTCCTCCCATCTTCTTTAATTTTAAAAATCTTCTCACTCCTGTTCAAAACTTGACATTTTTGTGAGAAGATTAAAATTCAATCAATCTCATTCAAACCATTTTTCCACTTTGGCTTTTTACTTTAAAATTTTCTCAAAATATTATACTCTCGTCAATCCTTGTAGTGATGTGAGCTACTATACTTCTACGATATGTAGTGAAGTGAGAATTTTCCACTTGGGTGTTGAGTGAGGCTTTGTTGATTTTAAAAGCCGAGCTATATTCTCCACTTTGAGATGACGCAAATTATCTTTTCTCATAATCATGGGTAGTAAGTATGTTTTCCACTCGGATATGATGAGGACGTCTCGTCTCTTAAAATTAACCAACACACTTGTGTTTTAAAAGTTTTAAAGGTGAACTACGAGTACCCTGATCCCCTATTGCACAGAAGGTGGTACATAGGAACTAAAGGTTTGCAACCGCGGAGGGTGCAAATATTTGTAAAAAATATTTCTTTTCTCATCTCCACCATCTATTTTTAAAACAATTATAGCCAAAATACACAAATTCTCAAAGAAGTTCCTACGGAGTACCGTAGATGCTTAGGGTGCCAATACCTTCCCTTTGCATAACCAACCCTCGTACCTAGATTCTCTCCCCCTCTTTTTTGGGTTATTCACTCTTTCCCATTCCTCTGGAAACAATAAAGCATGGTGGAAATTGTTATTTTATTTGTGCGTGTCAAGTCAATCCAATGTCTTAGTCTCAACATTTCTATCGCTACACCTAGGAGAATAAGTAGATATCTTGAAGAAAATGGGAGGGCAATTTTTGGGGTACAACAACTTCCCCTGTTCAATCTTCTGAAACCTGCAGAGTTAGATTGACACGTCCGCCATTCATGATTTGAAGGTGGAAGAGGATTGAACACTTAAGTGCCAAGAAATTTGCATTTGTCGGTGCATGAAGTAATGTTGTTGGTTGATAGTATTGCTTGAATAGGCTTAAAGATGTCATTCAGAGAGATGATAGAGTTTCATCGCAGATGGGCTTACAGACGCCATCCGAACTAACTGTTGATAAGAGTATTAGAATGAGTCCACGCTCGACTTGATCTGAGGGAATGAAAATTTCCTAAGAAAAATTCTTTTCAGAACGAAGGCCCTGAAGGAGATGCTTTTCAGAATTCAATCTCTGAAGGGAGATGCTTTTTAGAGTTCAGTCTCTGAGGGAAATCATTTGTTCATGCAGATAGCCACCCTTCCTTGTTTCTTGAATTGATCTGCAATCTGTTTTTTATTGGTAAACTCGTCATGTTTCAAGAATTCATACCACTTTGTCACATAGATAGTTGCCCCGTCCATTTTTGGGAATTAATCTTTGTCTGGACATATAGATAGTTGACTTGTCCTGTTTCGGGAATTAATCTTTTCCTGGTCATATTGATAGTTGACCTGTCCTGTTTCGAGAATTAATCTTTGCTTGGTCATATAGATAGTTACCCTGTCTTGTGTCGGGAATTAATCTATGACTTGTTTGAAAATTGCTGATGATATTTGTCTGTTTGCGGGCTTTACCTAAAAAAGACAAAAGTTAGTTTTATGCAATGTCATGATGTATGCATTGCGTAATGACGTTCTCAAAGTAAATAAGAGTGTTATATGAGTTTTGTATGCATATGCTATGATATTTTGTAAATGATGTACGGATGTAAGATTTTGTTGACGGCAATGGTTGCTTCGTATAACATATTTGGTTGGGGAAAATAAATTTATGGTTGTTTCTAGAGGTGAATAATATGAATCTTTAATCTTGTTTAGAATGTCTTCATCGGGAGTTTCTGCTTTCTGTTTGAGGATATCCTTCTAGGGATGTCCGACTTCTGCTTGGGGATAGAAGGATTCCATAAACATTGATCGTTCATTTTTCTTTCTCATATACCCTGACTGGGGATAAAAGAGATGGATAATCCTCTGATGTGTTGTCTAACCAAGTTTCAGATATGGATGTCAACCCTTTTGGAATGGCATCTGGCCCGGGAAGAGAATCATGTTGAGGAACTGCGATAATCGGAGAGATAAACTTTATTGGGGAAACAAACCCTGTTGGAGAAGAAAATTCTATTGGGGATTTTATGGTGTTGGAGAAATAAACTCCACTGGAGAATTAAATTCCTGTAAACTGTGTTGAGGAAATAATTTTTGATAGGGATTGGAATTTCATAGGCTGTGCTGAGGAAGTTTCTACCGTATGCTGGGAAAATGGTTAAACTTCCTTATATGCTAGGGGACCTATTGAGTAAGAAGATCATGTTAAGCTATCCCTCAGAGATATGGAGGTGAACTGCTGGAAGATGCCCCAATTTCTGTCTGAAGGTATATTAGACTGGCTGGGGAATATATCTCTGTTGGATATGAGCTTTTGAAGGTTGCTTTGTGGGGATTTCTCTGTGGGAATTTTGAGAATGACTGAGAATTTATCCCAATTCCTAGAGTCATTAGTAAATTCTTATTCCCGTTTTTATGCATATATTTGCTGACAGTAATCATGTTCAAATGCATATGTTCATTCAATTTTAGTCATTGACGTTTTTGCAAACAAAACAGACAAAGTAAATTTGAATTTTGAATTATATTTGTATTTAGAGTTTGTCTATAAACAGGCAGTTTTGTACAAAGAGACAGATATCCTGGTAAGAGGAAATCGTTGCAAAAATGAAAAAGTACAAAGTAAAACAGAGAAAACAGCTATGTGGATATGATCCCATTGAGTTTCAACTCTACTATTGCCTTTATGTATTCAAGCATCTCACCCCTTGTTGTCGGAAGACCTTGATTGAATTGACCTGTACCATTTGAACTTGACAGTGATAACAAAGTTGATGTAAGTGGATTATCCAACGAGACATAGTCGTATGCTTTAATCCCTAACTTTTTCCTGGACCCCCCTTTCGGTTTTTTAGTCCACCGGAATACCCTTTTTTCCCCAAGCCTCCTTTTCAAGTTTTCGACTTTCCAGGTGTACAATATATATATATATATATATATATATATATATATATATATATATATATATATATATATATATATATATATATATATATATATATATATATCCCTAATTTTTTTCCCGAACTCTTTTGGTTCGCCGGGATGCCCTTACTTTTTCCTAGGTCTGTCAACCTAGCGGGTCTCTTTTATGCGTAGAATTTTTTGACTATGTCCGTGTTCACAGGGTGTGGAAAATCTTCACCATTCATGGTGGTAAGTATCATAGCACCGCCAGAAAATATCTTCTTGATCATAAATGGCCCTTTGTGTGTGGGAGTCCATTTTCCCCTGGGATCACTTTGTGGTTGGATAATGCGCTTTATTACCAAATCACCATCCTGGAATAACCGATGTTTGACTTTCCTGTTAAAGGCTTTGATTATGCGTTTCTGATACATCTGACCATGACTAACAACCGCAAGCCTTTTCTCGTCGATCAAGTTTATCTGGTCCAACCTAGTTTGAATCCACTCTTTTTTGTCTAAACATGCGTCTTTCATAATCCTTAGGGAAGGAATATGGACCTCGACGGGTAAGACAACTTCCATACCGTAGACTAGAGAGAATGAGGTTGCCCCAGTTGATGTTCGTACTGATGTGTGATAACCATGAAGAGAAAATGGTAACATCTCATGTAAATCTTTGTACGTTACTATTATCTTCTGCAAGATCTTCTTGATATTCTTGTTAGTGGCTTCCACTGCGCCATTCATCTTTGGTCGGTATGGAAAAGAATTATGGTGTTTAATCTTGAATTGCATGAAGAGTTCTGTGATCATATTATTGTTGAGATTGGTACCATTATCCGTTATGATCCTTTCGGGTATGCCATATTGATATATGAGGTTATGTCTGATGAACCGGGCAACAACTTTCTTGGTAACAGAGGCAAATGAGGCTGCTTCAACCCACTTTGTGTAGTAATCAATAGTGACGAGGATGATATGATGCCTATTAGAAGCAATAGGTTTAATCTCTCCAATCATATCAATTCCCCACATTGCAAACGGCCAAGGAGCAGTAAAGACATTCAGAGGAACCGGAGGCACGTGTACTTTGTAAGCATAAATCTGGCATTTGTGACAAGTTCTGGAATGATGATGGCGATATGTTTCCATGTTCGACCAATAATAACCCGCTCTCAGAATTTTCTTAGCTATCGTGTGCCCACTGGAGTGAGTACCAAAGATACCTTCATGCATATCTTCCATGATCTTCTCAGCTTCTTTCTTGTCCACACAACCAAGAAAAGTCTAATTGTGGTTGTGCTTGTACAAAATTTTGTTGCTCAGAAAGAACTTGGCAGAGAACCTCCGTAGAAATTTCTTGTCATTGATAGATGCTTCTTCAGGATACTCTCGAGCCTCGAGGTATCTTTTCACTTCGTGGTACCAAGGTTTTTCCTCTACTCCATCAGTATAATATCTGTAGCAATGTGTTGGCTCGTCTAGCCTCTCAATGGTAATTTGCAGAGCTTCATTGTCCCATCTGACTTTAAACATAGATGACATGGTAGCCAATGTGTCTGCCAACTGATTCTCTTCTTGCGGGATATGCTCAAAAGTGATTTCCTCGAAGTACAGAATTAATGTTAATACATGATCCCGATAAGGAATGAGATTCGGGTGCTTCATATCCCATTCACCCTTAATCTGACTAATTACTAGGGCTGAGTCCCCATATACACTCAAGAACCTGATTCTCATATTGATAGCAGCTATGATGCACGCTTCGTATTCTACCATGTTGTTGGTACAATAAAAAAAAGTCTAGCCGTGAAGAGCGTGTGGAAACCTTTTGGAGAGACAATCACATCACCAATTCCATTACCAAGCGCATTGGAGGCTCCATCAAAAACCATAGTCCATCAAGAGCCCGGCTCAGGTCCTTCATACGGTATAGGTTCTTCGCAAACTGTAACTAGAATAACATTCTCATATGGGAACTCGAAATTCATAGATTGATAGTCATCTACTGCTTGATAAGCCAAATGATCTGCCAATACACTTCCCTTGATTTCCTTCTGAGTAGTGTACTGGATGTCGTATTCTATCAAGACCATTTGCCATCTTGCTATTCTTCCGGAGAGAGCAGGTTTCTCGAATATGTATTTTATAGGATCCATTTTAGAGATCAACAAATTAGTATGAGTCAACATATATTTTCTTAGTCGCCGAGTAGTCCATGCCGAAGCACATCAAGCTTTCCTGAGCAGTGAGTATCTTGTTTCACATTCAGTAAGCTTTTTGCTTAGGTAGTATATTGCATTCTCTTTTCGACTAGACTTGTCATATTTCCCCAATACACACCCCATTGAATTCTCTAACACTTTTAGGTACATGATCAGAGGTCTTCCTTCAACTAGTGGCATTAGTATCGGAGGTTCTTGGAGGTACTCCTTGATTTTGTCAAAAGTTGTATGACAGTCATCGTTCCACTTCACTACTTGATCTTTCTTCAACAACTTAAAGATTGTCTCACAAGTAGCAGTCAAATGGGAAATAAATCTGGCAATGTAGTTCAGTCATCCCAAGAAACTTTTGACTTCCTTCTCAGTATGGGGAGTTGGCATTTCCTGAATCTCTTTAACCTTGGCAAGATCCACTTCGATACCTTTACCACTGACGACGAACCCTAGGAGTTTATCGGATCTCACCCCAAAGGTGCACTTGTTTGGATTCAGCCTCAACTTGTATTTCTTCAACCTCTCAAACAACTTGTGTAAGTGGTCAAAATGTTCATCTTCAGTTTGAGACCTGGCTATCACGTCATTGACGTAAACCTCTATCTCATGATGGATCATGTCATTGAACAAAGCTACCATAGCACACTGATATGTTGCCCCAGCATTCTTCAAACCGAAAGGCATAACCTTGTAACAGAAAGTGCCCCCACTGTGTAATAAAATTAGTCTTGTCCATGTCTTCAGGTGCCATTTTGATTTGATTATAACCATAGAAACCGTCCAAGAAGGAAAATACTTTATGTTGAGCGGTGTTGTCAACCAGAACATCAATGTGCGGAAGCAGAAAGTCATCTTTGGGGATTGCCCTTTTTAAATCCATGTAGTCTACACACATATGCACCTTGCCACCCTTCTTAGGTACTGGAAACACATTTGCAACCCACTGAGAATAGGACGTAATATCTAGGAAGCTGACATTGAACTGTTTCATAACCTCAGCTTTGATCTTTTCAGACATCTTGGGACGCATACGACGAACCTTCTGTTTTTTTGGAGAACAACCTTCTTTCATTGGTAGATGATGCACCACAATATTAGTATCAAGCCCTGGCATGTCTTCTTATGACCAAGAAAAAATCTCAACATAGTCACGCAACATCTGGATTAATCTATTTTTGACACTATTTTCTAGATTAGCACCTCTCTTGACTTCTTTCTTGTCCTTATCAGTACCCACGTTCACAACCTCAACTGGCTCTTCACGAGGTTGTATGGCTCTTTCTTCTTTCATTAACAACCTATCAAGCTCTCTAGGTACTTCACAATCTCCCTCTCCTTTGTCCCCGACTTGGTAGATCGGGTTTTCGAAGTCATAATTGACAATAGCAGAATTGTTATCAATGGGATCCAGAGAGCATATGGATCTGTAATTTGTCGTGTGGGTGTGTGTAACAACACATAGCTATTTTGAAAGCAATAAAGTAAAATAAATATAAAGAGCACAAATTTTAAATGAAAATGTCCAATGATTTATTGAATGAAGATATGTGAATCAAAAATGACAACCCTAACAAATGGACCGTTGTGCCCTGGGTAAGGCACAAGGCTTAAAGTTATTGTTTAAAATTACATAACCAAAACTTGAAAGCAAGATTACAGAAAATAGCATTTACTCCTGGCTAAAGAAGATTGGTATAACGTCTTCTGTCTTCCAATTTTTGAGCCTGTTCCCGATGGTAGGAAATATCCAACTGCCTAGGTCATAGTCACTATCAGCATCTTCTATCGTGTTGACTCCATTGTTGTTGATGCAAAATGGTGGTCTTCTAGTACGAGCATGATGAACAACCCTCTGAGCCTCTATAGTGAAACCCACACAAAATTTATCAGATTTGTAAGGAATATCGGGAAGTTTTCCCCAAGTATTGCATCCACCTTCTTCTACCAAAGCTCTAGTGTCTTTCCGAGAATCCATTCTATATAGAACCTTGGTAACCTTAGGAATAGCATAAACATCTTTAGTAACTGTAGTTTTTTGAGGAATAACTTCAAAGGTCTGACAGGGAGTCTCGATGAATTCGTCGTCCATCTCAACATAATTCAAGGAGTTCAAGTTACTCACCGTGTACTCTTCTTCACCATAAATTATAAAAATCTTTCCTTTTACGGAATATTTCAGATTTTGATGTGAAGTGGAAGTAACGACGCCTGCCCCATGAATCCAAGGGCATCCAAGTAAACATGAATAAGTTGGACGAATGTCCATAACATAGAAGGTAGATTCGAAGACCTGTGAACCTACTTTGATCGGGAGATCCACCTCTTTGTGTACCATCCTCTTTGAACCATTAAAGGCTCTGACCATAATATCACTGGGTTTCAGCACAACCCCTTCATAGTCAAGCCTGTCTAGAGTGCCCTTCGGTAGAACATTTAATGAGGAACCTGTGTCAACCAACACATGAGCTAAGGTATTTCCCCCGCACTCAATAGAGACATGCAGGGCCTTGTTATGGTTTCTTCCCTCAGGGGTCAAGTCAGCATCAAAAAAACCTATCCCATTATCAATCGTCAGGCTAGCAACATGATTTTCAAATTAGTCAGCTGAGATTTCTTGCGGTACATGAGAAGATTTCAAGAACTCAACCAAAGCCTGATCATGGGTTTCATAGCACAACAACACGGATAACATGGATATCTTGGAGGGAGTCTTCCCCAGCTATTCAACAATCTTATAGTCACTTTTTCGGATGATTTTCAGTACCTCCTCCATCTCCTTCCTGGAGGTATCTTCAGTGGTAACCTCTTTAGGTGCCCCAGTCTGGGCAGACTCAGTCATTTGTTCTTTTCCCCGAGTCTCAGTAGTTAACTCAGTAGCAGTAACACGAACTGGTGTAGCAACAGTCTTCGGAGATATTTCTGGAGAGAAAACCCTTCAGCTCGTGGTAACCTTATTGGTCCCAGAAACATTGTCAATGTTGGGATCGGTAACTTCAATATTTCCACTTTCAATAACCAATGGTTCTTTTTTAACACCATGGTAGTAAACTTCAACTCCATAATTCTAGGGGATAACCTTGTCATAAGAATATGGAATTGGCCCCGATGCGGTAATGATCAAAGGAGCAATTCTAGGTTCGGCTGTAATCTTCACAAGGCCTTTGGAAGTAATCCTTACAGGAGTTCTGGAAATTACAGACACGTTTTCAAACTCCACTCTTGATACAATTTCTCCATAGAAGGAATCTTCTCAACTAGAATTATATGGTTATCCATTAAACGTTGAATACCTTCTCTCAACAGTTTGTGGCCATTGGATTGGGCTGCACATCAGTATCATCTTTCAATGCAACCCGGAAATAAACCGGCTTGAAACAAATTATTCTTAATAATTATCAAGGGAGTCATCAAGTCACTTACAGTGGAAACATAAGAAACGTTTACGATAGCATTAATGCCCTTGTCGTGCTTAGGCATAGGTGTAGTAATCACATTGGGAATTTCTAGAGGATCAAATTCTATCTCTTTGGATTCAATCATATCCTGAATCTTATTTTTCAAAGCCCGGCAGTTATTTGTGTCGTCTTTGGGACTATTGGAATGAAAGGCACACTTTATATTAGGATTGTACTGAGGAGAGGAGGTGTTGGGATTTTGAGGAGGATCTCTCAATGTTATGAGCTTTGCTTTCAATAGATGTTGCAATGCTTGAGACAATGGCATATTGATCTTGGTAAATTGTCTCCTGGGTGCGTCCGACCTACGCTGATTGCCTTGTTGATGTTGTTTCACTGGTGCCAGATTAGAAATTAACATTACCCCCACAAATTGGTTGCGATCACTTCTACCACGACCCTTCTGGCCATACACAACATTAGCTTCTCTTTTCCCGTTTAATGTCTTCTTCACAGTACTTAAAGACGCAACCACTTGAATTTTAACACTTTTGATTCCACCTTCAACATGTTCCCCTATTAATATCAGCTCGGTGAATCCGGTTAAAGAGCTTTCGATCAGATGGTTGAAGAAAGGACTTGTTAGAGTTCCCATAAACATGTCAACCAGCTCCCTATCAGACAAAGGAGGTTGAACTCTTCCTTCTAGATCTCTCTATTTCTGGGCATACTCCTTAAAGCCTTCGTTCGAGCCCATGGAAATACTCTGTAGTTACACACGTGTTGGTGCAAGATCAGCATTGTATTGGTATTGTTTGTAGAAAGCAGCAACCAAATCTTCCTAAGTGCGAATATTGGTCCCCTCTAGTTGATAGAACCATTCCAACTGTGTCCCAGACAAGCTCTCTTGAAAGAAATGCACCCATTACTTCCTATCAGTAGTGTGTGGTTGAATCTTCTAGACATATGACCTCAGATGAAGCTTTGGGCAAGACACGCTGTCATACTTTGCAAAAGTAGGGACCTTGAATTTATGAGGAATAACAACCCTGAGACTAAACCCAGCTCTTCAAAATTCAACTTAGGCATTCTCTGGACCTCCATAGCACGATCTTCCAGTTGTTTGTATTTTTCATCAGCAGGAGGATATTGTTTGTCAAAATAGTCTTCTTCATCTTCATCAGAATATTGGCCAGAACCAAGGTTGCTTCCTTTCTCAGCCTTCACACTCTCACCATCTTCGCCCTGGTTATCATCTTCATTTGATGGGATATCACAGTCTTGAGCTTGCTTGATAGGACCTCAGAACCTTCTTCCCACGTTGAGGATGTCGATTGGTTTCCTAGTCTTCTTCCTATCTTTGGTGATGAGGGTCTTCAGCTCTTCTTGTCCCTTGGCTAAGTTGAGGAACATTTGTTGGAAAAGAGCATTCTGGGCCTGAAGATCTTTGATTGTTTGTTTGAGAGCCGTCTTTTACTAAAATAAACAGCAGGAAGATGATAAAACATTTCTGGGGCAATACTTGTTATATAATGATATGTATGGTATGTGGATGCATATGCAATGTTTTCAAGGATCTCACGGGATAAACAAGACTGAAATATCATAAATTAAGTCTAGTTGCAGCTTTGACTGAAGAACTTTATGTCTTTGTTTTTGAACATCCTTCTATAGGAATCAAGATCACCATGTCAAGTAGGTCCCAGCCTCTGAATCAAGGGAAAATACTTTGATCTTTGACGACATCTGGTAAGAGGAAAATAAATCCTCTCGCCCCTTGCTAGAAGTTTGGTTCATGATAAACCTGCATCAAAGGTCCCTAAGATCCTTGAAATGGTTAGTGAAAATGCCATGTCATGATGTTATGATATTGTGATGTAATGTTTAAGCAAGTAGCAAACACAAACAAATCGCGCAAGAACCTTAGGTTTAAAGGCTTGCATGGGGTCCATAGGCAAGTAACCTTCTCTATTTGAAGTTAAGTTGGCTCAACCTGTCCTAAAATAGTAACTGGGTTCTAGGAATCTCATATCACGGATCTTTCTTGATGGTTTTATTTTAGTACAAAAACTGATTTTCCACCAAAACATCCCGTAAGTTGAATCTCAATGAGTGTAGCATCGAGTATCAAAAAACTATGGACTGAACCAAAGTCGGCTATCTCACTACCTTCTAATGGCTAAGATCGGTCAATTAAGGTTCTATAAGTCAGTTAGTTCTTATGAAACCACGCGGGAGCCCAATGTTATCCTCGACTGCCTCAAGGAACATCGATATAAACCAAAGTGTCACACTAACGTAGCCATCACTTTAACAATATCGGTCTATACCGTACAGTTTCCATGATTTATTGCTACATACCTAAGGCATCCCTAGATTCGAGTGTAGTATCTTTGCAAGAATTCAAACCCAAGCAACCCTTAAAGATAAAGCAAGCAATGCAAACAAATAAAGCACATAAAGTAATCTAGACTCTAAGGTAACCCCTCTTTTTAAGTACTCCTCTACAGAGTCGCTAGTTCTGTATACGGTGGGAGAACTGGCTTGTTTTGCATTTTATCACAAATGTTGTAGATAGCTAGAGTCGCCACCGACTTTTATTTTATCTAATAAGGAAAGGGTGAAAAGAACAGGAAAGACCTTGATGGATTTTGAGTTCGTGGGGTAAGTTAGGAAAAGGGAAGGTGTTAGCACCCTTTTCATCTGTAGTTATCTACGGGCTCTCAATCACTTAGCTCACTTTCAAAATTGCTTTTTTATGTATGTGTTTAGAAAATATTTTGAAATTTGCCAATGTAAGGCATTCTTTGTAATGGTTCTTGCATCATTCCTCAAGAACGCGTAGAAAGTATTTGAAATATTTGTTTTGAAAGTGTGATGTGAGAAATGTTTTGTTTAGGAAAATTTGTGAGCAAGCGATTAACAGTATCCTACCCACTCAAGGTCATCCTCGTATTTTCCTCCTCCTTTAGAGATAGTGATATCCGTACCATTAGTTGGTAGGTAGCCTCATCTATTGGATGTGAAGGGACATCGTACGGTCATCGAAGGCAACATGTAAGGATGCTTTAGCAGTTTCGTAAGGGACTAGATCGTTTGTTTGTATGCAACATCGAAGGGTCATCAAGGGATTATGATCTTTTATTTGGAGAAACTTTACTAAAGCATCCCTACGTTCGAGGGACATGACCGTTTGTTTTGAAAGAAACAAAGAGAGGCTACCCTAGAGGTGCAAGTGTGCAAGTATTTATTTCAATTATTTAATCTTTAGATTTAGGGTTTTCTATCGTTTGGGTTTATCTTGCCATACAAACCTAATTATTAAGCAGTAATATAGAATATAATAGCAGCAGATAAAGGCAAAAAATATAATCTTAGGCTATTACAACGCTTTGGGGAAGATACATAATAGAGGAGTGCGGAAATAAAAATTCCTACAACTATAACATACTAGGAAGAAATTACAAGATAATGAAGGAAAGCGGAAAATAAAGCTAAGCTATTACATAGAACGCACCCTGTACACTTGATCTAAGAAAATGTAAAAAAATAAGAAAAAGGAAAGAGGAAAATAAAATGTCTTTTAGTGATTTTTATGAAAAGAATGGTTTATGATTAAAACCTAAAAATCTAATTAATTTTAATTAAAAATAGTTAATTAAAAAGTTAATTAAAAATCTAAAACTTAATTCATTAGGGTTTTAAAAAAAGGGTTTAAGTTTTTAATGGTTAAGTAAAAATAGGGTTAAGGGGAAAAGAATTATTGTTAGTCAAAATAATAGGGGAAGTAAAATCAATGGAAAATAGGGTTATAAAATAAAAAGGAAAACAAATGTCATGGGTCGGTGTTGAACCCACGCCATTTTCCCTTTCAACTGCATTGCTTGCCACTGAGCTAAGCGCTCGCTTGTGCTAGGAGAATAGATACAACGTAATACATATTAAAACCTGTAAAATATGAAAAAATATGAAAAACATCAAAACATCAAAAGCAAGGATCGAACCCCTGTCCAGGTATACCAAAGCCTTGTCCTACGCGTGCTTGCCACTGGAGTGGCTGAGTTATCCGATAATGTTATGAAAACCATTAAATATATAATAAAACAATTGGACTGGATTGGAGAAGCGCCAGAGCCCTAGCTAAGGTCGCCTTCTTCGACGACTGCATTTTTCAACCTACAGAAACAAGGAGTGTTAGTGGTTCAAAAGTATCATAACCCCCTAATTTGGGCCTTGCGAATTCAATGGAAGCATTGGTTTTGGCTAAGTCTCCCTGTAGAAAGAGATACAAAGCATATAGTGTGAAACAGTTCAAACATGGCTAAGTGTGATTCGATCGTCATGGGGACCATGTGATGGGTCTATCCTGCCTTGTTATACCTCAGAAACATGTTAGTGATCTTAGTATGCATTAAAACAACATGAAAACAAAAATATGAATTTGCAACAAATCAAGAAAACTGGAGAGGCGTGTATGCTTGTTTCATGCTCTTTGGATCATCACAATTGATCCAATCTTACCCTATAGTGCTTCTGGAATTGAATGGGACATGTATTTGGCCTTGAGGGAGACTTGAAGATAGGGTTTGGATTTGCCCTAGTTTGGATAATTTTTGGGGTTTTTTGAAGATGATCTTGCAAGGGTTTTCCGTGCCTTTTCTTTTCTAAATAGTGAGAATATATAGAGATGAATTAGGTCAAAAGGAAATGGGCGTGGACTTTTGTAAGAAAGCCTTGACTTGATCTAATTTAATTTTGACTTTAAATAAATAAATAAAATAAATAAATAAATAGAATAAAAATACAAGGGGTGTATGAATGGGTTCATAGGTTCACTATTGTTAGAACAAAGTTTGAATCTACTACCCTAAGTTTAAGTTTTGATGATAACAAAATGAAAAGATATATTAATTATGTGATTCATGTAAGAACTATTTGCTACCTAAAATATTACTTTCTGTCTTGCAGAAACTCTGATAGGTATCAGCAAGAGTACATCATAATCAGCATCAGAATATTGGTTATCAACATCAACATCAGAAGATGCTATATCAGATACCAGAATCAGAAGAACAACTCACGCTTATGCTGAAGCTTGATGAACAGATCTGCGCTCAACACTCTGATCTCTGATAAAGACAACAACAGTTCATCAGCACTTAAGCAGCGTCAGAATGAGCCAAAGCCAGAACACGCTTTAAGTAGCAACGGTACTGTGCATTCAAGACGAGTTATTACCAACGACATCATTCCAGACAAGATCTGCTTAATAAGGAAAGTTTGTTATTGGCATTGAATCAAGATTATTGCTCCAACGTTCACCAATTTCAATGCTATATAAACAAGTCAATGAAGATTGAATTGGCTAATGCTCTACATCAATTTACACGCCTAAAAGCTATTCATCATCTTCTTATTCTAAGTTTTCTAAAAGCTCCAAATTCCTTACTCAATTATTTTAGCAATCTAGTTTCCATAAGCTTAAGTTGTGTAGTATCACAGTTGTGATAAACAGTTTTGTAGAAAACATTCACACACCTAGATTTCTATTCTGTGTAAGAAAGTGATTCTTTGACAAACCAGTTTGTGGTTTGCATCAAGAAGGCTTTAGCAGTTGTTAAAGCAGATTGTAATATTCAGTTGAATATAGTGGATTAAGACCTCGTTGGAGAGAGGCGAAATCACCTTGACGGGTGGACTGGAGTAGTTTGAGATCAAACGAACCAGGATAAAAATATCGTGTTCATTGCATTGATTTTCAGTTTTACAATTCAACCCCCCTTCTTGTGTTTTTCACTTCTTCATTTGGCATCAGAGCGCCTGGTTCTGAGCTAAAACACTTAACCGTGTCAGTACAAGATCCAGCGTCAGAAAAACACAATGGCAGGAACTTATTCACACACCAGCAATGACAACCATGAAGACAGAGATAGATTCAGCGGCAAACCTCCAGTCTTTGATGGAGAAAACTTTGATTACTGGAAAGACAGAATTCAAAGCTTCTTTCTGGCACATGATGCTGATCTGTTGGACATGGTGACAGATGGATACATGCACCCTGTGAATGCAAGCGGTCAGAAGATTGATAGAAAAGCAATGTCTGATCAACAAAAGCGTGACTTCAAAAATCACCACAAGGCCAGAACCATCCTTCTCATCGCCATCTCGTATGCTGAATATGAAAAGATCTCTAACAGAGACACAGCTAAGAACATGTTTGACTCACTCAGAATGACGCATGAGGGCAACGTTCAGGTCAAAGAAACTAAAGCTCTGGCGCTTATTCAGAAGTATGAGGCATTCAAAATGGAAGAAAGTGAATCCATTGAAACAATGTTCTCAAGATTCCAGATTCTGGTAGATGGTCTCAAGGTTTTGGACAAAGGTTACTCTACTGCTGATCATGTCAAGAAGATCATCAGAAGCTTACCTAAGCAGTGGAGGCCAATGGTTACAGCTCTGAAGTTAGCAAAAGATCTCAATAAAATTTCTCTGGAGGAACTTATTAGCTCCCTCAGAAGTCATGAGATAGAGCTAGAAGCTGATGAACCCCAGAAGCAAGGTAAGCCTTTAGCATTAAAATCTAACAAAAAATATGAGTCTAAAGTTTTGCAGGCAGTTGAAGAAACATCTGATGGATCCTCATCAGAAGAAGACGAACTTTCTCTCCTCTCCAGAAGAGTGAATCAACTGTGGAAGCAGAGGCAAAGGAAGTTCAGGAATCCCAGAAGATCTGATTAGAATGAGTCTTCTTCCAGATACAGAAGGACAGATTCTTCCTCTGGATACAGAAGATCTGAAGGCTCCTCAGGAAGAAGAAAGCCAAACACCAAGGACATCATCTGCTATGAGTGCAATGAGCAAGGACACTACAAGAGTGACTGCCCAAAGCTTCAGAGGGAAAAGCCCAAAAAGAAGTTTGGAAGAGAAAAGAAGAAAAGTCTCATGGCTACATGGGATGACTCTGACTCGTCTGAAGCTGACTCAGAATCAGATGATGAGAGAGCAAACATAGCTCTCATGGCCAACATTTCAGAAGATAGTGAAGCTTCTGAATCAGACTCAGAATCAGATACTGAAGAGGTATTTCCTGACTTTGCTGTTAATTTTACCAAGGCTGAACTTGCTGAAAGCCTTAACGAAATTCTGGAAAGGTACCAGCAGATTAGAGTCAAATTCAGAAACCTGAAAAGGAATCTTGAATATGACTCTGATAAGACTGAGAGTCTTAAATTGGAAAATTCTGAGCTGAGAAATAAAATTTCAAAATTAGAAAATGCTTTACAAAACTCTCAGAAGGAACCAATTTCTGAAACTCCCAGCAGTGCTGATGAGATCATCAAGGAGTATGATCACAATTTCCAGAAGTTCCTTGCTAAAAGCATAGATAGAAGCAAAATGGCTTCAATGATCTATGGAGTTAGCAGAAACGGCAGGAAGGGAATAGGATACCAAGGTAAGGTTCCTACACCAAAGAATATCATGGATTTAACCATTAAACACACTCCTCTGAATTCACATTTTGTGTATGGTCACACACATGATATTAAATACACTAGCAGTAAGTATTCTGTGAAACCAAAATTCAACCAGAGTTTTGGTAAATCTAACAAATCAGGACCCAAGAAAATCTGGGTACCTAAGGATAAAATAATACATGTTGCAAATATCTTTAGCAGCATATCAGAAACACCAGTCATGGTACCTAGACTCTGGCTGCTCGCGACACATGACAGGAAGAAGGCATATGTTCCAAAGCCTGGAACTTAAGCCTGGAGGCCACGTTGGCTTTGGAGGCAATCAGAGGGGAAAGATAATTGGCTCTGGAACTGTAGGTAATGGAAATCTTCCCTCTATTAATAATGTTCTGCTAGTAGATGGATTAATGCATAATCTGTTATCCATAAGTCAATTAAGTGATAACGGTTATGATATAATCTTTAATCAAAAATCATGTAAAGCTGTTAGTCAGAAAGATGGGACTATCCTGTTTAATGGAAAGAGGAAAAACAACATTTACAAAATCAAACTTTCTGAACTGAAAAGTCAGAATGTAAAGTGTCTTCTGTCTGTTAACAACGAGCAGTGGATCTGGCACAGAAGATTGGGGCATGTTAGTATGAGAAGAATATCTCAGATTAACAAACTCAATCTGGTCAGAGGACTTCCTAATCTGAAGTTCAATTCAGATGCTCTGTGTGAAGCATGTCAGAAAGGCAAGTTTGCAAAACCTTCTTTTAAATCTAAAAATGTTGTTTCTACCTCTAAGCCATTACAACTTCTGCACATTGACTTATTTGGACCAGTTAAAATTGCTTCAGTCAGTGGCAAGAAGTATGTGTTAGTAATCGTAGATGACTATAGCAGATGGACATGGGTAAAGTTCTTAAGACACAAGGACGAGTCACACTCTGTGTTTGTTACCTTCTGTAACCAAGTTCAGAATGAAAAGGATCTTAGAATCGTTAAAGTCAGAAGTGATCATGGTGGAGAGTTTGAAAAAAAAGATTTTGAGTCATTCTTTAATGACAGAGGCATTCTGCATGATTTCTCTTGTCCTAGAACTCCCCAACAAAATGGAGTTGTAGAACGAAAGAACAGAACATTGCAAGAAATGGCCAGAACCATGATCAATGAGACAAACGTTGCTAAGATCTTCTGGGCAGAGGCAATAAACACAGCGTGCTACATTCAGAATAGAATCTCAATAAGACCTATTCTGGAAAAGACTCCATATGAATTGTGGAAGAATAGAAAGCCCAACATTTCATACTTTCATCCATTTGGATGTACCTGTTTTATGTTAAATACAAAGAATTATTTGAACAAGTTTGACTCTAAAGCACAGAGGTGTATTATGTTAGGATACTCTGAACGCTCAAGAGGGTACAGAGTATACAATACAGAAACACAGAATGTGGAAGAATCAATCAGTGTTCGTTTTGATGATAAGCTTGACTCTGAAAAGTCAAAGCAGAATGAAGTTTTTGCAGGTATGGAAATTGAATTTACAGGTTCTGAAGACAAGTCATCAGAAGCTCTCAACACAGACACTCCTTCAACATATGAAAGGAGCACTGCTAGAAATCCTACAACAGCTGCTGATCAACCTCAGAAGAGATTACCCATAAGCAGCTTGGATCACCCAGAAGAAACTATCTTAGGAAGAAAGGAAGATCCAATCAGAACAAGAGCAAGCTTCAGAAAATCTGAAGAAACCCTCATGGGACTTGTGTCTCTGATTGAACCTTCTTCTATTGATGAAGCACTTCTGGACAACGACTGGATTCTAGCAATGCAAGAAGAGCTGAATCAATTCACCAGAAATGACGTATGGGATCTTGTTCCCAGACCAAAAGGATTCAACATCATTGGAACAAGATGGGTGTTCAGAAACAAGCTAAATGAACAAGGTGAAGTCATCAGAAACAAAGCACGACTGGTAGCATAAGGTTATAGTCAGCAAGAGGGGATAGACTATACAGAAACCTTTGCCCCAGTCGCCAGGTTAGAATCTATCAGACTTTTAATTTCATTTGTTGTTAATAGAGGCATCACTCTGTATCAGATGGATGTCAAGAGTGCATTCTTAAATGGTTATATAGAAGAAGAGCTTTATGTGCACCAACCCCCTGGTTTTGAAAATACAAAACATCCAGAACATGTTTTCAAACTAAAGAATTCACTATATGGTCTGAAACAAGCTCCCAGAGCTTGGTATGAAAGACTAAGTAACTTTCTGTTAGAAAATGAATTCACCAGAGGGAAGGTGGACACTACCTTATTCTGTAAGTCAGTTAAGAATGACATCTTAGTCTGTCAAATTTATGTTGATGATATTATTTTTGGATCTACTAATCCTTCTCTTGGAAGAAAATTTGCTAAGTGTATGCAGGCAGAATTTGAGATGAGCCTCATGGGGGAACTGAAATTATTTCTAGGAATTCAGATCAATCAAACTCCAGAGGGAACTTACATTCATCAGAGCAAATATATCAGAGATCTTCTGAAGAAATTTGACCTCTCAGAATGTAAGCCATCAAAGATTCCAATGCATCCCACGTGCATTCTGGAAAGAGAAGAGGTAAGCAAAAAGGTAGAACAGAAGGTCTACAGAGGTATGATTGGTTCTCTCCTTTATCTGACTGCTTCAAGACCTGATATATTATTCAGCGTTTGTATTTGTGCTAGATTCCAATCAGATCCTAGAGAATCTCACTTAACAGCTGTTAAGCAAATTTTCAAGTATCTGAAAGGTACTACTAATCTGGGTTTATTTTATAGAAAATCTAGTGATTACAGCTTAGTAGGCTACTGCGATGCTGACTTTGCTGGAGACAGAGTAGAGCGTAAAAGTACTTCTGGAAGCTTCCAGTTTCTGGGAGACAATCTGATCTCTTGGTCCAGCAAAAGGCAATCCACAATTGCACTATCAATAGTAGAAGCTGAGTACATAGCAGCAGCAGGATGTAGCACACAAATGCTCTGGATGAAAAGTCAGCTTGAAGACTTCCAGATTTTTGAGAGTAACATCCCTATACTCTATGACAATACTTCTGCTATTTGCTTAAGTAAGAATCCCATTTTACATTCTAGAGCTAAGCATATAGAAATAAAACATCATTTCATTAGGGACTACATTCAGAAAGGAATTTTGAATTTAAAATTTATTGATACAGACCATCAATGGGTTGATATCTTCACTAAACCCCTTTCTGAAGATAGGTTCAATTTCATTCTGAAACATCTCAGCATGAAAATATGTCCAGAGTGAAAATGTTTTAATTCCATATATTATCTTTCAGAATGTATTTGTTTTACTGTGAACTTCTGATCAATCTCTTTTCAGAAAGATAGAACATGCAGATTGTATCAGATGCTAGTCTTAAAGTTCTGAGTGTTTCAGCTTAAGGATAGACGTGTTGCTCACTAAATCAAACAAGTGTCATCCAATTATCAGCAAATCTCCGAAGCAGAACGCGTGCACGCTTCTGAGAAGGCAAAACGCTGATTGGGTGCATTGTGACACATGTCTGGTAACCGTTTCAAGTATCTTTCTCAAATCCCCCAAAATCAGCAAGCATTAAATGAAAGTAATCATGTTTTAAAAACGTAATCATGATTTTATTTTCTATTTCTTGAAACCGTTTAAACTTTCAAAAAAATTTCTTAAATTTATTTAAGCACGTTAACTTCTCACATTAATCCTTTACCGTTTCTCATAATCTCTCAAATATTTTCTGCATTTTCTCTGTGTTCATCTCTTTCAAACTTAAACCCATTTTCTCAGTTTTCTCAGAAAAAAACCCTAAGTGTGAACATGGCAACCTCCAGCAATGCTTCTTCAGGTTCTCAGAAGAAAGATTCCTCTGAAAAGTACCAAGTTCCCTTCAGAACACTCCTTACACCAGTGAAGAATTTAGAAGTGTTGTCTGAACTGATCATTGACTTCAACGGTCTGAAAGAAAATGGATTTGACTTGACAGAAGAAGTTAGGGCACAGAAATGGGAGAGATATTTTGACAGGTTGGTTGGACCAACGTTCCCAGCTTTGGTCAAGGAGTTCTGGATTCATGCGTCCTCATCAATGCATCAAGTTACCTCCTACATAATGGGAAAGAAGATTGTGATCACTGAGGATCACATAGCAAAATTGATTGGTGACAGTGGCGGTGGCGTCCGCTGTATTGATATTGCTGAAAGATGCTCTGACGTTAGCGTCATAGCACAACAGATTTTCACCCATGGGGTGCCCAGCAGCAAGATCAGAGACTTAAAGGATCACCACAGAGTTTGGGCGAAGATTATTCTGGGGTGTTTTAATCACAGGAAGCCAACTAGCTCCCCTGATTATATAAATATAGATCAGCAGTTTTTGATCTATTTTATTAATCAGAAGGTAAAAATCAACTTGGCTCATCTTCTGTTTAATCACCTCAGAACTAGCGTCAAGGAAACCAGGGAAGAAGAAAGAACAAAGAGGGATTGGATACCCTTTGGAAGGTTAATATCAGATATTCTGACTGAGAATAGGCTGATAGAGCACCTTATAGAAGCTCAGGAGTTAAGCACTATTGAACCAACTATTGGCAAGCCTCTGAACGCGAAGAATCTGAAGAAAATGAAATTAATAGAGAATATCAGAAAGGAACCCAGCATTACTCCTATTGCTGACATCACCAGCAGAAGAGTCCCACTGAGCGACTTTCCTTTATTTTCTGAGATAGAATCTAAACTAGTGGTGGTTCTCAGATACTTGGACGCGTGCAAGGCTGATGGTACAGATCCCAAGCTGAATATCAAAGATCTGCACCAACCTCAACCAGAAGTTACACTGAAGAAGACGAAGAAAAGGAAGGCCACTTCAGAAGGATCATCCCAGCAGACACCCAAGAAAAGAGGTAATTTATCTGCTGCTTCTGTTTTAAATTCTTCTGTTATTCCAACATCAATCCCAACTCCAGCTTCACATGAAATTCCAATCCCCATACCAACTATAGATGAAACTGAACCAGAAGATGACCCTTCTGAGTCACTGACTCTCAGAAGACCCCGCACCAAACATCCCAAACCAACAACTTCAATAACATCAAAACTTGAAAAAGTTCTGTCTGACATTGATCAACGTGTTTCTGATCACCTCTCCAATAATCCAAACTCTGAACCCGAAATTGTCCACTCTCCTCAACCAGAACAACCTCTCTCACCCATACCAGAAGAACCACAAATTCCTGAACAACCAGAAATTCCTCCTCCCTCTCCTCAACCAGAAATTCATCAACCATCACCTCCTCCATCACCTCCTCAACTTGAGGTTCATCATTCTGAAACTCCATCTCCTGAACCTCATTCTCCTCAATCCTCTGAGCCACAACCTCTGGCAATTCAGCTGCCATATGGAACAACTGTAACCATGGCCCAATTGCCATCCTCGCCAGAATCTACCCCTCCCAATACTCCAAAAACCCCACACAGTCCAATTATTATTTCTGACTCTCCCACTCCATCTCCCAAACAAACATCTCCCAAACAAACTACAGATGACCCCAGCAGGACCTTCATCGATTTAACAATCCTTGACCGTCTTGCTGATCTCAAACATAAAATAGCCATTCCAAAACCAAAACAGCCAGATGTTGGCTCTGGCATTGTGAATTTTGAAACAGGTTTGCAGCAATGGATTGCTTCTCTGAAGCAAGTCTGTCCTGGAATGATTGATCCTGCTGCCTCAGACCAGCTCTGGTCACGTTTCAGAATATGGGTACGTGCTGAAGCCCTCAAGTTGCAAGATATCAACTATGAGCAGGCACAACAGAACTTCAGCAAGCTGCTGAAGGAAGTTGAAAGTCAGCTGCCACAGGAAGACGTGCTCCTTTTGGATAGTGAGTCATGGTCTGAGAAGCGCCCAGCTTCAAAAGTGCAGCCAGAAGAAGATCAGACTACTCAAACTGAAGTCAGACAAGCTGAAGATGTTGTAGAAAGCTCTTAGAAGCTCCCTTATTCTGATGTTTCTCAAGCTGCCTTGGACAGGAAGACTCTGGAAGAGCTGAAGCTGAATGATATTCGTCTGCAGCAAAGAATGGATGAAAATGATCAGAAGATGAAGGAAAGGATGGATGTACAGGACAACAAGATAGATACAGTAGTCAGCATGGTGCACAAGCAGACTGAAACTGCTGATCAGATTAAGGCAATGCTGGAGACTCTGTTCACACGCCTTCCTCCCCAACCTTAGTTTTTCATTCATAATATTTTCAATGTTTTTCTTTGCATATCTTTTGTACTGTTTTGTCTGGCTCTGAATATTTTAATATGACAAGTTTTTCTGCTCTAATCGTTTTAGCACATCACTTACACTTTTTGATTGCTGACAAAAAGGGGGAGAACAAGAATGATATTTTTCAATAACGGATTACTGAGACAAAAAGTCTCAAACATTCTAACTCTGATATACTTGAATATGTTTTTTGTTTTTGTATAAGTCTACAGGTACAAGAATGCTTTCTGATACACTGAAGACCAAAGCCCTGATACTCTGATCCAAAGCAAAGCTCTGATATTCTGATCTGAAGTTCTGATAGTCAAAGCTCTGATACTCTGATGTTCAAGAATTCAATAAAGATCTAATCCTGAAGAACTCTTGGAATTAAAAAGGGAAGTAATAAATCCAGGGGGAGTATCTCCGATCCTATCTCTGATATCTCTTTATCCCTTATCTTTGATAACTTCTTATTTAATTCTGATGCAACTCAACATTTAGTTATCTCTGATACTTTTTCACGCTATTTTCAATTAAAAAATATCTAGTTTTTGTCATCATCAAAAAGGGGGAGATTGTTAGAACAAAGTTTGAATCTACTACCCTAAGTTTAAGTTTTGATGATAACAAAATGAAAAGATATATTAATTATGTGATTCATGTAAGAACTATTTGCTACCTAAAATATTACTTTTTGTCTTGCAGAAACTCTGATAGGTATCAGCAAGAGTATATCATAATCAGCATCAGAATATTGGTTATCAACATCAGCATCAGAAGATGCTATATCAGATACCAGAATCAGAAGAACAACTCACGCTTATGCTGAAGCTTGATGAACAGATCTGCGCTCAACACTCTGATCTCTGATAAAGACAACAATAGTTCATCAGCACTTAAGCAGCGTCAGAATGAGCCAAAGCCAGAACACGCTTTAAGTAACAACGGTACTGTGCATTCAAGACGAGTTATTACCAACGGCATCATTCCAGACAAGATCTGCTTAATAAGAAAAGTTTTTTATTGGCATTGAATCAAGATTATTGCTCCAACGTTCACCAATTTCAATGTTATATAAACAAGTCAATGAAGATTGAATTGGCTAATGCTCTACATCAATTTACACGCCTAAAAGCTATTCATCATCTTCTTATTCTCAGTTTGCTAAAAGCTCCAAATTCCTTACTCAATTATTTTAGCAATCTAGTTTCCATAAGCTTAAGTTGTGTAGTATCACAATTGTGATAAACAGTTTTGTAGAAAACATTCACACACCTAGATTTCTATTATGTGTAAGAAAGTGATTCCTTGACAAACCGGTTTGTGGTTTGCATCAAGAAGGCTTTAGCAGTTGTTAAAGAAGATTGTAATATTCAGTTGAATATAGTGGATTAAGACCTCGTTGGAGAGAGGCGAAATCACCTTGACGGGTGGACTGGAGTAGTTTGAGATCAAACGAACCAGGATAAAAATATCGTGTTCATTGCATTGATTTTCAGTTTTACAATTCAACCCCCCTTCTTGTGTTTTTCACTTCTTCAACTATGAGTTACAAAACACATTTGGACCTTGAAACATAAGCCCACTAGCCCAAAAACTCAAGTTTGATTATTTTTGGTTTCATGCATTTTCTCAAAATTGCCCAACTTGCACCAATCATAACTCTCTCAATTTTTATCATATGAAGGTGATCTTTGACTTTTTGGAAAGATCAAGAAGCCCTCTAAAATCTCTATGTCGAACAGTTTTTCGTTTGAAGAATTTATCTTGATGTAAGTTGCGTTGACAAAAAGTGTCTTTTTGTTGACTTTTGAAATGAACTATAATGTATTGACTCATATCTCTCAAATGAAGCATTTTTTGGACTTGGTCTTAGAGAGATAAAGTGTGGAGAATTGAATTTACTTCAATATAAGATTTGGTTGAGAAAAATATGATGAAATATGTGGAAGTTATGCTTGATGAAAGTTCACTTTACTTCTCCTTAAGAAAACCCTAATTTAGTAACTTTTGACTTTTGATGAATCTTGAGTTTTCTTGATGAATCATGATCAACCCTTGATCAAATGATGAATGTGACTTCAAAATCTTGATGTTGACCAAAAATATTTAAGTTTGACTGTATGTTGACTACAATTGACTTTTTTTCCAATATAGTTAATTTTTAGTCATCTTAGCAATTGACTGAGCAAACTTATGATGCAAGGCTTGAGATTTGGCAGGAGAATTCCTTGAGATGTATGAGGAACTATGAAATACACTTGAGGAATTAGAAGCTCAAATTTATTTGAGAAAACCAAAACCCTAATTTTAGGCTACTACTTAGGAGGGGAATTTGTCTGATCAAACCTTGAGTAGCCTCGAGCAACTGAAAACCCTAGAAGCATAAGGAGATATCTTGAAGAAAATGGGAGGGAAAATTTTGGGGTACAACACTCTCCTTTTAAACCATTGGTTTTTTTTTTTGTTACCAACTCCCCGATATTGTACGTTGCATTTTCGTGGTATCTTTGAATTGATTTGAACATGGTGAATAGTGTCAGTAAGATCTTGATATTTGTGTTATAGGCGCAGGCGTAGGTATGGATGTAGACGTAGGCATGGATGCAGGCGTGGATTTTATTTCGATGTTTTTCTAACCAAAATTCTTTTTGATGTTTTATCAAGTGCTTTTATTTGTCAAATCCGCAAAATGATTTCAACGCAATATTCACAAGAAATAATTTTAGTATTTTGCAAATAATTTTGAAAAGGAAAAACACAATTTGAATGATGGAAAAAGTAAATGTTTTATTGATATGCCTCTGAATAGGAGAGGGTACAAGATGCAACTCCTTAAAAGAGGTAATTACAAAAAGTTTTAAAACTGAAAATGGCAATGAAGATGATAATTGCTACTGCTATTCCCCAATGTCCTTTTAATAGCTCCAATCTCTTTTGCTTCTGAGTTGAATGATTTTTATCCATCTCTTCCTTTGTGGTTTATAGTCGCAGTTCTTATATTGCAATCTTTTTGTTCTTTATTTCTTTTGAATAAGATCCCTAATTTTTTCCTAGATTTCCCTTTCGGGTTTTCAATCCACCGGGATAATCTTTTTGTGTATGTCCCTAATTTTTGCCTGGACCTCCCTTTATGGTTTTCAATCCACCAGGACGCTCCTTTCTGCCTAAGTCATCTGTTTAAGGTTTCGATCTTAGCGAGCTCTCTTATACATAGTATTTTTTTACTGTATCTGAATTTGTCGGATGCAGTAGTTATTCCCTCATCCATTGTTGTGAGGATGAGACCACCACCCGGAGAATGTTATTTTTACCACATATGGACCTTTGTAGTTGGGTGTCCATTAACCACGTGAATCGAGGCAAGGTAGAAGAATCTTCTTGAGCACCAAATCCCCTTCTTTGAATAATCGAGGGAAGACTTTCTTGTTGAAGCCTTTCTTCATTCTCTTCTGATATAATTGACTGTGGCACAAAGTTGTCAAGCATTTCTCTTCAATGAGGTTGAGTTGATCAAGTCGTGTTTGAACCCACTCCACTTCTTCAAGCTTTATTTCCAATAGAACTTGAAGTGATGGAATCTCTACTTCAACTGGGAGTACTGCCTCCATGCCATATACTAGAGAGAAAGGAGTTGCACCTGTTGATGTGTGTACAAAGGTACAATAGCCATGCGGAGTAAAGGGAAGCATTGTGTGCCAATCTTTGTATGTTTTCACCATTTTCTGAATGATTTTCTTGATATTTTTGTTGGCAGCTTTGTAAGTGTTTATTGGCAGCAATTTTGGTAAAACAATGACTTGTTAATGTTTTGCTAAATGTCTTAACATTTAGAGCAAAACTGTTTTGAATGATGTCAAAGCAGATGTCTTGACATCTACCTACTGAACTGATCTCAGCCCAAAATAAGTTAAGTCTTTTTTTCCTGATTTCCAACACTCTATAACTTAAGATTTGTTAACTACAGGTTGCGAAAAATATGGAAGAATATTTTTCAAATTGCATAATTATATCTTAGCCTGTTTTTATGGAAATATTCAAAAGATTTGAATATTTATTTTCAAGCCCAAGCCCAAAGCTGCGCATATATAAGGACTCGCTTCCTTATTTAAAGACAAGCAATTTTTAAAGAAGAATACTCTCTTTTTTATTAGAAGTTTAGGATTTTTATTTGTAATACACTCTAAGTATTAGTTTAAGTACTTGAGTTGTTATTTGGGTTGTTAATTGTGTATGATTCATAAGCTTTTAAGCATTGAATGATTGAAGTGTTTCAAACTTATTAATTTTGTAAGTGATTGAAGGTAATTGAGGATGGCCTCATAACTAGGTGAGTCTTAGGTAGAAGTTTAGCTTGGGTAGTGATTAAGTGATTAGATTGTAAACTGGTTGTTTACTGAGGGTCTATGAATTGATAATATTTAGTGAACTTTTCCCTGGCTTGGTAGCCCCCAGTGTAGGTGTTGTTGTACACTGAACTGGGTGAACAATCTCTTATGTTTTTACTGTTTTGATTTTACTGCACCCTACTTGTAAACAAATATTTGTGTCGTGACATCTCTTTCGACATCTCATATTTGATACAAAAATTTCAATTGGTATCAGAGCAGGCATCCTGCTCTTTATCTGGGTGAGATCTAGGGAAGATACTTTCTGGTTTGTGAACAGACCACATATCCTAGATGGAAGCAATTATGACTACTGGAGACCACGTTTGGTTGACTTTTTAAGGTCCTTGGATAGCAGGGCCTGGAAAGCTGTTTTAAGAGGATGGAAACACCCTGTCAAATTGGGAGAGAATGGAGAACCTACTGCTGAACTAAAACCTGAAGAAGATTGGTCTAAGGAAGAAGATGAAATTTCTCTTGGAAATTCTAAAGCCTTGAATTCTATATTCAATGGAATTGACAAGAATATTTTCAGATTTGTGAATACTTGTGAAGTTGCTAAGGATGCATGGGGAATTCTTCAATCTACTCATGAAGGCACATCCAAAGTTAAGATGTCAAGACTACAGCTGCTCACCACGAAATTTGAGAACTTAAGGATGAAAGATGATGAAAGTATAAATGACTTCCATATGAACATCCTTGAAATTGCTAAAGCCTCCAGTGCTTTAGGAGAGAAAATACCTGAAGACAAATTGGTGAGAAAGATGCTCAGGCCTCTTCCCAAGAGATTTGATATGAAGGTAACTGCTATAGAAGAAGTCTAAGACATAAATGAAAGTGGGTGAACTTATTGGATCCCTTCTAACATTTGAATTGAGCATAAATGAAAGATCTGAGAAGAAAAACAAAAGCATAGCCTTTGTATCCAATACTGAAGATGAAGAAGAGGACTGTGATCTGGATTCAGATGGTGGAATATAAAATTCCCTAGCTATGCTTGGAAGAAAATTTAATAATGTGATAAAAATAATGGACAAGAACCAAAGGTCAAATGTCAAGAACATCTCATCTGACATGTGAAGAAAAAGGGATGAAGAAAAAACCTCTCAAGGGAAGGGAATACAATGTCATGAACGTGAAGACTTTGGTCACATTAGAGCTGAATGTCCTACATATCTAAAGAAACAGAAGAAGAATCTATTTGTTACTTGGTCTGAAGAGGACTCAGAGAGTGATCTTGAAGAATTTGCTAAATATGTGAAAGCATTGATAGGAAAATATGTATCTGATGAAGAGTCTAGTGATGGGGAACTAACCTTTGATGAGTTAGCGGCTCCATACAAAGAATTATGTCTCAGAAGTGCAAAAGTATGTCTTGAAGGGGAGAAACAGAAAACCCTTATAACTCAGCTAAAGGAGAAAAGGGAATAGCATCTTAAAACTATTTCTAATCTGGAAAGTGAAGTGTCCTCTCTAAATTCAAATCTTGATAGAATGGTCAAATATCTCAAGATGCTGAATAATGTGTCTGACACATTAGATGAAATTCTCCAAGAAGGAAGAGTGACAGGAGATAAGAGTGGTTTAGGTTTCAATGAGAAAAAGGAACCTAACTCAGAAGAGCCTTCATCTATTTCCACTCATGCCAAGCCTATACTAAAGATGTTGAATCAAATGTCTCAACATCATGGTAAGAAAGGACACCCTGGAAGACATCATATAAAGAATGAATGTCTTGGCAAAAAACCTGCATCTGTTACCACATATTCCAAGGCTAAACTAAAGATGTTGAATCAAATGTCTCAACATGTGGGCAAACATCATCATAAGAAAGGACATCTTGGGAAACATCATGTGAAGAAAGGATATCACGGGAAGAAAAATATTAATCACACTAGAGAGAATCCCCAGCCCTGGAAATGTCATCACTATGGAAGGCTTGGACATATAAGGCCCTTCTGTTTCAAGCTGTATGGGTATCCTAAAAATTCTCCTCCTCCCAAAAATGATAAGATTCCCCAAAACAACAAAAAGAAGAAACAATGGGTTCCCAAGTCCAATGTTAGAAGTCTCATTGGCCACACCTCTGTCAGAGTATCAACCAAAGATGACTGGTACTTTGATAGTGGCTGCTCTAAACATATGACAGGTGTCAAGAATCTGTTGGTAGATGTCAAATCTCATTCCACCAGTTATGTGACTTTTGGTGATGGAGAAAAAGGAGAAATCAAAGGTGTTGGCAAGCTTAATTGTTCAGGAGTTCCTAAACTTGATAATGTGTTACTTGTAAAAGGGTTAACATCTAACCCGATAAGTATAAGCCAACTATGTGATCAAGGATTCAAAGTTAACTTCTCCAAAGAAGAATGTCTTGTGTGCAATGAAAAGAATGAAGTTGTCATGAAAGGAAATAGATCTAAAGACAACTATTATCTATGGATTCCTCAAGAGTTAAACCTCTCCTCAACATGTGTTTCAGCCAAAGAGAATGAGGTTAAACTATGGCATCAAAAATTGGGACACTTGCAGCTGAAAGGTATGAAGAGAATTATATCTGAAAGAAGAAGTGAGAGGGATTCCTAAGCTCAAAATAGAAGAAGGAAGGTCATGTGGTGACTGTCAAATTGGAAAGAAGACTAAGATGTCACATTAGAAGATTCAAGATCTTGCTACATCAAAAGTATTGGAACTTCTTCACATGGAATTGATGGGACCTATGCAAGTTAAAAGTCTTGGTAGTAAGAAGTATGCCTATGTTGTTGTAGATAACTTTTCTAGATACACTTGGATAAGATTTATTAGAGAAAAATGAGAAAATTTTGAAGTGTTCAAAGATATTTGTCAAAGACTTCAAAGGGAAAAAGGAAAGTCATGTCATAAGAATTAGGAGTGATCATGGAAAAGAATTTGAGAACAAAAAATTTGCTGAGTTTTGCTCCTCTAAAGGAATCAGCCATGAATTATCTTCTCCCATTACTCCTCAACATAATGGGATTGTAGAATGCAAGAATAAGACTCTCCAAGAATCTTCCAGAGCCATGATTCATGCTAAGAAACTACCCTGCCATTTCTGGGCTGAAGCTATGAATAATGCATGATATATTCATAACAGAGTCACTCTAGGAAAGGCACTTCAGCTACTTTGTATGAAATATGGAGGGGAAGAAAACCAATTGTAAAATACTTTCATGTTTTTGGAAGTAAATGTTACATCTTAGCTGATCACGAACATAGAAGGAAGATGGATCCCAAGAGTGATGAAGGAATATTCTTGGGATACTCTACAAACAACAGAGCATATAGAGTGTTTAACTCCAGAACCAAAGTAATGATGGAGTCAATAAATGTTACTATTGATGATAGAGGATGGAATGTTGAAGAAGATGTCTCATAAGATGTTGGAACATCTTTTCCTGATAGTCCAACTGAATCAAATGACACAAGTATTTATTCTAATCCTCCTCAAGAAGATCCCCAGCCTAGTCAGCTCAATAAAAGACCTTCAATCAGAACTCAGAAAGATCATCCTAAGGAGCTCTTCATAGGATATCCAAACAAGGGAGTTACTATCAGATCAAGAGAAGGGATTTATAATTCTTGCTTTGTATCAAAAATTGAGCCTAAGAATGTCAAAGAGGCCCTAACTGATGAGTTCTGGATTAATGCTATGCAAGAGGAGCGGGAACAATTCAGTAGGAATGGAGTTTGGGATCTGGTCCCAAGACCTTGAGGGAAAAATGCGATTGGCTCTAAATGGGCATACAAGAATAAATCTGATGAAAAAGGGGTGGTCGCTAGAAATAAGTCAAGGTTAGTTTATCAAGGATACACTCAAATTGAAGGAGTGGACTTTGATGAAACCTTTACTCTTGTGGCTAGACCTTAATCAATCAGACTTCTTTTAGGAGTTGCATGCATTTTGAAATTTAAATTGTTTCAAATGGATGTAAAAAGTGCCTTCTTGAATGGATACTTGAATGAAGAAGTTTTTGTTGAACAACCAAAAGGATTTGTTGATCCAAGTTGTCCTAAACATGTCTATAAAATGAAGAAAGCTTTGTATGGATTAAAGCAAGCTCCAAGAGCTTGGCATGAGAGACTGACAGTATTCCTTGGGGAAAATGGATATAGGAAAGGTGGCATAGACAAGACTCTCTTTGTCAAAGAAGAAGAAGGGAATATTATGATTTCTCAAATCTATGTTGATGATATTGTATTTTGTGGGATGTCAAATGAGATGGTTCAACATTTTGTCAAGAAGATGCAGTCTGGATTTGAGATGAGTCTTGTTGGTGAATTAACCTATTTTCTTGGTCTGCAAGTTAAACAAATGGAAGACTCCATATTTTTATCTCAGAGCAAGTATGCCAAGAATATAGTAAAGATGTTTGGGATGGAGAATGCAAGTCACAAAAGAACCCCTGCTCCCACACATCTGAAGTTGACTAAAGATGAAAAAGGAGTGAGTGTAGATTAAAGTCTCTACAGAAGCATGATAGGCAGTCTTCTATATCTCACAGCTAGCAAACAATAGCAGACCATACATTGTCTTTGTTGTAGGAGTGTGTGCAAGATATCAGGTTGATCCCAAAGTTAGCCATGCCAACCATGTAAAGAGGATTCTCAAATATGTGAATGGGACAAGTGCTATGGTATGATGTACTCTCATGGATCAAATTCTGCCTTAACTGGCTTTTGTGATGCTGATTGGGCAGGGAGTGCTGATGATAGAAAGCGTGCATCAGGAGGATGCTTCTTTTTGGGAAATAAACTCATATATTGGTTCAGTAAGAAGCAAAATTGTGTGTCTCTATCCACTACTGAGGCTGAGTACATTGCTGCAGGAAGAAGTTGTTCTCAATTGGTATGGATGAAACAAATGTTAACAAAATACAATGTCAAACAAGATATAATGACATTATTCTATGACAATTTAAGCGCCATAACTATTTCAAAGAATCCTATTCAACATAGCAGGACCAAGCATATTGACACCCGTCATCACTTTATAAGAGAGCTTGTTGAAGAAAAGATTGTGGCCTTAGAACATGTAGCCATTGAATTGCAATTGGCTGACATCTTTACTAAGGCTTTGGATGCTAATCAATTTGAGAATTTAAGAGGAAAATTAGGGATATGTTTATATGAGGGTTTGTAGTAATTAAAAGTGTCTGGGAATATCATTAAAGTGATATTATATTGTTTGTGTTTCCAACAAATAAATTTTAGAAAACAATCTATACAAGACTGCCTAAAATTGTTTCCCACACGCTACTACATCTCTTCTCTCTACTTTCACAAACTCTTCATTCTCCTCAACAGAAGAAGAACCCTTGCCATTCCTCATCTCCTTGCCATAAATTTTTCAAACATGTCTCAACATTACACATCTTCTTCCTTAAAATCTGCAAATGAAAATCTTTCTCTTGACACAGTACTAGATGTTACTCCTCTATCAATGATCCCTCCACTTGATAAAAAGGTCAAGAAACCTAGATCATCACCAGCTAAGAAATCTAAAGATGATATAGGTAACTCCTCTTCTGCTACTGACAATAGAACTGAAGAAGAAATTGTCAATATTGATAGAAGCATCCGAAGACTTGTGGAAAGAGATTTAAATGAAGGATTTGTTGTGCCTAGGATTTCTAATCCCCTTGCTCGCTGCCCCCTCTAGATGAGAAAGGAAGTAATCCTAAGAATGATGTTGCTGAATCATCCAAAAATGATGTTGTTGGATCATCCAAGAATGATGTTGCTGATAACAAACTCGGGAAGCTTTCTACCTCTGCCCTAAAAGATATGGAAGAAGAAGATGTTGATCAAGATGTTGAGGAAAATGCTGATCAAAATATTGAATAAGGGGTTGCTTCCTCAAAGGATGGAGAATGTCACAATGATGTGGATGTTCTCAATGTTGAAGAGCTCTCTGATAATGAGCTCATCACTAATGTTGTACCTGGTATTGCTAGAAGGCTAAAGTTCAGGAGAGTGAAAGATGCAAGCATCACACCCCCTCCCAAGACTATCAAGAAGAAAACCATGCATGGATCCCCAAAAGCAGGAAGTAAAGTGGTCCCTCCTTCTAGCAAGAGAAAATCTAGACCTGTTACTTCTACTGATGATGATGAGGATTTGTAAAAAGGTCCAAGAGTAAGAAGAAAGTTGTTCTAGTTGAAGAGACTAACTCTGAGTATGATGTCGAGCAAGATGTCCAGGACATCTCTCCTATCAAAAATTCTACAAATAAGAAATTGTCTGTTAGGGTTCCTGATACTCCACTTGACAACATCTCCTTTCACTCTGTTGGGAATGCTGAAAAGTAGAAGTATGTGTATCAAAAAAGGATTTCCCTGGAGAGAGAACTAGGAGCTGGTGCCTTGGAATGTAAGGAAATCATAGAGTTGATCTCCTATGTTGGACTGATGAAAACAGTTACCAGCTTTGCAAATTGCTATGAAACTCTTGTTAAGGAGTTTATTGTTAATATTCCTATTGACTGTGCTGACCATAAGATTAAGGAATATAGAAAGGTTTTTGTTAGAGGAAAGTGTGTTGAATTTTCTCCTGCCATTATAAACAAATTTCTAGATAGGTCTGAAGATGTATGTTGTGAGCTAGAAGTTACAGACAATCAAGTGTGTAGAGCCATTACTGCCAATCAATTAAGTGAGTGGCCAATGAAAAACAAACTTCCTGTCAGCAAACTGAGTGTGAAATATGCAATTTTACAGAGGATTGGAGCTGCAAATTGGGTTTCCACTAATCACACTTCAACCATCTCTATTGGTTTAGGAAAGTTCATTTATGCTATTGGAAACCAAAAACTTTTTGATTATGGGACTTATATCTTTGATCAGACCATCAAACATGCAGAAACTTGTGCTTTTAAGATACCAATTGCTTTTCCTTCCATCCTTTGTGGAATTATCCTAAATCAGCACCCTGGAATTATCTCATTCCCATAATTCACCACCATTGTAATTTCTTCTTCTTCCCTTGATCGCTCAATCGGAGCTCTTGATATCAGATGTTGGAAATCCACCAAAATCTATGATGAATTTCTATCAATCTTGATGAATAAGATTGTTATCACTCATACAATAACGATGAAAAGAAAAAGGAAATTTAAAGAAGAAATTGATTAGGGTTTCTGCAGAGTTTCTCTCTGCCCACAAACTGTGGAAAAAATTTATTCACTTGCAACTCCAAATACTATGAATGAATGAATGAATACAAGAATAAGGGTTACTCCCTCTATTTATAGCTTTAGGTTAGCTTGCTCTCTAAGCCAAAAAAGTCCAAAACTAAAAAGCCCAAAATACCTATTTTGGAACTAAATCAAATCTGTGTGAAATAAGTGCTTCCACACACTATCTTGACTAATTCGACACACCTTGTACCGAGCAACATCCTGCTTCAACACAAGGAATTACATATTTAACAATTTGTTGTTAAATCCAGTTGTAAATAAAAGTATTCAAATATAAATTAATTTATTCTCAATTCATTGTTAATCAAAATTAATTCTATAAAATGTATTCACTCTGAATCAATTTTTGTCACTGCAAAATCAAATACACGTTATGTGTATGTTTGGTTTCACGTTTAGAGTATCCAAAATTGGTTTTGATGCGTAGAATTGATTTTTGACGAGTATAATTGATATACTTTTTAGAATTGATTATACTTGAAATTAATATTTGTAGTTTTTAAGTCTAAACATGATTTTTATTTTAAAATTTATTGTTCAACTCACTTTTTCAATAATTTATCAAAATATAAATAACTTTATCTTCAACTCACTTTTATCTTCAAAATTTGTTTTGTTCATCGTATAATCAAACACATGATATGTGTATCTTTAATTTCACGTTTGGAGTATTTAGAATTGATTTCATCTATTTAGAATTGACTTTGACATATTTTTTTTCTCTCAAATATAATTGATTATATTTTTTACATTGAAAATTTACTATTCAACTCATTTTGTAGAATTTTTTTCAAACATAAGTGTAAGTTTGATTTCCATTTTAGAAGAGGCAAAATCAATTTTAAATGTATAAATTTGATTTTAACATGTTTGTTTTCTCAAAAATAGAATTGATTTTGTTTCAAAAATTGATTCAAATTGAATCTAAGATTTATATTTTTTTAGACTAAAAGCAGTTTTTTACTGAAATTTATTATTTAACGTACTTTACATAAATGTATTTAAATATAAATTAATTTACATTCAACTCACTTTTAATTAAAATTAATTTTATAAAATCAATTCAATCAAAGTTAACTTTCGTCATCACAAAACCAAATACACACTAAATGATATAATTTTAAACTCATTTTTAGTTTTTAATAAAAAAACTCATTTTTAGTCTAAATCAATTTTACTTAATTGATTTACTATAAATCAATTTTCTTTATCGCAAAAGCTAACACAAGCTAGGTGTCTTTTTGGTTATACATTGGAGTATCTAAAATTTATTTTGGATGTATAAAATTGATTTTGATATGTTTGATTGCTTTTGAATATAATTGATTCTAAACATGTTTTTTAGACTTAAACTTATTATTCAATTTATTTTTTTTAAAATTTATTCTAAGATAAATCACTTTATCTTCAATTCATTTTTAATCAAAATCAATTTTACTGAATCAATTTACTCAAAATCAATTTTCTTTATTGCCGAACTAAATACACATTATACTTAAGTTAAATATAAAAGATATGATCAAGTTAAATCAACTAATAAATAATAGGTCCAAACACACCCGTTTGGTATCCTTGATGTCTTTTTGCTACAAAAGGAAATAAATTTTAATTCCATATCTCTTTAAGAACGACAATTGTACCCATCCCTAGCAGATATCCTAAAAATCACCTATAACAAGTAGAATAAAAACTCGCAAAATAAATACGAGTATGGACATAGATAATTACCCACGAAAATAAACAGATATATGCGCGGATACGGTTACATAATACTCACCCTACCCCATATCCGCACAATATATATTTATATATTTTTACCTTTATTATTATAAACACATGTATGCTTATTAATTTTATTAAACACATTACTATTAAACTTGTATGCGTTTTAATAAATATATGTGTTTATTCTTAACTCAATAATAATATTCTTGAATTTTATTTAAATGTTATTAAAAACTTAAAATGACATGATAAATTATAATTGATCGATAATTTTTTATTAGAAATTTGGATAACGGATACACATATGGTTACTTAAGTATCCATAGAATATGTATGCAAATACAAAAGTTGACGTTAACGCAGATATAGACTCGAGTACGATGATTTTTTAAAATCAAAAATATAAAAACGAATATTATAATACCCTGTCCAAAACCTACTCATTGTCATGCCTATATCTCTTAGTTCGGCCTAGCTAGATCGTGTTAAGTGAGAACAATTTTGTACTTTGCTATTGTATACTATTGGCCTAATATAGCTTTAACAATAAAGAGCTAAGGAAAAGGATGGAAAAAAAGATGCCACAATTTCAAAACGAAGGGAGCTTAAAGAGAAGTTTGTCTTTAACTTAGAAAGATGCTGTTGTTGTAACCCAAAGAAAAAAGAAAAAAGATGCTGTTGCAAAAACAATGGACAAGTAAGAAGCATGTACTATCCATTTCGTTCCTCTTTCGCTACATTGATTGATACTGATTTCTTTTTCTTTTCAACTTTTGTTTTAATTTTTTCACCTTATTTCTAAGAAGCTTCCGAAGAGAATTTAATTCATTTTACTTATTACCTATGGAGACTCTTGTCACTTTTCACTTTTTTAAAGGTCATAAAAAGTGCCCTCATCATATGATTCATGCCTTTCAAGAGCTGAAGGCTTTCTTTAGAGAAATACTCTTTCACCTTATAATTTATGATTTATTGTTTATAAATTTAAATATTTTTTAAAAACTACATGAAAGTTGTTAATTTTAATGAACTTATTTTTATTATTTTATACTTTTTATTGATAAGTTAATTCAATATTGATAAATTAATTCGTAATTTATCATTTTCTTCATTCAATTTTATCTTTGTTATTTTAATTTTAAAAAATATTACATGCTAATTACACATTATTTTTGTCATTTCAGATTTATAAATTAGTTCTAACGCTACAAATTTAATAAGATGATTTATCAATTATCCACTATAATCTAACTTATAATTAATTTTCTTTATTATTTATCCAAACAGTCTAGTGTATTTTATACCAATTAAGAGAGTGTCAAATTACATATAGATGTAACATTTAGGTAATGTTATATTGGTGAATATAGGGATGATAATAGGGTGGGTTTTAGGAAGGTATTATAGTATATGATTTGATATTTGTAGTTTGAAAAAAAACTGTATTTGAGTTCATATTTGTGTAGACACCAATTTATATATATATATATATATATATATATATATATATATATATATATATATATATATATATATATATATATATATATATATATATATATATATATATATATATATATATATATATATATATATATATATATATATATATATATATATATATATATATATATATATATATATATATATATATATATATATATATATATATATATATATATATATATATATATATTTATGAGTAGCTAAGTATTTCATTCATCTATCGATTAAAAAATATTATATTATTTTAAATTTTTAATAAAATTAATGAAAATTTCAGTATTTTACTATTGAATTAAAAAATAAACGAATAATTTTATCAAAATTGTTAGACGATGGTAACATATCTAGAAGGAGGTGAATAAATACTCAATTAAAAATTTTAGAAAAATTCAGGTTTTGAAAATGTATTTAGCAAAGAGTGAAAGATTTTTAAATAAGTCGTCTATATGAACCGTTATTGGAAGTCGGGTATGCAAATATAACAAATTGAATATGGAATGAAAGTAATAAATAGAATTAATATACTTCAATCAATTATTTAACGTTTATAGCAACTTACTTAGTAATGTTATTTCCAATGAACACAATCAATAGACTAAATTGAACAATTTGTCGAACACTTGGCGTGCAGTAAATTTTTTAGAATTTTTCTTTGAGTTAAACAAGCTACACAATTTGTCAAACACTTAGTGTGCAGTCAAAGTTTCAGAATTTTCCTTTGAGTTATCTTGATATTGAAAAACACTTATAATCAAAAGTGATTATAAGAAAATCAACACACAATTCAAACCAAAAACAATATCAGAAAATTCCTACGCGTCGATAGATTACTCAATGTTATTTGACAAATTGATGTATGAAAATTAAAGCATGTAAAGCAATAAGAAAAAAGAGACACGAGGATTTGCCTTCACAATTCCCCACTTTCGTCCTCACGTGTGGGTACGTCTGCGCCTAATTCTAATGGAATTAGGATAATTCTTACTATGCAAAAAATTGATACAAGAGAAGTGTTCAAGAGCAACTTCACAAACCCTAATGCTTGTTATTGATTCAACCACTTATCTTCCTTTGATCTTGAGAAAGACCAAGACACAATAATTGCCAATTGGTTATATGGATGTTGCTACTCCTTTGTGTACATTATCTCCAAAGCTTTCGCGCACCACCAATGTCAACTATTATAACACAACACTTCAATTTGACTCATTGTTCTCACGCTACTTCCCATGCGTTCTTTATCTCTAAAGGATCCTTTGCGTTCTTTATCTCCAAAGGCTTTCCCTAGGCTGCATTCCTCTCTTGAATGTCTTGGACGAAAACCCCCAAATCAATCAATAATCTTGGAGGATAAACCCGCGGTTTTTCCAGATGAAGACCCCTGCAAATCTCAACCCAATATTCTCGGCTACACAGGAACCTAATTGAACATTGTCAAACCTCGTCTAGATGGCACCCCAACAAAAGATTGTAACAACGAAATGTTAATGTGTATGCATACGTTAGAGGTTGAAGGTGAAGAGAAATTGCAGGAAATTTTTATGGTATCATCAAGTTGAAATGATACATGAAAGATATATTTATAGTTATGAAAATATTGGGGCAAAAGAGGGAAATTCAAAATTAAAAGAAAATAGAAAATTTATCCCATGAAACAGTATGAGCCGACCTTTAGCTTGGATGAGTCGGCTCACAGTGTTAATTAGTATGAGCCGGCCTGAAGTGGCCTATGAGTCGTCCTGAACCAAACATAAGAGAACTCCTTATTAAGGAAAGTACATGTGTCAGACTGAAAAAGCTTATGAGTCGATCTGACCTAAACAAAAGAGAGCTCCTTATTTAGTACAGTACATGTGTCGGTCTATAACGGCTTATGAGCCAGCTTGTATATGCATTTTTAGTGTAGAAAATTATTTTTTGAGACTGGGTCAGTTTTGACTATGTTTCAAATGATTCATAATACCTCTAAATGCTTAGGGGGCCACCCAAACTCAGAGATACCGCTAAATATACAAAAAGGCTATATTCTTGTAGTTTTGACATCATGCAAAATACATCTTGAGGAAAGTTTCACTCACACACTCCCCACTTTTTATGATGGCAAAACTGCGACGATGATGACATTTCGTGTGTATTTGACGTTCCCCCTGACTATGTGCTTCCCAACTTCATATAGCATATTCTTCTCCCCCTTTGACAACATCAAAAAGAGAACAAGCAAATCATTAGACGTATCATAATATTCCATAACAATTAATATAATACATAGAAGAGCAACAATTACATACCCCCATATATATGTAATTATGTGAAATTGATAAATAACTGGAAAACAACATTACAATATGCAATGCAGGTTAATAAATAATAAATAATGCAAGTAAGTTCAAACTTTTCAATTTGCATCTATTGCACCATGATTACGTAACACATCATACTGGAATTCCCGATGCCGCACAAGCATGTGCCTAGCATAGCGATGAGAATATGTCACTACTAACCCAAAATGAAGATGTTATAAAATGTGAACAAACACAACAAGAACTGCATATAACAACAAACAAGCATCCAATTAACTCAAGAACAAGTGCCAGAAATAATGAATAAACAAAACACATGTTTCACAACAAGAACAAACTTATACAAATGTGAAAGAATGAATACATGAGGTCGTTATAAGCATATATATTCAGAACACACGATGGTTATAAATAAAGAATTTTTGGAAAAGAACATTCATGGTTTTCATCATTTGAGAGAATATCAAGCATTTTTGGAAATGAACAAGTAACATGCATTAAGGCAAATCTTACTTTCAAGGAGAAATTTAAAGGATATTACCTCACTCTTGATGGAATGAAAGTTGCACTCACATTACGTAAAATACTCAAAATAAAAAGTTAGAGTGAAAATATAAAGTGTGTGATGCAGTGGGAGAACTGACTTGAGGTTTTGCGTTTGTGTTTGCAAATGTTGCGGTTAGCAAGAGTCGCCACCGAATTTTATTTTATCCAATAAGGAAAGGTAAAAAAGCACAGGAAAGACCTTTGAGATTGTTTTTGGGTTCGGGGGGTAGATTATGAAAAGGGAAGGTGCTAACACCCTTTTCATCCATGGTTTTCCATGGGCTCTTATTTACTTGTTTAGATCACTTGCTTTACTTTTGAAATTGTTTGAAATGGTGCTTTGTGTGGTTTTGAAAGTATTTTGAAAAGAGGCCATTTGTTTAGGCAATCTTTGTAATGATTCTCGTTCGTAAGAATGTATACAAAGATGTTTGTCTTTTGAAAAATGTTTCAAGGTTTTGAAAGTTGTTTGGAAATGTTTTGAAATGTGTGTGTTTGTTTTTGAAAATAGCAAGGATTGTTTTGAAATGATCAAGTAACTAGAAGCTATCTACCAACTCAAAAGTCTTTCCTATACATTTTATTCCTTTGACATTATTGATTTACCATTGATTTGGTAAACAACCCTATATTTGGATGTTAAACGAGATGGACGTGGGTCATCGTATGACCATGATAGCAATGTTGCCAAGTATCTTTAGCATTTTGAGGGGCCAAGATCATTTTGTTTAGGCAACCTTTGTATAACGTCATCGAGGGGCTGTGATCTTTTGTTTTGTTTTATTTTGCCAAGATACTTTGCATGCATACCATGGCCATGTTTTTTAGGAAACCAAGTGGATGAAACCCTAGGGGTGCTTGTGTGCAATGTGTTGTCATTTTACATGCTTTTGTTTGTCTTGTATTAGGTCATTCTATTTGTTTGATTTTTGTCTTATCATGCAAAACCCTAGTTTTACTAAACATGGTATAATGCGATAAATTGCGTAAAATAAAACTAAACTATTACAACAATTATTATGGAAGGGAGGATACAAGTTTTTGAATGGGGATATTTGCACAAAACAAAACCCTAAAATACTATTACAACCCAATTGAATTATTGTACAAGATAAATAAATATACAAATATTTAAATATGCAAATAAAATGTATTTATGCAAAAATGTCTTGTATTAATTTTATGTATGAAAAAATAAAATTATTTAAGTCCTAAAAATAAGAAAAATAATATTGTTATTTTTGAAAGGGTGAAACCCTAGTTTTTTTTATTAAAAGAAAAATATGTTCTATAGTATTTATTTTATCCATTTATGTACAAGAAATAATAAATAATATTATTAAAAATATTAAAAATTAGAATATGTATGAAAATAATTATTTTATGTGTGAAATAATAAAATAAAAATATATAGTATTTTTAAATTGTACTTACTAATTTATTTAAGAAAATAAATTCTATAAACCTAATAAACTATTTTTTATGCCAAAAAATAATAAAAAAATTAAATAAAATGCAAAAAATAAAGGAAAAATATTTTTCATAATTTTTTTGGTTCAGAAAAAAAATTAAAGTCAATAAACATAAAAAATATTAGAAAATATGCAAAGTATAAAAAATATGCAAAGGGGGTGCAAATAGTAGTCAGGGGGGGTGTGGAAAACAAAACAGAAGGCCCAAGCGCGCCCAAGCCCATACCATGTCGTCCCTGTCCTCCAGCCAAACATCTTGCGCGCGCGTTTTGCCTTAAACCTGTAACTTGTTGTAGCTTGCATAAAAATGAAAACCCATAACATAAAAAATGTAGCTTGTAATCTCACGATTCCAATGATATAAAATTCATGACCTAACTCTCAAAGATCAGGGAGAATTTTAATGGCCCTAAATCTTGACCTAATTTTTTCAGCATGTTCAACATTCAAATTCTCTTAGCTCAGTTAATATAAATGACAACTATGCATATGTACAGCTTCACCATGCTAGAGACTACATGTTTGCTTCACAAATCGTGGCTTGAGGATGCTTAAATAGAGAGATAGAGTTTTGAAAAATACCTCCTTCAGCTGGATTTGGATATGGAAATGTGGGGACTTTGAGTGAGGCCTGAGGATCGTGTGAGCTTCCTTGAAGTTCCCTCAAGATTTTCCAATGCTTAGCTGACCTTGTGGATGGATGAAACTCCATGTAGAAGTCAAGCTGCAACCTTCCAAAGTGAAAATGGAAATGGATGAAACCGGGCACACAGTTGCAGTGCAAAGGCTTGGATGGGTTGGGTGTGATGTATGGAAGGTGTCTGAAGTGTTACAAGGCAAAACGCACGAGCAAATATTGAGTTGGCAAGAGTTTTGCAGAAGCTGGAAGTTTTGGGCAGAACAATGAGGTTTTTGTATTTGGGAGAGTTTCAGATATTGCGCATTCGTGTTCTAGCTTGAGATAAGTTTGTGAAGTTGTTTTGAATGAGGCCAAGTTCACTCTTTAACAGATGTGCCAATTCTTTGGACTTTTGCAACTTTTCTTGCTTTTGAAGAAAAGTGAAGTGACTTGAGCCAACATGCTTGTACTGGCTAGTTCTAGGGCTGATGAGAGTTGGTAAACCATGCTTGATATCTGTGGACATTTCTTGTAACAAAAGAACAGGTCCATGGCTCAAGAATTGTAAAGTTGCAAAAAGCTTGCTTTATGAAAATGGCAATGTGCCCTTTATGCCATTTATGGATTATTCTTTGTACAATGCTCCAACAGCCAAAATAAAGCCATTATCCCATGAGTTTGCATTTAATTATGGAGTGTAGAAGGGATTTAGGACCTTTAATGCAAGGTACAAGCATGCTTGCTCATATTTGCAACTTGATGCATTGTGAAAATGGCTTGAACAAAAGTAACAAAATGCCATTTTCTCTTCTTCGATTCTCCCTAACCACAAGTGATCTTGGAGAGTTCTTGGACATTTTGGAAAGCTTGAAACATGATCTACAATCCATATTTTAAATTAATTTTTAGATACCTCTTGGAACTAGGTGAAAAATTTCCATGAAGTTGGGTCAAAAACCTGCCTAAATTAGGGCAAATTTTCACTAATTCTTTTAGTTCATGGACCCCTATTCACAAATTTATAACTTGAGATCCAAGCATATTTTGGGAAAACTTTGTGAATCAAAGTTGTAGATTTCATGGAGGACTACAACTTTCATGTTTGAAGTTTTCTTTTAATCCAATTGCATCAAGATGAAAAAGTGGTGAAAAGTTGGGGAAAAATAAGAAAATTTCCATACTTAGAAAAATTGTTATGAAAATTTTCAAATTCAAAACCCTAATTTTCAAAATTGATTTTATTGGTCAACAAGTTTCACCTTTTGACATATCTTGATGAATTATGAACCTTGGCACTTGATTTTGACCAAAAAGTCAGAGTTTGACTTTTCAGTGTACAATTGATTTTTGATCAGTTGACTGGAAAATTCATCTGTCAACCCTATGTACTTGAGATCTTTTGAACTATGTGATTAGGTCAAGATGATGCTATTGAGTCTTTGAAATCATGTTTAAACCCAATTGGTCATTGGCTAGGTTAAAAATCAGAAATTGCCCTTTCTTAGTCAAAACCCTAATTTTGACCATTTTGCCCTTTTGATGATCTGATCAAATTTCTTGAGGAGTTGTGATCCAAACTTGATCAAATGGTACATAGGAGCCTATAATGTTGTTGTGGATAAAAAATTATGGAGTTTGACTGTAAATTGGCCATGGTTGACTTTTTCCCCAATACAATTGATTCTTAGGTCAACTGTCCAATTGACTGGGCAAAAATGTGATTCAAGGCTTGAAACTTAACATGAGAAATACTAGGGGTCCAAGATGGTGTATGAAAGTCACATGAAGCATTGATGGTCCAAAAATCCTTGTGCAAACTCAAACCCTAATTTCAGGTCATCAGTGCAAGATGAGGTCTTGAGCTGAGCAAACCCTAATCTTGTCTTGACTCCAAGAAGTTTTGTGAAAAATATTGATAAATGAGAGGGAAAATTTTAGGGTACAAAAGCTGCCCATGTTCAATCTTCTTGAACCTGAAGAGTTAGATTGGCGAGTTTTTTCGTTCTTGACTCGAAGGTAAAAGATGATTGGACACTAGAGTGCCCATAAATTTGCACTCGTCAAAGTGTAGTTGAGGGAATGGGCTTAAAGATGCCATTTAGGAGAGATGATAGAATTTTGTTGGAGATGGGCTTGTAGATGCCATCCAAGAATGTTTGCTGAGTTGTAACTTGTAAGTCATAAGAATAAGTATCAGAATGGTATCCGCGTTTGGAACATATCTGAACTGTATCTGGAAACTGAAATCTGAATGAGAAACAGAATATCATCCATATCTGGGGCGTATCTGAACTTGAAATCTGAATGAGTAGCAGAATGATTTCCGTGTCTGGAGTGTATCTGTACTGTATCTGGATAAGGGTCAGAATGTCATCCGTGTCTGGAGCGTATCCAAGCTGGGGAAAATCAGAATAAGTGACCGAATGGCTTCCGTGTCTGGAGCGTATCTGAACTGAACTGTATTTGAAAGATGAAACTGAATAAGTGACAGAATGGCAACCGTGTCTGGAGCGTATCTGTACTGTATCTGAATGTTGAGATCTGAATTAGTATCAGAATGACTTATGTGTCTGGAGTGTATCTGTACTGTATCTAGAAGTTTGATCTAAATGAGAAATAGAATGGCTTCCGTTTCTGGAGTGTATCTGTACTGTATCTGCAATTGAGATCCAAATGAGTATCAGAATGGCACCCTTGTCTGGAGCGTATTTATACTGTATCTGCAATCTTTGAACATTGTTAATGATAACTGTTAATCTTATCCTTAAAAGGGTAAAATGTTAGCTGAAACACAAAGTTATGTCACATGAAATGTATGATGCAATAAATGTGCTTTATCAATGTTTATGATATATGGATGTAATGTATGCGCATGTAAGCTGTTTTGCTGTATTGTTGAGGAAAATAAATCCTTGACTACTGCCGGGGAAAATAAATCCTTGACTGCTGAGGATAAGAAATCCTTGGCGACTGTTGGGGATTAAAAATCCTTGATTGCTGAGGGTAAGAAATACTTGACAACTTCTGTGGGGATATGAGGATCTTTCATGTCTTGAAGTTGGAGTATTGACAAAAATTCTGATGCGAGCAATGTCCAAATATTGGTCGAGTAATTTGCTTGGGAAATCTAGAGAACTTGATGACTTCTACTAGGGATTATACAAAGGAAATCCTTGATCTGCTGGAGAATAAGGAATACTTTGATGACTTTTGCGGGGAACTAAGAATGAGAATCTTCGTTCTGTTGGGAAGCAATGAAAACTTTGGCGACTTCACTGGGGAAGTAAGAATGAGAATCTTCATTCTGTTGGAAAGCAATGAAAACTCTGTGACTTCATTGGGGACTTAGGAATGAGAATATTCATTCTGTTGAGAAATAAACTCTGTGGGGAAGAAGGCTTACTGCTGGGAGTAGGTTCAGGAGTTTTCGGTCGTCTGCCACTTTACTGGGGATTTATCCTAGGTTGGGGAGAGACAAATTTAACTGTTATCTGGTTGAGTTCCAGGCTTCAAGACAACTTCCTGGGGATTTTGGAGAAATTGAATGGTTTCCACTTGGGATTGATAGTTAGAAGTTTTGGCTCCGCTGGAGATTGGGAGTTTGAAGTTTTAACTCTGATGGGGATCTGTATTTTGAAATTATAACTCCGTTGGGGATCTGTATTTTTGGCTCCGCTGGGGATCTGGATGATGTACTGTAGGGATTGCTCATGGAATAGCCTAAAGACATTTTCCTATCCTTTCAACCTGTCAGTAATTGTTCTTTTCCATCCTGTTTATTCGTAAACAGTAATTATGTTCAAATGCATATGTTCATCGATGAATCATTGGACGTTTTTGCAAATAAAAACACAAGTGCAAATAAAAAAGGCAAATAGTTTTCTATACTTTGAAAGAGATATCTTTGTATTTACTTTGAATAAGTATTTTGTACAAAGGAGACAGACATCCTAGTAAGATGATGGTGTCATAAAAGTAAGAAAAATTTACACAAAGAAAGATAGCTATGTGTATAAAAATCCCATGGGGTTCCCATTCTGCTATAGCCTTCATATCTCCGAATATCTTGTCCATCCGTTGCTTCGTCCGAGGATGATTGAATTGATCAGAAGCTCATAGTTTGTCAGTGAAGAGATTTGTCCTTAAAGTGATCCGACGAGACATAGTCATACGCTTTAATTCCCTAACTTTTGCCTGGACCGCCCTTTCGAGTTTTCAGTCCACCGGGAAACCCTTTTTTGCCTAAGTCACCCTTTTGGGTTTTCAACTTGCCGGGTGTACAGATTTTTTTTATTTCATCCCTAATTTTTTCCCAAACCGCCCTTTCGGGTTTTCGATTCACCAGGATGCCCTTTTTTTTGCCTAGGTGTGTCAACCTAGCGGGTCTCTTATGCGTAGTATCTTTTGACTATGTCTGTGTTCGCAGGGTGTGGCAGATCGTCGTCGTCCATGGTGGTTAAGATCATCGCCCCACCAGAAAAGATGTTTTTGACTACAAATGGTCCTTCATAGGTAGGAGTCCATTTGCCCCTGGGATCACTTTGTGGCAAAATGATGCGCTTGATTACCAGATCTCCAACTTGATATACTTGGCATCTGACTTTCTTGTTGAAAGCCTTGATCATCCGTTTTTGATACGCCTGACCATGGCAAACAGCTGTAAGTCTCTTCTCGTCAATCAAGTTTAGCTGATCAAACCGGGTCTGAATCCAATCGTCTTCACTCAAACCAGCATCCTTCATAATTCTCAAAGAGGGAATCTGAACCTCGATAGGTAAAACAACCTTCATGCCATATACCAAGGAAAATGGTGTTTCCCTAGTTGACGTGCGAGCCGTGGTACGGTACCCGTGGAGAGCAAATGGTAGCATCTCATTCCAGTCCTTGTAGGTGACTGTCATCTTTTGTATGATCTTCTTGAGCTTTTTGTTAGCAGCTTCAACTGCACCATTCATCTTTGGCCGATAGGGGCATGAATTGTGATGTTGAATCTTGAATTGCTCGCACAAGGCGGTGATCATAGTATTGTTAAGGTTTGTACCGTTATCAGTGATAATCCTTTTGGGGATACCGTACCGATAAATAAGGTTCTGCTTGATGAAGCGGGAAACAACATTCTTAGAAACAAATGCGAAGGAAGCTGCTTCGACCCACTTGGTGAAATAGTCAATGGCCACCAGAATGAAATGGTGTCCATTGGATGTTGTAGGCTTGATCTCCCCAATCATGTCGATTCCCCACATAGCGAAAGGCCAAGGAGCTGTTAGGACATTTAGAGGAACTGGGGGCACATGCACCTTGTCTGCATAGATTTGACATTTATGGCATATTCGAAAGTGTTGATAGCAGTCAGCTTCCATGGTAGACCAGTAATATCCTGCCCGTAGAATCTTCTTAGCCATCGTATGCCCGCTAGAATGAGTGCCAAAGGTACCTTCATGCAATTCAGCCATGATCTTTTCAGCTTCAATCTTGTCCACACAACGGAGCAGAATAGAATCATGATTGCGCTTGTATAGGATGCCATTACTTAGGAAGAACTTAGCTGAGAATCTCCTTAAGAACTTTTTATCATTGACTGAAGCTCCTTCAGGATATTCCTGAGCCTCGAGATACCTTTTGACTTCGTGAAACCACGGCTGGTCCACTACTTCTTCGATATTAATCTCGTGACAATGTGTCGGTTCGTCCATCCGTTCAATGGTAATTTGGGGAGCCTCATTATCCCAATTAAGTTTAAACATGGATGACATTATAGCTAGAGCATCTGCTAGCTGATTTTCTTCTCGCGGGAAGTGCTCGAAGGTAATCTGCTCGAAATGTGGTAACAATGTCTAAACATGTTCTTTGTAATGGATGAGGTTTGGATGCTTAGTATCTCACTCTCCTTTGATCTGACTGATGACCAAAGCGGAGTCCCCAAACACATCTAAGGATTTGATTCCCAAGTCTATGGCAGCCTTGAGTCCAAAGATGCATGCCTCGTACTCTGCCATGTTGTTCGTGTTAGAACATAGTTTGATTCTACAACCCTCAATTAGAGTTTTGATGATAACAAAATACAAGAATAAATAAATTGTAAGATTTATATATAAGACATATATGCTACTTAAAATTATGGTTTGTGTTTACAGAAGTTCTGATGGAATCAGCATTAGAAGATCATATCAGCATCAGAAGATCAATAACATGTGTTACACGCTGAAACCACCAGATCATACGCTGAAGCTTGATGAACAAAATCTGCACATAAAACACTCTGACTCTGATCAAGATCCTTACCAAGTCATCAGCACTCAGAAGCGTCAGCATCAGTTAAAGCAAAAGAACAATCTGATTACCATAAGCAGAGAACACTCTGAAGCGTTACTAAGCATTCAAGACAGATTAATTACCAACGGCTTTATTCAAGACAAGATCTTCTCAAAAAGGAAAGAACGTTATTATCATTGAAAGTGCTTTATGGACAACAACATATCTTTACCTTGGCTATATAAACAAGTCTGTGTGAGAAAAGATGCACGCATATACACGCCTACGAAAACGCACGTACTCATACATTTTGCTAAGCCTTCAAACCACGCCTACTCAAAAGCATTAGCAATTCAGTTTTTATTCTAAGCTTAAATTTGTGTATTATCACAGTTGTGATATATAGTTTTGTTACAAAACATTAACACACATCACTGTTCAATTATCTGTAAAGAAATTCCCTTGAGATAAACCGGTTTGTGGTTATACTCAAGAAGACTTTAACAGTTGTTAAAGTAGTTGTTGTATCCCTTTGAATATAGTGGATTAAGACCTCGTTGGAGAGAGGCGAAATCACCTTGACGGGTGGACTGGAGTAGTTTGAGATCAAACGAACCAGGATAAAAATACAGTGTTGTTTAAGCTTTTGATTTAAGTTTTACAATTCAACCCCCTTCTTGTGTTTTTCACATCTTCAATTGGTATCAGAGCGCCTGGTTCTGAGCTTATAACACTTAACCGTGTCAGTACAAGATCCAGCGTCAGAAAAACACAATGGCAGGACCACATCAAAACATCAGCAATGACAATAATGAAGAAAGAGACAGATTCAGTGGCAAACCTCCAGTATTTGATGAAGAGAACTTTGACTACTGGAAAGACAGAATTGAAAGTTTCTTTCTAGCCCATGATGCTGATCTGTGGGACATGGTGACTGATGGATACACGCACCCAGTGGATGGAAGTGGTCAGAATATTGACAGGAAAGCAATGTCTGATCAGCAAAAGCGTGAGTTCAGAAATCATCACAAGGCCAGAATAATTCTTCTCAGCGCCATCTCTTATTCAGAATATGAAAAGATATCAAACAGAGACACTACAAATAATATGTTTGACTCTCTGAGAATGACGCATGAAGGCAACATTCAAGTCAAAGAAACCAAAGCCCTTGCACTCATTCAGAAGTATGAGGCATTCAAGATGGAAGAGAGTGAATCAATAGAAACTATGTTCTCAAGATTTCAAATTCTGGTTGCTAGTCTCAAAGTTCTTGACAAAGGGTATTCTACTGCTGATCACGTTAAGAAGATCATCAGAAGCTTGCCAAAACAATGGAGGCCAATGGTCACAGCGCTTAAGCTAGCCAAGGATCTCAACAAAATCTCTCTGGAGGAACTTGTCAGCTCCCTCAGAAGTCACGAGATAGAGCTAGAAGCAGATGAACCTCAAAAGCAAGGTAAGCCATTAGCTTTAAAATCTAACAAAAGATCCGACTCCAAAGTTTTGCAGGCTGTAGAAGAAACCTATGATGGGTCCTCATCAGAAGAAGATGAACTATCTCTCCTCTCCAGAAGGGTGAACCAATTATGGAAGCAGAGGCAAAGGAAGTTCAGGAATCCCAGAAGATCAGAAAATCAGAATGAATCTTTCTCCAGATACAGAAGGTCAGAATCCTCCTCTGGACACCGAAGATCTGAAGGTTCTTCAAGAAACAGAAAGCCAAACAACAAAGACATCATCTGCTATGAATGTAACGAGCAAGGGCACTACAAAAGTGATTGCCCAAAGCTTCAGAAGGAAAAGCCCAAAAATAAGTTTGGAAAGGAAAAGAAGAAAAGTCTCATGGCTACATGGGATGATTCAGACACATATGAAGCTGACTCAGAATTAGATGATGAAAGAGCAAACATAGCTCTCATGGCAAACATAACAGAAGACAGTGAAGCTTCTGAGTCAGACTATGAATCAGATACATAAGAGGTATTCCCTGACTTTGCTATAAACTTTACTAAGGCTGAACTAGCTGAAAGCCTTAATGAGATTCTGGAAAGATATCAGCAGATCAGAGTTAAATTCAGAAACCTAAAAAGGAATCTTGCTTCTGACTCTGAAAAGACTGAGAGTCTCAAATTGGAGAATTCTGAGTTAAAAGATAAAATTTCAAAATTAGAAAATCCATTACAAAACTCTCAGAAGGAAACAATCCCTGAAACTCCCAGCAGTGCTGATGAGATCATCAAGGAGTATGATCACAACTTTCAGAAGTTTCTCGCTAAAAACATAGATAGAAGCAAAATGGCTTCAATGATCTATGGAGTTAGCAGAAATGGCAGAAAAGGGATATGATATCAAGGTAAGGTACCTACACCAAAAAATGCCATGGATTTAGTTATAAAACGCACTTCACTTGATTCAAACTTTGTATATGGGCACACACATGACATACAATATACTAGTAGTGATTACTCTGTCAAACCAAAATTCAATCAGAGTTTTGGTAAAACTAACAAATCAGGACCCAAGAAAATATAGGTACCTAAGGATAAAATAATACATGTGGCAGATATCTTTAGCAGCAAAACAGAAACACCAATCATGGTACCTGGACTCTGGCTGCTCACGACACATGACAGGAAGAAGGCATATGTTCCAAAGCCTGGAACTTAAGCCTGGAGGCCACGTAGGTTTTGGAGGCAATCAAAGAGGAAAAATCATTGGCTCTGGAACTGTAGGTAATGGAAATCTTCCCTCTATAAGTAATGTTTTATTAGTAGATGGATTAATGCATAACCTGTTATCCATAAGTCAATTAAGTGATAACGGTTATGATATAATCTTTAATAAAAATTCATGCAAAGCTGTTAGTCATAAAGATGGGACTATCCTATTTAATGGAAAGAGGAGAAACAACATTTATAAAGTAAAACTTTCTAAACTAAAAAGTCAGAATGTAAAGTGTCTTATGTCTGTTAACAACGAGCAATGGATCTGGCACAGACGATTGGGACATGTTAGTATGAGAAGAATATCTCAGATTAACAAACTCAATCTGGTCAGAGGACTTCCTAACCTGAAGTTCAATTCAAATGCTCTGTGTGAAGCATGTCAGAAAGGCAAGTTTGCAAAACCAGCTTTCAAATCTAAAAACGTTGTTTCCACCTCTAAGCCATTAGAACTTCTGCACATTGACTTATTTGTACCAGTTAAAACTGCTTCAGTCAGTGGCAAGAAGTATGAGTTAGTAATCGTAGATGACTATAGCAGATGGACATGGGTAAAGTTCTTAAGACACAAGGACGAGTCAAACTCTGTATTTGTCACCTTCTGCAACCAAGTTCAGAATGAAAAGGATCTTAGAATCGTCAAAGTCAGAAGTGATCATGGTGGAGAGTTTGAAAATAAAGATTTTGAGTCATTCTTTAATGACAAAGGCATTCTGCATGATTTTTCTTGTCCTAGAACTCCCCAGCAAAATGGAGTTGTAGAACGAAAGAACAGAACATTGCAAGAAATGGCCAGAACCATGATCAACGAGACTAACATTGCTAAGATCTTATGGGCAGAGGCAATAAACACAACGTGTTACATTCAGAATAGAATCTCCATAAGACCTATTCTGGAAAAGACTCCATATGAATTGTGGAAGAACAGAAAGCCCAACATTTCTTATTTTCACCCTTTTGGATGTACATGCTTTATTTTGAATACAAAAAATTATTTGAACAAGTTTGACTCTAAAGCACAAAAGTGTATTATGTTAGGATACTCTGAACGCTCAAGAGGGTACAGAGTATACAATACAGAAACACAGATTGTGGAAGAGTCAATCAGTGTTCGTTTTGATGATAAGCTTGACTCTGAAAAGTCAAAGCAGAATGAATTCCTTACAGGTATGGAAGTTGAATTCACATGTACTGAAGATAAGTCATCAGAAGCTCTTAACAAAGACACTCCCTCAACATCAGAAAGAGTAACTGCAAGCAATCCAGTACCTTCTGTTGATCAACTTCAGAAAAGACCATCCAGAAGCAGCATGGATCACCCAGAAGAAACAATCTTAGGAAGAAAGGAAGATCCAATCAGAACAAGAGCCAGCTTCAGAAACTATGAAGAATCCCTCATGGGACTTGTTTCTCTAATTGAACCATCAACAATTGATGAAGCACTTCTGGACAATGACTGGATTCTAGCAATGCAAGAGGAGCTAAATCAATTCACAAGAAATGACGTATGGGATCTAGTTCCTAAACCAAAAGGATTCAACGTCATTGGAACAAAATGGGTGTTCAGAAACAAACTGAATGAACAAGGCGAAGTCATCAGAAACAAAGCACGATTGGTAGCACAAGGTTATAGTCAACAAGAGCGGATAGACTATACATAAACCTTTTCTCCACTCGCCAGGTTAGAATCTATCAGACTCTTAATCTCATTTGCTGTTAATAAAGGCATCACTCTGTATCAGATGGATGTTAAGAGTGCGTTCTTAAATGGCTATGTAGAAGAAGAGGTATATGTGCACCAACCCCCTGGTTTTGAAAGTTCCAAAAATCCAGAATATGTTTTCAAACTAAAGAAGTCACTCTATGGTCTGAAACAAGCTCCCAGAGCTTGGTATGAAAGGCTAAGTAACTTTCTGTTAGAAAAGGAATTCACCAGAGGGAAAGTGGACACAACCTTATTCTGTAAGACAGTTAAGAATGACATTTTAGTATGTCAGATTTATGTTGATGACATCATATTTGGATCTACTAAACCCTCTCTGGGAAGAAAGTTTGCTAAGTGTATGCAGGCAGAATTTGAGATGAGCCTAATGAGGGAACTGAAATTCTTTCTGGGTATTCAGATTAATCAAACCCCAGAAGGAACTTACATTCATCAGAGCAAATATGTCAGAGAACTTCTGAAGAAATTTGATCTCTAAGAATGTAAGCCATCAAAGATTCCAATGCATCCCACGTGCATTCTGGAAAGATAAGAGGTAAGTAAAAAGGTAGTACAGAAGGTCTACAGAGGTATGATTGGTTCTCTTCTCTATCTGACGGCTTCAAGGCCTGACATTTTATTCAGTGTATGCATTTGTGCAAGATTCCAATCAGATCCTAGAGAATCTCACTTAACAGCAGTTAAGCGAATTTTCAAGTATCTGAAAGGTACTACTAATCTGGGTTTGTTTTATAGAAAATCAAGTGATTACAGCTTAGTAGGATACTGTGTTGGTGATTTTGCTGGAGACAGAGTAGAACATAAAAGTACTTCTGGAAGCTGCCAGTTTCTGGGAGAAAATCTGATCTCTTGGTCCAGCAAAAGACAATCCATAATTGCTCTATCAACAGCAAAAGCTGAATACATAGCAGCAGCTGGATGCAGCACACAAATGCTCTGGATGAAAAGTCAACTTGAGGACTTCCAAATATTTGAGAGTAACATTCCTATCCTCTGTGACAATACTTCTGCTATTTGTCTCAGCAAAAATCCAATTTTACATTCTAGGGCTAAGCATATAGAAATAAAACATCATTTTATTAGGGACTATATTTAGAAAGGGATTTTAAATTTAAAATTTATTAACACAGACCATCAATGGGCTGATATTTTTACAAAACCTCTTTCTGAAGATAGGTTCAACTTTATTCTGAAACATCTCAGCATGAAGCTCTGCCCAGAATAAAATTGTTTTGACTCCATATCTTAACCTTCAGAACTTTGTTTATTTTTCTGTGAACTACTGATCAATCTTCTTTCAGAATTTTTGAAGTGCAGATTGTATCAGAATCTATCCATGCAGATCTGAGCGCTTCATTTCAAGGATAGAAATGTGCTGTTCACTCAAGCAAACAAGTGTCATCCAGTCATCAGCTATTTTCTGAGGCTGAACACGCGTTCATGTTTCTGAAAAGGCAAAAGCGCTGATTGGATGCATTGAGACACATGTCATGGGTAACCGTTCCAAATATCTTTCTAAATCCCCTAAAATCAGCTATCATTAAATGCTAATAATCATTATTAATTTCTCTCTCTTAACGTTTATGTTTTCAAAACCTTTTTTAGAAATCTATTTAAACACACTTCACACCATTTACACGCTTTACCTTCACTTTCATTTTCTCTCAAACTTACTGATTTCAGCGTTCTTACTTTCTCAAGAAACCCTTTCAATCTTTTTCACAAAAACCTTCGTATGAACATGGCTTCTTCCAGCATTCCTAATTCAGGTTCCCAGAAAACTGTTTCATCTGAACAATACGAAGAACCTTACAGAACGCTTCTAACTCCAATCAAAAATCTTGAAGTTCTGTCAGAATTAATCGTGGATTTCAACAGCCTTCAAGAGAATGGGTTTGATCTATCTGAAGAGGTTAAATCTCAAGGCTGGGAAAAATATTTTGACAGACTGGTGGGTCCAACATTTCCTATTCTGGTAAAGGAATTTTGGATTCACGCTTCTTCTTCCAATCATCAAGTCACGTCTTACATCATGGGGAAGAAGATTTTTATCACTGAAGACCTCATTACACTTTTAATAGGGTACAGTGGTGGTGGTGTTCGTTGCATTGACATGGAGGAAAGGTGTGCAGATGCTGCCCTAATTGCAAGGGAAATCTTTACTCTGGGGCTTCCCTCCAGCAAGATAAGGGATTTGAAAGACAAACACAGAATTTGGGCCAAGATCATTCTGGGGTGCTTCAACCACAGGAAGCCTACCAGCTCTCCTGATTACATTAATATTGATCAACAATTTCTGATCTATTTCATCTCTCAGAAGGTCAAGATAAATCTGGCTCATCTTCTGTTCAACCATCTCAGAACAAGTGTTAAAGAAACAAGAGAAGAGGAACGTACAAAAAGGGATTGGATACCCTTAGGAAGACTGATATCAGATATTATAACAGAGAATAAGCTGATTGATCATCTGACAGAGGCTCAAGAAATCAGCACTCTGGAAGCTACTGTTGGCAAACAGCTGAATGCCAAAAATCTGAAGAAAATGAAGTTGATAGAGAACATCAAGAAGGAGCCCAGCGTCACTCCTTTTGTTGCAATCTCCAGCAGAAGAGTCCCTTTGGATGACTTCCCACTGTTCTCAGAAATTGACTCTAAACCTGAAATCATACTCAGATATCTGGATGCTTGCAAGGCTGATGGTACAACACCAAATCTGAATATTCAAGACCTTCAGCAGAAGGCTCCAGAGGTTGTTCTGAAGAAGACAAAGAAAAGAAAAGCTGCAGCAGAAGGATCATCTCAGCAGACTCCTAAGAAGAGAGGTAATCCTTCTTCTGTAACTGTTTTAGATTCAATTGTTGTATCAACATATATCCCAACTACCACTCAATCTGAAAACCCAACACCTCAAACTTTTGATGATTTTGACCTTGACTTTGATCCCTCTGAATCATTAACTCTAAGAAGATCTCGCTCCTAACCTCAAAATCCAAATATTGTTGAAACCCAACAAGAACTTGAAAAAGTTCTTTCTGATATAGACCAACACACTTCTGCTCCCATACCAGATAATCTAAATCTAAACACAGAACCACTACCAGAAATCCCCTCTCACCAATACCAGAAATTCCACTCTCTCCAGAACCAGAAATCCCACTACCTTCATCTCCTCAACCAGAAATTAATCCACCCTCTCCTCAACCTGAACAATCTCCACAACCTGAGATTCAAACCTCTGAGGCTCAACCCTCTGAATCCCCTGAACCAGTACCTCTGGCCATTCTTTTGCCCCTTGGTACCATCGTGAATATTCCTCAACTTCCCTCTTCACCAGAATTAACTCCACCAAATTCCCCGTCAAGTCCAATCATAATTCCTGACTCACCCACTCCCTCACCAAAAGACAATTCAGATGACCACAACAAGATTGTCATTGATTTAACAGTCCTTGAACGCCTTGCTGCAGTAACCAACAAAACTGCTATCCCAAAACCAAAACATCCAGATGTTGGTTCCAGCATATTGAACTTTGAAACAGAAGTACAGAAGTGGATCACTTCTCTGAAACAAGCAAGTCTGGAACTGGTTGATCCTGCTGCATCAGACTACCTATGGACATATTTCAGAAGATGGGTATGCTCTGAAACCTTTAAGCTGCAAGAACAGAGCTACGGACAAGCTCAACAGAACTTCAGCAATCTGCTGAAAGAAATTGAAGGTCCAGTTCTGAGCAAGCTGCTTAAGGAAGAAGTTCTCCCGCTGGAAAATGCTCATTGGTCTGAACATCGTCAACCAGAGTCAGAAGAACAGATGATTCCAGCTGAAGAACAAGGTCAAGAAGAAGATATTGCTGAAAGCTCTGAGAAGCATCATGTTTCTGAAGATCCTCAAGCTTCCTCTCTTGACAGGCAGACTCTGGAAGATCTGAAAAGATCTGATATGCCGATGAATGAAAGAATGGATAAGCATGACACCAAAATTGATGCAATAGCCAGCATGTTAACTCAGCAACAGGAAACCAACACCCAAATCAAGAGCATGTTGGAAGCTCTGTTCACACGACTTCCTCCTCCTTCTTAGAAATTTCCTTGTTGTTTTTATAACTTGTTTATCTGTAATATTTTTACATGTTCTGAACTTATCATTGCTTCTGTTTTTAATATAAACGCATTTTAGCTCTGATCATTTTAGCTCTGATTATTTGTGCTTTTTGATAACTGACAAAAAGGGGGAGAAAGAATGATATTTTTCAATAACGGATTACTGAGACATAAGTCTCAAACATTCTGACATTCTGATCTATTTGAATTTCTTTCTTCCGAAAAGCTTGAACAGGTACAAAATTCTGACGAAAGATACAGTAAAATACAGTAAAGTTCTGATGCTCAAAGACTCATGGAATTAAAGGGAAGTAATCAACTCAGGGTGAGTTTTTTCTCTTCTTAGCTCTAATACCTTTTATTCTTTATTTTTAATCTCTGATACCTTTTATTCCTTAATTTTAATTGAAAAAAAATCTGGTTTTTGTCATCATCAAAAAGGGGGAGATTGTTAGAACATAGTTTGATTCTATAACCCTCAATTAGAGTTTTGATGATAACAAAATACAAGAATAAATAAATTGTAAGATTTATATATAAGACATATATGCTACTTAAAATTATGGTTTGTGTTTACAGAAGTTCTGATGGAATCAGCATCAGAAGATCATATCAGCATCAGAAGATCAATAACATGTGCTACACGCTGAAACCACCAGATCATACGCTGAAGCTTGATGAACAGAATCTGCGCATAAAACACTATGACTCTGATCAAGATCCTTACCAAGTCATTAGCACTCAGAAGCGTCAACATCAGTTAAAGCAAAAGAACACTCTGATTACCATAAGCAGAGAACACTATGAAGCGTTACTAAGCATTCAAGACAGATTAATTACCAACGGCTTTATTCAAGACAAGATCTTCTCAAAAAGGAAAGAATGTTATTATCATTGAAAGTGCTTTATGGACAACAACGTATCTTTACCTTGGCTATATAAACAAGTCTGTGTGAGAAAAGATGCACGCATATACACGCCTACAAAAACACACGTACTCATACATTTTGCTAAGCCTTCAAACCACACCTACTCAAAAGCATTAGCAATTCAGTTTTTATTCTAAGCTTAAATTTGTGTATTATCACAGTTGTGATATATAGTTTTGTTAGAAAACATTAACACACATCATTGTTCAATTATCTGTAAAGAAATTCCCTTGATATAAACCGGTTTATGGTTATACTCAAGAAGGCTTTAACAGTTGTTAAAGTAGTTGTTGTATCCCTTTGAATATAGTGGATTAAGACCTCGTTGGAGAGAGGCAAAATCACCTTGACAGGTGGACTGGAGTAGTTTGAGATCAAACGAACCAGGATAAAAATACAATGTTGTTTAAGCTTTTGATTTAAGTTTTACAATTCAACCCCCCTTCTTGTGTTTTTCACATCTTTAATTCGTACAGTTGAAGCAAAGTCTGGCGGTAAAAGGAGTATGGCATCCTTCCGGAGATATGAGCACAGCGCCGATACCGTTACCAAGTGCATTGGATGCCCCATCAAAGTACAGGGTCCATTGGGATCCTTGTTCAGGTTCGTCATATAGTCTGAAATCTTCAACGTTGTCCAATGTCATGATGTCTTTGTCAGGGAAGTCAAACTTCATGGATTGATAATCTTCTACAGCTTGATGGGCCAGATGATCAGCTAGCACACTACCCTTTATAGCTTTTTGGGTCGTGTACTGTATGTCATACTCTATGAGGATCATTTTCCATCTAGCTATCCTTCCAGAAAAAGCAGGCTTCTCAAAGATGTACTTTATCAGATCCATCTTAGATATCAGCAAAGTGGTATGAGTCAACATATACTGCCTCAGCCGGTGAGCAGCCCATACCAAAGCGTATCAAGTTCTCTCGAGCAGTGAATATCTTGTTTCACAGTCAGTAAAATTTTTGTTAAGGTAATAAATGGCATGCTCTTTTCGGCTAGACTCGTCATGCTGCCCCAGTACGCACCCCATTGAATTTTCTAAGACATTCAGATACATGATTAGCGGTCTTCCCTCGACGGGTGGCATCAAGATAGGAGGTTCTAGCAAATACTCCTTGATTTTATCGAAAGCAATCTGACAGTCATCATTCCATCGAACTACCTGATCTTTCTTCAACAACTTGAAGATTGGTACACAAGTAGATGTTAGGTGAAAAATGAACCTAGCAATGTAGTTTAGGTGTCCCAAGAAACCTCTGACCTCTTTCTCAGTGCGAGGAGCAGGCATTTCTTGTATAGCTTTGACTTTGGCAGGATCAACCTTGATGCCTTTGTTGCTGACGATGAAACCTACGAGCTTACCGGACCGGACTCCGAATGTGCACTTGTTTGGGTTCAGTCTTAGCTTGTACTCCTTTAACCTAACAAACAACTTTTGCAAGTGATCAATGTGTTCTTCTTCAGTTTGTGACCGGGCTATCATGTCATCTACGTAGACTTCTATCTCATGATGTATCATATCATGAAACAAAGCTACCATGGCATGTTGATAGGTTTCCCCGACATTCTTCAGTCTGAATGGCATCACTTTGTAGCAGAACGTACCCCACTGTGTGACAAAAGTAGTTTTTTCCATGTCCTCAGGTGCCATTTTGATCTGGTTATAGCCTGAGTATTCGTCCATGAAAGAAAATACTTTGTGCTGAGCTGTGTTGTCAACCAAGATGTCGATGTGTGGAAGTGTAAAATCATCTTTAGAGCTGGACCTGTTTAAATCTCTATAATCCATGCACATTCTCACTTTTCCGTCCTTTTTAGGTTCGGGCAGAATGTTAGCAACCCATTGAGGATAAGAAGTAACGACTAGAAATCCAGCATTGAATTGTTTCATAACTTCTGCTTTGATCTTCTCTAACATGTCAGGTCTCATGCGGCGGACCTTTTGTTTCACTGGTGGACAATCTTCTCTTGTGGGTAGACGGTGTACCACAATGTCTGTATCAAGTTCCAACATGTCTTTGTATGACCATGCGAATATTTCAACATAATCATGCAATAGCTGAATTAGGCGCTCCTTGAAATTCGGCTCTAGATTGGCACCTATTCTGATTTCTTTTTTATCTTCCTCAGTACCCAAGTTGATTGTATCTAACAACTCCTCATGAGGCTGAATTTCTCTTTCCTCTTGCTGTAATAATCTGGCCAATTCTCCTGGCACCTCACAATCTTCCTCACCTTCGTATTTGGCTTGGTAGACCAGATCTTCAGAGTCACTGAAGGCTATAGCAGTATCGTTACCCATGGGTTCTGGAACGGAAGGGTACCTGCATTTGTGAGTGTGGGTGTGTGTAAGAGATAGCCATCTTAAAACAATAAAATGTAAAAGAAAGACAATGAGCATAAAAAGTTTGTATATGAAAATGCGTCCATGATTCATTGAAATGACATATGAAAATGAAATAAGAACCCTTACAAATGGACCGTTATGCCTCGGGTAAGACACAAGGTTGAAAAAGTACGAATTGTTTGTGAATTATTACAGATCCAACAGAAATGGAAAAGATAAATTATTGCGGTATGAAAGTAATTGGAACAAAGTATTTTGCTTCCCAGTTACACAGTCCTCCGCTGACAGTAGGAAATATCCAATCTTCCAGGCTGCCCTCTTCTTCACTGTCCTTTAGTGCATTAACCCCTTAATGGTTGTTCTTCATAGGTGGCCCTCCGGTACGGGAGCGGCGCACAGCCTTCTGACCAATCAAAGTAAATCCCAAGCCAAATTTGTCTGATTTGAAAGGAAAGTCTGGAAGCTGCCCCCAGATGGTGGATCCGCCTTCTTCCACTACTGCCCTGGCATCCTTGAGAGATGACATTCGAGGTGGTGGTCTTGTGATCACAAGATTTGAGGATACCGCATTGGTCGCCGCTATTTCTTCAGAGACTTCTTCAAAATGTTGGAAAGGGGTCTCTATGAATTTGCCATCTAACTCCACATAACAGAAGGAATTCAGATGACTAATCATATATTCCTTTTCCCCATGGACAATTATATTTTTCCCTTGGACAGCGTACTTGAGCATTTGATGCAAGGTGGAGGTGACCGCTCCAGCATTGTGAATCCAGGGGCACCCCAACAGACAAGAGTAGGAAGGGCGGATGTCTATCACATAGAATATTGAATTGAACGTCGGAGTTCCCACTTTGATCGGGATGTCCACCTCCCATGGACCATCCTTTTAGATCCGTCAAATGCTCTCACAATTATATTGATGGGTTTCAGGGTTAGGCCTTCACAATCCAACCTATCCAGGGCTTTCTTCGGCAAGACGTTTAATGATGATCCAGTATCAACAAGAACATGAGCTAGGGTTGTTCCTTTGCACTCCACTGAGACATGTAGTGCATCATTGTGTTTTCTCCCTTTGGATGTCAAGTCAGCATCGGAGAAACCCAGGACATTGTCAGCCGTTAAACTGGCCACACACTCTTGGAATTGATCAGCCGAAGTCTCTTGCGGCACGTGCGTCGTCTTGAAAAACTTGACCAAAGCTTTAGCATGTTCCTCAGAGCACATCAACAATGCTAACATAGATATTTTGGAGGGGGTATGCCCCAGTTGTTCTACCACATCATAATCACTTTTCTTAATGATCCTCAGGATTTCTTCCATCTCCTTCTTGGATGTATCAGGAATAACTAGTGACTGAGCCTTCGTCAGGACAGGCTCCTCTTGAACATTCTTTCCTTTATTCTCAGCAATGGAAACAGGGACAGGAATTGTATTGTTTTTGTTGGTAGGTACACTTGCAGGTATAGTTGCTGGTGTAGAGGAAATCTTCGAAATGGCCACGGGTCCAAAGACGGCTGTTGGAGGAGAAATCTCTGGAGAAAAGATCCTTCCACTACGGGTAACCTTACTTGCTCCGGAAATGTTACCGATGTTGGGATTATCCTCTTTGGAGCTTTCTTCTTCAGCAGTCTGTTCAATCTGTTTGACACCATGGTAGTAGATTTCTCCAACATAGTTCCATGGTACCATTTTGTCGGATTTGTATGGGGCTGGCTCGGGCATTGTTATCTTCAACGGAGTAGTCACTGGAGCAGATGTAATCCTAACGGGTTTTTTAGGAACCCTGGAAGGATTGGCGTATATGGTTATTATTGAAACTTCTAGAACTGGAATGGGTGAAATGGGAGCTTTCTCAAACAAAATTTCCTGATTATCAATCAATTATTGGATTTATTTCTTCAACAGAGGACATTCAAATGGGGAGGATAGGCAAGCATGGAAATCTTGGTCACAACCTGGGAACACCCCAGCTTTAAACAAATTTAACTTGATGGTTAGGAGAGGAGTTAACAGTTCATCCACCATAGAAACAAACAGATCTTCTTCCACAGCATTGGCATTGTGTCCATGCCTAGGCATCGGAGCGGAGATAACATTCGGTTTCTCAGGAGCTTCAAATTCAACTTCCTTTGCGTCAATCAGATCTTGAATCTTGTTCTTCAGATCCCAACAGTTGTTGGTGTCGTGCCCTGGATTTTCTGAATGGTAAGCGCACCTGGCATTCAGATGGTAATATGGAGATGCAGTATTAGGATTTTTAGGGGCCTCTTTTATCATGGCCAGATTCAACTTTAAGAGATATGGTAGGACTTGAGCAGGAGTCATGTTTGTCTTTGTGAATTGCCTTACAGGCCTTTCCACCCTTTGCTGGTTATTTCTCGGCTGATCATTTCTCGGCTGGTTGTTTCTTGGTTGGTCTGATGCAGACTTTTAAATCATAATAGCCCCCACTATTGTTCGTCGTTCGGTTCTTCCCTGATTCCTCTGTGCATAGACAGCAGACACTTCCTTCTTTCCAGTGAAGGGCTTTTTTTCAACTGCAGAGGTAGACGCGTCTTTCTAAATTTTCCCGCTTCTAATATCAGCTTCCACTCTTTCGCCAGTTAAAATTAATTCAGTGAAACCTGCAGAGGAGGTTCCAATCAGGTGATTAAAGAAAGGACCTGACAGAGTTCCCAAGAACATGTCCACTAGCTCTCTTTTAGATAAAGGTGGTTGCACCCTTCCGGCTAAATCTCTCCACTTTTGGGCGTAGTCTTTGAAGCCTTCATTGGATACCATCGCCATACTCTGGAGTTGAGTACGGGTTGGCGCCAAGTCAGCATTGTATTGATACTGTTTATAGAAGGCAGCTGCCAAGTCTTCCCAATTCTGGACATCTTCCCTCTCCAACTGGTAGAACCAATCAAGCTGCGTTCCTGATAAATTGTCCTGGAAAAAGTGGACCCACAAATCTTTGTCAGAAGAATGTGGTTGAATCTTCCTGACATAGGATATGAGGTGCATTTTGGGACAAGACACCCTATCATACTTACAAACAGTGGCACTTTAAACTTAGGAGGGATTACAATTCCAGAGACCAACCTTAACTCCTCAAAATCTAGCCCCGGTACTCTTTGTATCTCCATAGCAGCTAGACGTTCTTCCAAGTTTTTATATTTGTTATCGACCGGAGGGTATTGCTGTTCGGAGTAATCCTCTTCCTCTTCTTCTTCTGCTTCAGAATCAGATGGTACTACCGTCTCTTTACCTTTTCTTTCCCCTTCCTCATATGTTGATGGAAATTCCAAGGTCCTCCTGGCTTGTCCTTCAAACCTTCTACCCATGATAACCACACCGGCTCGCTTCTTCTTCTTTTTCTCTTTCTCTTTCTCTAGCAGAGTCTTTAGTTCCTCCTGCCCCTTGGCTAGGGTCATGAGCAACTGTTGGAATTTTGAATTCTGAGCTTGCAAATCTTTGATCGTTTGTTCAATATCCATCTTGCTGAAATAAACAACAGAGAGATGAGGAAACTTGGTGTGAAGACCTGTTTATGCATATGATGAATGATATGTATTCATGTAATGCTTTCAAGGATTCAGAAATTCAAATTTGTTTTAAACAAAAAGAAACACACGTCATATTAATAAGATAGAATTTGTTAGTACATCAATGCCCCTTGGGCAAAATAAAACAAAAATTCTAAGGTAAAAAGACGTTGCGCATCCTCTTTGGTGTAATGTAGGTGTTGAGAGTCTGCTCTTCGTTAAGTAGCTGAGTGAGTTCTAAAACCTTCTTCTCGCTTGTGTAGAATTGGGCTTCGAAAGTATCACGCTCTCCCTTGAGATGTATCCAACTCCTTTGTAAGTCTTCGAGTGATGTTGGCATGTCAGGATGTAGGAGGGTGTATGGAACCTCTCCTTCCTTAACAGGCTCTATAATCACTGGGAGAATGGAGGGATAAGGCATCATAAGACTTTGGGCACGAGTTTGTACCCGCTTGAGGTAAGGCTTAAGAGGGATGGAATTCTTATGTCCCAGAGTCTTACTTTCTACCTTGTTTGGCATTCTCCAAGCTCGGATGAATCTCTGACGGAGTCCTTGGTCGTCGTTGTCGAAGTCGAAAACCAAGCCTTGAATCAACATATCATGTGGGCCATCCCTTCGGGCGTAACCAAACTGTCTCAGAGCCAAGCAGGGGTTGTAGGTGATGCCTCCCTTAATTCCAAGTAGAGGGACATTAGGGAATTCCCCACAATGGTCAATGATGATAACATTCTCTTTGGATCGAGAACACCAATGAATATCTGAATGGGTAAGTGTCATCAACCTTTGTGACCACCTCAAACCTTGCTCATTCTTTAAGACTGATTGGGGAAGATGAGAAGTAAACCATCTTTCCAGGAGAGGAGTGCAACACGCGAGAACACCTCTTTTCCTTATTGTACGAGTGTGAAAAGAGTGGAGGATATCCCCAAGCAATGTAGGCACCGGGTTGCGAGTCATGAAGATTTTGACAATGCTCACATCTATAAGTTGGTCAGGATTAGGGAACAAGACCATCCCATATATGAGAAGAGCTACAATCTCCTCAAAAGCTTGCAAGTCTAGAGAATTCCAACAACTTTGGGCCTTCTCAAACAAAAACTTTGACAAGAAGCCTTTGACACCACTTCTAGTTTCCCAATGTGTTGTGACATCAGAGGAGTGCAAGTGTAAGGCTTGAGCAATATCTTCTAGCTTTGGATCTCTTTTCGTACCATTGAAGGGTAGTTGATTGAGAATAGGAATCCTCAAGAGTTGAGAAAATTCCTCCAAAGTGGGCACAAGTTGGTAGTCAGGAAATGTGAAGCAATGATGCAAAGGGTCAAAGAACTGGAAGAGAACTTTCAGCATATCCTCCTCTGTGTTGGAAGTGACTAGGTTGAGTAGACGACCATGTCTCTCGGTGAATGGAGAATTATCAAGAATCCTTGAAGCTATCTCCTTGAGTTGTGGAGGTATTCTTACAAGGTTGATCTGGATAGTTTTCATGCGAAGTGAATCCATAACCTACAAAACAAGAACAAAGATGAATCTCCAAAATCCTTGAAATGGTTAGTGGATGCATATGATGTTCAAACAAATCACACAAGTTCCTAGTTTAGGCTTGCATGGGGTTTCATAGGTAAGTACCCTCTTGAAGTTTAGTTGGCTCAAGCTGTCCTAAAAATAGTAACCGGGTTCTAAGGAGCTCAATATCACTGGATTGTTTCCTTGTTCATTGTTTCAATTCAGACTCTTTACTGGAGACCGAAATATTCCAAGGAACCAACCCTCAATGAGTGTAGTATCGAGTATCTACCAACTTCGGACTGCACCAAAGCCGGTCATCTCACTACATCCTAAAAGGCCAAGTTGGTCAAGTAAAGGTTATAAAAGTCCATTAGTGCTTCGTGACATCACTCAGCGGCCCCGTATTCTCTTTGATTGACTCAAAGGCTACTGGTACCCACAAATATGTCACACTAACATAGCTATTGCTTAGACCGTGTCGGTATACCCCGCACAGTTTCCACAATGTATTGCTATTTACCTATAAATGTTTCCCAAATCCGGGTATAGGATTCAAACCCAAACAATAGAACCAAAGTGTAAAGCAAACAAATCAAGCAATTGTAAGTAAATAAAGGTGATCTAAACCCTAAGGTAACCCCACTTTTAGAAATATCCCCAGCAGAGTCGCCACTTCTGTGATGCGGTGGGAGAACTGACTTGAGGTTTTGTGTTTGTGTTTGCAAATGTTGCGATTAGCAAGAGTCGCCACCGACTTTTCTTTTATCTAATAAGGAAAGGTAAAAAAGCACAGGAAAGACCTTTGAGATTGTTTTTGGGTTCGGGGGGTAGATTATGAAAAGGGAAGGTGCTAGCACCCTTTTCATCCATGGTTTTCCATGGACTCTTAGTTACTTGTTTAGATCACTTGCTTTGCTTTTGAAATTATTTGAAATGGTGCTTTGTGTGGTTTTGAAAGTATTTTGAAAAGAGGCCATTCGTTTAGGAAATCTTTGTAATGATTCTCGTTCGTAAGAATGTATACAAAGATGTTTGTCTTTTGAAAAATGTTTCAAGGTTTTGAAAGTTGTTTGGAAATGTTTTGAAATGTGTGTGTTTGTTTTTGAAAATAGCAAGGATTGTTTTGAAATGATCAAGTAACTAGAAGCTATCTACCTACTCAAAAGTATTTCCTATACATTTTTATTCCTTTGACATTGTTGATTTACCATTTATTTGGTAAACAACCCTATCTTTGGATGTTAAACGGGACGAACGTGGGTCATCGTATGACCATGATAGTAATGTTGCCAAGTATCTTTAGCATTTTGAGGGGCCGAGATAATTTTGTTTAGGCAACCTTTGTATAGCGTCATCGAGGGGCTATGATCTTTTGTTTTGTTTTGTTTTGCCAAGATACTTTGCATGCATACCATGGCCATGTTTTTTAGGCAACCAAGTGGGTGAAACCCTAGGGGTGCTTGTGTGCAATGTGTTGTCATTTTACATGCTTTTGTTTGTCTTGTATTAGGTCATTCTATTTGTTTGATTTTTGTCTTATCATGCAAAACCCTAGTTTTACTAAACATGGTATAATGCGATAAATTGCGTAAAATAAAACTAAACTATTATAACAATTATTATGGGAGGGGGGATACAAGTTTTTGAATGGGGGATATTTGCACAAAATAAAACCCTAAAATACTATTACAACCCAATTGAATTATTGTACAAGATAAATAAATATACAAATATTTAAATATGCAAATAAAATGTATTTATGCAAAAATGTCTTGTATTAATTTTATGTATGAAAAAATAAAATTATTTAAGTCCTAAAAATAAGAAAAATAATATTGTTATTTTTGAAAGGGTGAAACCCTAGTTTTTTTGATTAAAAGAAAAATATGTTCTATATTATTTATTTTATCCATTTATGTACAAGAAATAATAAATAATATTATTAACAAATATTAAAAATTAAAATATGTATGAAAATAATTATTTTATGTGTGAAATAATAAAATAAAAATATATAGTATTTTAAAATTGTATTAACTAATTTATTTAAGAAAATAAATTCTATAAACCTAATAAACTATTTTTTATGCCAAAAATAATAAAATAATAAAATAAAATGCAAAAAATAAAAAAATATTTTTCATGATTTTTTTGGTTCAGAAAAAAAAAATTAAAGTCAATAAACATAAAAAATATGAGAAAATATGCAAAGTATAAAAAATATGCAAAGGGGGTGCAAATAGTAGTCAGAGGGGGTGTGGAAAACAAAACAGAAGGCCCAAGCGCGCCCAAGCCCAGGCTAGGTCGTCCCTGTCCTCCAGCCAAACATCCTGCGCGCGCGTTTTGCCTTAAACCTGTAACTTGTTGTAGCTTGCATAAAAATGAAAACCCATAACATAAAAAATGTAGCTTGTAATCTCACGATTCCAATGATATAAAATTCATGACCTAACTCTCAAAGATCAGGGAGAATTTTAATGGCCCTAAATCGTGACCTAATTTTTCAGCATGTTCAACATTCAAATTCTCTTAGCTCAGTTAATAAAAATGACAACTATGCATATGTACAGCTTCACCATGCTAGAGACTACATTTTTGCTTCACAAATCGTGACTTGAGGATGCTTAAATAGAGAGATGGAGTTTTGAAAAATACATCCTTCAACTGGATTTGGATATGGCAATGTGGGGACTTTGAGTGAGGCCTGAGGATCGTTTGAGCTTCCTTGAAGTTTCCTCAAGCTTTTCCAATGCTTAGCTGGCCTTGTGGATGGCTGAAACTCCCTATAGAAGTCAAGCTGCAACCTTCCAAAGTTAAAATGGCAATGGCTGAAACAGGGCACACAGTTGCAGTGCAAAGGCTTGGATGGTTTGGGTGTGATGTATGGAAGGTGTCTGAAGTGTTACAAGGCAAAACGCACGAGCAAATATTGAGTTGGCAAGAGTTTTGCAGAAGCTGGAAGTTTTGGGCAGAACAATGAGGTTTTTGTATTTGGGAGAGTTTCATATATTTTGCATTCGTGTTCTAGCTTGAGATAAGTTTGTGAAGTTGTTTTTAATGAGGCCAAGTTCACTCTTTAACAGATGTGCCAGTTCTTTGGACTTTTGCAACTTTTCTTGCTTTTGAAGAAAAGTGAAGTGACTTGAGCCAACATGCTTGTACTGGCTAGTTCTAGGGATGATGAGATTTGGTAAACCATGCTTGATATCTGTGGACATTACTTGTAACAAAAGAACAGGTCCATGGCTCAAGAATTGTAAAGTTGCAAAAAGCTTGCTTTATGAAAATGGCAATGTGTCCTTTATGCCATTTATGGATTTATTCTTTGTACAATGCTCCAACAGCCAAAATAAAGCCATTATCCCATGAGTTTGCATTTAATTATGGAGTGTATAAGGGATTTAGGACCTGTAATGCAAGGTACAAGCATGCTTGCTCATATTTGCAACTTGATGCATTGTGAAAATGGCTTGAACAAAAGTGACAAAAAGCCATTTTCTCTTCTTCGATTCTCCCTAACCACAAGTGATCTTGGAGAGTTCTTAGACATTTTGGAAATTTTGCAACATTCTCTATAATCCATCTTTGAAATGAATTTTGAGATACCTCTTGGAACTAGGTGAAAAATGTCCATGAAGTTGGGTCAAAAACCTGCCTAAATTAGGGCAAATTTTCACTAAGTCTTTTAGTTCATGGACCCCTATTCACAAATTCATAACTTGAGATCCAAGCATCTTTTGGGAAAACTTTGTGAATAAATGTTGTAGATTTCATGTAGGACTACAACTTTCATGTTGGAAGTTTTCTTTGAATCCAATTGCATCATGATGAAAAAGTGGTGAAAAGTTGGGGAAAAAATAAAAAAATTTCCATACTTAGAAAAATTCTAAGTTATGAAAATTTTCAAATTCAAAACCCTAATTTTCAAAATTGATTTTCTTGGTCAACAAGTTTCACATTTTTACATATCTTGATGAATTATAACCCTTTGCACTTGATTTTGACCAAAAAGTCAGAGTTTGACTTTTCAGTGTACAGTTGATTTTTGATCAGTTGACTGGAAAATTCATCTGTCAACCCTATGTACTTGAGATATTTTGAACTATGTGATTAGGTCAAGATGATGCTATTGAGTCCTTGAAATCATGTTTGAACCCAATTGGTCATTGGCTAGGTTAAAAATCAGAAATTTCCCTTTCTCAGTCAAAACCCTAATTTTGACCATTTTGCCCTTTTGATGATCTGATCAAATTTCTTGAGGAGTTGTGATCCAAATTTGATCAAATGGTACATATGAGCCTATAATGTTGTTGTGGATAAAAAATTATGGATTTTGACTGTAAATTGGCCATGGTTGACATTTTCCCCAATACAGTTGATTCTTAGGTCAACTGTACAATTGACTGGGCAAAAATGTGATTCAAGGCTTGAAACTTAACATGAGCAATACTAGGGGTCCAAGATGGTGTATGAAAGTCACATGAAGCATTGATGGTCCAAAAATCCTTGTGCAAACTCAAACCCTAATTTCAGGTCATCAGTGCAAGATGAGGTCTTGAGCTGAGCAAACCCTAATCTTGTCTTGAGTCCAAGAAGTTTTGTGAGAAAAATATTGATAAATGAGAGGGAAAATTTTGGGGTACAACAAATTGCAAGAAACAAGATAAGTGTTGTAACCTAAAATTTCCCCTCCCATCTTTGAGATAAATTGATTCAAGGAATCTCAAGTACTCAAGACTACTGAAGGAATTGATCACACAAATCCTCCTCCTAAGAGATTCTCCTACAACTAGGATTTTGTTTATCTCAAGGATAATTGAGCTTATAATGCCTCAAGTGTATTTCATGGTTCCTCATATGTCTCAAAATACCATTATGCAGAGTTTCAAGCCTTACATCACAAGTTTGCTCAGTCAATTAGTCAGATGATTGAAAATCAACTAAATTGGATAAAAAGTCAACTTTGACCAATTTATAGTCAAACTTCAAGATTTTTGGTCAACATCAATACTCTGAAGTCACATTCATCATTTTATCAAGGGTCGATCATGATTCATCAAGAAAACTCAAGATTCATCAAAAGTCAAGTTACTAAATTAGGGTTTTCTTAAGGAGAAGTCAACAGAACTTTGACGAAAAATAACTTTCACATACTTCATCAGAAATTCTTAAACCAAATCCTATATTGAAGGAAATTAAATTATCTACAACTTTGCCTCTCTAAGCTCAAGGCCAAAAAATGCTTCATTTGAGAGATATGGGCCAAAACATTATAGGTCATTTTAAAAGTCAACCAAAAGACATAAAGCAATTTACATCAAGATAAAGGCTTCAAATGAAAGAATGATCTAAATGAAAGTTGTAGGAGACATCTTGAGCTTTCCAAAAAATCATAAATCACCTTCATATGACAAATATTGAGCGAGAAATGATTTGTGCAAGTTGGATAATTTTGAGAAAATGCATGAAATCCAAATTGAGCAAATTTGAATTTTTGGACTAATTGACCTATCTTTTAAGGTCTAAACATGTTCATGACACCTTAGAGGACCTCTAAGTCCATTCATGCATCATTTTAATTTTTATTTCATTTATTTTGATTTTTATTCATTTAAATTCGAAATTAAATCAAATAAATATTAAATAAATGTATAAGGCATAAAAGGCTTGTGATTGAATCTTTTGGAGGCCCAAGGTCATGCTACAAACCGTGTAGACTTATTTGTGAATCAAATCTTCATTGGTTTTGGAATATCTCAACTTATTTTCAAACAAAATCAAAGATATGATTTCATGAGGTATCCAAGCCCACCATTTAATTTAATCTTCTCTTCTATATATACTCATTACATTTAGACCAAAAAAATAACGAATAGTAGCTTGTAGAGCCAACCCTAATTCTTCAAAATTGCAAAGAAATTAGGGCACGAGTAAACTCTTTCTCCAGTAAGTTTCAATAACTTTGAGCATTCCATCAGCTTCCTAAGACCTCCAGGAGTCGTTTCCAATCACTACTCAAGCCTACAATATCTTAGAACTCTCCAAGCAAACATCTTCGATTTGTTCATGTTTTGTGATTTCAAACTACTTATCCATGCAATATAAATGAATTATATGCATATATTTATGCTCATATTAATGATTGGAGTTATTTTTGAACCATTATTTATGAGTTTGAGTACGGGTATCATAATTCACCATTACTAGGGCTCGAAGCTCTCAAAGCTTCGAAACCCTAGCTACAAGCCTTCTCAGTAAAAAACTAACACCACCATTGAATTCGTGAGGTCTCAATTAGTGGATCTGGATGCTTTTATTTTTCATTTTGCTTCAATTTTGCATGATTAGCATTTGGTCTCACCAAGGAAGAAGGTGGCACCACTGTTGGTGGTGCTAACCTAGGTAAAGGGAATGTATGGCTCCCTTCCTCTCTTGATTGGTCCATTTAAAAACTTCCAACCCCACCACTAGCGTGCGTTTTCAATTCTTGATTTCTGATTTTTAGAGTTTAACTTTTTTTTATATATATTACGTGTTATTGAATTGATCCGAAACAACTATGGCCAGGTGGTAAGTGAGATGCTTGTTAAGCGAGAGGGCGTGGGTTCGATCCCCCATTTTTTCAAAATCTTTTCTTTATTTTCCAGGTTAACACAGGTTCAATATATGTTGATTGATACTCATTCTCAATCACAAACAAGCATATGGCCTGATGGACAAAGCTATCACCTTTGAGCCAAAGGGGGTGGGTTCGATCCCCACCCCATGCATCTTATTTTCTCAATTTTTCTAACCCTTGTTTTCCATTCCATTTAATTATCTATTTTTCTAACTAACCAATTAACTAAAAATCACAAAATACCTTTTCAAAACATAATTAGTTTTGAGTTTATTTCTTAACCAATTAATTTTATTTAACTAATTAGACTTTAGGTTTTTATTAATTAAAATGAATTAGAAATTAGGTTTTTTTAATTACTTTTAACACTTAAATTATTTTCTATAAAAACACCAAAAATATATTTTCTAACACATAGAATCTTAAGGTTTTAAAAATATTTTTCTAACACTTTCATTCATCTTTTGCCAGTTATTTTCTTAGTCAAGTGTATAGAACGTACTCTCTAATGTAATAGCATAGATTTATTTTCCGCATCTTTTTCTTATTATGTATCTGCTCCGATGATGTAATAGCGTAGGAAATTTATATTCTCGCACTTATATTTTTATGCTATGATTAGTAATTAGGATTGTATGGAAAGACTAGAAATTGATATAGATAACCCTAATCTCAAGATAAAATAAACTGAAAACAAAACACTCTTTACACTTACACCTTTAGGGTAACCTCTCTTGTTGCCTTACAAATATTGGCCATGTCCCTCGAAAGTGGAGATACTTTAGCATAAGACCCTCAATCAAATCATCATTGTCCTTTTCGAATAAAGATCTTAATCCCACGATGACCCTTCGATCCTCCTACAAAATGATCTAGTCCCTTGGAGTTGCCTACAAAATGATGATAGTCCCTTTGATACAATTGTTAAAGTATCCTTACATGTTGTCTTTGATGACCATACGAAGAACCTACGCATGTCCCTTCACATCCAATAGATGGGATTACCTACTAATTAATGGTATGGATAATACTATCTCTAAAGGAGAAGGAAAATAATAAGAAAGACCTTTAGTGGGTAAGAACTCCTAATTGCTTGCTCACAAACTTTTCTCACGAACAAATACATTTTCCACACTATATTTTCAAACAAATATTTTCAAAATACACTTTGTCTACATTCTTAAGGACTGATACAAGAATCATTACAAAATTAGCCTTACATTGGCATTTCAAAATATTTTCAAATCACACACACAAAGAAATTTTCAAAAGTGAGCTAAGAAAGTATGAGCCCATAGATAAATACTAATGAAAAGGGTGCTAACACCTTCCCTTTTCATAACTTACCCCCTTAACTCAAAATCTATCAAAGGTCTTTCATGTTCTTTTCACCTTTTCTAAATATTGGATAAAAGAAAATTCGGTGAAAACTCTTGTTATCCGCATATTTAGATAAAACCAAAAAAGTTAGTTCTCCTACCGTATTACAGAACTGGCGACTCTGTTGGGGATTTACTTAAAAAAGGAGGGGTTACCTTATATTTTATATCAATTTTACTTGCTTTAATTGTATGTTTTGTCTGCTTTTACTTTTTAAGGGCTTGTTTGGGTATGATTGCTTGTAAGATCCTACACCTGGATCTAGGAATTCCTTAGGTAAGTAGCAATAGATCATCAAGACTGTACGGCTTAGACCAATATGGTTATCATAATGACTATAGTTAGTGTGCCACTTTGGTTTGTACTGATGTTACTTGATCCAGTCGAGGATAACATTAGGCTTCTGCGTGGTGTCATTAACACTAACTTACTTTTAGAACCTTAATTAACCCATCTTGTCCATTAGAAAGTAGTGAGATAGCCGACTTTGGTGCAATCTAAAGTTGGTTGATACTCGAGGCTACGCTCATTGAGATTCGACTTTCGGGATGTTTTGGTGGCAAGCCAGTTGTCGTGCTAAGATAAAGCCTGCGAGAAAGATCCATGATATGATATTCTTAGAACCTGGTTACTATTTTAGGACAGGTTGAGCTAACTTAACTTCAATGAGGAAGGGTATTCACCTATGGAATCCATAAAATACTTTAAACCTAAGACTCTTGTTATATTTTTTTGTTTTTTCTACTTATTTAACATGAACATAACATCATATCATCATAACATAACATTTTCACTAACCATTTCAAGGACCTAGGGATTTATCTTTGTTCCCTGTTGCAGCTTATGGCCTCCGCTCGCATAAATACTATCTGAATCAACTTTGTGAGCATACCTTCCAAACTTAAGGAGTTAGTCTCAAAGTTTCTCAAAAACTCTCAATTTGCCAAAAGGCATGGTTATCTACTCAGTTTGGTCACCTCAGGTTTTGAAGAAGACATGATGAGTGTTCTGTTCCAGTTCTTTGATCCTAAGCATCACTTTTTTACTTTCCAAGATTATCAGTTGGTACCCACAATGGAAGAGTTTTTTAAGCTACTTGGAGTATGTATTCTTGATCATACACCCTTCACCAGTTTAGAGAAAGTTCCAACACCTGAAGTCATGGCATCAACTTTACATCTGAAGCAGTCATACATTGTGTCTAATTGGGAAACAAGAAGTGGAATTAAAGGTCTTCTCGCTAAATTTATGATAGAGAAGGCTCAGTTGTTTCTAGATTCTATGAGTGTTCATGCTTTTAAGGAGATCTTGGCTCTTATGATCTATGGTTTATTCCCTAATGCAAACCAACTCATAGATGTGAATGCCATCAAAATATTTCTTTCTCATAACCCTGTGCCTACTTTGCTTGGAGATATTTTGCACTCTCTTCACATTCGTACTACAAGGAAGCGAGGAATTCTCATATGTTTCATACCTTTACTATCTAGGTAGTTTATTTCGCACCTTCCCTAATCAGTGTTCAAGAATGAACAAGGTTTGAGATGGTCTTAAAGGAGGATGTCACTCTCTCATTCAGATATCTATTGGTGTTTTCGATCTCAGGAAGACATCACCATTATTAACCGCTGTGGGGAATTATATAATGTGTCATTCCTTGGCATAAGGGGAGGTATTACTTACAACCATTCTCTAGCTCTACGTCAATTTGGTTATGCTCGAAGGGACGGTCCTCATGATTTTCATATCCAGGGTATTCTATTCGATTACAAGAACGAACCTCAAGGGTAACGTCAAAAATTTATACGTGCTTGGGGCTTGGTGAATAAGATTGATAGAAAGACTTTGGGACAAAAAAACTCCATCCCCTGAGAGCCCTACCTAAGATGGGTACGATCTCATGCTCAAAATCTTATAATGCCATATCTTGCTATTCTACCAGTAATTGTTAAGCCTGTTGCTGAAGGAGATGTTCCTCATACCATTCTTCATCCAGATATGCCTACTGACCTTGAATAGCTACAAAAGTCTTAGATTCAGTTGAAAGAAGAAAGGGATACCTTTGAGACTCAGTTTTATGCTAGTGAGAAGAAAGTATTAGAGATGACAAAATAACTTCACGAAGAGTAGAGCCTTAATGCATATGTCAACACAAAGAGGAAGCATCCATGGGAGACTTAAGTCATAATTTATTCCTTTGTAACCCTTCTTTTTGTTTTCATTGTAAGCCTAAGAGGCAGTTATAATAAAAACTTACTAACAAGAGTCTTTATTTCTGTTTCCTTTTGAATAACAAGTTTAAATTCCACGAGGTCCTTGAAAACATTGTATATGCATCCACATGTCATACATATCATTGCATAACAGGCTCCCAAGACAGGTTTCTCATCTTCCTGCTATTTATCTCCGTAGAAATGGCTCTCGAACATATAAGCAAAGAACTTCAGGCTCAGAATGCTCCGTTCCAAGAGATGTTCCTAAACTTAGCCAAGGAAAAAGAATAACTGAAGGCGCTCGTTATCAACGGGAAGAAGAAGAAGAAGACAAAGAAACCAATTGGCATCCTTAACATGGGGAGAAAGTTCAGAGTTCCAGTCAAGCAAGCTCAAGATCTTGATATCCCATCGGACAAAGATGACAAATAGGATGAAGAAGGTAAGATTGTTAAAACTAAAATAAGCGACCTTGGTTCTAACAAGTTTCCTTACAAAGAGGAAGAGGATTACTTGGATGAACAATATCCCCTGCTAACGAGAAGTATAAGCTGCTGGAAGAGTGTCTGGGAGCAATAGAGATCCAGAAGGTGCCTGGCTTGAACTTGGAAGAATTAGGTTTAGTCTGAGGAGTTTAATTCCTCAAAAATTTAAAACTACTACCTTTTCTTAGTATGATGGTGTTTCTTGCTCGAAGCTGCACTTGAGATCATATGTTCGAAAAATTCAACTGCACGCTGCTGACAAGAAATTATGGTTGCATTTCTTTCAAGAGAGTCTGTCTGGAACACAATAGGAGTGGAATTATCAACTCGAAGGTACCAATATCTATATTTGGGAATATTTGGCTGCATCTTTCTATAAACAGTATCAGTATAATTCTGATTTTGCACCGACCCGCATGCAACTACATAGTATGTCCATGGGTTCCGATGAAGGCTTTAAAGAGTACACACCGAAATGGAGAGATCTTGCAGGAAGAGTTCAACCTCTTTTGGATGATAGGGAATTGGTTGATATGTTCATGATTATGCTAATAAGTTCTTTCTATAATCATCTACTTGGAAGTTCTTCATCCAGTTTCACTGAACTTACATTGACAGGGGAACATGTTGAGAATGGAATTAGAAATTGTAAAATTCAGGTGGCTACATCTTTGAATACCGCGAAGAAGTCATACAATGGTAAGAAAAAATCCAATTCTGAGTACTGCCAGAAGGGTCGTAATAAGAGTTATCGCAACCAATCTGCGGGGGCAGTTTTGATCTCTAATCATGCACAAGTACAACAACAACAACAAAACAATCAGCATAGACAAGATGCTCCTAAGACACAGTTCATAAGAATAAACATGCCATTATCTCAAGAATTATAAAACATGTTGAAGGCACAACTAATTACATTGAAGGATACTCCTTAGAATCCAAATACATCCTCTCCCTGTTACAATCCCAATGCAAGGTGTGGATATCACTCCAATAGTCCTAGGCATGACACTAACAACTGTTGGGCTCTGAAAAATAAGATTCAAGACATGATTGACTCTAAGGAGATTGAATTTGACCCTCTTGAGACTCCTAATGTGATCATTGCACCTATTCCTAATCATGATAAGGGTGTTAGTTCTATTGATGATGTTTCTTATGTTACACATGTGAATGAATTGACTACTCCTCTGATGATTGTTAAGAAGAAGCTGCTGCAAGCCGGTTTATTTCTGGGTTGCATTGAAAAATGCCACTACTGTGCGTCTTAATCCAATGGTTGTTCCCTACTGAAAGAAGGTATTAAGCGTTTGATGGATGACTGCACAATTCTATTTGATAAGACTCATTATGTGGAGAGTATATCCCAAGATGTATCTGTGACTACAATTTCTGGTACTCCTGTAAGGATCACTTCTAAAGGTTCTGTGAGGATTACTTCCGAACCAAGGGTTGCTCCTCTGATCATTACTGCACCTAGGCCAATTCCATATTCCTCTAACAAGGCTATCCCTTGGAATTATGGATCTGATGTCTACTACTATGGTGTCAAGCAAGAACCATTAGTTATTGAAGATAAGAATACTAAAATTACTGATCCCAAAGTTGGCAATATTGCTGGGACTAGTAAGGTTAGCAATAGAGGAAGAGTTCTATCTCCAAAGGCTATTACTACACCAGTTCCTGTCACTACTACTGAATCAATTATTGAGACTCGAGGAAAAGAACAGATGATTGAGCCTGCCCAGACTGAGGCACCGAAAGAGGTTACTCATGAAGATACCTCCAAGCAAGAGATGGAGGAGGTGCTAAAAATTATTTGAAAGAGTAATTATAAGATTGTTGAACACTTGGGGAAGACCCCCTCTAAAATATATATGCTATCTCTCTTGTTTGCTCTGAAGCCCATGCCCGGGATTTGGTGAAATGTCTGAAATGTGCTCATGTACCATAGGAAATCTCAGTTGATCAGTTTGAAAATTGTGTTGCTAGTCTGGAAACCGATAATGAGCTAGGATTTTCTGACGCTTATTTAACCCCCGCAGGAAGAAACCAAAAACTGAAGTATCCCATGAAAGGAAAGATCATTACAGTTTGTGGCAAAGAAGAATACATGGTGAGCCATTTGAACTCCTTCAAGTATGTTGAGATGGATGAGGAATTCTTCGACACTCCTTGCCAAACCTTTGGAGTTATTCCTCAGACAACCCTTATTGCTAAAGCTGCTCATATTATTCCTAAGGATACCAGGATTCCACCAAAGTTGTCTTCTTTGAAAGACGCTAAGGCTGTGGTCGAAGAAGGTGGTGGCACTATTTGGAATCAACTTCCTGACATTCCTTACAATTCCGACAAATTTGGTTTGGGTTTCATCTCAGAGGCTCAGAGGGTTTTCCTTCATGCTCGTGTTAATTCTGGGAGACCGCCATTCTGCATCAGCAATAACAGAGTTCACAAAAATCAAGTCAATGTTGTGGAAGATGTTGATAACAACTATGACATATACAATTGGATTTTCCCTACTACCGGTAGTGGACTCAATAATTAGTAGGATGAAGACTTTATACCAATCTCCTTTAGTCAGGAGTAAATGCTATTTTCTATTTTCTTGTTTTCAAGTTTTTGTTTATGTAATTTGAACAATAACTTTAAGCCTTGTGCCTTACCCGGGGCACATCGGTTCATTTGTTAGGGTTATCATGTTTCATTCGCATATTTTCATTTAATAAATCATTGGACGTTTGCATTCAAATTTTGTGCTCTTTGTCTTTATTTTACTTTATCGCTTTCAAAATAGCTATATGTTCTTACACACACCTACATAACCAATTGCAGATCCAAATCCATCCTGGGTGCCATTGATAACAATTCTGCTATTGCCAATTATGACTTAGAAAATTCGATCTACCAAGCCGAGGATGAAGGTGAGAAATATTATGAAGTACCTAGAGAGCTTGCTTGACTGTTAGAGTAGGAAGAAAGAGCCATACAACCGCATGAAGAGCCATTTGAGGTTATGAACTTGGGTACCGAAGAGGACAGAAAAGAAATTAAGATAGGTGAAAACCTAGAAGACAATGTTAAAGAGAGGTTAATTTAGATGTTGTGTGACTATGTTAAGATCTTTTCTTGGTCGTACAAAACATTCCAGGGCTTAATAATGACATTGTGGTTCACCGTCTACCAATGAAGTAAGGTTGTCCTCCTATAAAGCAGAAGGTTAGTTGCATGCGTCTCGAGATGTCTGAAAAGATCAAAGTTGAGGTTATGAAGCAGTTCAATGCAGATTTCTTAGTTGTTACATCCTATCCACGATGGGTTGAAAATGTGGTGCCGGTACCTAAGAAGGACAATAAGGTGTGCATGTGTATAGACTACATGGATTTGAATAGGGAAAGCTCTAAAGATGACTTTCCACTTCCACTTATTGATGTTCTGGTTGACAACACTGTGCAACACAAAGTATTTTCCTTCGTGGATGGCTTCTCTGGTTATAATCAAATCAAGATGGCACCTGAAGATATGGAGAAGACTACTTTTGTCACATAGTGGGACACTGTATGTTACAAAGTTATGCCTTTTGGTTTGAATAACGTAGGTGCAACATATCAGTGTGCTATGGTAGCTTTGCTCCATGATATGATCCATCATGAGATAGAGGTTTACGTTGATGACATGATAGCCATATCTCAGATTGAAGAAGAACATCTTGACCACCTGCATAAGCTGTTTGAGAGATTGAAGAAGTACAAGTTAAGGTTGAATCCAAACAAGTGCACCTTTGGGGTAAGATCTGGTAAGCTCCTAAGTTTCCTCATCAGCGGTAAAGGAATTGAAGTTGATCCTGCCAAGGTTAAAGCCATTTAAGAAATTCCAGCTCCCCATACTAAGAAGGAAGTCACAGGTTTCTTGGGACGATTGAACTACATTGCCAGATTTATTTCCAATTTGACAGTTACTTGTGAGCCAATCTTCAAGTTACCAAAGAAAGATCAAGTCATGAAGTGGAACAACTATTGTAAGATAGCCTTTGACAAAATCAAGGAGTACCTCCAGGAACCTCCAATTCTGATGCCACCGGTTGAAGGAAGACCTCTGATCATGTACTTAACAATATTAGAGAACTCAATAGGGTGTGTATTGGGGCAACATGACGATTCCGGTCAAAAAGAGCTTGCAATATACTACCTTAGAAAAAAGTTTACCTACTTTAAAACAAGATACAGGCTGCTCGAGAAAACTTACTGTGCTTTGGCATGGGTTACTCGCCGATTAAGACAATATATGTTGACTCATACTACTTTGTTGATATCTAAGATGGATCCAATAAAATACATATTCGAGAAACCCACTATCTCTGGAAGAATAGCAAGATGGAAAATGGTCTTGACAAAATACAATATTCAGTACACCACTAAAAAGGCAATCAAAGGAAGTGTACTAACAGATCATTTGGCTCATCAAGCTGTAGATGACTATCAGTCTATGAATTATGAGTTCCCAGATGAGAATATCATGCTAGTCACTGATTATGAAGAACCTGGACCATATGAAGGACCTGAACCGGGATCCCGATGGACTATATTTTTTTGATGGAGCTTTCAACGCGCTTGGTAACGGTATAGGTGTTGTGATTATCTCTCCTAAGGGTTTCCATACGCCCTTCACCGCCAAATTATGTTTTAACTGTACCAACAATATCGTTGAGTATGAAGCATGCATCATGGGTATCAGAACTGCCATAGATATAAGAATTAAGTACTTGAAAGTATATGGGGACTCAACCCTAGTGATCATCTAGATTAAGAAAGAATGGGACACGAAGCATCCAAATCTAAATCCTTACCGAGAGCATGTGTTGACATTAATTCCATACTTCGAAGAAATAATTTTTGAACATATTTCATGAGAAGAGAATCAATTGGCGGATCCACTAGCTACCATGTCATCTATGTTTAAGGTCAGATGGTACAATGAAGCTCCTCGAATTACTATTGAAAGACTAGACGAACCGACACATTGCTACAAAGTTGATTTTGATGGAGTAGAGGAAAAGCCTTGGTACCACGAAGTAAAAAGATATCTGGAAACTCAAGAATATCCTGAAGGAGAATCTATCAATGATAATAAATTTCTAAGGAGGTCCTCTTCAAGGTTCTTTCCGAGTAACAAAATCTTGTACAAATGCAACCATAATTCGACTTTGCTTAATTGTGTAGACAAGAAGGAAACTAAGAAAATTATGGAAGATATGAATGAAGGTGTCTTTGGTACTCACTCCAGTGGACATACAATGGCTAAGAAGATTCTGATAGCGGTTTATTAGTGGTCAACCATGGAAGTCGATTGCCATCATCATTCCAGAACTTGCCACAAATGCTAGATTTATACTAACAAAGTACATGTGCCTCCAGTTCCTTTGAATGTCTTGACTGCTCCTTGGCCGTTTGTAATGTGGGACATTGATATTATTTGAGAGATTAAGCCTACTTCTTCCAATGGGCATTGTTTCATTCTTGTCACTATTGATTACTTCACGAAGTGGATAGAAGAAGCCTCGTTTGCTTCCGTTACAAAGAATGTTGTGGCTTGGTTCATTAAGTATAACCTTATCTGTCATTATGGCATCCTTGAAAGGATCATCACAGACAATGGTACCAATCTTAACAATACTATGATCACGAAACTCTGCATGCAGTTCAAGATTAAGTACCACAATTCTTCTCCATACCGACCAAAGATGAATGGCACAGTGGAAGCCGCCAACAAGAACATCAAGAAACTCTTGCAGAAGATGATGGTGACATACAACTATTGGCATGAGATGCTACCATTTTCTCTTCATGGTTATCTCACTTCAGTATGTACATCAACTAGGGGAACTCCGTTCTCTCTAGTCTACGGTATGGAGGTTGTCTTACCTATCGAAGTCCGTATTCCTTCCCTAAGGATTATGAAATACGCAAGTTTAGATGAAGACGAATGGATTCAGACTCGACTTGACCAGATAAATATGATCGATGAAAAAAGGCTTGCGGCTGTTTGTCATGATCAGATATATCAGAAATGCATGATCAAGGCCTTTAACAAGAAAGTTAAACATCAGGTGTACCATGCTGGTGATTTGGTAATAAAGCGCATCATCCTACCACAAGGTGATCCTAAGGGAAAATGGACTCCCACATACGAAGGGCCATTTATGATCAAAAGGATATTTTCTAGTGGTGCTATGATACTTACCACCATAGACGGTGAATATTTTCTACACCCTGAGAATGCAGACATAGTTAAAAAAATACTACGCAATAAAAGAGACCCGCTAGGTTGACAGGCCTAGGCAAAAATAAGGGCATCCCAACGAACCAAAAGGGTTCGAGAAAAAATTATGGATATATATATAAAAATTGTACATACAGCAAGTTGAAAACCTGAAAAGGCGGATTAGGCAAAAAAGGATATTCCGGTGGACTGAAAACCCGAAAGGGAAGTCCAAGCAAAAGTTATGGATTAAAGCGTACGACTATGTCTCGTTGGGTCACCCATCTATTTACAGCCAATTTTATTACCAGCATCAAATGCAAACGGTACAGATCAATTCAATCATCTTCTTCCGACAACAAGTGATGAGATACTTGATAATATAGAGGCAATAGCAGAGTTGAAACTCGATGGGATCGTTTCCACATAGCTGTTTTTCTTTGTTTATCACTTTGTACTCCTTTTTCAATTTTTACGATGATTTGCAATTAGATATGTTTCAAAATTCAAAATTGTCTTTACTTTCTCTGTTTTGTTTGCAAAAAATGTGCAATGATTACGTTGAATGAACATATGCATTTGAATATGATTATTGTTTACAAATATATGCATGAAAACATTATTAGCATTTACTAAAGACTCTAGGAGTGAGGATAATGTTCAAATTATCCACAAATTTCCACAGAACAATCTCCATGGAACTATCTCTTCAAAGCTGTCTTCACAAGCTCCTCCCCAACAAAGATATATTCTCCAACAAGTCTAATATACCCTTAGACAGAAATAGGGGCATCTGCCAGCAGTTCACCTCTATATCCCCGATGGATAATTTGACATGATCTTATTCCACAATAGGTCCCCTAGCAGATAAGGAAGCTTGATCATTTCCCAGGTATACAGGGGAAACTTCCTCAGCAGAGTCTATGAGATTTCAATCCCCATAAAATATTATTTCCTTAACACAGTCTACAAGGTTTAATTCCCCAACAGAGTTTATCTCTCCAATATTGCAATTCCATGACAAGATTCTCTTCTCCGGCCAGATATCATTCAACATTCTCCTCCCAAGAAGAACTGATATCTGTATCTGAAACCTAGTCAGACAACACATCAGAGGATTATCCATCTCTTTCATCCTCAATCAGGATACATAAAGAATCAAATCATTCAAAAGAATGATGAACGTCCAGCTCTGCTCGAATGCTTCTATCCCCAAGGAGAAGTCGAACATCCCCAGTGGAGTATCCTCAAACAAAAAATGGAAATCCCTAGTAAAGTTATTCTAAACAAAGTTGAAGAATTACTTTATTCATCCACAACAACATTCAGGGATTTATTTTCCCCAACCAGAGTTGTTACACGAAGATACCAATACACTCCAATGACATATTGCATCCATACATTTTTTACAAAATATCATAACATATGCATACGAAATGCATATACTATTCTCATTTATTTTGAGAGCATCATCACAAAATACATTTCATGCATCATGATATTGCATAAAATTAACTTTGTCTTTTCAGGTTAAGTTTGCAAATAGACAAATATTATCAGCAATCTATAAATAAGTTGTAGATCAATTCCTGAAACAAGACGAGGTGACTATCTACATGACCAGATGATTCCCTTCAAAGATTCATTCTTAAAAGCATTCTCTTCAGAGATTCATTCTGAAAATCATTTCCATCAGAGACTAATTCTGACGAGCACTTCCCTCAGAGACTAAATCTGACAAGGTTTCCCTCAGAGACTAAATCTGACGAGCATTTCACCTTAGAGACTAAATCTGGTAAGCATTTCCCTCAGAGACTAATTTTGCAAAGCATTTCCCTTAGAGACTAAATCTGACGAGCATTTCCCTCATACTAATTTTGACGAGCATTTCCATCGGAGATTCATTTTGAAAATCATTTCCTCCAGAGACTAAATATGACAAGCATTTCCCTTAGAGACTAAATTTGACGAGCATTTCCTTCAGAGATTCATTCTGAAAAGCATTTCCCTCAAAGACTAATTATGACGAGCATTTCCTTCATGGATTCATTCTGAAAAGCATTTCCCTGAAATGAAATCAGATAGATTTGTCCTGAAAAGCATTTCCCTCAGATGAAATCAGATAGATTCATTATGAAAAGCATTTCCCTCACATGAAATCAGATAAATTCATTCTGAAAAGCATTTCCCTCAGATAAGATCGGATAGATTCTTTCTTTAAAGCACCAGTCAGATAAAACCAGGCGAAGGTTCATTCTGATACTCATGTGGATAAATTAGGACATAGACTCATTCCAATATAGTCAGGCATAAACTCATTTTGATACTCCTATCAACATTCATTTTGGATGACATCTATAAGCCCATGTCTGAAGACACTCTGTCAACTATCCAAATGGCATCTCTAAGCCCATTCAAGCAATATAATTAACCAACAGTGTTACTTCTTGCACATGTGAGTGTAAATTTCTGGGCACTTAAGTGTTCAATCCTCTTCCACCTTTAGATCACGAATGGCGAGCATGCCAATCTGACTCTTCAAGTTTAAGAAGATTGAACAGGGGAAACTATTGTACACCAAAACTTTCCCTCCCATCTTTGAGATAAATTGATTCAAGGAATCTCAAGTACTCAAGACTACTCAAGAAATTGATCAGACAAGTCCCCCTCCTAAGGGATTAACCTACAACTAGGGTTTTGTTTTTATCAAGGAAAATTGAGATTCTAATACCTCAAGTGGATTTTCATGGTTCCTGATATGTCTCAAAATACTCTTATACCAAGTTTCAAGCCTTACATCACAAGTTTGCTCAATCAATTTGTCAGATGATTGAAAATCAACTGTTTGGACAAAAGGTCAACTTTGACCAATTTATAGTCAAACTTCAAGATTTTTGGTCAACATCAATATTTTGAAGTCACATTCAACATTTGATCTAGGTTTGATCATGATTCATCAAGAAAACTCAAGATTCATCAAAAGTCAAAAGTTACTAAATTAGGGTTTTCTTAAGGAGAAGTCAAATGAACTTTGACCAATCATAACTTTCACATACTTCATCAGAAAATCCTCAACCAAAGCCTATCTTAAAGGAAATTCAATTCTTTACAACTTTGTCTCTCTAAGCTCAAGGCCAAAAATTGCTTCATTTGAGAGATATGGGCCAAAATATTACATGTCATTTTAAAAGTCAACAAAAAGACATTTTTTTGTGAAAGCAATTTTCATCAAGATAAATACTTCAAATGAAATAATGACCAACATAAAAGTTGTAGGAGACAACTTGAGCTTTCCGAAAAGTTAAAAATCACCTTCACATGACAAAATTCTAGTTCGGCAATTTTGAGAAAATACATGAAATCCAAATTGAGCAAATTCGAATTTTTGGACCAATGGACCTATCTTTTAATGTCTAAACATGTTCATAACACCTTAGAGAACCTCTAGGTCCATTCATGCATCATTTTCATTTTTATTTCATTTATTTTGATTTTTATTCATTTAAATTCAAAATTAAATCAAATAAATGTTAAATAAATGTATAAGGCATAAAAGGCTTGTGATCTGAATCTTTTGGAGGCCCAAGGTCATGCTACAAACCGTGTAGACTTACTTATGAATCAAATCTTCGTTGGTTTTGGAAGATCTCAACTTATTTTCAAACAAAATCAAAGATATGATTTCATGAGGTATCCAACCCCACCATTTGAGCATTCCATCAACTTCCTGAGACCTCTAGGAGTTGTTCCCAATCACTACTCAAGCCTACAACATCTCATAACTCTCCAACCAAACATCTTCGATTTGTTAATGTTTTGCAATTTCAAACTACTTATTCATGCAATATAAATGAATTTTATGCATATATTCATGCTCATATTGATGATTGAAATTATTTTGAACCATTATTTATGAGTTTGAGTACAGGTATTGCAATTCACCATTGCCAGGGCTTGAAGCTCTCAAAGCTTCGAAACCCTAGATACAAGCCTTCTCAGTCAAAACTAACACCCCCATTGAATTCGTGAGGCCTCAATTAGTGGATCTGGATGATTTTATTTTTCGTCTTGCTTCGGTTTTGCAGGTTTGGAATTTGGTCTCATCGGGGAAGAAGGTGGCACCACTAAAAATATATTTTCTAACACATAGAATCTTAAGGTTTTAAACATCTTTTTCTAACATTTTCATTCATCTTTTTCCAATTATTTTCTTAGTCAAGTGTATACGACGCACTCTCTAATGTAATAGCGTAGATTTATTTTCCGCATCTTTTTTCTTATTATGTATCTGCTATGAGGATGTAATAGCGTAGGATATTTATATTCTCACACTTATATTTTATGCTATGATTAGTAATTATGATTGTATGAAAATACTAGAAATTGATATAGATAACCCTAATCTCAAGATAAAATAAACTGAAAACAAGCACTCTTCACACTTACATCTATAGGGTAACCTCTCTTGTTACCTTACGAATATTGGTCATGTCCCTCGAAAGTAGGGATACTTCAACAAAATACCCTCGATCAAATCATCATTGTCGTTTTCGAATAAAGATCATAATCCCTTAATGACCCTTCAAGCTGCCTACAAAATAATCTAGTCCCTTCAAGTTTCCTACAAAATAATGATAGTCCCTTCGATACAATTGCTAAAGTATCCTTACATGTTGACTTCGATGACCATGTGATGAACCTACACATGTCCCTTCACATCCAATAGGTGGTATTACCTACCAATTAATGGTATGGATAATACTATCTCTAAAGGAGAAGGAAAATAACAAGTAAGACCTTTAGTGGGCAAGAACTCCTAATTGCTTGCTCACAAACTTTTCTCACGAACAAATACATTTTTCATACTACATTTTCAAAAAATATTTTCAAAAAACACTTTGTATTCATTCTTGAGGACTGATACAAGAATCATTACAAAGTTAGCCTAACATTTGCATTTCAAAATATTTTCAAATCACACACACACAAAGCAAGTTTTCAAAAGTGAGCTAAGCAATTAAGAGCTCGTAGGTAACTACGGATGAAAAGGGTGCTAACACCTTCCCTTTTCTTAACTTACCCCCCGAACTCAAAATATATCAAAGGTCTTTCCTGTTCTTTTCACCTTTCCTAAATATTGGATAAAAGAAAAGTCGATGCCGACTCTTGCTATCCGCATATTTGGATAAAACCAAAAAAGTCAGTTCTCTGACTGTATTACAATAGGATTAAGATACACTGGAGATATCAATAACCCCAATTCCCCATGTATTTTGATAATTGGTTCGGTTACGAGAGGTTTAGTGAAAATATCAGAAAGTTGATTTTTACTATCGACACACCTCAAACACAACATCCCCTTTTCCAACATGATCGCGAAGGAAGTGGTGACGTATCTCAATATATTTAGTGCGAGAATGTAGCACATGATTTTTGGTTAGATTAATGACATTAGTGTTATCGCACATGATAGCAATACGTGAAATTTTAATATCAAAATCAAGTAGTTGTTGCTTGAAATTTCTCTAGTATATGAAACACATGGTAATACTGACTTTTGAACATCAGAAAAATGTCAAGACAAATGTTACAACATCTGATATGAAATCTTGGACAGATTCATCAAGTTAGCACAGAAAATTGTAACTTAAACTGCAGAATGATAAATAACACATAGAATTATTAACCTAATTTGGTGCAAACTCACCTACATCTTGGGGCTACCAAGTGATAACGCGAAATTATATCGTATATTCGAATCGATTAACATAAACAAAGTTTCCGTTTTCCGTCAATTATGTTTGCATTATGCTTTCATTTTATGTTTCAGGTATTTTCATCCCTCAAGGCTTACATTATGAAAGAGGAATAAATGAAAAATAAATGAAGAAGAAAAGAGTCAAATTTGCAAAGTAGCAGAAAGTTCAGAAAGTTTTGATGACATAATGTTGTGACGATTGTCACAACCCCACGTCGCTCGCCACTGGTTCAATTACTATGCCCCTAAGAACACATCATATGCCACTCGGCTCAAGTCAAATATGTGTGCCCCTCGGCACACATGATGTTATGATCGGCACAAGTTGAAAATATGTGTTCCCTACGGCACACATTGCATGGCGCTCGATACAAGTCAATTTTAGTGTTAAACACGAAGTTCCCTCCACGTCCACAATGAAGCTCCCATGATTTCCTCAACTTCTCCGACCATGATCTACATTATCTCCACTGTATCCAGCTTCCCATTATCTCCACCTTCTTCAACTTCCCGTGATCTCCACTACCTCTCACATGTTAACTTCCATTAATTCTCTCTATAAAAATGATGGATCATTCATTTCTAGTTTTATCCAAGTTTTATGAACAAAGTATTATTGTTAGATTTCTAGGCAGAAAACTCAGTATGTAAAAGTGGTAGCTTCTCACATCGAGGAACTACCACACCATTAGTTTTAGGACCTTTCATTTGTACGCTTGGATCATAAGCTTGCTGGATTATTGAAGATAAATTTTAATTTATTTCAAGTTCTCTATTTATCGCATTTATAGGTTCTCTATCGTGTACTTGCGGACCATCACCAAGCCAGAAAGGAAGTCCACTATTAACAATATTAGTTTAAAGCTAAACTCCCCCATTTACAACTTCTATCCTAATCCCTATCCAATGCAACTTCTACCTAGGTCATCTCTAAATATGATAAATCACCATCTCACTTCCTATATCATCACAGTGATATCTAACAGTACCAATCCCAGTTATTGTATTGAGTCTGACTCAATGAGAAGATCATACTTCCATTACAAGTAGAAGATCATACTTCCATTACAAGTAGAAGATGATACTTTCATTATAAAACTTATCCAAGACTCTTGACTAAGAAAAATACTTGAATTTTCTTAAAAGCTTCATCCAATAATAATACTCAAGTTATTTCCTAAAGGCTTCTGAGCAAGAACATAATGTTGACCACAAGTATCAAAAGATATAAGGGTGACTTACAGTCCACACAATACACAAGAGACTCTCAAAACCTAAGACTTATACTTCCCCTAATTTTACAATTGTTGAAAGCTTAAGTTACATTAGGTTAGGTCTTCTTTAAATACACTTCTTCAATCCACGGGCTTCAAAATCTCCACCAGATATTTCTTAATCCACAAGTTGAGAGTTGTATCTGTTGTGCAGCAAAATCTCCTTAAATCTTGGAACGAACAATACAAAGTTTCCTAAATTATCTCAAGGCCCATTATAGTAACTAATGCACAAGTGGAGATACAAAACCTTGTCCCAAATAAAATCTTCTTGACCTACGAAATTTACTTAAACATATCCAAAATAAATATTCCAGAATCAAATTAAATTTGTCAAGATTTAAAACAACATTATCTGCTATACTACAGTACCAGATCAAGATTTCATGACATCTGCCTTCGACATCTGACTGAAAACACATAATAGTAAAACTGTTATGGCAGCTGATAAAGATGTTGTAACATATTACTTAACAACAACATAGATCCATGTTCAAAAACATGCATAGCCAAAATTTAGCCAACCATAAAAACATGGAACTAACAATCTTCCTCTTTGGAAAATTTTGGCTAAAACAACCAAAACCCAAAAACACATTCTGGAGAGAAGAATAAAACCACAAGCACAAACTACATAAATCATGTATCAAAGATACATTAGTTACACGACAACAACTACATGCTTATCATGTAAACTGTGCACATGAGGAAGAAGATGGATATTACTCCCCCTGAAACATAGAACCAATTCTTGACAAAGAGATAAATCCCCCCTCAAGAACACAACACATTAGAAGCACATGAAACAGAAGCAGTTACACACAAATCAGAGCACAATACATCACAATTCTCATAACTCATACCATAAGACACAACATACATGATGTTACAACATCCTATAGGACATCGTGCATAAGCGATAATTGAAGAATTAACAACAACAGAAACAAGGCAGACATAAACAAACAACCCTCCTAAAGTTTTGAACAGAGCAAACAACACTTGACTAGACTCAATAACACCTTTTCTCCCCCATTTTAGCCAAAAATTAACAAGAAAATAGTGAAAAGAGACTGACAAACTAAGAATCAATAGAAGCAAGAATTGATTCAACATAAATAAGGAAGAACTCAAAACAAGCAGACTAAAGATAGAAACAAAACTGAATTTTTGCTTGATACAAGACCAAGCGTATCAAACTGACTCAAAAGAAAGGAATAAAGAAAAGGAAGAAAAAAATAAAATAAAACTCGCCCAAAGAGAAACAATCTAAGGGTAACAAAACTGACTCTCATAACCAAAACTAAGTATCTTTAAAGAGACATCCATGATGAAAGAGAAAACAAAACACGAAAAATCAAGACTGGCTTAATTAAAACAGGAAATAAACACACCCCTTTTTTGTTTTTCTATTTTTTATAACAAATAGCATATAACAACTATACCACAAATAGAATCTTGATCATCCTCTGAGTCTGAATCATTTAATATCACATGGTTCTTCTTGAGGGACTTCACCTTGACTAGGTGTTTTTTATGTCCTGGATGTTCTAGTAGATGTTACAACATGTGTTACAGTGTTGTACACTACTTTCATTGAACCAGAACCTACTTCCTTGATTTACAACAAAAGAGATTTCCTTTTCTTTTGCATCAAAATGGTTGAAACATATCTTGTGAGGATGGTGAGGTTGTCAGGTCTTTAAATACAAGGAAAGTTTCCTAGGTTATAACGAAAACTTGATTATAATAACACTTCAATTAATGATAGATTTTATGGATGAATATAAGATTACCCTTAGTAAAAGTGAACCACTCACCATAAGAGAGATACATGTTATTCTTCATCTTTCTCTCTTTCCAAGCTTTGACTCCTTTAAAAATGTTACAACATTTGAAATGACATTTACCATACCCTTGAAAATGATTCTTCTGAGAATGCACAATCCACTAGGTAAAAGAATATAGTTGGCAAACCATCCTAACAATTACTCCAATAATTCTTCAGTAGTGCAATTCCAAAATTACCCCTCATATTCTCAATGTAATTTGCACCTCAAGTTATGATGAGAGTACTTCCAAATCTTCTAAACCATACCAAGTTTAGGAGTGTCAATATAACCTTATAGTAAGATAAGTGACACAAAGATGACAAAACCAATGACTTTTTTCTACAAGTAGAATAAAATCTTTGTCCCTTGATTACAGTAGCATGTCCAATTATAATGTCATGACATCCAGTTTGACATTGCACTCTTTTAGTAATTAACCCAATGGATAATACATCTTCTTTCAGCAATATACCTAATCTTCAAGATATACCAGCATTCAACTAATTATAATCCAGATGACCAGAATATCCTCCATTGATACAATCTTCTTCAAACTTGGAAAATAGATTTTTACCGCACGACTCACAATCATTCAATATTTCATCTCTGAAACACATGAGGATCACAGGCCAAAGTAAACTCCAAATAATAAAATCCCTCTTAAATTTTTTCTTGAGAGCTTCCTTATTCAATGCCTTATATCCCTTCAGAATCTTCCACACACTGGAGTAAGAAACTGTTGTGATGATGTTCTAGCATCTGGTTGAACATCAATACCTTTCTCAATTAACACCATCAGTACCTTTCTCATTGAGAAAGGTGTTGATGTTCAACCAGATGTTAGAACATCATCATAGTAGTTTGTTACTCCAGTGTCTGGAAGATTCTAAAGGGCTTTAAGGCATTGAATAATGAAGCTCTCAAGAAAACATTTAAGAGGGAGTTCATTATTTGGAGTTTGTTTTGGTTTGTGATTGTCATGTGTTTTAGAGATGAAATATCAAATGATTGTGAGTCATCAGGTAAAAATCTATTTGCCAAGTCTAAAGAAGATTGTATCAATGGAGGATATTCTGGTAATCTGAATTAGAATTAATTGAATTCTGTTATATCTTGAATATTAGGTATATTGCTGAAATAAGATGTATTTTTAATTGGGTTCATTACTAAAATAGTGTAATGTCAAACTAGATGTTAGGGCATTTTAGTGTGACATACTACTGCAATCAAGGGACAAGGATTTTATTTTTCTTGCAGAACAAAGTCAATGGTTTTTTCATCTTTGTGTCAGTGATCTTACTATAGGTTTATATTGACACTCGTAAACTTGGTATGGTTTAGAAGATATGGAAGTACTTTCATCATAATTTAAGGTGCAAGTTACATTGAGAAAATAAGGGGTAATTTTCAAATTGAACTACTGAAGAATTATTGGAGTAAATGTTTGGACGGTTTCTCAACTATATTCTTTTACCTAGTGGAGTGTGAAATCTCAGAAGAATCATTTTCAATGGCATGGTAAATGACATTTCAAATGTTGTAACATTTTCAAGGAGTCAAAGCTTGGAAAGAGAGAAAGCTGAAGAATAATGTGTATCTCTCATATGGTGAGTGGTTCACTGTTACTAAATGTAATCTTATCTTCCTCCATAAAATATTTCATTAATTGAAATGTTGTTACAAGAAAGGTTTTGTTACAACCTAGGTAACTTTCCTTGTATTTAAAGACCTTACAACCTCACCATCCTCGCAAGCTGTGTTTCAACTTTGTTGATGCAAAAGAAAAGGTAATATCTTTTATTGTAAATCAAGAAGGAAGTGGGTTCTGGTTCAAAGAAAGTAGTGTACAACACTATTACACATGTTGTAAAATCTACTGGAACATCTAGGACAGAGAAAACACCTAGTCAAGGTGAAGTCCCTCAAGAAGAACCATGTGATCTTACATGATTCATACTCAGAGGCTGATCAAGATTTTGTGTGTGGGATAGATTTTTTATGTTATTGTAGTGGTAGAAATATTGAAACTAAGCCATTGGATTGACTTAACTCGTACAGATCAAATAAAAATTGCCACTGCGTTTTATTGTTTTCAAAGGAAATGGGAAAAGAGCGAATTAACCGAAAAGAGGGGGAGACAATCTAGGTATGGGGTTGGTTATGCAAAGGGAATGTATTAGCACCCTAAACATCTACGGTACTCCACAGGAACCTCTTTGAAAATTTGTATATTTTGGCTATAAAAGGTGTATACAAAATAAGATAGTGGAGATGAGAAAAGAAGTACATTTTTTTTACAATTTTGCACCCTCCGCGGTTGTGAACCTTTAGTGCCTATGTACCACCTTCCGTGCAATAGGGGATCAGGGTACTCATAGTTCACCTCAAAAATTTTAAAACACATGTGTGTTAGAAAATTTTAAGAGAAGAGACATCTCGTCATATCTGAGTGGAAAAAATACTTACTACCCACAATTATGAGAAGTAAGAATTTGCGTCATCTCAAAGTGGAGAATATAAATTGGACTTAAAACTCATCACTCAACACTCAAGTGAAAAATGGCTCACTTCACTACATATCATAGAAGTATAGTAGCTTGCATCACTACAAGAATCAACAAGAGTCTAATCTTTGAGAAATGTTTAAAAATAAAAAGCCAAAATGGAAACAAAAAAGGTTTGGGTGAGGTTAATGACTTTTAGTCTTAAAAAAATATCAAACTATGATTAAATTGGTTAAAGTTTGATTAAGAAAAGATTTTTGAAAATGAATGGACCTAATTCCAAGTTTATTACGAAAGTGATTCAAGTTAGAGAACAAGAAGAGTTTTGAAAAGGAGGGAGAAGATTTTTGAAAATAAAGAAGATAGGAGGAGATGAAGGGACTATCCTAAGTACACAAAGTAAAAGATAAGGAGAAGAAAGGTCTAACCAACAATAAGCCAACACTTGATATAAAGAAGTCAATGTAGAATTCCCATCCTTAAAATTAAAACCAAGCAAGAAAAAAAATACTAAACCTCTAAGGAATACCAAGCTTCAGATGAATTAAGAACCAAGCAAAGTCTTCATTGATAAAAAATGACCAGAATAACAACTGTATACAGAAGAATTCTCAATCATAGACAAAGCATGAAAATTAGAATAACCTGCATCAGAAAAAATTCAAACCAATGCCTTGGAGTAAACCCAAGGATTTTAGAAGATCTTCACAAAAATATCAATCCAAGATTACAGAGTTCCAAGGTCTCATTTCTTCTAATCCTAAGTCTCAGGAATCCACAACTCCATATTTCTAGGGATAGTAACCAAGTAGTCCAAGTAACCTCAATATTTTTTAATGTCCAAGTTGATTATTAAGTATATTTACAAAAAAAAAAAACTCAAGTGAGCAAAGATAAAAAGGCAGAAAGTAAATGCTCAAGTGAGCAAAAGGAAAATAGCATGAGATGTAAATGCTAAAATTACATGAAATAAAGTAAAGACATAAAGATAAATGTATAAAGTACAAGCATAATTTAAAGTCAATGGTTATAAGTTAATGATTAATGGTTGAGGGTTAGATTTTTTAGAAGAGTGACCCGTGATGATTTGAACATTGAGCCTAGGTCAAAGTTGACGAAGACTCATTAAAGAATTGATAGAATCAAGACCTCCTAACAACGAACTTTCAAGGTTATTGGCCATAGCTCAACATTTAATCACCCTTGGGCTTATAAACACAAGGTTTGAACCACTAAGAACCAATCAACTAAGAGATGGAAAAGGGAGGATTCCAAATGATATGATCCATGATGGTTTGAGCCTTGAGCATAGGTCAATGTTTATGAAAACTCATTAGAGGATTGATAGATTCAAAACCTCCTAACAATGCATTTTCAAGGTTATTGGTCATAGCTCTACACTTAACAATACTTGGGCTTACAAACATAAAGTTTGGGCCACTAAGAACCAATCAACAAGAAAAGAAGAATGAGATCAAATGAAAGGAAAAGGGAAAGTCACAGTATAACCAATGTCTCAGATGAAATTAGGGTTTCAAATATCATCAACATCATTCATCCATTTTGGTGGATTTGATTTTTCAACCTATCAACACCATAGGTACAATTAGGTTGAGGAACTTGTCCCAAAGTAATACTCAAGTATCTCTAAATCTGGACCAATCAAAAAATATTAAAATATATTTAATACAAAAACAAAATTTAAATGATTTATAAAAAACGAAATAATTCGTAAAATACACAATATGTATTAAAACACCAAATAAAAATCCTAAAAAATTAATCAGAGGTCAAAAATTAGTCAACAAGTGTTAACAAAATTTTCTAAAATTTTTTAAGTCATAAATTGTTTTTAAGAAATTCATAAATAAGTAAAATAAACAAAAAATAAAAAATAAAAAATAAACAAGGTCACAAATATTTGTCAAAATACCATTGGACCCTTCCATTCAGAATTTTAAAAGATCAAAAAGTATTTTTAAACAATTAAAACAAGTCAACTAAAGTGAAAAATCATAAAAAATATCAAATCACAAAATAAAAATGTGAAAAAATAAAAATCAGAAAGAGAAAAATCAAAAGTATATTTGATAGATTTTCCATAATTTTAGAAGTTCAAATGAATTTTTTTATGAGTTTGTGAAGTTTAAAATAATTAAATAGAAAAATCAAAAAATAAAAATAAAAGCTAAGATGATGTAGACCACTTTATCAATGCCAAAACGCGTTAGTAAGCAGATCCAAGGGATATGACGTGCTGTGTATGATATGGTCCTTATTGGATAACCCATCATATCTCAAGTAAAAGTCAGAAATTATAAAATAAAAACAAAAAAATGTAGACCACTAGATCAATGGCAAAATGTGTTAGTAAGAAGATCCAAGGGACCTGACGCGTTGTGCATGATATGGTCATTAGTGAATAAAGCACTGAAACATTAATTTTAAACATATTTTGAAAAAATTGTGTAGCATCATGTCATTGGTTGAGAGATGACACGCTAGTCATCTTCAACCTCCAGCCTTATGCGAGTTGCAGGTTCTACAAATGGTAAAATTGGAAGCTCATACCAGTTCCATTCGATTTGTCTCATCAAAATGAAGACAACCTTGCCTTTGCAAAAAATTTATATAACTTGTAGCTCACTCGATTTGGAAAAAACCAAAAGAAAAAATTTAAAGGGGATTTGAAAATGGGAGTACCAAACTTAGTTACAGTTAAAAATGAACTATGCTATGAGCAACAGTGAACCAAGAGCAACATTGTAGCAAGAAATTTGAGGAGAATTGATGAATAATTTTACTTATAGAAGTTCAACTTCAGAGATATGAAATTGGACTGGGTATGCTTGATTCAGTGCTCAATTCTTGGTGGTAAGAGTATGGTTTGAAGGTGTAAAAAACACAAGAAAATGGGGTTTGAATTGGGTTTTATAACAAAAACTTTTCTTTAAAAATATTCCCCTTTAAGTTAAAATCCTTTTAATCTTCACTCTTGATAATAACAATAAGTAAGAACAGGAAGTAAAGAACAATGTATTATTATACTAGTTCACTTGAAAATTATCAAGCTAGTCTAGTCCATCCGCCAAGGTGATTTCGCCTCACTCAATCGAGGACTTAATTCACTATAACCAAATTGACTACAATTTACACAAGCTACCCGCAAGTGACTAAAAACTTCTAAGACTCGCAAGTCCCTTAGGGAATATCAAACAATAATCAACCTAGTTATTACAATGCACAAGCTACCCGCAAGTGACTAACAATCTCTAAAACTCGCAAGTCCTAGACTTCTTAACAATACAAACCTACCTGGTCCCTTAAGGAATATCAAATAACTGTTTGAATACAAGTTTTGTTTACAAGAATGTTGCTTCTAAAAATCCGAATATGTAAACTATTTTAAGAATAGTAACTTAAGAATGTGAAAGCTATGAACAACATTTACGCGCGAATATTTCGTTGATTGGATGTTTTCTCTCTTAGTCTTCAAGCCTTTATATAGCCAATAAAATAATATATTCGTTGAGGGGTACCCTTAGGGTTTCCATAAACATTGGAAGCTTGAATAGTAACGTGCGGGACAAGATCATGCGACGTGTCTGTCCTTTCATAGTTGTGGAATGAAGCGTTGATTGTACCGTGTACTATCTGTACCACGCTAACATTATCTTCTTTCCTTCTGGACTTCAGAGGCTTCTACGAGCATGAGTTTAGAAGCGAGAATATAACATAAGGTCATCAGAACTTCAAGTCTTCAGATTCTTTAGAACTGCATCTTCAGAGTCTTCAGCACTTGGTTGTGAGAACCTATTTCATAGTATTTATCTGTGAAGAACAAAATTGATTGTAGGTCAATTATCAAAATAGGACGGGGCGACTATCTACAAAAAAAATTGAAGATTAACTCCCGAAATAGGATGGGGAAACTATCTTCCTTTCTTTCTCTTTGGTCAGATAAAGATCAATTCCTGAAACAGTACGGGGCGACTATCTTTATCACTAATGGTATAAACTCCCGAAACAAGACGGGTTTACCAACAAAAAAGATTAAATATTAACTCCCGAAACAGGATGGGGAAACTATCTTCCTTTCTTTATCTTTGGTCACATAAAGATCAATTCCCGAAACAAGACGGGGCGACTATCTTTATCACCAATGGTATGAACTTCCGAAACAAGACGGGTTTACCAACAAAATAGATTGAAGATTAACTCCCGAAATAGGACAGGGAAACTATCTTCCCCTTTTTTTCTTTGGATAGATAAAGATCAATTCCCAAAACAGGACGGGGCGACTATCTTTGTCACTAATGGTATGAGTTCCCGAAACAAGAAGGGTTTACCAACAAAGTAAATTGTAGGTCAGTTCCCTAAACAAGAAGGGGAAACTAGCTAAATGATAAGGAGCTACTCAAACACATTTCGAGAAGTTCATTCTTGAAAGCATTCTTTAGATACAATCGAGCATAGACTCATTCTGGTATTTCTATAAACAATTACTTTGGATGACATCTTTAAGACCATCTTCGACAACTCTCCATCATCCCTCAAAATGGCATCTTTAAGCCCATTCCTAATATAATCAACAAACAATTTTAATTCGTGCACAAGTGAGTGCAAATTTCTGGGCACTTAAGTGTTCAATCATCTTCTACCTTGAAGTCACGAATGGCGGACAAGACAATCTAACTCTTCATGTTTAAGAAGATTGAACAGGGGCAGCTGTTGTACCCCAAAATTTTCCCTCCCTTTTCTTCAAGACATTTCCCACAAAAGATCTCAAAATTCTCAAGGATGCTCAAGGGTTGATCAGACAAGCTCACTTCCTAAGCATTGGGCCCAAATTAGGGTTTTGGTTTTCTCAAGGATAATTGGAATTTTAATGAATTATGTGACTTTCATGGTTCATTATAGGTCTCCAATATTGCTCATACCAAGTTTCAAGTCTTGCACCACAAATTTGCTCAGTCAATTGCTCTGATGACTGAAAATCATCTGTATTGGGTAAAAAGTCAGCTTTGGTCAACATACAGTAAAACTTCATGATTTTTGGCCAACATCAACATTTTAAAGTCATATTTATCAATTGATCAAAGGTTGATCACAATGCCTCAATAAAAGAACTCAAATCATCAAAGGAGCAAAGTTGTCAAAATTAGGGTTTTTACTAAGAATGACTGATCAATGACTTTTGACCTAGTACATGACCTAATGGTTTGGAGCATGATATCGAGGACTCAAACAAAATATCTTGACATAATTTCATGGCTCAAATAATTTCTCAAGATCAATGGATTGATAGTTGAACTTTGATCAACTGATGAAAAGTCAATTGATACTCAAAAAGTCAAACTTTGACTTTTTTATCAACATCGAATTTCAAAGATCAAGAATCATCAAGACCTTCAAAAATATCAAACTTGATCATAAAGAATCAATAAAGTCAAGAAAAGTCAAGAAAAGTCAAGACTTTCAAGACATAGAAAAATTCTAAGTGTTTTTTAACCTTGATAATTTCACTACTTCATGACAAATTTTCACCAAGATGCAAGATGATTCAAGGGAAACTTTCAACGGGGAAGTTGTAGATATTGATGAGTTCTAAAACTTTTTCCTTGAGGGTTGATTTCCAAAAATTCTTAGATTTGAATATATAAGCTCATGAAGTCATGACATTTTTTACAAAACACTTAGTGAAATTTTCATCAAGTTAGGCAGATTTTTTGTCCCAACTTCTTGGCAATTTTTCACCAACTTCCAAGTTGATTTAGCCAAAGTGATAAACATGAAGGTTGTAGACAATTTTTAAAGCTTACCAAAATTTCCAAGAACTTGAAGAGATCATACTTGAGCTATGAGAATCAAAGAGAAGAAGTTGAGCATCCATTCTTGAATTACAAGGCATTTTCATGAAGAACACTTGACCAAATCCCACAACTATGTTGCATAATCTTGCTTTGCATGACTCTTGACTTGCAAATCTATCCATAATCAGATGTTTACACACTAATTGAGATATGATCCAAGAGCTTGAGCCATTGTCCAAGTGATCATTCCATTAATAGAACAAAGTTCACACTTCCATTTTGGAAAAGTGACTTTAATCACAAAGTCAACTTGTCTTGAGCCTCTAACTTGTTTTTTCTGATCACACTCAACATGTATGCTCAGAAGAAACATGTTTAAAGACTCTAGCCACCCTATAAGCTCTTGTACTTCACATTTAAACTATGCATTTCTTTTTTTGCTTCAAAAACAAGTTTCAAAAGCATAACATGTGATTTCTTGTTTCTGATCACTAGAGCCTTTAAGACCTTCCCTCTATAAATAGAGAAGTTATATGCAAGCTAAGAAATGAGTTGACAAGCCTTTAAACACCCTCAAATGCTCTGAAGTCATAATTTAAATTTCAAACCTCCATTAATTCATATTCTGATCATAAACTCAAAACTCCTAATTCCATCGTGTGTTTTCATAACTGTAACTCCATCTTCATCATCCTCCAAACTCAAAAACTCAGCTCTGCAACTTGACTTCTCCAAGAAGATTAATCCACTCTCAGCATAAAGTAAGAGATTGATTAGCTTCCTAGGAGTCCAGTGAAGTTATCTAGATCATCACCACACTTCCAGGGGTGCTCAAACTCCATACATGTTCCTGTTTTGAGGTAAGTTTTCTTAACTTTGAACTCTCTCTACAAGCATCATTAATGGTTACTTTGTGAATAAAAAATGTAGACATCATTGCCCTGAAGCTAACCATGCCTTTATTTTTCATTTATGTTGCCTGAGTGATGTGAATTTTGAGTTTGAACTTTTTAAAAAAATTAGGTTTTATTTGGTACCAAACAAAATTCATGTTCATCTTTGATTTATAGTTTTAGTTATTTATATGGTTGGATTCGTTGTGAAAAATGGAACAACTTTCATGTTTGCAATTTTGAAAATGGTTGAGAAATAAGAAAGATCAAAATTCATAGCAATGATGTTGTTGTTATGTGCGCGCAAGGTTGAAGATGAATCCATTTCAAACATTCAGGACCAAGTTTATTTTAAGTTTATTGCATTTTGTATTATGACCGAATGAAACAGCCACTCCAGTGGCAGAGGAAGCATGCGTAAGACATTGATCTATAGGGACCTGAGTTTGAGCCCCAGTGGTACCCTTTTGTTTTTTGACATTTTCTTATTTCAGGTTCTATGCACACAAGTCACGCGGGTGCATCATGTACCTTCATTCCTTCACCATAGGATCATCATAAGATCTCATCCAACACACCACAGAGCAAGCGTATGATGCACCTCAGAAGGTTGGCCATACATGATCCAAAATAGGTGGTGGACTTTATTCTGGGCCTGGATTGTTTTTAATTTCTCACCCCCCTATTTGCTATATCCTGCACAAGCCCACTTCTTTTTTTATTTATTTTATTATTCAAAACAAAAACATGATCTGGGCCTATTTGTTAATTTTTTACCTCCCTTATACTTTTTAACACTCAACCCATTTATTTTTATATTTTCATTATTTTTATTTATCTATTTATTTATTTAATCAAAAATACCAAAAAATATATTTTCTTAAATAATTAAAATAAAAATATTTTAATGTGAATATTTTATTTTATTAAGTTAAATTTCATTATTTTCTTTTACAAATTAATGTTAACATTCAAATTATTTTCTAAACAAATTACTTAGAGTTAGGTTTTATTTCCTTCTTAAATTTAATTAACTTAGATTTTAGGTTTTATTTAAGATAATCAATTAATTTCTTTTGTAAGTAAAATTAATTAGTCTAATTAGGTTAACTATAAAACCTTTTTCTCCATAAAAAAATCACACAAAGACATATTCTTTTTCCTCTTCATCCTTGCATTTTTGTACATTCTATTATTATTCATATTCAATGGTTTGTAATAGCAATTAGGACTTTATTGCTATCTTCCCCCTATTCACAAAATTTGTACCCCCCATTCCCAAAACGTTGTAATAGCGTATGACATTTAAATTTCACAATTTATCGATTTCCTTATTATTGTTAGTAATTAGGGCTTGCATGACGAGACTTAAATTTAAACCTAGAAAAACCCTAATCCAAAGATAATATACTTGAAAACAAAAACACTTTGCACACATGCACCTCTAGGGTAACCCGTACTTGTTGCCTCAAATTAAAACATTCATGTCCCTCGAATGTGAGATGATTTTAGCAAAAGACCCTCAATTAAAAGATCATAGTTTCTCGATGACCCTTCAATGTTGCCTTCGATGAACGATCTTAGTCCCTTATGAAAATTGCTAAACATCTTACAAGTTTCCTTTTATGATTGTACGACAACCCACACTTGTCCCTCACATCCAATGGTATGGCTCTCTACCAACTAATGGTAGACAAAGCACTATCTAAAGGAAGAGGAAAAGAACAAAGACTTTTTGAGTAGGTAAATTGCTCGTAATTGCTTGCTCACAAACTAAAACCATTTCCACACTTCACACTTTCAAAAAACTCTTCAAAACAAACATTTTGTATACATTCTCAACGTTACAAGAATCATTAAAAAATTGTCTTGCATTGGAATTTTCAAAACATCTTTCCAAACACTCCTTTCCAACAAATATTTTAAAAAACTAACACTTTGTATACATTCTCAACGAAATGAGAATCATTGCAAAGTTTGTCAAACTTAGGCGTTTTCAAAATATTTTCAAACTTACACAAACACTAAAGCATTTCATAGTGAGCTAGAAATTAAGAGCCCGTAGATAACTACAGATGAAAAGGATGGTAACACCTTCCCTTTTCATAATCTACCCGCTGAAATCAAGAAAATTCTCAAAAGGTCTTTTCTGTTCTTTTCATCTTTTCCTTTATTGGATAAAAGAAAATTCGGTAGCGAATCTTGCTATCTGAAACACTTGTGATAAAACAGAAAACACCCAAGCCAGTTCTCCCACTGTATCACAGAACTGGCGGCTCTGTTGGGGACATACAAAATAAAAGTGGTGTTACCTTAAGAGCTAGATCACCTTTATTTTCTTTACTTGTTTGCCTTGTTTGCATTACATTTTGGGTCTATGCTTGGGTTTATTTCTTGAATAGATCTTATACTCGGATTTGAGGCATATTAGGTAAGTAGCAATAGATCATGGGGACTATACAGTGTAATACCGACATGGTTAAAGCGATGGCTATGTTAGTGCGACACATTTGTTGGTACCGGTGTCCCTTGAGTCCAGTCAAGGAGAATATAAGGCCGCTGTGTGGTTTCATGAAGCAATAACTGACCGCAGAACCTTAGTTGAACAACTTGGCCATTAGAAAGTACTGAGATAGCTGGCTTTGGTGAAAGACTAAAGTTGGTTGTTACTCGATACTACACTCGTTGAGATCAGACTTTCGGGATATTTTGGGCGCATTTTGGATGCTTGAGTAAAATAATGCCCGATGAAGAAAGATCAATGATATTGAGGCTCCTAGAACTCGGTTACTTCTTTTAGGACAAGTTAAACCAACTAAAACTTCAAGAGGGTACTTACCTATAAACCCCATGCAAGCCTAAACCTAAGGCCTTGCGTGTTTTGTTTGTGTGATTATTTGTTTATAAACATCATGACATCATGCCATAGCATTTTCACTAACAATTTCAAGGACCCGGGGATTTATCTTTGTTCTGTTTTGTAGGATATGGCTTCCAATCGCAGAAATACCATCTGAATCGACTTCGTAAGGGTGCCTCCTCAACTCAAAGAGTTAGCATCAAGGGTTCCTCAAAATTCTCCGTTCACCAAAAGATATGGTTGACTTCTCAATCTGGTTACCTCAAGCTTTGAAAAAGACATGATGAGGGTGCTCTTTCAGTTCTTTGACCCTATACATTATTGTTTCACCTTTCCCGATTATCAATTGGTGCCCACAATAGAAGAATTCTCTCAACTACTAGGAGTATCTATTCTTGATCAAATACCCTTCACCAGTTTAGAGGTAGCTCCAAGACTTGAAGTTATTGCCAAGGCCGTACATTTGAAGAGTTATGACATTATAGCCAATTGGGAGACAAGAAGTAGGGTCAAAGGATTTTTGGCTAAATTCCTGATAGAGAAGGCTATACTATTTTTTGATTCTATGGATTTAAAGGCTTTTGAGGAGATCTTGGGTCTTCTAATCTATGGGTTGGTTCTTTTTCTTATCCCTGACCAACTCATAGATGTGAATGCTGTCAAAATATTTCTTACTCGTAACCCTTTGCCTACATTGCTTGGAGACGTTTTACACTCTCTTCATACTCACACTATGAGGAAGCGAGGGGCCCTTATGTGTTGCTTGCCTTTTCTATCTATGTGGTTTATTTCTCACCTTCCCCGATCGATATTGAAGAATGAGCAAGGTTTGAGGTGGTCGCAGAGGTTAATGTCGCTTTCTCATATGAATATATGTTGGTGCTCTCGGTCTCAAGAGGACATTACTATTATTGACTCTTGTGGGGATTTCCCTAATGTTCCACTCTTCGGCATTAGGGGAGGTATTACTTATAACCCTTCTCTATCTCTACAAAAATTTGGCTATGCTCGAAGAGATGGTCCCCACGACGCACTGATTTAAGGTATTATATTTGACTACAAGAACGATGTTCAAGGTTATCATAGAAGGTTTGTACATGCTTGGGGCATGGTGAAAAAGGTCGATAGCAAGAATTTGGGACATAAGAAATCCATCCCTTTGGAGCCTTATCTCAAATGGGTGCGAGCTCGCACTCAAAACCACATGATGCCATATCTAGCTATCCTACCAATAGTTGTGGAGCCTGTTTCTAAGGGGGGTATTCCTTATACCATTCTCCATCCTGACATGTCTACCGACCTCAAAGAATTTTAGGGATCATGGATTTAACTCAAGGGGGAATGATAAACCTTTGAAGATCAATTCTACGCAAGCGAGAAGAAAGTTGGAGCTCAGCAAGCAACTTCACGAGGAGCAAAGCCTGAATGCCTACATCGACACAAAGAAGAAGCGTCTGTGGGAGACTTGAGTCTTAGGTATTAGGAGTTTTCATTTTGTTGTCTCTTCAAGAATTTTTGCTTTCCTATTGTAAGCCTAAGGGGAAATTGTAACTTTTGAACTTATTAATACAATTGTTATTTCTGTTTCCTTTTTGGCTAGAAAATTTAAATTTACTGGGGTCCTTGAAAACATTGCATCCACATAGAATGTATCATATCATAATCAGGTTTTCCGATACAGGTTTTGTCATCATTTTACTGTTTATTTCAGTATAAGATGTCTCTAGAGCAAACCGTCAAAGATCGGCAAACTCAACACGCACAGTTCCAAGAAACTCTCCTCAACCTAGCTAAAGGTCAGCAAGAGATGATGATGCTCCTGGCCACCAAAAAGAAGACCAAGAAATGGGTTGTTATCCTAAACATGGGAAGAAGGTTCAAGGGGCCCGCCCGACTGGCTCAAATAGAAGAGGCTTCTTATAAGGAAGAAGACAATTAAGAAGAGGAAGTTAGAAGCACCAGGGTTGGGGGTGGTAATAACTAGATTTCTGAGGACGAAGACTACTCCAATGAGCAATACCCACCAGCAGAGGACAAATACAAACAACTGGAAGATTGACTTAAGGCTGTAGAGATCCAAACAGTGCCTGATTTGGACTATGGAGAATTAGGTTTGGTCCCTGGGGTGGTTACTCCCTACAAATTCAAGGTTCCTGTCTTCGCCAAATATGATGGAATCTCCTGTCCAAAACTCCATTTAAAGTCATATGTCCGCAAGATCAACCACACACCACCGATAGGAAATTATGGGTTCATTTCTTCCAAGAGAGCTTATCTGGGACATAGCTGGAATTGTTCTATCAACTAGAGGGGACTAATATCCACACATGGGAGGATTTGATTGCTGCCTTCTACAGACAATACCAATACAATGTTGATCTTGCACCAACTCACGTGCAATTACAAAATATGACAATGGGCTCAAGAGAAGGCTTTAAGGAGTATGCTAAAAAATGGAGGGACCTGGCTGGAAAGGTACAACCCCCTATGACTGACAATGAATTAATGGACATGTTCATGGGCACCTTGACTGGTCCATTCTATAATTTGCTGATTGGGAGTTCTTCATCAAGATTTACTGAGCTGATCTTGACCGGTGAGCAAGTTTAAAGTGGAATCAAAAGTGGGAAGATCCCAATGGCCTCAACCTCTACTACTATAAAGAAACAGTTTGTTGGTAAGAAAGAAACTAATGTTGTTTATGGACAAAGGAGTCGTATCAAAAATGATCGTCATCAGTCGGTAGGAGTAGTAATAATTTCTAACCCAACCCAAGTTCAACGACCACAACAATCAAACAATCGAAAAGGCCAGATGCCCCGAGAAGGTAATTTACTAGAATTAGCATGCCGTTGTCTCAAGCTTTACAACATCTTTTGAAGGCGGATTTGGTAACGCTGCGAGATCCTCATCCAAATCCCAATAATGCCTCTCCCAAATATAATCCGAACGTGAAATGTGCCTATCATTCAAATAGTCCTGGCCATGACACCAACAACTGTTGGGTGTTGAAGAAGAAGATCCAAGATTTGATTGATAACAAGGTGATTAAGTCTGACCCTCCACAAACCCCAAATGTCATTACTTCTCCCATGCCCAGTCATGGTAAAGATGTCAATGTTGTTGACGATGTTTCCTATGTCTCTTCCATCAATGATTTGACTACTCCCTTATTGACTGTTAAGAAGAATCTGTTAATAGCCGGTTTATTTCTAGGCTGCCTTGAAAATTGTTACCATTGTGCATCCCAAACTAATGGTTGTATATGGATGAAGAAAGGTATCCAACGCCTGATTGATAGTCATGAAATTTTGTTTGAGAAAACTCTGTCCATGAAGGGTTTTCCTGAAAGTATGTGTCAAGAATTGAGACTTGAATATTTTTCCATAATCACCATTTTAAACACTCCTATTAGGATCACCTTTAAAGGCCCTATAAGGATTCCTGCTGAGCCAAGAGTGGATCCCCTGATTATGACTACACTGGAGCCAGTCCCCTATTCCTATGACAAAGTTGTGCCCTGGAACTATGGGGAAAAAGTTTATTATCATGGTGTCAATCAAGAGCCATGGATTTCTAAAAATGAAGATCCTGAAATTACAAACATTGCCAGAACTAGTAAGGTCACTAAGACAGGAAGGGTATTCTCTCCGAAGATCTCTCTTCCAACAACTACAAAAACACATGTTCGCATTACTGCTGCTAGGCTAACTGCCAATGCCCGAGGTAAAGAGAAAGTAAATGAGCCTTCCCTAACGGAGGCACCTTCAAATGAAGTGACAATTGAAGACCCATCTAGACAAGAGATGGAAGAAATATTGAATATCATTCGAAAAAGTGATTACAAAATAGTTGAGCAATTGGGGTAGACACCCTCGAAGATATCCATGTTGTCCTCGTTGTTGTGCTCTGAAGCACATGCCCAAGCTCTGTTGAAATTCCTGAAGAATTCCCATGTACCACAAGAAACCACTGCTGATCAATTTGAGAATTGTGTTACAAGCCTATCTGTTGATAATGGTTTGGGATTTTCTGATGCAGACTTAACTCCGGTGGGAAAGAATCATAACAAACCTCTACACATCTCTATTGAATGCAAAGGCACCACTCTGGCGCATGTGTTAGTAGATATTGGGTCCTCCCTAATTGTTTTGCCCAAAGTTGCTTTGGATATACTGGATTGTGATGGGCTTATGCTTAAACCCAACAATATTGTGGTAAGAGCCTTTGATGGTTCAAAGAGGATGGTCCATGGAGAGTTATATCTTCCAATAAAGGTGGTATCTCAAGTTTTCAATTCAACATTTTATGTAATGAATATCCACCCGACCTATTCTTGCTTGCTAGGACGCTCATGGATCCATGGGGCAGCTGTAGTTACCTCTACATTACATCAAAAGCTGAAATACACAGTGAAAGGGAAGGTTGTCACAGTCTGTGGAGAGGAAGAATATATGGTCAGTCATTTGAATTCTTTCAAATATGTTGAAATGGATGGAGAATTCATTGAAACCCCCTTCCAGACATTTGAGGTAATCCCTCAAATGATTGTTGTTGCTAATCCTGATACTCCTGAAGCCTCTAAAGGCACACTAAGAATGGCCTCTCTAAAGGATGCTTGGGTTGTTGTGGAATATGGAGGTTGCACTATCTGGGGACAACTTCCTGATATCCCCTTCAAATCCGAAAATTTTGGGTTGGGTTTCACTTCCAAGGCTCAGAAAGAGGTTCAACGTGTTCGTGCTGGAGGACTACCTCTCTGTATTAGCAACAAAGAAGTCATTGCTATGGAAGACACTGACAATGATGGTGACTTGGAATACTAGATATTCCCAACTACTGACGGTGGACTTAATAACTAGAACGCCAAAGACTTCATCTCAATCTCCTTCAGCCATAAGTAATTGCTATTTCCTATTTTTATTTCTTTAAGAAATTTGTCTGTAATCTCTTTTAAAAACAATGACTTTAAACCATGTGCCTTTCTCGGGGCACAATGGTCCATTTGTTAAGGGTTTTTCATTTCATATATCATATGCTCATTTAATGAAAACATTGGATGATTTTTCATTCAAAGTTTGCGCTCCTTGTCTTTCTGCTACTTTACTGCATTTTTTAAAATAACCATGTGACCTTACATGCACACACACACATTTGCAGACCCACATTCACTCCGGATCTCATTGACAACAATTCTGCTATTGCCGTTTATGACTTTGAAAATACAATCTATCAAGTCGAAGACGAAGATGAAGAAAATTGTGAGATACTTGGAGAGCTTTCCAGACTCTTGATACAAGAGGAAAAGACCATCCAACCGCATGAAAAACCGATCAAAGTTATAAACTTGGGTACTGAGGCAGATAAGAAAGAAGTCAATATTAGCGCCAATCTGGAAGACAATGTCAAGAGCAAATTGGTTCAAATGTTACACAACTATGTTGAGGTATTCACTTGGTCATATGAAGACATGCCAGGGTTCGATACTGATATCGTGGTCCATCGTCTACCAATGAAGGAGGGTTGTTCTCCGATCAAACAAAAGGTTTGTCGCATGCGTCCTGATATATCCGAGAAGATCAAGGCTGAGGTAATGAAATAGCTCAATGCAGGTTTCTTGGCAGTGACGTCGTATCCCCAATGGGTTGCAAATGTTGTTCCAGTTCCAAAGAAAGATGTTAAGGTCCATATGTGTGTAGACTACAGGGATTTAAATAGGGCGAGACCCAAAGATGACTTCCCACTACCATATATTGATGTCTTGGTTTACAACATTGCTCAACACAAGGTGTTCTCCTTCATGGATGGCTTCTCCGGGTACAACCAAATAAAAATGGAACCTAAAGACATGGAGAAAACTACCTTTGTCACACAATGGGGTACCTTCTGTTATAAGGTCATGCCTTTTAGGCTGAAGAATGCAGGCACAACTTACCAACGAGCTATGGTGGCTTTATTTCATGACATGATTCATCATGAGATAGAAGTCTACGTGGATGACATGATAGCCAGATCAAAAACTAAGGAAGAACACATTGATCATCTGCACAAGCTATTTGAGAGGCTAAAGAAGTACAAGATGAGATTGAATCCCAACAAATGCACCTTCGGGGTAAGGTCTGGTAAGCTTCTAGGCTTTGTCGTCAGTGGCAAAGGTATTGAAGTTGATCCTGCTAAAGTCAAAACTATCTAAGAAATGCCAGCTCCTTGTACTGAGAAGGAAGTTAGAGGTTTCTTGGGACGTCTAAACTACATTTCCCGATTCATCTCTCACTTGACTGCTACTTGTGAGCCAATCTTCAAATTGTTGAAGAAAGATCAAGTAATCAGATGGAATGATGATTTCCAATTAGCTTTTGACAAGATCAAAAAGTACTTGCAAGAACCTCCAATTCTAATGCCACCAGTTGAAGGAAGACCTTTGATCATGTACTTAACCATGTTAGAGAGTTCAATGGGGTGTGTGACGGGGCAACATGACGAGTATGGTTGAAAAGAGAATGCAATATACTACCTTAGCAAAAAGTTTACCGATTATGAAACAAGATATTCACTGCTCGAGAAAACTTGTTACGCTTTGGCATGGGCTGCTCACCGGCTAAGACAATATATGTTGACTCATACTAGTCTATCTATCTTTAAGATGGATCCCATCAAGTACATCTTTGAGAAGCCCGTTCTCTCTGGAAGGATAGCCTGATGGAAAATGATCTTAACTGAATACGACATTCAGTACACTACATAAAAAGCAATCAAAGGAAGGGTACTAGAAGATCATTTGGAGCATCAGGCTGTGGATGACTACCAATCTATGAGCTTTGAATTCCCGGACGAGAATATCATGCTATTAGAGATTGTGAAAAGCCTGGGCTGTATGAAGGACTTGATCAAGGATCCCAATGGAATATTGTTTTTTACGGAGCTTCTAACATACTGGGTAACATAATTGGTGTTGTGATTATCTCTCTTGAAGGTTTCCATAGACCTTTCACTGCTAGGCTTTTCTTTGACTTTACCAACAACATGGCAGAGTACGAAGCGTGCATCTTGGGTCTTAAAGCTGCTATTGACCTAAGAATCAAATTCTTAAGCGTATTTGGAGACTTAGCTTTGGTGGTCAGTCAAGTTAAAGGAGAGTGGGATACACAACATCCAAATCTTATCCCTTATAAAGAACGTGTGCTAACCTTGATCCCGCACTTTAAAGAAATCACCTTTGAACATATTTTGAGGGAAGAAAATTAATTGGCAGATGACTTAGCTACCATGTCATCTATGTTCAAGGTCAAATGGGACAACTAAGCTCCCAGAATTACTGTCAAAAGACTTGATGAACTTACGCACTTCTATGAGATTAACATTGATGGAGTAGAGGAGAAGCCTTGGTTTCATGAGGTGAAAAGATATCTCAAAGCTCAAGAGTATCCTGAAGGGGCATCAATCAATGATAAGAAATTTCTGTGAAGGTTCTCAGCCAATTTATTCCTGAGCAACAAAATTCTATAGAAGCGCAACCATGATTCAACCCTGCTTCGTTGTATGGACAAGAAAGAAGCAGAGAAAATTATGGAGGACATGCATGAAGGCATCTTTGGTACTCACTCGAGTGAACATACTATGGCTAAGAAGATTTTGAGAGCTGGATACTATTGGTCGACCATGGAAACCGATTGTCATCACCACTCAAGGACTTTCCATATGTGCCAAATTTATGCTAATAAGGTTCACGTGCCTCCAGTTCCTTTGAATGTCATGACTGCTCCTTGGCCATTTGCAATGTGGGGCATTGATATGATTGGGGAAATCTAGCCTACTGCCTTTAATGGACATCATTTCATTCTTGTCACCATTGACTACTTTACCAAGTGGGTTGAAGCAACTTTATTTGCCTCAGTTACCAAGAACGTTGTGGCCCGTTTCATCAAGCATAACCTCATATGTCGGTATGGTATCCCTGAGAGGATCATCACTGAAAATGGTACCAACCTCAATAATTCCACGATCACTGAACTCTGCATGCAATTCAAGATCAAGCATCACAACTCTTCTCCATACAGATCTAAGATGAATGGCGCAGTGGAAGCTTACAACAAAATACAAAGAAGATTGTGCAAAAGATGGTGGTAACCTACAAAGATTGGCATGAGATGTTACCATTTTCTCTTCATGGCTATCGTACTTCGACGCGAACATCAACTGTGGCAACCCCTTTCTCTCTAGTCTATGGCATGGAATGTCCTTCCTGTCTAAGTTCAGATTCCTTTAAGGATTGTGAAAGAAGAAGACTTAGGAAAAGACGAATGGATTCAGAATAGGTTGGATCAATTGAATTCAATTGACGAAAATAGGCTTGTGGCTGTCTGTCATTGTCAAATGTATCAAAAATGTAGATCAAGGCATTCAACAAGAAGATCAAGCATCGGGTATACCAGGCGGGTGACTTGGTAAAAAAGCGCATCATTCTACCACAAGGCGATCCCAGGAGCAAAATGGACTCCCACCTACGAAGGGCCATTTGTTGTCAAGAAAGTATTCTCGGGCGGTGCTATAATGCTAACCACTATGGGCGACGAAGATTTCGCACCCTGTGAATGCGAACATAGTCAAAAGATACCACACATAAGAATGACCCGCTAGGTTGACATGCCTAGGCAAAAATAAGGGCATCCCGATGAACCAAAAGGGTTTGGGCAAAAATTAGGGATATATACAAAAACAATTTATACACCTGGAAAGTCGAAAACCTGAAAAGGTGGCTTGGGCAAAAAAGGGTATCCTGGTGGACTGAAAACCCGAAAGGACGGTCCAAGCAAAAATTAGGGATTAAAGCGTACGACTATGTCCAGTTGGACCACTTACAGCCAGCTTTATTACCAAGGTCAAAAGTTCAAATGGTACAAGATCAGTCCAATCAATTTCTTTCGACAGCAAGGGGCAAGATGTTTGAAGACATTGGGGAAATAGCGGAGTTGGAACCTAATGAGATCACTTCCACATGGCTGTATATTTGTTTTCACTTTGTACTCTTTTCATTTCATGACGACTTCCTCCTACTAGGACTTCTGTCTCTTTGTACAAAAACGCATGTGTATAGGCAAATTATCAATACATGTACATCTTAAAGTTAAAAAATTTTGGTTTTACTATTTTGTTTCCGAAACTTCCAATGACTAAATTGAATGAACATATGCATATGAACATGATTAACTGTTAACAAATATGCGCATAAGGACAAGAATAAGCATTTACTCAAAACTCTAGGAGCTGGGATGACACTCAAAGTTATCCATAAATCCCCATAGAATCCCTTTCATAAGATTATCCCAAGTGAAGCCTCCAAAGCCACTTCTTTGAGATTATCCCCCACAGAATAATCTTAACAAATAAGAGTTCTTTCCCCACAATCTTCCCGGCATATTGCTCCAGCAAATAAAGGAGTATAATCTTTTTCCGGGTAATATTACCAACTTACAAAGTTCCCAGTCAGTATACTTCCTGGAAATTATCTTCTCCCAGCTGAGTTTGGTCCACTAAAACTAAAAGAGAAACCTTGTAGAGTTCTTCTCTCTAGCAAATTCAATTTCCCTAGGAAATTTTGTTTCCTCAGCAGAGTATTTCCCCAACAGGGTTTATTTCCCCAACAACTTACCAATTTCCCCAGCTCGAGTCTATTCCTCAAACTACTACAAATCACTGACAAAATTCTTCTCCCCAACGAAGTCATCACTATCCCTAGAAAATTGCTGCAAAATCTGGAACCCGACCAGATACAAGTTAACTTTATCCTTCCCCCAGACGAGTCAGAGGTTTAACCATCTCTTTTATCCCCAATCAGAGTATATAATAAATAAATTCCCCAGTATAGCAACATACGACCAATGTTCCTAAATTATACTTTCCAAACATAAGTCAATACATCTTCTGCAAAGTTTCCTCAAACAAGTAAACAGGAATTCCCAGCAGAAGCATTCTAGACAAGATTGAAAATACACATACTCTTCATCCCCAGCAATAGTCAGGGATTTATTTTCCCGGAAAAAGATACACTTCAACAATATTTCACATTCACACATCATAACATATACATACTAAACGCATATAGCACAATCTCATTTATTTTAATAACATCATTATGCAATGCATTTCATACATCATGACATTGCATACATCTAACTCCTTACCTTTTCAGGAAAGATCAATCAACAGATAAATATCATCAACAATTTTCAGCAGTTCCAGATTAATTCCTGAAACAAGATAGGGCAACTATCTGTGAACAAAAAGTCCAATATTAAATCCCGAAACAAGACGAGTTGACTATCTATAAGACCAGGTCAGAGATTAATTCTTGAAACAAGACAGGGAAACTATCTCAACAGCCGACAAAAAGCATGTTCCAGATTAATTCCTAAAACAAGACAGAGCAACTATCTGGATAACCAGCCACAGATTAATTCCTGAAACAAGACAGGGTAACTATCTGTGAAGAACAAATTTGATTGTAGGTCAATTCCAGAAACAGGATGGGGCACTATCTATAAAACAGATTGAAGATTAACTCCCGAAAAAGGACGGGGAAGCTATCTTCCTTTCTTTCTCTTTGGTCAGATAAAGATTAATTCCCAAAACAGAACATGGCGACTATCTTTATCACCAATGGTATGAACTCCCGAAACAAGACAGGTTTACCAACAAAACAGATTGAATATTAACTCCCGAAACATGACAAGGAAACTATCTTACTTTCTTTCTCTTTGGTCAGATAAAGATCAATTCTCGAAACAGGACGGGGCGACTATCTTTGTCACTAATGGTATGAACTCCCGAAACAAGACGGGTTGACCAACAAAACAGATTGAAGATTAACTCCTGAAATAGGACGGGGAAACTATCTTCCCTTCTTTTTCTCTTTGGTCAGATAAAGATCAATTCCCGAAACAGGACGAAGCGACTATCTTTATCACTAATGGTATGAATTCCCGAAACAAGATGGGTTTACCAACAAAGAAGATTGTAGGTCAATTCTCAAAACAGGATAGGGCAACTATCTACATGACAAGTAGCTACTCAAACACATTTCCAGAAGTTCATTCTGGAAAACATTCTTCAGATACAGTCGAGCATAGACTCATTCTGGTATTTCTATCAATAGTTACTTTGAATGGAATCTTTAAGCCCATATCCGAAAACTCTCCATCATCCCTCAAAATGGAATATTTAAGCCCATTCCTGATATAATCAACAAACAATTTTACTTCGTGCACAAGTGAGTGCAAATTTCTAGGCACTTAAGTGTTTAATCATCTTCTATCTCCAAGTCACGAACGGAGGACAAACCAATCTAACTCTTCAGGTTTAAGAAGATTGAGCAGGGGAAGCTGTTGTACCCCAAAATTTTCCCTCCCTTTTCTTCAAGACATTTCCCAAAAAAGATCTCAAAATGCTCAAGGATGCTCAAGGGTTGATAAGACAAGCTCACCTCCTAAGCATTGAGCCCAAATTATGGTTTTGGTTTTCTCAAGGATAATTGAAATTTTAATGCATCAAGTGACTTTCATGGTTCATTATAGGTCTCCAAGATTGCACATACCAAGTTTCAAGTCTTGCACCACAAATTTGCTCAGTCAATTGCTCAGATGACTGAAAATCAACTGTATTGGGTAAAAAGTCAACTTTGGCTACCATACATTCAAACTTCATGATTTTTGGCCAAAATCAACATTTTTAAGTAATATTTATCAATTTATCAAGGTTTGATCAAAATTCCTCAAGAAAAGCACTCAAATCATCAAAGGGGCAAAATTGTAAAAATTAGGGTTTTGACTGAGAATGACTGATCAATGACTTTTGACATAGTACATGACCTAATGGTTTGGAGAATGATCTAAAGTACTAAAACACAATATATTGACCTAATTTCATGGCTCAAATCATTTCTCAAGATCAATGGATTGATAGTTGAAATTTGATCAACTGCTGAAAAGTCAACTGATACACAAAAAGTCAAACTTTGACTTTTTGATTAACATTGAATTTCAAAGATCAAGAATCATCAAGACCTTCAAAAATATAAAACTTGATCATCAAGAATAAAGAAAATCAATAAAAGTCAACAAAAGTCAAGATTTTCAAGACTTAGAAAAATTATGTGTTTTTTAACCTTGATAATTTCACTACTTCATGATAATTTTTCACCAAGATGCAAGATGATTCAAGGGAAACTTTCAACATGAAAGTTGTAGATCTTTATGAATTATACAACTTTGTACTTGAAGTTTGATGTCCAAAAAATGCTTAGATTTGAAGATATAAGCTCATGAAGTCGTGACACTTTTATAAAACACTTAGTGAAATTTTCATTAAGTTACGAAGATTTTTTGTCCCAACTTCTTGGCAATTTTTCACCAAGTTCCAAGTTTATTTAGCCAAAGTGTTCAACATGAAGTTTGTAGACAATGTTTCAAGCTTTCCAAAATTTCCAAGAACTTGAAGAGATCATGCTTGAGCTAGGAGAACCAAAGAGAAGAAGTTAAACATCCATTCTTGAATTACAAGGCATTTTCATGAATAACACTTAACCAAATCCCACAACTATGCTGCATAATCTTCCTTTGCGAGCCTCTTGACTTGCAAATCTATCAATAATTAGATGTTTACAAAACTAATTGAGCTATGATCCAAGAGCTTGAACCATTGTCCAAGTGATCAGTCCATTAATGGAACAAAGTTCACTTCCATTTTGGAAAAGTGACTTTAATCACAAAGTCAACTTGTCTTGAGCCTTTAACTTGTTTGTTCTGATCACAATCAACATGTATGCTCATAATAAACATGTTTAAAGCCTCTAGCCACCCTACAAGTCCTTGTACTTCACATTGAAACTATACATTTCTTGTTTGCTTCAAAAACAAGTTTCAAAAGCATAACATGTGATTTCTTGTTTCTGATCACTAGAGCCCTCAAGACCTTCCCTCTATAAATTGAGAAGTTATATGTAACCTAAGAAATGAGTTGATAAGCCTTGAAACACCCTCAAATACTCTAAAGTCAGAATTTGTATTTCAAACCTCCATTATTTCACATTCTGGCCATAAACTCAACACTCCTAATTCCATCATGCGTTTTCATTTCTAATCAATCACAATGCTTCCATACTTCATTTAGAACACATCCCCACCCCTGTTTCATAACTGTAACTCCATCTTCATCATCCTCCAAACTTAAAAACTCAGCTCTGCAACTTGACTTATCTAAGAAGATTCAACCACTCTCAGCATAAAGTAAGAGTTGCATTAGCTTCCTAAGAGTCCAGTGAAGCTATCCAGATCATCACCACACTTCCAGGGGTGCTCAAAATACATACACGATTTCCAGTTTTGAGGTAAGTTTTCTCAACTTTGAACTCTCTCTACAAGCATCATTAATGGTTACTTTATGAATGAAAAACATATACATCATTGCCCTGAAGCTAACCATGCCTTTAGTTTTCATTTACGTTGCCTGAGTGATGTGAATTTTGAGTTTGAACTTTATGAAAAAATTAGGTTTTATTTGGTACCAAACATAATTCATGTTCGTCTTTGACTTATAGTTTTATTTTTTTATATGGTTGGATTCATTTTGAAAAATGGAACAACTTTCATGTTTACAATTGTGAAAATGGTTGAGAAATGAGCAAGATCAAAATTCATAGCAATGGTGTTGTTGCTCTGCACGCGCAAGGTTGAAGATGAAGCCATTTCAAATATTTAGGACCAAGTTTATTTTAAGTTTATTCCATGTTGTATTATGACCGGATGAAATAGCCACCCTAATGGCAGAGGAAGTACGCGTAAGGCATTGATCTATAGGGACCTGGGTTCGAGCCCCAGCGGTACCCTTTTGTTTTTTGAAATTTTCTTACATCAGGTTCTATGTACACAAGCCACACACGTGCATCATGTACCTTTATTCCTTCACCATAGGATCATCGTAAGATCTCATCCAACACACCACAAAGCAAGCATATGATGCACCTCAGAAGGCTGACCATACATGATCCAAAATAGGCGCTGGACTTTGTTCTGGGCCTGGATTATTTTTAATTTCTCACCCCTATTTGCTATATCCTGTGTAATCCCACTTCTTCTTCTTCTTCTTTATAATTTTCTAATTCAAAACAAAAACATGATTTGGGCCTGTTTGCTACTTTTTTTACCTCCCTTCTAGCTTTTAACACCCAGCCCATTTAATTTTATATTTTTATTATTTTTATTTATATATATATATATATATTTATTTAATCAAAAATACCAAAAATTATATTTTCTTAAATAATTAAAATTAAAAATATTTTAATGTAAATATTTTATTTTATTAAGTTAAATTTCATTATTTTCTTTTACAAATTAATATTAACATTCAAGTTATTTTCTATACAAATTACTTAGACTTAGGTTTTATTTCCTTCTTAAATTTAATTATCTTATATTTTAGGTTTTATTTAAGATAATCAATTAATTTCTTTTGTAAATAAAATTAATTAGTCTAATTATAAAACCTTTTTCTCCATCAAAAAATCACACAAAGACAATTCCTTTTTCCTCTTCATCCTTGCATTTTTGTACATTCTATTATTATTCATATTCAATGGTTTGTAATAGTAATTAGGGCTTTATTGCTTTCTTTCCCCTACTCACAAAATGTGTACCCCCCCATTCCCAAAGCAATGTAATAGCGTAGGACATTTAAATTCCGCAATTTATCGCTTTCCTTATTATTGTTAGTAATTAGGGTTTGCATGAAAAGACTTAAAATCAAACCTAGCAAAACCATAATTCAAAGATAATATACTTGAAAATAAAAACACTTTTCACAAATGTACCCCTAGGGTAACCCACACTTGTTGCCTTGGATTAAAACAGTCATGTCCCTCGAACATGAGATGTTTTTAGCAAAAGACTGTCGATTAAAATATCGTAGTCCCTCGATGACCCTTCAATGTTGCCTTCGGTGAACAATCTTAGTCCCTTATGAAAATTGCTAAAACATCTTACAAGTTGCCTTCTATGACTGTACGACGACCCATGCCCGTCCCTCACATCCAGTGATATGGCTCTCTACCAACTAATGGTAGACAAAGCACTATCTAAAGGAAGAGGAAAAGAACAAAGACTTTTTGAGTAGGTAGATTGCTCGTAATTGCTTGCTCACAAACTTAAACCATTTTCACACTTCACACTTTCAAGACACTCTTCAAAACAAATATTTTGTATACATTCTCAATGATACGAGAATCATTACAAAATTTCCTTACATTGGCATTTTCAAAACATCTTTTCAAACAATCCTTTCCAACAGATATTTTCAAAAACCAACACTTTGCATACATTCTCAATGATACGAGAATCATTGAAAAGTTTTCCAATCTTAGGCGTTTTCTAAATATTTTCAAACTTACACAAACACTAAGTTTCTTGTTCTTTTCACCCTTTCCTTTATTAGATAAAAGAAAAGTCAGAGGCAACTCTTGCTATCCACAACACTTGTGATAAAATGAAAAAAACCCAAGTCAGTTCTTCCACCGTATCACAGTGTCCCTTATTTATAGTTGAGCATGATGGAAACAAAAAGTGAGAGAAATGATCATGTATAAGGGAATTTCGTGTGCACTTGCATCATGAACAATGTGTGACTTGCAAGTTGTCAAAACTCAACCATTCCTTGCGATTTAATGTGCTAAAGCTTTCAGGAAACTTAGTTAATCATGTTTAAACATCAAACGCGCGAAAAATTTGTGTTTAGAGGCCACACTAATAAAAATAAAAGTTGACTTTGGTGAGGAACTTCAATTCCAAGGTACTATCTTTGAATTCATGGTGCACACAATTCAGGAGGATTTATGGGATGATTCTCAAAGCTTTTGAAAGATCATATCATCATCTTCACAATATGCCAAGAAATATTCTATTTGGTGATCTGAGCTGAAAGTTATGATCAATTGAAATCGCGAAAACAAACTTATTTTTGTACTTAGAAATAGTTCTAAGTGTTGAACTTCAAATTACATATAATGTTCTTCAAAATTACATGATCTTCCACTCAAAATTTACTCTGGATCCTTGAAGATGAAATGAAGTAGACCATTTGAATTGAATTATGGAATTGATATCATTCTATAATCATAAAAAAATGAAAGAGTTATGGTCTTTGGAAGATGATGAACAAATTTGGGGAAATTCATAAAATACCTATAATCTTTTCAATTCGCTAATGACTTTCCAAACTTTTTCATGTTTTTAAAATTGAAACAAAGTTGTAGTAGACATCCTCAAGTTTATTATGAAAAAAAAAATGGGCTCAAGGAGATAAAATATGACCAAGTTATGATCCTTTGGAGTCACACAAGAGAATTTGATGGCCTTCCCAAAGGACTTGCAATCTTTCCCAATCATTAGTGACTTTCCATTCAAAATTAGCCTTAAACCCTTGAAGATAACTTGTTAAGTACCCTTTAAAGAGACTCATGGCTTTGGAATCAATCAAAAATCTCAAAAATGAGCAAGATATGGTCCTTGAAAGTCAACAAACCCTAGCTCAGAGAGTATTAAAATGACTTGGAACCCCTTTCAACTTTTGATGATTTTTCTTGCACAATTGGATCTAGTCATGTGAAGAGAAGTTGTCGTAGGTGATGACAAGAATCCATAGCAAAAATAAACAACTCAAAATGTTAAAAACTGAGAGACTTAAGCACTTGTGACAACTGAATCAAGTGTTTGTTCAACTAGGTTAAACTTGTTAAATCAACCCTTGAATCATTTGCATTTTCTTTGAAAAAATAGAGCATGATGGATCACATTAGACCTTGAAATGATGTTCTCTTGAAACACACTTAAAGATGGATCTTAAGTCTCAATGAAACTTGTTGAAGAAGGCATGGAAATAAACACATGAACCTATGAGTCTTCTTGATGAATACCACCACCAACCTTGAGGAAAACTTGACCTAAATAAAGTGAGAAAAATCTTTGAACCAAAAAAATTTGATACCATAAACATAGCCTTGAAAATTAAGCTCTTGCAATCCATTGAAGAACTATTTGACTGAGGACTATCCCTCAAAACTCTAGGTTAGATGGTGACATGGATGCAGTTGTGTCATCACCTAAAATATGAACATCCAAAGAAACATATATACATATTTTGATGTTAGTTAAAAATTAATTCACCTAAAAAAACACATGTATAAGATACACAATTCAAGGTGCTTGGTGATCTCTCAAGAGAAAACTTAAAGATAGGATGAAGTAGAAGGGAGAACCAACCCTAATGTATGATCTTGATGTATTGATGATGAGATAATGAGAGATCTTAGGGGGGAAATTGGGGTATAACGGTTGCCCTTATTTAAGTGTCTTCTATTCGGAGATACGAAGGTTAAAATCTTTGTCTCGACGCGATTGAAGATACTTAAATACAAAACAAATACTATTTTTGGCCCTAAGATGTCATGTAATGCTCATGATTATGAATGCAAACGACCAACTCCGTAGGTGACACAGAGCACCACTGTAGAAGCAAAAATTGAATAGGAAACCTAATGAAGAGAGTTCAATGAGGAAAATAAATCACTGGGGAACAACATGACTCTGGGGATGACTATAAATAAGCAAAACCAAAATCACGATTAAAGAAACCAAATGCATAGTAAGATTTCAATGACAGAAATTCTTAACAATGCAAGCAACAAGCTAACAAGGAGGTAACCTTTAAAATGTTTACCGACTCAACTAGGGAAAGAAACTTAACTCCATAGGAGAAAAAATAACTCTTTTGGGGAAAAGAAGACTCAAATCTATTGGGGTAAATCCCGAAGAGGAGAAAAAGTATCATTAACTCAATAAATGAGGAAAAAGAAATGGATAAAAACGAATGATAGATAATTGTGAAATACCCACTTGCACAAGAGGTAGGAAAAAAAGAGTAACATCGACTCACAGGGGATCATAAACTACCAACTCAAAGTTGAAGGTAGAACAAACCTCATAATACTGACTCAAAGACGATGGTGAACGTCAACCTCGATACTAGTAAACGAATGATTGGCATAAGTACTTATGACTGAGAGCAAAGGATTAACGTCAATACTTATGACTGGGAACAATTGTTGACATCGTTACTTATGACTGAGAATAAATGATTGACCTCAGTGCTTATACTGGGAACAAATGTTGACATCAGTACTCATGACTGGAAACAAGGTTTGACATCAGTACTTATGACTGGAAATAAAGAGTGACATCATTACTTATGACTGGTAATAAAGGTTGACATCGATACTCATGACTGGTAACAAAGGATGACATTAGTGCTTATGACTGGGAAAAAATGTTGACATCAGTACTCATGACTGGGAACAAATGTTGATATCAGTACTCATGACTGGTAACAGAGGATGACATTAGTGCTTAGGACTGTGAACAAATATTTGACATCAATGCTTATGACTGGGAACAAATGATTGACCTCAGTGCTTATGACTGGGAATAACTCAACTTTATTGGGATGAGGTCCAATGAGGAGAAAGAGGTAAATATTGACTAACTAATGACAGTGAACTACCAACGTAGGGATGAAGGTATAAAAAATATAGAACAATAACAAGTTTCCCAAAATTCCGGTATTCCACCTAGAACGGGTCACAACTTCTTCTTTAACCAAGGAATTCCGCCTGGAAAGGGTAACAAATCTTACCAACTTCTGGATTTCACTGAGAACAGTAATATTTTCTTCTTTGATCAAGATATCACTTGAAAAGGGTAATAACTATTCTAAGGATCTTTCAACAAACTCTCTTTATCATCGAAGTACTGCCAATCTCAATAACAAACTATCTCTCATAACGCAGAGACTACCATTCATCGGAGTAAAAACATATTCTCTGTCATTAACAGACTTACTGGGAAAGTACAGGTTGCTCAAATAAACAGATTCCCACTTGTTGTTGTTTGAGCAAGAAAGCTTCTAAGCAATTCTTTGTTTTGATGATAGCAACCATATATTTTGTGAGTAACAATTTTAGTGCTACTAATGGTTTTATTGAGTGTGCAGATCTAATAACAAGAAACATTCTATAAAAGAGCTCGCACAAATATAACTCAAAAAGCTGAAGATACAAGAATCAGAAAGCTTCTACAACTGAAGTTGTCTCTCAGATAAGTTGATGCTTATAGCTCTGAAAACAAGACGTGTTCCTAAAGTTCAATCTAGTATTTCTAAGCTACATCAAAATAATAGTTTCTGAACTACTCATCAGAAGAACAAGACAAGAAATAAATCTAAAGCTCAGTACTCTAGAAAAAAAAACATCTTCAGGAGAAATCAAGTTCTATACATAAACAAACTAAACAAAGATGAGAAAAGTCTAGATATATCTTCAGTAGTGCTCTACGCTACATCAAATCAGTAGTTTATGAACTACTCATCAGAAGAACAAAACAAGAAATAAATCTCAAGCTCAGTACTCCAGAAACAGAAATAACATCTTCAGTATAAATCAAGTTCTATACATAAACAAGCTAAACAAAGATCAGAGAAATCCAGATATATCTTCTGTAGTGCTCTACGCTACATCAAATCAGTAGTTTCTGAACTACTCATCAGAAGAACAAGACAAGTAATAAGTCTCGAGCTCAACACTTCAGAAACAGAAATAACATCTTTCGCATAAACCAATTTCTACAGAAACAAGTTAAACAAAGACCAGAAAAGTCCAGATACATCTTCAGTAGTGCTTTAATCAAAACAGACAAATGATCACAGTTTTCGAGGAGAACAATGATGGCAATTCTCAGCTATATCTTGGATAAATAAAAATAATAAATCATGCCTCATACATAATAATCATTACAAAAGGTATATTTGCATTGAAAACATATCAAATTACAAAATACACGTTGCAATGCATTATGTGCTCCAACCGTACTATTCTCTCAAGCCTATATAAAGCAACTTTGTTATACATGTGGTTGTGTGGCTGAACAACACCAAGAATTTCACAAGCATAAAGCAGTATCACTTTAAATGCAATATTTACACTGAGTTATTGCTCTATAGTGTAATATTTCATTAAGCATATTAAAGTGTTAACAGCTTACTAAGAAGCAACATGTTCATCATAACTTAGTTCCAAAAAGGTTATCAATCTTACAAGAAAAACATCACAACAATAGAAAAATGAAGGAACAACGAGCAATAAGAAACATGAGTCAATACTCGTATCTTGATCATTGAAGAAAAGAAACTGAAGATCTCAACAAGATGTCATTCAAAATATAAATCAAAACGCATCTTAAGAGAAACCAGAAAAGAAGAAAGAAGCTATTTTGTTCAGCTTGATTAACAAAGAAGATGAAGATAAGAATACTACAAGATGTTTTTCACTTAATATCCATAACATTCAATCTTGTAGAAACATGCAAAACACAAGAATTATTGCTCTGATTTGTTATCTCTTAGAAACCTTCATGTAAATTGTTTTAGACAACAAATTTTTTGCTCAAAAGTTTGTCAAAATAATGTGTACTCTAAGCAGGAGAAATCTGCTTGATAAGAAGCACTCATGTAAATCTCCAGAAAATCAATTCTTTCTAGAATTGGTGTTTCCTCAAGTGACTTTCTAGTCTGTATACTTGAGATAGCTAAGAGGTCTTTCTAGACTCTTAGAGTTTATTGTAATCTTACAAGATTAGTGGATTAAGTCCTTTTATAAGGCAAAATCACCCGAAGAGAGTGGACAAGATGTAGCCTTAGTTGAGAAGGTCAACTTGTATAAAAATGAATGTGGTTTTTACTACTATTAATTTATACTTGCTCAAAGGCTTTCCCAAACTCTTTAAAAAGGGAAAAAGTTTCTATCAAAATAATTAAAACCCCCATTTCTTGTGTTTTTCTCCACCTTCAATTGGTATTAGAGCAGGGCTCTTTTATTGATTCATGAATCAAACACTTAACCGTGTGGAGAGATCCAATTAGAGAAAACCACAAACATCTTGAGAATTTTTTATCTAAAGTAAGCATCACAAGATCTACATATTTGAGCTAGATATGTTCTGGAGAAAAGAGAATTCTCTATAAGAAGGCAGTTCCAAAAACATTTAGAAGGGTTCTATAATATGGTGGGAGAACTGACTATTTTGGTTTTATCGCAAATGTTGCGGTTAGCAAGAGTCGCCATCTACTTTTATTTTATCCAAAAATTAGGAAAGACGAAAAGAATAGGAAAGACCTTTTATAGACTTTGAGTTCGGGGGATAAGTAATGAAAAGGGAAGGTGTTAACACCCTTTTCATCCGTAGTCATCTATGGGCTCTTGATTGTTTAACTCATTTTTAAAACTTGCTTTGTGTGTGTGTGATTTGTTTGAAAATATTTTAAAATGCCAATGTATGGCTAACTTTGTAATAGGCCTAGTGTCGGTCCTCAAGATTGCATACAAAGTGTTTCTTTTGAAAATATTATGTTTGAAAGTGTAGTGTAAAAATGTATTTGTTTGTGAAAAAGGTTGTGAGCAAGCATTCAAGAGTTCTTACCCACTAAGTATGGTCTTTATTATTCTTTTCCATCTCCTTTGGAGATAGTATTATCCATACCATTAGTTGGTAGTTAATCCTATCTATTGGATGTGAAGGGACTGGCGTAGGGTCATTGTATGATCATCGAAGGCAACATGTAAGGATACTTTAGCAATTGTATCAGAGGGACTATCATCATTTTTCTTGTAAGGTCATCGAGGGACTAGATCATCTTTCCATAGGCAACTCGAGGGAAATCGAGGGACTATGACCTTTTGCTCGTAGAGACTTTGATGATTTGATCGAGGGTCTTTTGCTAAAGTATCCCTACTTTCGAGGGACATGGCCAATATTCATAAGGCAACAAGAGAGGTTATCCTAGAGGTGCAAGTGTTAAGAGTGTTTGTTTTCAGTTATATTAATCTTGAGTTAGGGTTTTCTAGACTTGCTTTTTAGTCTAGCCTTACAAACCCTAATTACTAACAATTATAAAATATAATGTACGGAATGTAAAATGCAAAAAATTAAACCTAAGCTATTACATCCTGTGAGCAGTTACATAATTAGAAAAATGCGAGAAAAGATAAATCTACGCTATTACATTGGTAATGCGGCCTATACAGTTTTCTAGGAAATTCAATATAAAAAAGAAATAAGAAAAAGAATGTTAGCAAAAAAATGTTAAAGACCTAAAGTTCTAAGTTAATGTTTTCGGTATTTTTATAGAAAATAATTTTAATGTTAATGAAAATTAAGACCTAATTAACTGATTAATTCTAACCTAATTAAGTTAATTAAAGAGTCAAAAACCCTAATTATTCATTTTAATTAATAATAAAAAAAGTCTAACTAATTATGGAAAATTATTTGGCCAACTAACTCTAAAACTAATTTGATTATGATTAATGGTTTATAAAATAGTTAATTAAAAAGTAATTAGTAAAATGGAATAAAAAACTAGGGTTAGAAAATAAGGAAACAAAATGCATAGGTTGGGAGTTGAACCCACACCCTCAACTGAAAAGAATGCCCTTCTATCCACTGCGCCATGGTGTTGTTTGTGTTTATGAATGAAAATGAATCAATCTATTATAAACCTGCACGATATCCTGAAGAAAAAAAGAAATTGACAAAAGTTGGGATGGAACCCACGTCATTTGCAATACCGGTGATCACTCTTACCACTTGGCCAATTATGTTATGCATTCATATTACCACTTTCAATAAACAAATAATGAAATTAAATCATAAACTAAATAAAAAAACGCTTGGTGTGGGGTCTGGGATTTTGAATCAACCAATCATATTGAGAGAATTGGCCATGCAGGAGTTGGCACCACCCCTCAAAACCCTTGACCACCTTGGATTATGGTTACCACCATCATCCCTAATGAGGGGTTTTTCAAAACCTGTCAAAATCGATCAAAAAAAGAAAACCAATAATCCTGATCCACTAATTAGGGTCTTGTGATCTCAATGGTGGTGTTAGTTTTAGCTAAAACAGCCTGTGAGCTTTTTGGGCTTCAAATCTGATCCAAAATAAAATCTTTGTGCCTTAATCCATTATTTTTATATTTTATTTGATTTATTTTGAATTTAATTGAATAAAATCAAAATAAAAAAAAATAAAAATTAGAAAAATATATGAATGGATTTAGAGGTCTAATATGAGGTCAAGAACATCTTTAAACCTAATAACTTAGGCCCATTAGCCCAAAAATTCAAGTTTGTTCAATTTGAACTTCATGCATTTTCTCAAAATTGCTCAATTTGCACCAATCATAACTCTCTCAGTTTTTGTCATATGAAGATGATCTTGGAATTTTTGGAAACCTGAAGATTTCTCCCACAACTTTCATATTGGTCATTTTTTTATTTAAAACCTTTATCTTTATGTAAATTGCTTTGACAAAAAATGTCTTTTTGTTTACTTTTAAAATGACATGTAATATTTTGGCTCATATCTCTCAAATGAAACATTTTTGGCCTTGATCTTAGAGAGACAAAGTTGTAGAGAATTGCATTTAGTTCAAGATAGGCTTTAGTTAAGGAATTTCTGATTAAGTATGTGATAGTTATGCTTGTTCAATGTTTTGTTGACTTCTCCTAAAGAAAACCCTAATTTAGTAACTTTTGACTTTTGATGAATCTGAGTTTTCTTGATGAATCATGATCAACCCTTGATCAAATGATTAATGTGACTTCAAAATATTGATGTTGACCAAAAATCTTGAAGTTTGACTATAGATTGGTCAAAGTTGACTTTTTGTCCAATATAGTTGATTTTCAATCATCTGATTAATTGAATGAGCAAACTTGTATTACAAGGCTTGAAATTTGGTATGAGGATTCTTTGAAGCATGTGAGATACCATGAATTCCATTTGAGGCATTATAAGTCCAATTTCATTTGAGAAAAGTAAAACCCTAGTGGTAGGTCAATTTCTTAGGAGGAGAGTCCATTTGATCAATCCTTGATAAGTCTTGAGTACTTGAGACTCCTATGAGCATGAGGAGGTATCTTGAAAATTTTTGTCTGGAGAATGGGAGGGAAAATTTTGGGATACAACAGCTGCCCCTGTTCAATCTTCTTAAACTTGAAGATTTAGATTGGCATGCCCGCCATTCGTGATCTGAAGGTGGAAGAGGATTGAACACTTAAGTGCCTAGAAATTTGCACTCACATGTGCACGAAGTAACATTGTTGGTTGATTGTATTGGGAAAATATTCCATTTGGAAAAGGTGACAGGATACCATCAGAGATGAGCTTATAGATGGCATCCAAAGTAAATGTTGATAGGCGTATCAAAATAAGTCTATGCCCGACTATGTCTGAAAAAGTATACTAGAATGAGTCTATGTCCGACTGTATCTAACAGACGTGTTGGGGAGTGTCAGAATGAATCTTATGTCTCGATTGTATCTGAATGATGTTCTAGAATGAGTCTATGTCTTGACTGTATCTATGAGAGGATCAGAATGAGTCTTTGTCTAACTGTATATGAACAATCTACTGGATTGAGTATCAAAATGAATCTATATCTCGATCATATCTGAAGTGTATCTAGAAGATGTATTGGAGTGAGTATCAGAATGAATCTATATCTAGATTGTATCTGAACTGTATCTAGAAGAGAATCTAGAGTGAATCTTCGATTTATTGTATTTGAAAGATGTGTTTATTAGAATGAATCATTGTCTTGATTGTATCTGAAAGGTGTTAAATAGTTGACAATATCTATTTGTTCGAGAACTAACCTAAAAAGACAAAGTTAGTTTTATGAAATGTCATGATGAATGTAATGCATTGCGTAATGATGATCTCAAAATAAATGAGAATATTATATGCGTTTCCTATGCATATGTTATGATATTTTGTAAATGATGTATGGATGCAATATGTCGTTGGAGCGTAACGGTAGCTTCTTGTAACAACGTCTAGCTGGGAAAAATAAATCTCTGACTATTTCTGGGGATGAATAAAGTAATTCTTCAATTTTTGTTTAGAACGACTTTACTGGGGATTTCTTCTTTCTTTTTTAGGACACTCTGCCTGGGATGTTCGACTTATTCTTGGGGATAGAAGAATTCCAGGAAAGTCGGTCGTTCGTCGTTCTTTTTATTGAAGGTTTTGACTCTTATGTACCTTGACTGGAGATAAAGGATATGGATAATCCTATGATACACTATCTAACCAGGTTTCAGATATGGATGTCAAGTCTTCTTTGGAGGACAACGTTGAAGGGCATCTGGATGGAGAAGAGAATTATGTCGGGGAATTTATAGTATCAGAGAAATAAACTATGTTGGGGAATTAAATCTTGTAGACTACATTGAGGAAATAATCTATGGTGGGGATTGGAAATTCATAGGCTGCACTGAGGAGTTTCCACTGTTTTCTGGGGAAATGATCAAACTTCCTTATCTGCTACGGGGCCTTTTTGGGAAGATGATCATGTCAAGATATCCATCAGGGATATGGTGGTGAACTGCTGGAAGATGCTCCAATTTTTGTCTGAGGGCATATTAGACTTGTTGGGGAATATATCTTGGTTGGGGATGACCTTGTGAAAATAGCTCTGTAGAGATAGTTCCATGGAGATTTCTCTGTGGGAATTTATGGACAACTTTTGAACATTACCCCAACTCCTAGGGTTTTTAGTATATTCTAATCATGTTTTTATGCATATATTTTATAAACAGTAATCATATTTAAATGCATATGTTCATTCAACGTAATCATTGGCCGTTTTTGCAAACAAAACAAAGAAAGTAAAAACAATTTTGAATTTTGAAATGTATTGATTCTGAAATTTTGCCCATAAGCAGGCAGTTTTATACCAGAAGACAGAAATCCTAATAAGAGGAAATCGTCGTAAAATTGAAAAGGGGTACAAAATGATAATAAAGAAAAACAGCTATGTAGGAAAGATCCCATCAAGTTTCAACTCTGCTATTGCCCCTATGTCTTCCACTATCTCATCACTTGATGTCGGAAGAAGATGATTGAATTAATCTGTATAGTTTGAACTTGATGCTAGTAAAAAAGTTGGCTGATGATCCAATGGGATATATTCGTACGCTTTAATCCCTAACTTTTTCCTAGCCCGCCCTTTCGGGTTTTCAGTACATCGGGATATCCTTTTTTGACCAAGCCGCCTTTTTAGGTTTTCGACTTACCAGATGTACAAATTTTATATATCCCTAATTTTTACAGAACCCTTTTGGTCTATCGGGATTCCCTTATTTTTGCCTAGGCCTGTCAACGTAGCGGGTCTCTTTTATTTGTAGTATTTTTTTACTATGCTCGTGTTCACAGGGTGCGGAAAATCTTCACCGTCCATTGTGGTAAGTATCATAGCACCGCCAGAAAATATCTTTTTGATCACAAATGGCCCTTTGTATGTGGGAGTCCATTTTCCCCTAGGACCACCTTGTGGTAGGTTGATGCGCTTTATTACCAAATCACCAGCCTTGTACACCTTATGTTTGACTTTATTATTAAAGGCCTCGATCATGCATTTCTGGTACATCTGGCCATGATAAACAGCCGCAAGACTTTTTTCATCAATGAAATTTATCTGGTCAAGTTGAGTCTGAATCCATTTGTCTTCATCTAAACTCGCGTCTTTCATAATCTTTAGGGATGGAATTTGGACTTCAACAACTAAGACAACCTCCACATCGTTTCTGATGTACATACTGAAGTGTGATAACCATAAAGAGAAAAAGGTTACATCTCATGCCAATCTTTGTATACACTGTCATCTTCTGCAAGATCTTCTTGATATTCTTGTTGGTGGAATCCATTGTGCCATTCATCTTTGGTCGAAACGAAGAAAAATTGTGATGCTTAATCTTAAACTGCGCACGGAGTTCCATGATTGTAATATTGTTAAGATTGGTACCATTATCTATGATGATCCTCTTAGGGATGTCATATCGGCAGATAAGGTTATACTTAATGATCTGAGCCACAACATTCTTGGTAACATTAGCAAACGAGGTTGCTTCTACCCACTTCGTAAAGTAATAAATAGCGACAAGGATGAAACAATGCCCATTGGAAGCAATAGGCTTAATCTCTCCAATCATATCAATTCCCTAAATTGCAAATGGCCAAGGAGCAGTCAAGACATTCAAAGGAACCAGAGGCACATGTACTTTGTCAGCATAAACTTGGCATTTGTGGCAAGTTCTGGAATGATGATGGTAATCGGTTTCCATGGTAGAACAATAATAACATGCTCCCAGAATTTTCTAAGCCATTGTATGTCCACTGGAGTGAGTACCAAAGACACTTCGTGCATATCCTCCAAAATTTTCTCAGCTTCCTTATTGTCTACACAATGGAGCAGAGTTGAACCATGGTTGCTCTTGTACAAGATTTTGTTACTTAGAAAGAACTTGGCAGAGAACCTCCTTATAAATTTCTTATCATTGATAGATGCCCCTTAAGGATACTCTTTAGTTTCGAGGTATCTTTTTACTTCGTGGTACCAAGGTTTTTCTTCTACTCCACCAGTATCAACTTCGTAGTAATGCACTAGTTCGTCTAGTGTCTCAATAGTAATTAGAGGAGCTTCATCATCCCATCTTACTTTGGACATAGATGACATGGTAGCTAGTGCATCTACTAATTGATTCTCTTCTCGTGGAATGTATTCGAAAGTGATTTCTTCGAAGTATGGAATTAATGTCAACACATGCTCTCGATAAGGAATGAGATTTGGGTGCTTCGTGTCTCATTCTCCCTTAATCTGATTGATCACTAGGGATGAGTCCCCATATACATTCAAGAATTTAATTCTCATATCGATGACAGCTTTGATACCCATGGTACATGCTTCGTACTCAGCCATTTTGTTGGTATAGTCAAAACATAATATGTCGGTGAAGGACGTATGACAACCCTTAGGAGAGAAAATCACAACACCAATTACATTACCAAATGCGTTGGAAGCTCCATCAAAAACCATATTTCATCAGGATCCCGGTTCAGGTCCTTCATATGGTCCAGGTTCTTCATAATCAGTAACTAGCATGATATTCTCATCTGGGAACTGAAAATTCATAGATTGATAGTCATCTACAACTTGATTACCCAAATGATCTGCAAGTACACTTCCTTTGATTGCCTTCTAAGTGTTAGAACAATGTTTGAATCTAGTACCCTATAATTAAGTTTTGATGATAACAAAGTGAAAAGATATAGTAGTTAAATATTTCATGATTGAATTATATGCTACTTAAAATTACTATGCTCTGACTTGCAGATATGCTGATTAAAATAAGCAAGATCACGTTCTCAGCATCAGAATATGAGTTTGCACATCAGCATCAGAAGTTGCTGAATCAGAACGTCAAGATCAGATGATCAACGCTTGCACATGCTGAAGCTTGATGAACAGAACTGCGCGTAAAACACTCTGATACAGAAACAAATTAGTTCATCAGCAGCTAAGCAGAATCAGAATGAGCCAAGCCAGATCGTGCATTGAAGAAGCAACGGTACTGTGCATTGAAAGCTAATCAATACCAACGGCATCATTCTAGACAAGATCTGCTCAAAAAGGAAAGCTTGTTAATAGCATTGAATCAAGAATATTTGCTTCAATGTTCATCTTCTCAAAGTGCTATATAAACCAAGCTTTGAAGATTATCACGGCTAATGCTTCCAAACTCTCTACACGCACAAAGCTGAACATTAATCTTCACTCTACAAGTTTTGCTAAACCAACAAACTCTGATACTTTATTAGCGTTTAGCATCCTAGAATTCTAAGCTTCATTTGTGTAAACATCACAGTTGTGATATAGTTTTTGTAGAAACATTCACACACATTTGCTTATACCTTTGTAAGAAAGTGTTGCCTTGACAAACCGGATTGTGGTTTGAATCAAGAAGGTTTTAGCAGTTGCTAAAGCAGATTTGTATTCAGTTGAATATAGTGAATTAAGACCTCGTTGGAGAGAGGCGAAATCACCTTGAACGGGTGGACTGGAGTAGTTTGAGATCAAACGAACCAGGATAAAAATACCTTGTCATTTGCTTTAAGTTTCCAGTTTTACAATTCAACCCCCCCTTCTTGTGTTTTTCACCCCTTCACTAAGTAGTGTACTGAATGTCGTATTTTGTCAAGACCATTTTCCATCTTGCTATTCTTCTGGAGAGAACGAGTTTCTCGAATATGTATTTTATTGGATCCATCTTAGAGATCAACAAAGTACTATGAGTCAACATATATTGTCTTAGTCGGCGAGCAACCCATGCCAAAACGCATAAAGTTTTCTCAAGTAGTGAATATCTTGTTTCACAGTCAGTAAACTTTTTGCTGAGGTAGTATATTGCATGCTCTTTTCGACCAAACTCGTCATGTTGCCCCAATACACACCCCATTGAGTTCTCTTATATTGTCAAGTACATGATCAAAGGTATTCCTTCAACCGGTGGCATCAGAATTGGAGGTTCTTGGAGGTACTTCTTGATTTTGTCAAAGGCTATCTGAAAATCGTCGTTCCACTTCACTACTTGATCTTTCTTAAGTAATTTGAAAATTGGATCACAAGTAACGGTCAAATGGGAAATAAATCTGGCAATGTAGTTCAATCGTTCAAAGAAAACTCTGACTTCCTTCTCAGTACAGGGAGATGGCATTTCTTTAATGGCTTTAACCTTGGCAGGATCAACTTCAATACCTTTACCACTGATAGTGAAACCTAGGAGTTTACCGGATCTTACCCCAAAGGTGCACTTGTTTGGATTCAACCTCAACTTGTAGTTCTTCAGTCTCTCAAATAGCTTGTGCAAGTGGTCGAGATTTTCTTCTTCAATCTGAGACATGGCTATCATGTCATCAACATAAACCTCTATCTCATGATGGATCATATCATGGAAAAAAGCTACCATAGCATGTTGATATGTTGCACCGACATTCTTTAAACCAAAAGGCATAACTTTGTAACAGAATATGCCCCACTGTGTGACAAAAGTAGTTTTCTCCATGTCTTTAGGTTCCATATTGATTTGATTTAAACCAGAGAAACCATCCATGAAGGAAAATACTTTGTTTTGGGCAGTGTTGTAAACCAGAACATAAATATGCGGAAGCGGAAAGTCATCTTTGGGATTTCCCTATTCAAATCTTTGTAGTCTATACACATGTGCACCTTCCCGTCCTTCTTAGGTATCAGCACCACATTTGCAACCCACTGAGGATAGGACGTAACAAATCAGAAGCCTACATTAAATGCTTCATGACCTCAGCTTTGATCTTTTCAGACATCTCGGGATGCATACAACGAACCTTCTGCTTTATACAAGGGAAACCTTCCTTCATCGGTAGACGGTGAACCATAATGTTAGTATCAAGCCCTAACATGTCTTCATAAGACCAAGCAAAGATCTCAACATAGTCACGTAACATCTGGATTAATCTATTTTTGACATTGTCTTCTAGGTTGGCACATATCTTGATTTCTTTCTTGTCCTCTTCAGTACCCAAGTTTGCAACCTCGTCTAGTTCTTCATACGGTTGTATGGCTCTTTCTTCCTGTTCTAACAGTCTAGCAAGCTCTCCAGGTACTTCACAATCTTACCACCTTCATCCTTGGCTTGTTAGATCAGATTTTCGAAGTCATAATTGACAATAGCAGAATTGTTATCAATGGGACCTAGGGTGGATGTGGATCTGCAATTTGTCATGTGGATGTGTGTAAGAACACATAGCTATTTTGAAAGCAATAAAGTAAAAGAAAGACAAAGAGCACAAAATTTGAATGCAAACGTCCAATGATTTATTAAATAAAAATATGAGGATGAAAAATGACAACCCTAACAAATGTACCATTGTGTCCCGGGTAAGGCACAAGGCCTAAAGTTATTGTTCAAATTACACAAAAAAAACTTGAAAGCAAGAAAACAAAAAATAACATTTACTACTGACTAAAAGAGATTGGTATAAAGTCTTCATCCTTCCAATTGTTGAGCCCACTGCCGATAGTAGGGAAAATTCAGTTGTCTATGTCACAATCACTATCAGCGTCTTCTACAGTGTTAACTTGATTTTTGTGAACTCCATTGTTGTTGATGCGGAATGGCGGTCTCCCAGAATTACCACGAGCACAACGGATAGCCCTCTGAGCCTTTTAGATAAAACCTAAACCAAATTTGTCGGACTTGTAAGGAATGTCGGGAAGCTGTCCCCAAATAGTGCCACCACCTTCTTCTACCACAGTCTTAGCGTCTTTCAGAGAAGCTATTATTGGTGGAATATTGGTAACCTTAGGAACAGTAGGAGCATCTTTAGCAACATGGGTTGTCTGAGGAATAACTTTAAAGTTCTGGCAAGGAGTCTCGAGGAATTCACCATCCATCTCAACATACTTAAAGGAGTTCAAATGAGTCACCATGTATTCTTCTTTGCCATAAACTGTAATGATTTTTCCTTACACAAGATACTTCAACTTTTGGTGTAAAGTAGAAGTAACAACACCTGCCCCATAAATCCAAGGGCGTCCAAGCAAACAAGAATAGGCTGGACAAATGTCTACATAGAAAGTAGATTCGAAGACCTGGGAACCCACTTTGATTGGAAGATCAACCTCTCCATGAACCATTCTATTGGAACCATCAAAATCTCTCACCACAACATCATTGGGTTTTAGCACAAAACCCTTCATAGTCAAGTTTGTCTAAAATAGCTTTTGGAAATACATTCAATGAGGAACCTGCATCCACCAACACATGAGATAAGGTAGTTCCCCCACACTCAATAGAGACATGTAGGGCCTTATCATGGTTCCTTTCCATGAGAGTTAAATCAGCATCATATAAGCCTAACCCATTATCAGTTGTCAGGCTAGCAACACAATTTACGAACTGATCAACTGAGATCTCTTGCGGTACATGAGCAAATTTCAGAAATTTTACCAAAGCCTGAGCATGGGCTTCAGAGCACAACAACAGAGATAACATAGATATTTTTGAGGGGGACTGCCCAAACTATTTAACAATCTTATAGTCACTTTCGAATAATTTTCAGTACCTCCTCCATCTCTTGCTTGGAGGTATAGTCGTTTGTTCTTTACCTTGAGTCTCAGTAGTTGAATCAGTAGCATGGATACGAACTGGTGTAGTAACAGACTTTGGAGATATCTCTGGAGAGATCTCTGGAGATAAAACCCTTCCACTTCTAGTAACCTTACTAGTCCAAAAATGTTTCCAACATTGGAATCAGTAACTTCAGTATTTTCATCTTCCACAACCAATGGTTCCTATTTGACGGCATGGTAGTAGACATCGACTCCATAATTCTAAGGGATGGCCTTGTCAGAGGAATATGGAATTGGCCCAGGTGCGGTAATGATTAGAGGAGAAACCCTAGGCTCGACGGTAATCTTCACAGGACCCTTAGAAGTGATCCTTACAGGAGTATTGAAAATTGTAATCACAGACACGTCTTCAAGCTTCAGGCCTTGAGACATACTTTTACATAAGCTCTTTACAGAAGGAGTCTTCTCAAATAGAATTACACGGACATCCATCCAACTTTGAATACCTTCCTTCAATAGTGCACAACTAATGGATTGGAACATACAGTAGTAGAATTTTTCAATGCAACCTAGAAATAAACCGGCTTGCAACAACTTCTTCTTAACAATCATCAGAGGAGTGGTCAAGTCACTCACAGCAGAAACATAAGAAACATCATCAATAACATTAACGCCTTTGTCATGTTTAGGCATAGGTGCATTGATCACATTAGGAGTCTTAGGAGGATCAAATTCAATCTCCTTAGAGTCAACCATATCTTGAATCTTATTTTTCAGAGCCCAACAACCATTAGTGTCATGTCCAGGACTGTTTGAGTGATATGCACACATTGCATTGGGATTGTAATTGGGAGAATTAGTATTGGGATTCTGAGGAGGATCCTTTAATGTAATCAGATATGCCTTTAACATGTGTTGCAATGCTTGAGACAACGACATGTTGATTTTGGTGAACTGTCTCCTAGGTGCGACTTGCCTACACTGATTATTCTATTGTTATTGTTGCACTGGCGCAGGATTAGAGATCAGAACTTCCCCCATGGATTAGTTGCGGTCACCATTATTACGACCCTTTTTGTTGTACACAACATTGGATTTCTTCTTACCATTGTATGACTTCTTCGCAGTATTCAAAGATGTAGCCACCTGAATTTTACCACTTCTGATTCCATTCTCAACATATTCCCCCGTTAATATCAGTTCAGTAAAATCGGCTGAAGAACTTCCAAGTAGGTGATTATAGAAAGGACTTGTTAGCATACTCATGAACATGTCAACCAATTCCCTATCAACCAAAGGAGGTTGAACTCTACCTGCAAGATCTCTCCATTTCAGTGCGTACTCTTTAAAGCCTTTCTCAGAACCCATGGACATACTTTGTAGTTGCATGCTGGTTGTTGCCAAATCAGAATTATACTAATATTGTCTATAAAAGTTTCAGCCAAATCTTCCCAGGTATGGATATTGGTACTTTCAAGTTGATAATACCATTCCAATTGTGTTCCAAATAGAGTCTCTTGAAAGAAATGCAACCATAAGTTCTTGTCAGCAGTGTGTGGTTGAATTTTGGGAACATATGATCTCAAATGCATCTTCCGGGAAGAAAATTCATTATACTTAGAAAAGGTAGGAGTTTTGAACTTAGGAGGAATGACGACTCCTGAGACTAAGCCCAATTCTTCAAAGTTCAAGCCAGGCACCTTCTGGATCTCCATAGATTTCAAATTCTTTTCTAATAGTTTATACTTCTCTCCAGCAGGGGGATATTGTTCATCCAAATAATCCTCTTCCTCTTCATTAGAACCCGTTCGTCGTCTTCGTCAAATGGGATATCAAGATCTTATCCTCGCTTGACTGGACCCCTGAACTTTCTCCCCATGTTAAGGATGCTGATTGGTTTCTTTGTCTTCTTCTTCTCGTTAGCGATGAGCGCGTTCAGTTCTTCTTGCCCTTTGGATAAGCTTAGGAACATCTCTTGGAACTGAGCATTCAGAGCCTGTAGATCTTTGAAAGTCTATTCGAGAGCCATTTTTGCTGAAATAAACAGCAAGTAGATGAGAAACATGTCTTGGAAACCTGTTATGTAATGATTTGTATGGCATGTAGATGCATATGTAATGTTTTCGAGGACCTCATGGGATTTAAATTTTTTAATTAAAAGGGAACAGAAACAAAGATTCTTATTAGTAAGTTCAAATTATAACTGCCTCTTAGGCTTAAAATGAAAACAAAAGGGTTTCAAGAAAACAAATTATAAACTCCTAAGACATAAGACTCAAGTCTCCCATGGACGCTTCTTCTTTGTATTGACATATGCGTTAAGGCTCTGCTCTTCGTGAAGTCATTTTTGTCAGCTCCAACACTTTCTTCTCACTAGCATAGAACTGAGTCTCAAAGGTGTCCCTTTCTTCTTTCAACTGAGTCCAAGACTTATGTAGCTCTTCAAGGTCAGTAGGCATATTTGGATGGAAAATGGTATGAGGAATATCTCCTTCAAAAATAGGCTCCATAATTACTGGTAGCAAAGCAGGATATGGCATTATAATATTTTAAGCACGAGATCGCACCCATTTGAGGTAGGGCTCCAAAGGGATGGAGTTTTTCTGTCCCAAAGTCTTGCTATCAATCTTATTCAACATGCCCCAATCACATATAAACTTTTGACGGTAACCTTGAAGATCATTCTCATAATCGAATACAACACCCTGGATAAGCATGTCATGAGGACCATTTCTTCGAGCATAACCAAATTGACGTAGAGCTAGAGAAGGGTTGTAAGTAATACCTCCCCTTATTCCAAGGAGTGGCACATTAGGGAATTCCCCACAGTGGTCAATAATAGTGATGTCCTCCCGAGATCGGGAACACTAGTAGATATCTTAATGAGAGAGTGGCATCATCCTTCAAGACCACTTCAAAACTTGTTCATTCTTCATCACTGATCAGGGAAGGTGTGAAATAAACCACCTGGATAGTAAAGGTATGCAACATATTGGAGTCTCTCGCTCACTCATAGTACGAGTTTGAAGAGAGTGCAAAACATATCCAAGCAAAGTAGGCACAGGGTTATGAGTAAGAAATATTTTGATGGCGTTCACATCTATGAATTGGTCTAGATTAGGGAATAACACCAAACCATAGATCAACAGAGCCAAGATCTCCTGAAAAGCATGAAAACTCATAGCATCTAGAAGCAATTGAGCCTTCTTTATTATAAATTTAGAAACAAGGCCTTTAACTCCACTTCTTGTTTCCTAATTAGATACAAAGTCTGACCACTTCAGATGTAAGGCTACTGCAATAACTTCAGGTTTTAGAACTTTATCTAAACCGGTGAAGGGTGTCTGATCAAGAATAGGTACTCCAAGTAGCTTAGAAAACTATTCCATTATGGATATCAACTGATAATCTGGGAAGGTAAAACAATGATGCTTAGGATCAAAGAAATGGAACAGAACACTCATCATGTCTTCTTCAAAACCTAAGGTAACCAAACTGAGTAGATAACCACGCCTCTGGGTGAATTGAGAGTTTTCGAGAGCCTTTGAGACTAACTCCTTAAGCTTAGAAGGTACCCTTACGAAGTTGATTCAGATAGTATTTCTGCGAGCGGAGGCTGTAACCTACAACAAAGAACAAAGATAAATCACTAAATCCTTGAAATGGTTAGTGAAAATGGTATGTTATAATGATATGATGTTATGATGTTATGGTTCTATGTTCATATTAAATAAGTAGCAAACAAAAACAAGTCATACAAGAGAATAAACAACAAAAATTTCATAACTGAAGAGAATAATGATCTGCAAGAGATTCTTCATCAATTCTCAACACAAAGGGAGAATGACTCCAACAAATGAGCAAATGCTTCATAAATTTATAATCTTTGGTTGATCACAACCCAGCTGGGTAAAGAATCACACCCATCTATAGAAATCCACATCAGACCTAACTGGGGAGTATGGGATACAAGTATCAAACCACCCAAACCAACACCACATATCAACTGGTATGAAATCCAACTATCCAAGGAACAATCACATGTGGACTATGTGCATATCAGCAAGAGTAATCCAAGAATAATTCTTGGGGAATCTTTTCAAAACTTCGGAGTTCGTTCATCCTTGGAACCACTACATTTGTCCCGCTTGAGTCACAAAATTGAAGTAAAAAGTAATTTGCAAATTCTTTTCAAAAACATGTTTTTATTATTAAGTCTTTTTGTTTTGACAAAAACTGTCAGTAATAAATGAAATTTTTGTAGACAAAATAAAATAAGAACTACAAAGAATTGGATAAAGGCTCAAACTTTATTAATAAAATGGTAGTCCGCAAAGGGTGTGACTCCATGGATGATTAAATTTTTTTGGAAAATGGTAAATACATGGAAAAGACACATTGAAACACAATGATCCTTATTCTTCCTAACAACTTTGAACTTCTAAGCATAAGCTTCAGTTGAAGTGTGATAAGAATCTGAGAAGATTGTTGCTTCAATGGTCATGTCTTGTTTGACGTAGTTACTTGCGAGGAAATCCATAACTTTTTCCTAGGTTGCCCTTCCGGGTTTTTAACCTACCGAGAAAATTTATTCTGTTTATGTCTCTAACTTTTTCCTAGACATCCCTTTTGGGTTTTCAGCCTACTGAGACGCTCTTTCTAGCCTAAGCCACCCTTTCGGGTTTTCAACTTAGTGAGATATTCTTTTATTTCTTTAGGCGAAGTATTTCTTTACTGCATAATCATTCATGTAACATGGGAACTCCTCACCATCCATAGTTTCAAGAATCAATGCACCTCCAGAGAAGGCTTTATTGAAAACATATGGGCCTTCATAATTAGGAGTCCACTTGCCCCTAGAATCCGCGTTAAAATACATGATCTTTCAGAGCATGAGGTCGCCTTCTCTGAATTCACGAGGCTTGACCTTCGTATCAAAAGCTTTCTTCATTCTTCTCTGATATAACTAACCATGACACAAGGCCATCATTCTCTTTTATTCAATTAAATTCAATTACTCAAATAAGTTTTGGACTCATTCAACCTTTAACAACTTGGTTTCCATTATTACACGCTAAGAGGGAATCTCAACCTCAACAGGGAGCACTACTTCCATACTGTGATACGGTGGGAGAACTGACTTGGGTGTTTTGCATTTTATCGCAATTGTTGCGGATAGCAAGAGTCGCCACCGACTTTTATTTTATCTAATAAAGGAAAGGGTGAAAAGAACAGGAAAAACCTTTTGAGAATTTTCTTGAGTTCGGGGGGTAGGTTATGAAAAGGGAAGGTGTTAGCACCCTTTTCATCTGTAGTTACCTACGGGCTCTTAGTTTCTAGCTCACTTTGAAATGTGTTTGTGATGGTTTTGAAAGTATTTTTTAAAAGTGCCTTTGTTTAGGCGAACTTTTTAATGATTCTCGACTCTATAAGAAAGTATGCAAAGTGTTGAATTTTGAAAATATTTCATTTTTGAAAGTATTGTTATGTTTGAAAGATGTTTGGCTTGAAATGTTTATGAGCAAGAAACTACCAATGTTCTACCTACTCAAAAAATTATTTGTTCATTTCCTTCTCCTTTAGATATTGCTATCTTACCATTGATTGATAAGAAGCCCTATCATTGGATGTGAATGGACAGGCGTGGGTCGTCGTACAGTCATAGAAGGCAACATTGTAGGATACCTTAGCAATTTTTTGTGAGGGTCTAAGATCATTTACCTAAGGCAACATTTGAAGGGTCATCGAGGGACTACAATCTTGTATTCGAGGGTCATTGCTAAAGTATCCCACGTTCGAGGGACATGACTGTTTTATTCGAGGCAGTAAGTGTGGGTTACCCTAGAGGTGCAAGTGTGCAAAGTGTTTTGATTACACGAATTTTGTATTTGAGATTAGGTTTTTCTAACAATTGATTTTATCTTTACATACAAACCCTAATTACTAGCAATAATATTGAAAGCGATAAATTGCGGGAATTTAAAGTTCTACGCCATTACATTATTTTGGGGATGAGGATACAAGTTTATGAATGGGGGATGAAAGCAATAAAGTTATAATTATACTATTACAACCATATTGAATATTGAAAAAAAATATCTAAAAATATAAAGATAATGTAAAAAGGAAGGAAAATTGTTTTAAAAAAACTTTATGCATTGACACATGCACTTATGCATCAATACATATCACTTCTTGCCCCTGGTAATCAAAAGAAACTCAGTATGTATTGATACATAATGGTTTGCATCGGCTCATATCTATTTTGCATCGACACATGCACTTATGCATCGATACATGTCATTTTTTTGCTCCTAGAAATCAAAACCAATTCAGTGTGTATCGATACATAATGGTTTGCATCGACTCATATTTGTTTTGCATAAACTCATTTGTGTTTTGCATCGAGTCATACACATTTTCTCTCTCTGTAATGTGTCTTTATAACAGTATGTATTGATGCATAATTCCTCGTACCGACTCATAACCTGTTTTGTACCTAATATGAGTCGGCTCATAGAGATATGCATCGACTCATACTATTATCTTTTACTTCTAACATTGTTCTTGAAACTGAAATTCGTGTTTTGATTTAGAGTTGATGTATTGTCTTGGAGAAGTCAAGTTGTAGGTGGATATTTTTGGGCTTTGAAAATGGTGATGATAATGTAATAGAAGTTATTCTCGTGTTTGAACAAACCCTATATGATGTATGTGGAGTGTTTGGATGGTTTGTTTGGACAAAACTTGCAAGGTGTGAAAGGTTTAAAGATTTGGACTTGAAAGCTCAAGAGGGGAGGTTTTGTGGACAATTATGTTTTTTTTAGAGTATGAGGGGTTTTGAGAAACTTGTCTACACAACAAAAACTTCTGGCCTCTTTAGCTTGCAAATGACCTCTCTATTTATATAGAAAAGGTTTAGGAAAATGAAGTAATCAGATTTGCAAGACAACAAATTATGGTTTGGTTGGAATGTAAATATCAAGTTATGCCAAGTCTTCCATGGTCCAAAGATGAAGTACCAAAGTTGCTGGTATAGAGGGGCTACTTTCCATGATCTAGGGTGGAGTATAATCAGAAGTAAGCAAGGTATGGGCTCAAGAAAAATTTTGTACCAAAAGCTTGCTTTTCAAGAATAGCAATGGTGCCTTTATGCCATAAATGGAAATATCTTTTGGACAATGGCTCAAACACTTGGGTAATACTTCAAGATTAGGTGTAAGCATTAAATTATGGTGAGATTTCCAAGTTTGAAGGCCTGCAACATGGGATTATGCAGCATGGCATAAGGATTTGGTTATGTGTTCATCACAAAATGCCTTGTATTTCAAGAATGGATGCCCAACTTTATGCCCTTGAATCTTCTAGCTCAAGTATGATAAACCCATGCTCTTGGACATTTTGGAAATCTTGAAACATTTTATAAAACTTTCATGTTGACCACTTTGGATAAATCAAATTGGAACTTGATGAAAATTGGCCAAGAAGTTGAGATAAAAACTGACCAAAACCTGTTGAAAATTTCTCTAAGTGTTTTATGAAAAATGTCATAACTTTAGGAATTTATAACTCAAAATACAAGAACTTCTATGAATTTATTAGAAAATAAAAGTTATAGATCTCATCAAGATCTACAACTTTCATGTAGAAAGTTTTCTTTGAATCATCTTGCATCTTGGTGAAAGATTGGCTTGAAGTAATGAAATTATCATGTATAAAAACACTTAGAAATTTTTTTTCTAAGTCTTGAAAGGTTTGACTTTTCAAATTGACTTTTGATTTTCTTGATTTCTTTATAGTCAAGCTTCATATTTTTGAATGTCTTGATGAAATATGATCTTTGAAATTAAATCTTGACCAAAAAATCAAAGTTTGACTTTTTGTGCATCAGTTGACTTTTCATCAGTTGATCAAATTTCAACTATCAATCCATTGATCTTGAGAGATGAATGCAATTATGTCAAAATGATGTCCTTTAATCCTTGATATCATGTTCCAAACCAATAAGTCATGTATTAAGTCAAAAGTCAAGAATCAGTCATTCTTAGTCAAAACCCTAATTTTGAATTTTGTCCTTTTCATGATTTGAACATTTTTCTTGAGGAATTGTGATCCAAACTTTATCAATTGATACATATGAATTTAAAATGTTGATATTGGTCAAAAATATTGAATTTTGACTGTAAGTTGACCACAGTTGAATTTTTGCCCAATACATCTGATTTTCAATCATCTGAGCAATTGGCTGAGAAAAATTGTGATTCAAGACTTGAAACTTGACATGAGTATTCTTGGAGGTCTATAATGATCAATGAAATTCATTTGAGGCATTATAAGTCCAATTGTCTTTGTGAAAATCAAAACCCTAATTTGAGGCATCAATATTCAGGAGATAGTTTGACCTAGTCAACACTTGTGCAAGCTTGAGCCATTGAAGATCTTTGTGAGAAATGTCTTGAGAAATGAGAGGGCAAATTTTGGGGTAAAACACATACCATACACAAGAGATAACAGGGTTGCCCCTGTTGAAGTGCGTATGGATGTATGATACCCATGCAAAGCAAAATAGAGCATCTTATGCTAATCCTTATAGGTAATAACCATCTTCTAGATAATCTTCTTAATGTTTTTATTAGCAGCTTCAAAAACCTCATTCATCTTAGGCCTGTAAGGAGACGATTTGTGATGGATAATCTTGAATTCTTCACAAAGTTCTATCATCATCTTATTATTCAAATTTGAGTCGTTATCATTGATAATCCTACTTGGCACAACATACCGACATATAATATTGTTCTTGATAAAGCATACTACCACCTGCTTGGTGACATTAGCATAAGAAGCTGCTTCCACCCACTTGGTGAAGTAGTCAATTTCCACTAAGATGAAACGATTTCCATTCGACGCCTTGGGTTCAATCATTCCAATAATATCAATACCCCACATAGAAAAAGGCCACGGGGAAGAAAAAAATTGAAAAGTGTTGGAGGCACATGAATCGTACCAACATAAATCTGACACTTATGGAACTTCTTCAAAAATTTGTAACAGTCAGATTCTATTGTCATCCAATAGTAACCTTCATGGAGCATCTTCTTTGCCATTGAAGGTCCATTGGCATGGGTACCAATGGAACCTTCATGAATCCCATGCATTAACATGTCCGCTTTGTGTCTATCCAGACATCTGAGCAAGACCATGTCATGATTTCTCTTGTATAACACATCTTCATTGAGGAAAAAGCTAACTGCCAACCTTCTCAATGTATTTTAACTTTGTTGGACGCATCAAACGAGTATTCTTGAGTTTGAAGGAAGCGATTGATACCATAATACCAAGGTACTTCATCTGACGTCCCCTCTACAGCAAACACATGAGCTGGTCTATCAAGATGTTGAATTGTAATCTGAGTTCATTGTTCTAAGCACTTACTTGGTACATGGAAGCCAAAGTGGCTAAAGCATTTTCCATTTGATTCTCATCTTTGGGAATATGATGGGATTCAACTTTATTGAATAAAGTTAATAATCTTCTTGCATAATATTTGTAGGTATTCAAGCCAATGTGACGAGTCTCCCATTCTCCTTTGATCTAATTTATTACCAACGCTGAATCACCATATACATCAAGAATTTTGATTCTGAGATCTATAGCCTCTTAAAGACCTATGATACAAGCTTCATACTCCACCATGTTATTGGTACAATCAAATGTTAACCTTGAAGTAAAGTGGATATGTGACCCATGGGGAGTGATAATAACGACACCAATTCCTTTTCCATAAGAATTTATAGCTCCATTAAACACCATACCCCACCGAGATTCAGGATCAGGACCTTCCTCAGGAAATGGATCATCACAATCTTTAACTTTCAAATACATCACATCTTCATCAGGGAAATCAAACTTAATAGAATGATAATCGTCAACTGGTTGGTGAGCAAGGTACTCCGCAAACACACTACCTTTAATAGCCTTCTTTGTATGATATTCAATATCATATTCAGACAACAGCATCTGCCAACAGGAAATTCTTTCAGTAAGAGCATGCTTTTCAAAAATATACTTAATTGGATCCATTTTGGAAATCAACCAAGTAGTGTGATTCAACATATATTGTCGCAATCGCTTCGCCGCCCAGGCCAAAGCACATCATGTTTTTTCTAGCATGGAATACTGATAGGAAAAATAGAAAGTGTATTATTTTTTCTTTGCAGTAATAATAGGAAATTCCTAAGATATCGATCTCAAGGACTGTGTACAATTATTGAGTTAAATTCATATTTCAATTAAACAAAACTTTAATTTGGGGTTTTGGTTTTGATATTGTCACTTAACAAAAACCAGAAATATAAAAATGGTTTTTTCACATATATGAGGAGCATGCTAGAGTAAGGTGTATAATTTTCGCTGTAACTATCTTAAATCCAGATCTCTTTAACAAGTTCATATCTTTCAGTTACCAGCCCTTTAGGTTATCTTCCCCTAAGTGCTTAGTGGGAAAACCTTTGAACCTTCATCCTAAATCCTAAGTCCTTAGAAATTTATGATGGAGTCAAGCCTTTGTTTTATCAAGGGTTAAATCTAGTAACTATAGGGTATCCCTGGTCCTAGGTGATATCTACAATAGTTTAATTGTACAAAAACCTTAACAATTGCAGTCCAGCTGGTTGTTAACCGTAAATCAATCCTAATTTATCCGATCAGGAAGGCATAAAAACATTGTATAATTAATTTAATAGAGAAGACTATTGTATTAAAGAAATTCAAGAATCGAAATCATTTACAAAGTCAAATCAGGGACACCCCCTAGAATTGGGTGGTTTAGCTACTCATATTGTTCAAAATAACCACAAGACAAAATATAGACATTACAAGGATTGGGATGAACTTTGATCTTCAATTGCTTTTGTGCATGAAAATCTTCTGCTCACCAAAAACTTTGACTTCTCTAATATTCAGTCGTGTACTATTCTATTCTCTGGAAAAAGGTCTCTCAGTTAATCATGGAAACTTGGCTAAATAGTGAATAATCCATTTGTCTTGGTTGGAAATGCCAAAACGCCCCTCTGGGTCCCAAATCATAAAAACACTCAAAATCAGCGTCCTTGCCAACACAGGCACCCATGTCGGCCTTTTTCCATCGCTTTACAAAACATCTTTCCCAGACCTCCTGACACGGGCCGTGTCAGTTGACACAGGCACCCATGTCAGCCTCTGCATCTTCTTCCAAATTGCAGCTCTGCACTCTCTCTTGGCACAACCCATGTCAGGTGACACTGGTGGCCGTGTCAGGAATCCTATAGCCTGGTTTTTGAGACTTCCTCTGAAACTCCGAATTTGCATTTGTTGTTCCCAATTTTATTCCTCTGAGCTTGAAAACAACAAAATACACAACCAATGCATAAAACATAGAAGTACGAAATAAAAAACATGACAAAATAAAGAAGGCAAAATACCCTTTTCAGTCCTTTAAGTTTACCCCAAGGTCCATTTTGGTCCTTTATCTAAAAAAAGTGTCAAACTGGTCTTATAATTCTTTCAAAAGGACCATAGGAGTCCTTTCCATCCATTTTGGTCCTTTTTGGTTCATTTGAGAAGCTGCAAAATGAGCGTGATGGAGCAAAGATAGAGATACATCATCTAAAGGAAAGGAAGGATGGACTGAAACATAAGATAATGGAGTTACAAATTGAAATAAATAAGGATGGGCTGAACCAAAAAGGACCAAAATGGACGGAAAGGACTCCTATGGTCCTTTTGAAAGAATTATAGGACCAGTTTGACACTTTTTTTAGATAAAGGACCAAAATGGACCTTGGGGTAAACTTAAAGGACTAAAAAGGGTATTTTACCAAATAAAGAAACTATAACTAAAATCAACTCTAAATAAAGGGGGAAAACCACTTATCAAAATCCCCCAAACTTAAACCGTTGCTTGACCTCAAGCGACCATTACAGTAACTCATGAAAATCACAGAAGCCCGATACTCATACGTGAGGCATCCGTTCAAATTGATCAAAAATCAGTTTGTATAATGTTCACGTGATGCGAAGAGTTTGTGTAGGAATATTTAAGTTTCGAGCTTCTTCTTTTGATACCTCTCTAACTATGCTTTGTACTTAAGTCTTTTTTTCCAATTTTCCTCCTTTTTCATTCGGACAATCAAATTAAGGCAATGAGAACTGTTGATGATCATCACACGCACAAGACTGATCAAGAAAATGTTCAGGCACTAAATCAGAGCTTTTGCTCTTTTATATTTTCAGATGAAATTTTCAAAACTTTTAAGTTTATATATTGTCCGTTATGGATGAAGTTTAGGGATCAACCCCCTTTGGGCTAAATAACCTACTGAGGGCTACCAAACTTAGCGAGCCAATTTCCTTTTACCGCCTTTTCATCATTTGGTTCCAGCTTTATTTATTCTCAACCAATCATACCTGCATGTGAATCTATATCATGTCAGATTGTAAAGGTAAACTACTCAAGGAGTACTTCTCAGGATTCAAGCACTATGGTATAAATCTTCATGTTAGACTCGTATCAATGTAACATTATTCTGAACTTCCGACCCTCGAACAACTATCCCTTTGTCTCTATATACTATTTCTGAACTTTAACTCATGGATTACACATCAATTAGCATATAACCAACAAATAATTTGAAACAAAAAACAATAACCCCACCCCCCCCCCCTCCCCACCAAACTTGAACTAAACATTGACCCCAATGTTTCAAAACAAGCTCGAGAGAGGTGACTCACAGAGGGAAATGAAAAACATGTTACTGCCTCCTAGCTTTCACCATTAAGACTCCCTTTTTATTATCTTCAGACAAAACGAAACAAACACCAAAAAGAAAAACTAAGTTATTAAAAGCGTGGGTTGCCTCCCAGGAAGCTCTTCGTTTAAAGTTGCACGGATCAACGGTTCATCCCCTTATGGGGGTATTACCTCTTCCACACCTTGTTACTTTCCCTTTCTGCAACCCGTAACTCATTTAGCTCATAAGTATGAATCACTCCTTGCTTCAAGTCGCTCTCATCTTCCGTCTCTACACCTTGATGTTCCCTTTTCTTTTTCTTCTTTGGTTCTTGAATGAACTTAGGAGTTTTGACTGACGCTATTGCTAATGCCACCTGAGAGCTTATGCTGGAGAATTTTACTGGGGGTGGTTTCAAACTTTTGTTGTCTCTTTCTAATTTGATCATACTATCTGAAGCTTGATTCTTTTCACATGCACCCTGCTTTTTAATCTCCAACACCTTCAAAGTTATCTACTTATCAAATGATTTCAGTGTCAGATTACCTATCGCAATATATAAATTGCATCGACTAGTCAGCATAAATGGTTGACCAATAATGGTAGGAGTCTCTTCATCTTCAGGTATTCCATGATATGAAAATCAACTGGGAAAACAAAATTGTCAATTTCTACTAATACATCTTCAATTATCCCATATGACTGCTTGATGTTGTGATTCACATATTTCAATTTTGTGCCACTTCCGTTTATCTTCTCAATATCGAGCTTCTTGAAAATCGATAATGGCATTAAACTCACACTAGAGCTAGAATCAACCAGAACCCTCTTGAAAGTTCTGTCTTTTATGGTGCATATTATTGCAACTGACCCTAGATCCTTCTACTTGATAGGTATTTTCCTCTCGGGTGTAGTTACATACAATTTCTCATCATAGGATACCAATCCCTTTCCTGTTGATCTCTTCTTTTATAATACATCCATCATGAATTTCTGATACAAAGGCGTTTTCTCGAGTGCTTCAAAGAATGGTATATTGATCTCTAGCTTTTTGAACAACTGGACAAATTTATCAAACTCTTTCTCTTTTGTGTCCTTCTTTGCAACTCGAGAGGGATACAACAACTTAATCACATATTTAGTTTTCTCTTCAACTGGCTTAAAAGGTGATACCACTTCTTCTTGTTTTCTCTTGTTCTCTCTTACTTCCAGATCTACTTCTATGATACTATCATCAAATTTTACCTCATTTTTATTTTCTTTAGCAGCTTTCTCATTCCTTGTTGTAACAACATTAATGTTCTCGTGATTTTTATGATTTTCTTGTGCTCGCGGCGCTACCTGTTAATCAATTTGTCCCATTTCAACTTCCAAATTTTATATTGCAGTTGTGGTATTCCTATAATTACTCCTTGTCTCTTCTTGAAATTGAGAGGTGTGGGCAGCCATCTTTTTGATAGCCACCTCCCATTCTGCTTTTTGTGGAGCTTGTTGCTGCTGATATTTCCAAGAGAAGTTAGGAATGATTCTTCCACCCAGTATTATAGGTGTTAGAATACGAAATATTCTGCTTAAAAAATTTTCTCTCCTCAATTTATTATAGAGTTGCAAGATAAAGGACAATTGTAATATGGTGGGAGAACTGACTTTTTTTGTTTTATCCAAATGTGCAGATAGCAAGAGTTGCGAACGACTTTTATTTTATCCAATAAGGAAAGGGTGAAAAGAACAGGAAATACCTTGATAGATTTTGAGTTTAGGGGTTAAGTTATGAAAAGGGAAGGTGTTAGCACCCTTTTCATCTGTAGTTATCTAAGGGCTCTTAATCGCTAGCTCACTTTTGAAAAAAAAATTGTGTTTTGTTTGAAAATATTTTTAAAAGCCAAAGTACGACTAACTTTGTAATGATTCTTATATCAGTCCTCAAGAAAGCGTACAAAGTGTTTGAAAAATATTTTGAAAGTGTGATGTGTAAAAAATGTTTTTTAGAAAGATTGTGAGCAAGCGATTAACAGTTCTTACCCAATCAAGGTCGTTCTTATTATTTTCCTTATCCTTTAAAATAGTACTATTCATACCATTAGTTAGTAGGTAGCCCTATCTATTGAATGTGAAGGGACAAGCGTAAGGTCATCGAATGGTCATCGAAGGCAACAGATAGAGATACTTTAGCAATTTATCAAAGGGACTAGATCACTTTTCAGAGGAAACATCGAAGGGTCATCGAGGGACTATGATCTTTATTAGAGGGTCATTTGTTAAAGTATCCCTACTTTTGAGTGACATGACCATGTGTGATACGGTGGCAGAACCGAGTGTTTTTACTGGTTTGCGTTTTGCGTTTTTTGTTCGCAAAATGTCGCGGTAAGCAAGAGTCGCCACCGACTTTTATTTCATCCAATCGGAAAGGAAAAAAGTACAGAAAAAATCCTTTTTCGAGATATTCTGAGTACGGGGGGTAGATTATAAAAAGGGAAGGTGGTAGCACCCTTTCTATCCATGGTTTTCCATGGGCTCTTAGGTACTTGCTCATCTTTTTTAAATTTCTTGTGTATGTGCTTTGTTTTGAAAAGTTTTACTTCGTGATAACACTTGTATCAGTCCTAAAAGGTGTGACAAAGTTTGTTTTAAAAATTTGTTTGAAAAGTGTGAGTGTGAAAAGTTTTAATTTGAGCAAGTACCTACTAGCATCTATCTACTCGAAAAAGGATCGTTTCTATTCTTGTTTCCTTTAGACAGCGCTATCCTACTATTGAGAAATAGGTAGCACCGTCATTGGAGTTTTAAGGGACTATCGAAAGGGACGTATGATCACTAAAGCAATGTTATGAAAAATTAGTAATAACCCTAGAGTCTTAAGATCATATTCGAGGCAACATTTATGAGGCAACATTTCCGAGGAAACATCCGAACGGGACATTTAATCTTTTTTAGACAAAAGGGTAACCACTAAAGTATCCTATAGTTAATGATCATTTACCGAAGGCAACCGAAGTGAATGTATACCCTAAGAGTGATATGTGCGAGTGATCTGCTTTCAGTTATTTAATCTTTGCACATTTAGGGTTTTCTAATCGTATTAATTTGTCATGCATTCTTGTCATACAATCTTATTAGCATACATCTAAATAGTTAAATATTTGCAGGTATTAAAAATGCGAGAAAGTAAATCTACGCTATTACAAGGCTTCGGGGAGGGGGATTAATTACATAGCCAAAACCCGGGAATTTAAACAATAAATAAAACCCTAAATTAAACTATTATAAACCATGAACAATTACAAAAATATTGTCAAAATGAATAATAAGCGCACGATGAATCAAATGCGAAACGACTAGGGTTTTGACCCTTGACTAAACCTAATTGCGATTGATTAAAAATGTTTTTTTGTCATGTTTTTAAGAAAATAATGAAATAGTAAAATTAAAGGAAAATCCTAATTCTAATTAATTTTAAATTAAGAAAAATAAATTAACTCAATCTAAAAAAACCTATTTTTTGTATTTTATGTATTTGAGAAAAAGAGAAAAAAAAATAAATCAAGAGTTAACCTAATTTTCTAATTTAATTTTAATTGTGAAAATAAATTAAAGTTTCCCTATGTTAAACTAACTTAAATTAAATTTGATAATAGTAAAAAAAAAAAACTAATTCTATTTTTTTTATGAATTATTATTTTATGATTTTTTATGAAAAAAAGATTAATTTGTTAATTGAAATGATTAAAGAAATATTAAAAGAGTTAAATAAAATAAAGAAAAGAAATAAGAAAATAAATAAATGGGCCTGGTTGCAATGCTGAAAGAGGGAGTGGAAACTGAATTTCTGGGCCCAACAAGGCTAAGGCCAGTTTGACTTTGTTTGATCCAGTACGCGCGTTGACTTGAGGAGCCTAGTAGGCCTCTTACTACATGAACTTTGGATCCACCTGACTGATGAATCTGATGGTGGAACACAAGGGTATATGGTAGGCGTACGCTACTGCATTGCATGAGATCCGCCTGAAATAAGCAAGAAAATAATAAAATCCACACGCCTGGGATCGAACCCAGGACATGTGCATCAAAGGCCTTCGCCCCAGCCATCTGAGCTATTGTGTTAACTTGTAAGTAACATAAAAACAGAATATATTATGCAAAACAAGCTAGTGGGCCAGTCCAACGCGCAAAAATTCAAATAAGCGAATCACACGTTGCCACGCCAGCTTCTTCTTCCTCTCTCCATCGCTTTAGCCTAAGATACTTTTACCTACAGACACCTTGTTGTAGGTACAGACATGTGCATCTCAAAAATTATCTACAAGCAATATAAATGAAATTCAAAGGTACCAATCAACTCGTCTCATCCTCACGAGTATCGTGGTACTAGAATCCAAGCCCAATTTAGCCTGTATTGCAAAGCCCTAAAACAAACCAAGAAACCCTAACAATGGCGTATCATGATTCCTGTACTAAAAATGCAATTAAACAATACCAAAAGCTTGCAAACTCAATGATGAACAAGAATATATAATCAAAACTTGCATATGATGAGTAAATCAATGAAATCGAAAACGAGTTTTTAGGCAAACTGTGTGACTGCTATGCGCGGATTCTGGACCTGAGGCGGCTTGCAATTAATTGGGATACGTTCCTGGGATGTCCAACAATCTGTTGGCAATGTGAGAATGGCTTGAATTGGCCTCTAGGATGGAAATTGGATCACCACTTTTCCTTGAATTTTTTCAGTTTTGTTCTTGACTATGCACGACCTCTAACCTCCCTTCTTTCCTTGGTTGCATTCTCTATATGTACTAGAGTGAATTAGGGTTGTAAAAACCACTAGTCTCTTTACAAATCTTGAAGATTTGATTTGGTTTTCATGATATATGATATCTTTCCAATTTTGGCCTAATCATGCTCTTTTTGTTCCAATTGCCATTGATTCGAATTGATCTTGCAAGCTCAGCATATCTTGGTTGCTAACCTGTAAAAAAACCAATCAAATCAAATCTTTGATAATTTTCATCATTTATTTGATTTAATTCACCTTTTAATTAATGAAAAATCAAAATAAATTAAAAAATGAAGCAAATAATCGGTGGATAGGTATTTGAGTCGTGGACCACATTATAATTGAGGTGCAAGCATAAAAAGTTGGGCCCATTTAGCAACAAATGCAAATTTGAGCACATTTGACTTTTGGCAATTTTGCAAAAATGGTCAACTTGGCCAATGCATAACTCTCTCAATTTTGACGCTAGAGAGGTGTTATTGGACTTTTTAGAAAGCTTAGGATGTCCTATAAGCAAAAATTTTGATATCATCTCAATTGAGTCTTCCATGTTCATGTATGAAGCTTTGACCCAAAAGGTGTTTTTGTTGACTTTTCAAAATGACCTATAATGTCAAAATTCATATCTTTTTGTGAGTGCATATTTTGAACTTGGGAGTTGAAGATGAATTGTAGGTAATTGAATCCTCTTCAAAATAAGCTTTGGATGGGTCATTTATGATAAAGTATGAGAAAGTTATGCTTGGTCAAAGTTGAGTTGACTTTTCCTTCAAAACCCTAATTTGGCAACTTTTGGGTTTTGATGAATTGTGAGCAATCCTTGAAGAATCATGATCAACCCATGATCAAATGATGAATAATACTTCAAAATGAGGATGTTGACCAAAAATCTTGAAGTTTGACTGTATGTGGGCCACAGTTGACTTTTGACCTAGCATAGTTGATTTTCAGGCATTGGAGCAATTGATTGAGCAAACTTCCTCTGCAAGGCTTGAAACTTGACATGGATGATCTTGAGAAGATATTCAGACAATGGTGAGCATTTTAGACCTTTGTGGTTCATATATCCTGATGAAAAATGAAACCCTAATTTGAGGTAGACTGCCTTAGGAGAGAGTTTGTCTGGTCAACTCTTTAACTTCCTTGAGCAATTTGGGGACCTCACTTGACATTTGTTGAGAAATATGGGAGGGAAAATTTTGGGGTACAACAGCTGCCCCTGTTCAATCTTCTTAAACCTGAGGATGTATATTGGCTCGTCTGCCTTTCGTGATCTGAAGGTGGAAGATGATTGAACACTAGAGTGCCCAGAAATTTGCACTCGCATGAAGTGATACTTGATTTGGATATCGGAAATGGGCTTATAGATTTTGGTAGTTGCTTAGATAATTGTCGGAGATGGGCATAAAGATGCCATCCGAAGAAGTGTCGATCGCACAAGAGATTCCATTGCGAGAATTCGTATACCTGTTGTAAAGGAGAACTTCGCTAGGGAATGCTGGTCTCTGTCTTGAGAGAAATAGAATTTTAGGAACTTCAGTTGTCCGTTACTCTACTAAGGAATAACTCCGGTTTTGGAAACAGAAGTGAACCGCGTATTTGGTCGGGGTATATGCTTCACCGTGACTTTCTGGGGAAATGTGAAACCAATCGTCTGTGATCAGTTCCCAGTCTTACAGTGTTATGGACTATTGTCTGGGGATAAGAGAGGCAGAACCCGGATAGTAAGGTTATGAGAAGGAACCTGGATAGTAGGGTTACTTCGACATGAAAGCCTGGATAGTAGGGTTGTGAGAAGGAACCTGGATAGTAGGGTTACTTAGATATGAAAGCCTGGATAGTAGGGTTGTGAGAAGGAACATGGATGGTAGGGTTACTTCGATATGAAAGCCTGGATAGTAGGGATTGAGAAGGAACTTGGATGGTAGGGTTACTTCAATATGAAAGCCTGGATAATAGGGCTGTGAAAAGGAACCTGGATAGTAGGGTTACTTCGATATGAAAGCCTGGATAGTAGGGCTGTGAGAACGAACCTGGATAGTAGGGTTACTTTGAGATGGAAGCCTGGATAGTAGGGCTGTGAGAAGGAACCTGGATGGTAGATTTACTTCGATATGAAAGCCTGGATAATAGAGCTTTGAGAAGGAACTTGGATAGTAGGGTTACTTCGATATGAAAACCTGGATAGTAGCGCTTGAGAAGGAACCTGGATGGTAGGGTTACTTCGATATGAAAGCCTGGATAGTAGGGCTGTGAGAAGGAACTTGGATAGTAGGGTTACTTTGAGATGAAAGCATGGATAGTAGGGCTGTGAGAAGGAACCTGGATAGTAGGGTTACTTCGAGATGAAAGCCTGGATAGTAGGGTTGTAAGAAGGAACCTGGATGGTAGGGTTACTTAGATATGAAAGCCTGGATAGTAGAGCTGCTCCGAAATGAGTTTGGGTAAAACTGTAGAGGGGACCTGGGTAAGGTGGTTCTTGTCGCGCCGATGATTACTCTGTTTAGCTTCGAGTGTTGATCATGGACCTGCTGGAAATTTTTGGTAATAACTATCTTTCCTGAAAGAAATACAGGGTTAGTTATGTGCGATGCATGAGATGCATTGTATGGTGACGTTCTCAAATTAAATGAGACTATGTTATATGTGATGTATGCACATGTCATGACGTATGAACATGAAATGCTGATGTAATAATCTGAGTCCGGGAAAATAAATCCCTTACTGTTGTTTGGAGAGTGTGAGAAATGGTATTCTTGACTATGCTGGGGATTTTCCCCTTGTTTACGGATATTCTGCCGAGGAAAGATTCTGTTTGAGGATAACTCTGCGGGGAATAACTCTGTTGGAGAGGAGATACCCTGTTGATAGATCTGTTGTCTTGGAGAAATAACTCAGCTAGGGATGAATTTCCGTTGATTGTGATAATGAATTCTATTGGTGACTGAATTGCTGCTTGTGAGAGAAATAAACTCTGCTTGGGGAAACATTTCCTGACTCACTCGCGATTGTGAACCTCAACTAGGGAGAGTTGTGTCCCGTTCGGGAAAGCTAACATCACTTCCTTTGGATACTTTTACTCTGTGGGGAGCGTATGTACTATTAGTCATATTCTCAAGATGGCTCTATCCCGGCACCTGATGGGCAGAGTAACTGTAAGGTTTGGGCACTTCTTGTTTTTCCCTGTTCCTGGAATTACGAGTAATTGTCTTTTGCTTTTTATTTGAATATTTATGAGTAGCAATTATTCTCAAATGCATATATCAAAAATGAATCATTGGACGTTCTTGCAAAACAAAACAGAAAAAGAAAACAAATCGAAATTTTTTGTGAAAATGAATTGTATTGATTTTGAAGTTGGCCCATAATAGGCATTTTTGTACAAAGAGGCTGACGTCCTAGTAAGAGAACACTGCCAAAAGAAATTATAATTTGTAAAAGAAAGAAAAACAGCTATGTAAAACAATCCCATTGGGTTTCAACTCTGCTATTGCCTTTATATCTTCAAGCATTTCATCACTTTGTTGCTTGGTCGAAGGTGGATCAGATTGATCGGCGTCATCTGAGCTTGATAGTTGATACCGAAGTCTGGTTGCAAGATGATCTAATGAGACATAGTGTTACGCTTCAATCCCTAATTTTTTCCTGGACCGGCCTTTCGGGTTTTCATTCCACCGGGATACCCTTTTTTGCCCAAGTCACCTTTTCAGGTTTTCGACTTGCCGGGTGTACAGTTTTTTTCATTTTCATCCCTTACTTTTTCCCGAACCCTTTTGGTTCGCCGGGAAGCCCTTATTTTTTCCTAGGCCAGTCAACCTAGCGGGTCTCTGATTATGCATAGTATCTTTTCACTATGTCTGCATTAACGGGGTGAGAAAGGTCGTCACCATCCATGGTGGTTAGAATCATAGCTCCTCCAGAGAAAATATTCTTAACCACAAATGGCCCTTCGTATGTGGGAGTCCATTTCCCCCTGGGACCACCTTGCGGTAGTATGATGCGCTTGATCACTAGATTCCCGACTTGATATTCTTGACGCCTGACTTTCTTGTTAAAAGCCTTAATCATTTGCTTTTGATATGTCTTACCATTACAGATAGCAGTAAGTCTCTTTTCATCGATTAGATTCAGCTGATCAAGTCGGGTTTGGATCCAGTCGTCTTCGTTTAAACCTGCATCCTTCATAATCCTGAGAGAGGGTATATGGACTTCGATGGGTAGGACTACCTCCATGCCATATACTAGAGAGTAGGGTGTTTCCCCTGTCGACATCCGTGCTGAGGTATGGTACCCATGAAGAGTGAATGGTAACATCTTATTCCAGTCTTTGTATGTCACCGTCATCTTCTGTATAATTTTCTTGATGTTCTTGTTAGCTGCTTCAACAACGCCATTCATCTTTGGCCGGTAGAGAGAAGAGTTATGATGATGTATCTTGAACTATTTGCAGAGCTCGGTGATCATCGTATTGTTGATATTTATACCATTGTCAGTAATAATCCTCTCTGGTACACCATACCGACAGATCAGATTGTGTCGGATAAACCGCGCCACGATGTTTTTGGTTACCGTAGCAAAGGAAGCTGCCTCGACCCACTTCGTAAAGTAATCAATTGCTACCAGAATGAAGCGATGTCCGTTAGACGCAGTAGGTCTGATCTCGCCGATCATGTCAATGCCCCACATTGCAAAGGGCCAAGGAGCTGTCAAAACATTCAGGGGAACATGAGGCACATGCACCTTATCAGCATAGACTTGACACTTATGACAGGTTCGAGAGTGCTGATAACAATCGGCTTCCATAGTGGACCAATAATATCCTTCCTGTAGGATTTTCTTCGCCATGGTGTGTCCACTGGAATAAGTTCTGAAGGTACCTTCATGTAGCTCTGCCATGATCTTTTCTTCCTCGCTCTTGTCCACACACCGCAATAAGGTTGAATCATGGTTACACTTATAGAGGATTCCATTAATGATGAAGAACTTCGCAGCGAACCTTCTCAGAAACTTCTTATCATTAACTGATGCCCCCTCGGGGTATTCTTGAACCTCAAGATACCTTTTTACTTCGTGAAACCAGGGTTTATCTGCTACCTCTTCAGTCTCAATGTCACAACAATGTGCGGGTTCGTCCAACCTCTCAATGGTAATCTAGGGAGCTTCATTGTCCCACCTGACTTTGAACATGGAAGACATAGTAGCTAGTGCGTCCGCTAACTGATTCTCCTCTCTTGGGAAATGTTCAAAGGTTACCTCCTCAAAGTGTGGGAGAAATGTCAGTACATACTCTTTGTAAGGAATAATATTCGGGTGCTTCGTATCCCACTCGCCTCTGATCTGACTTATCATCAGAGCGGAATCTCCGAATACACTCAAGAATTTAATCCTCAGGTCAATAGCAGCTCGAAGACCCATGATACATGATTCATACTCCGCCATATTGTTGGTACAGTTGAAACATAAACGGGCGGTGAATGGAGTATGACAGCCCTTGGGAGATATGATTACAGTGCCAATGTCGTTACCCAATGCGTTCGAGGCTCTATCAAAATACATTTGCCATCGGGATCCCTCCTCGGGTCCTTTATCCGGTCCAGGTTCTTTGCAGTCGGTCACCAACATGATATTCTCATCCTGAAACTCGAAATTCATGGACTGGTAGTCATCCACGGCTTGATGCGCCAAATGATCCGCTAATACACCTCCCATGATTGCTTTTTAGGTTGTGTATTGGATGTCGTACTCGGTTAAGATCATCTGCCATCTTGCTATTCTTTCGGACAAGGCGGGCTTCTCGAAAATATACTTGATTGGATCCATCTTTGATATCAACAAAGTAGTGTGAGTCAGCATATATTATCTCAGTCGGTGAGCAGCCCATGCCAAAGCGCAACAAGTTTTCTCGAGCAATGAGTATCGGGTCTCACAGTCGGTAAACTTTTTTCTAAGGTAATAAATAGCGTGCTCTTTTTGACCAGACTCGTCATGCTGCCCCAGCACACACCCCATTGAACTGTCTAGCACTGTCAAGTATAATATCAAAGGTCTTCCTTCAATTGGAGGCATCAAAATTGGTGGTTCTTGAAGGTATTCCTTGATTCTTTCGAAAGCGGTCTGGCAATCATCATTCCATTTTACCACTTGATCTTTCTTCAGCAGCTTAAAGATTGGCTCACAAGTAGCAGTCAGATGTGAAATGAACCTGGCGATGTAATTCAGACGTCCCAAGAAACCTCTAACTTCTTTTTCTATGCGGGGAGCCGACATCTCTTGTATGGCTTTTACCTTTGCAGGGTCTACCTGAATGCCTTTGTCACTGACAACAAAACCCAGAAGCTTACCAGACCTTACCCCAAAGGTACACTTGTTTGGATTCAACCTCGGCTTGTACGTCTTCAACCTGTCAAACAGTTTATGGAGATGATCAAGGTGCTCTTCCTCAGTTTGGGACCTGGCTATCATGTCATCAACATAAACCTCGATCTCATGGTGAATCATATCGTGGAACAAAGCGACCATGGCGCGCTAATAAGTTTCCCCAATACTCTTCAACCCAAAAGGCATTACCTTGTAACAAAAGGTGCCCCACTGTGTGACGAAGGTCGTCTTCTCCATGTCCTCATGAGCCATCTTGATCTGGTTGTAGCCAGAAAAACCATCCATGAAGGAGAAGATCTTGTGCTGCGCGGTATTTTCAACTAGAACATCAATGTGAGGAAGTGGGAAGTCATCCTTGGGGCTTTCCCTGTTCAGATCTCTGTAGTCCACACACATCCGTACCTTACCGTCCTTCTTAGGTACCAGAACAACATTGGCAACCCACTGCAGATAAGAAGTGACAGCTAAGAATCCTACGTCAAACTGTTTCATCACCTCTGCCTTTATTTTCTCTGACATTTCAGGTAACATACGGCGAACCTTCTGTTTCACCGGAGGGAATTCTTCTTTAGTTGGCAGGCGATGTACCACAATATCAGTGTCCAACCCAGGCATGTCTTCATAGGACCAGGCAAAGATCTCAAAATAGTCGTGTAGCATCTGTATTAACCGTTGTTTGACACTAGGCTCCAGATTCGCACCTATCTTAACCTCTTTCCTGTCTTCCTCTTTACCCAAATTCAATAACTCAACTGGCTCCTCATGAGGCTGTATGGCCCTCTCTTCCTGCTGTAACAGTCTAGCAAGTTCTCCAGGCACCTCACAATCATCCTCACCTTCGTCCTCGGCTTGGTTGATCGGATTTTCGAAGTCATAACTGGCAGTAGCAGAGTTGTTATCAATGGGATCCAGAGTGGATATGGATCTTCATTATGATACGTGAGTGTGTGTAAGAGAATAGCTGTTTTGATAAAGTGAGAGACAGAAAAGAAAAACTAGGAGCGCAAAATTTTTAATGCAAGAAATGTCCAATGCTTTATTAATGATATATTAAATGACAAATAATAGCCCTCACAAACAAAGCCAAGGTGCCTTGGGTAAGGCATTGGGCCGTAAAGTTTCAAACTGTTTATTATAAATCTTAAAACAAAAGTCAATTACTGCGGAATAAAAGAAACAGGTATGAAGTCCTTCGTCGTCCAATTATTCAGTCCACCGTTGGTTATTGGGTAGATCCAACTGTCGATGTCTGAATATTCTTCATTGTCCTCAATTGCATTAACTCCCTAATTGCTGATGTGTAGAGGAGGTCTTCCAATCCGTGCGCGCCTAACATCCCTTTGAGCCCCTGTAGTAAAGCCCAAACCAAATTTGTCAGTTATGTGAGTGAAATCAGGGAGCTGAACCCAATTGGTACATCCACCTTCTTCAACCACATCCCTGGCATCTTTGAGGGAAGCCATCTTCAATGGAGGTTTGCCGGTAGTAACTTCAGTTGATACCGAGAACTGAGGGACCTCTTCAAAATTCTGACAAGGAGTTTCTATGAATTCCCCGTCCATTTCTACATAGCGGATGGAATTGAGATAACTCACCATATACTCTTCTTCACCTTGCACCGTGACAATCTTCCCCTTCACCGGATATTTCAGCATTTGATGGAGTGTGGAAGTAACTGCCCCAGCCTTATGAATCCAAGGACGACCCAACAAGAAAGAATATGATGGTCTAATATCCATTACGTAGAAGGTGGACCCAAAGGTCTGAGAACCCACTTTGACAGGGATGTCCACCTCCCCGTGCACCATTCTTTTTGATCCATCAAAATCCCTTACCACAATGTTACTCGGTTTTAGAATCAAACCTTCAGAATCTAGACGGTATAACACTTTCTTTGGCAGAACATTCAGTGAGGATCCAGTATCTACCAGCACATGGGCCATAGTGATGCCCCTGCACTCGATTGAGACATGAAGAGCATCATTATAATTTCTTCCCTTAGGGGTCAGATCCGCATCTGAAAAACCTAGCCCATTGTCAGCAGTCAGGCTGGCCACACAATCTTTAAACTGATCTGCTGAAGTTTCCTGTGGCACATGCGCAGTCTTGAGAAATGCAATCAAATCCTTCGCATGGGCTTCAGAGCATAATAGTAAGGACAACATGGAGATCTTTGACGGGGTCTGCCCCAACTGCTCGACAACATTGTAATCGCTCTTCTTGATAATCTTCAGTATTTCCTCTATTTCTTGTTTAGAGGCTTCCACAATGATTTTCTTAGGTGCCTCCGTCCGGGCACGTTCACCTATAATTTCCTTACCCCGAGTCCCAGATGGCTCAGCAGCAGGGGTGATAACTGGAGTAAGAACAGGAATAGTTGCAGGTGTACTACTGGAGTAGGAACAGGAGAAATATCAGGAGTGCTGGTTGGAGCAGCAATTGAAATAACAGTAGGCTTGATGATAGTCTTTGGGGAAATCTCGGGAGAGAAGACCCTTCCACTTCGGGTAACTTTACTAGTTCCGAAAATATTACTGACATCAGTATCAACTTCTTCATTCTTCAGATCTTGCTTAATACCATGATAATACACGTCAGCACCGTAATGCCATGGGATAGCCTTATCTGAGGTGTACGGGATGGGACCAGGAACAGTGATTATTAGCGGAGCAATTCTTGGAACATGTGTAATCCTAACAGGTTTTCTCGAGGAAACCTTGGAAGAATTGGCGGAAATGGTTATAATGGTGACGTCTTTATTTGGAACAACGGGAATCATAGTCTTCTCGAACAAAATCTCTTTATTATCCACCAGGCGCTGAACACCTTACTTCAACAAGCGGCAACTAGTAGGTATAGTCGAACATATGTGGAAACCTTCACCACAACCCGGAAATAAACCAGCCAACAACAAATTCTTCTTAACAATCATAAGGGGAGTAAAAATTTCTTCAACAGAGGTCACAAACAAATTGGTGTCAACAGCATTAACTCCACGACCATGTTTGGGCATGGGAGCAATTATAACATTCGGCTTCTCTGGAGCATCAAACTCTATCTCCTTGGCTTCAAGAAAATCTTATACTTTATTTCTCAGAGCCCAGCAATCGTTTGTATCATGGCCTGGACTCTCAGAATGGTAGGCGCACGCGCGTTGGGATTGTATCTGGGAGAAGTAGTGTTAGGATTCTTGGGAGCCTCTCTCAAGGTTACCAAGTTGGATTTCAGCAGGTGAGGTAACACTTCAGCCAATGTCATGTTGATGCGGGTAAACTGTCGTTGTGGTCTTTCTACCCTTTATTGATTGTTGCATTGTGGAGCAACTGCGGGTCTTGGTATCACTACAGCATTTACCGTTTGACGGTGTTCAGATCTGCTTTGGCCCCTTGGGCTATAGACTGCACTGGCTTCCTTCTTACCAGTGAAAGGCTTCTTTACCGAACTCGAAGAGGCATCCTTCTGTATTTTACCACTTTGAATCCCAGCTTCTACTCTTTCTCCAGTCAAAATCAACTCAGTGAAACCAGATGACGAGTTGCCGATCAAGTGATTGAAAAATGGACCAAATAACGTCCCAAGGAACATATCCACCAACTCCTTATCATACAAAAGGGGTTGAACTCTTCCAGCCAAGTCTCTCCACTTCTGAGCATAGTCCTTAAAACCTTCACCTGCAACCATGGGCATACTCTGGAGTTGAGTACGAGTGGGAGCAAGGTCGGTGTTATACTGATACTGCTTGTAGAAAGCAGCAGGAAGATCTTCCCAGTTTCGCACACTGGCCCCCTCCAACTGATAGAACCATTCAAGTTGAGTCCCTGACATACTATCTTGAAAGAAATGCACCCACAAATTTCTATTAGTAGTGTGGGGTTGGATTTTCCTGACATACGAGCAGAGATGGAGTTTTGGACAAGATACTCCATCGTACTTGGCAAAAACAGAAGCTTTGAACTTATGAGGGATGACCACTCCCGATACCAGTCCTAAGTCTCCGAAATCCAAACCAGGTATCTTCTAAACTTCCATAGCACTCAACCGATCTTCTAGCTGCTTGTACATATCCTCAACAGGAGGATATTGCTTATCATCGTAATCAGTATCGTCTTTAGAAACTGCAGGACTAGGGTCCTTTTCCCTTTCTTGGTTCTCCCCTTATTTGGGCGAGGCGGTCAGATCAGCTGGTTGCCTCAACCTTTCTCTGAATCTTCTACCCATATTCAGAATATCAGTCTTCTTCTTCTTCTTCTCTTTCAGAATAAGGGTTTTTAGATCCTCTTGCCCTTTATCCAGACTTATGAACATCTGTTGGAATTGGGTGTCTGCTCCTGAAGATCTTTGATGGCTTGATCGGAATACATTTCTGCTGAAATAAACAGCGAAGAAGATGAGAAACCTGTAGGGGTACCTGTAATGATGTGTATGATAATGGATGCGCATGTAATGATTTCAAAGACTTTGGGAGATTTTAATTTTCAAACCAAAAATAAATAAAACTTTATTAGATTAACTTTTAAAGGTTCAACATGCCTTTTAAGGCGTTACAAATAAGTAAATAAAACGAAATCTAAAACTGGAAATAGAACATCAAAAGTCCCATGGATGCTTCCTCTTTGTGTTGATATTGTCGTTGATCACTCTTTCTTCCTCGAGCTGTCTGGTGAGCTTTAGAATCTTCCTTTGTTGCTTATGGTACTGTTCCCGGTAAGTATCTCGCTCATTCTTCAGTTGAATCCAAGACCTCTGTAACTCCTCAGGATCAGTAGGCATGTAAGTATAGAGAATCGTGTAAGGAATGCCTTCTTCATTAATGGGCTCCATAATCACTGGTAATACGGCCTCATAAGGCATCCCAAGCTTCTTGGCACGAGCTCAGACCCATTGGAGGTAAGGCTGCATAAGAAGGGAAGTCTTTGGTCCCAAATCTTGGGGGTTAGATCTGTTTACCATGCCCCAAGCCCGTATGAACCTCCGGCGATGCTCCTTAACGTCATCCTTATAGTCGAATACAATGTCCTCGAGAAGTAACTCATGGGGACCATCTCTCCGAGCACGACCAAATTGTAGTAAAGCTAGACAAGGATTGTAAGTGATACCCCCTCTAATACCAAGTAATGGGACATTAGGGTACCCCCCACAACGATCAATAACAATAGTGTCTTCCATAGCCCGGGAACACTAGAGAATATCTATATGAGCAAGTGACATTATTTTGTAGGACCAACCCAAACCTTCTTCGTTCTTCAGCACAAACTTGGGGAGGTGAGAAATAAACCACCTCGACAGCAACGACATACAGCACATAAGAGTACCTCTTCTCTTTATAGTACGGGTGTGGAGGGCATGCAAGATATCTCCAAGCAAGGTAGGCACAGGGTTGCGAGAAAGGAAAATCTTGACAGCATTCACATCTACAAAGGAGTCTGGATTAGGGAAGAGAATCAAACCATAGATAATAAGAGCCAAGACATCTTCAAAAGCCTGAAAATCCAAATCATCCTAAAATAGTTGAGCCTGGTCTATCAGAAATTTGGCTAGAAAACCTTCAACCCCGCTTCGAGTTTCCCAATTGGATACTACATCGGCCTGTTTTAAATGCAAAGCTGAGGCGATGTCTTCTAGCCTAGGAACTTCTTCCATACCTGTGAAGGGTACCTGTTCAAGAATAGATATGCCCAATAGATGAGAGAACTCTTCCAAGGTGGGTACCAGCTGGTAATCTGGAAAGGTGAAGCAATGATGCTCGGGATCAAAGAACTAAAATAGTACGCTCATCATATGTTCATCAAGGTTTAAAGTAACCAAGCTAAGAAGTTAACCGTGTTTCTTAATGAAGGTAGAGGTTTCAGAAACTTTAGATGTTAGCTCTTTAAGTTGGACAGGTATCTGCACAAAGTTGACTCAGATGGTATTTCTGCGCACGGAAGCCATGATCTGCAAAATAGAACAAAGATAAATTCCCTTGGTCTTTGAAATGGTTAGTGTAATGGAACATGAATGCCATGTTATAATTCATGATATCATGATAAACCACAGGTATAGAAAACACAAGTATTGCAAACACAGTCAAATCAAACAAAGCCCTTAGGTTTAAGGCTTGCATGAGGCCAAAGGTAATACCCTATTGAAGTTAAGTTTGTTCAACCTGTCCTAGAAAAGTAATCGGGTTCTAGAGGATCTCAATATCACTGACCATCCTCCATTGGTCATGGTTTTAGCTCACGCGTTCTTTTCTTGCGGCCAGAACTATTCCGAGAGTATGGTCTCAATGAGTGTAGCATCGAGTATCAACCAGATCTCAGCTCTACACCGAGGCCGGCTATCTCACTACTTTCTAATGGCCAAGTTGGGCCATTAAAGGTTCTAAGGTAGGCTGATGCTTAACGACACCATGTAGCGGCCCCGTATTCTCCTTGTTTCTCCACAAGGGATACCGGTACCAACCAATGTGCCACACCAATGTAGCTACTGCTTCAACTGTATCGGTCTACACCGTACAATTCCCTCACAGTCTATTGCTACTTACCTAAAAGGTATCCCCAGATCTGGGTGTAGGACCTATAGTAACCCCAAAACAAAACCCTCAAAAGTAAAGAAAACAAAGCAATCAAGAGAAGCATTTAAGATGAACTAGATCCTAAGGTATACCCCACTTATTATCCCCAGCAGAGTCACAAGTTCTGTGATACGGTGGCAGAACCGACTGTTTTTACTGGTTTGTGTTTTGCGTTTTTTATTCGCAAAATGTCGCGATAAGAAAGAGTCACCACTGACTTTTATTTCATCCAATCGGAAAGGAAAAAAGTACAGAAAAATCCTTTTTCGAGATATTCTGAGTACGGGGGGTAGATTATAGAAAGGGAAGGTGCTAGAACCCTTTCTATCCATGGTTTTCCATGGGATCTTAGGTACTTGCTCATCTTTTTTAAATTTCTTTTGTATGTGCTTTGTTTTGAAAAGTTTTACTTCGTGATAACCCTTGTATCAGTCCTCAAAGGTGTGACGAAGTTTGTTTTGAAATTTTTTTTGAAAAGTGTGAGTGTGAAAAGTTTTGATTTGAGCAAGTACCTACTAGCATCTATCTACTCGAAAAAGGACCGTTTCTATTCTTGTTTCCTTTAGACAGCGCTATCCTACTATTGAGAAATAGGTAGCACCATTGTTAGAGTTGTAAGGGACTATCGAAAGGGACGTACGATCACTAAAGCAATGTTAGGACAAATTAGTAATAACCCTAGACAGAAGGGTAACCACTAAAGTATCCTATACTTAATGATCGTTTACCGAAGGCAACTGAAGTGAGAGTATACCCTAAGAGTGATATGTGCGAGTGATCTGTTTTCAGTTATTTAATATTTTCACATTTAGGGTTTTCTAATCGTATTAATTTGTCATACATTCTTGTCATACAATCTTATTAGCATACATATAAACAATTAAATATTTGCAGGTATTAAAAATGCGAGAAAGTAAATCTACGCTATTACAAGGCTTCGGGGAGGGGGATTAATTACATAGCCAAAAACCCGGGAATTTAAACAATAAATAAAACCCTAAATTAAACTATTATAAACCATGAACAATTACAAAAATATTGTCAAAATGAATAATAAGCGCGCGATGAATCAAATGCGAAACGACTAGGGTTTTGACCCTTGACTAAACCTAATTGGGATTGATTAAAAATGTTTTTTTGTCATGTTTTTAAGAAAGTAATGAAATAGTTAAATTAAAGGAAAATCCTAATTCTAATTAATTTTAAATTAAGAAAAATAAATTAATTCAATCTAAAAAAACCCATTTTTTTGTATTTTATGTATTTGAGAAAAAGAGAAAATAAAATAAATCAAGAGTTAACCTAATTTTCTAATTTAATTTTAATTGTGAAAAAAAATTAAAGTTTCCCTAAGTTAAACAAACTTAAATTAAATTTGATAATATTTAAAAAAACTAATTCTAATTTTTTTTGAATTATTATTTTATGATTTTTTATGAAAAAAAGATTAATTTGTTAATTGAAATGATTAAAGAAATATTAAAAGAATTAAATAAAATAAAGAAAAGAAATAAGAAAAGAAATAAATGGGCCTGGTTGCAATGCTGAAAGAGGGGGTGGAAACTGAATTTCTGGGCCCAACAAGGCTAAGGCCTGTTTGACTTTGTGTGATCCAGTACGCGCGTTGCTTGAGCCTGGTAGGCCTCTTGCTACATGAATGTTGGATCCACCTGGCTGATGAATCTGATGGTGGAACACAAGGGTATATGGTAGGCGTACGCTACTGCATTGCATGAGATTCGCCTGAAATAAGCAAGAAAACAATAAAATGCACACGCCTGGGATCGAACCCAGGACGTGTGCATCAAAGGCCTTCGCCCCAGCCATCTGAGCTATTGTTTTAACTTGTAAGTAACATAAAAACAGAATATAATATGCAAAATAAGCTAGTGGAGCCAGTCCAGCGCGCGAAAATTCAAATGAGTGAATCACACGTTGCCACGCCAGCTTCTTCTTCCTCTCTCTGTCGCTTTAGCCTAAGATACTTTTACCTACAGACACTTTGCTGTAGGTACAGACCTGTGCATATCAAAAATTGTCTACAAGCAATATAAATGAAATTCAAAGGTACCAATCAACTCGTATCATCCTCACGAGTATCATGGTACCAGAATCCAAGCCTAATTTAGCCTGTATTGCAAAGCCCTAAAACACACCAAGAAACCCTAACAATGGCGTATCATGATTCCTGTACTAAAAATGCAATTAAACAATACCAAAAGCTTGCAAACTCAATGATGAACAAGAATATATAATCTAAATGTGCATATGATGAGTAAATCAATGAAATCAAAAACGAGTTTTTAGGCAAACCGTGTGACTGCTATGTGCGGATTCTGGACCTGAGGCGGCTTGCAATTGATTAGGATACATTCCTGGGATGTCCATCAATCTGTTTGCAATGTGAGAATGGCTTGAATTGGCCTCTAGGATGGAAATTGGATCACCACTTTTCCTTGAATTTTTTCAGTTTTGTTCTTGACTATGCACGACCTCTAACCTCCCTTCTTGCCTTGTCTCTTTACAAATATTTAAGATTTGATTTAGTTTTCATGGTATATGATATCTTTCCAATTTTAGCCTAATCATGCTCTTTTTGTTCCAATTGCCATTGATTCGAATTGATCTTGCAAGCTCAGCATATCTTGGTTGCTAACCTGTCAAAAAAAACCAATCAAATTAAATCTTTGACAATTTTCATCATTTATTTGATTTAATTCCCCTTTTAATTAATGAAAAATCAAAATAAATTGAAAAATGAAGCAAATAATTGGTGGATAGGTATTTGAGTCGTGTACCACATTATAATTGAGGTGCAAGCATAAAAACTTGGGCCCATTTAGCAACAAATCCAAATTTGAGCACATTTGACTTTTGGCAATTTTATAAAAATGGTCAACTTGGCCAATGCATAACTATTTGAATTTTGACCCTAGAGATGTGTTCTTGGACTTTTTAGAAAGTTTAGATGTCCTCTAAGCAACCCTTTTAGTCTCATCTCAATTGAGTCTTCCATGTTCATGTATGAAGCTTTGACCCAAAAGGTGTTTTTGTTGACTTTTCAAAATGACCTATAATGTCAAAATTCATATCTTTTTGTGAGTGCATATTTTGAACTTGGAAGTTGAATATGAATTGTAGGGAATTGCATCCTCTTCAAAATGAGCTTTTTATGGGTCATTTCTGATAAAGTATGAGAAAGTTATGCTTGGTCAAAGTTGAGTTGAATTTTCCTACAAAACCCTAATTTGGCAACATTTGGGTTTTGATGAATTGTGAGAAATCCTTGAAGAATCATGACCAACCCTTGATCAAATTATGAATAATACTTTAAAATGAGGATTTTGACCAAAAATCTTGAAGTTTGACTATATGTGGGCCACAGTTGACTTTTGACCTAGCATGGTTGATTTTCAGGCATTTTAGCAATTGACTGAGCAAACTTCCTCTGCAACGCTTGAAACTTGACATGGATGATCTTGATAACATATTAAGACAATGGTGAGCATTTGAGACCTTTGTGGTTCATATATCCTGATGAAAAATGAAACCCTAATTTGAGGTAGACTGTCTTAGGAGAGAGTTTGTCTGGTAAACTCTTGAACTTCCTTAAGCAATTTGGGGACCTCACTTGACATTTGTTGAGAAATATGGGAGGGAAAATTTTGGGGTACAACACCATGTTTCCAAAGGCAACAAATAGAGGTTACCCTAGAGGTGTGAAGTGTGAATAGTGTGTTTAGTTCAGTTATTTATATTGTATTAGAGTTATCTATTGATTGTTTTTAGATCTTATCGTACATGCCTAGTAACTAGCAGTTCAATATATACATAAAATTAAAGGTGCGGAAAGTAAATCCTAAGCTATTATAGGGCTTCGGGGCAGTTACACAAAAAGATGCGGAAAATAAAGTGTGGAATTAAACCCTAAACGATTACATCCCGTAAGCAGTTACATAATAGGTAAAAAAATGCGGAAAGGCAAATCTAAACTATTACAAAAAAGTCGTGCGACCTATACAATTTCTCTAAGAAAATAAATAGCAAAAGAAAATAAGAAAAGATTAGAAAAACTTTTGAATGTCGTTTATGTATTTTTAGAAAATAACTTGAAGTTGATTAAATAGTTAAAAACCTAAGTCTAATTAATTTGAATTCATAAAAATCCTAAAGCCTAATTATTTTTTAAATTTTAAGACAATATTAATTAACCTAATTAATTAGTAAATAAAAAAAGGTCAAAATTAATTATTGATTAAAAAAACTAATCCTAATTTGTAAGGGTTTTTAAAAAGGAATTAAATTAGTTCATGATTAATTAAGAAAATAATTAGGGTTAAGAAAAAGAATTAGGGTTATAATTAAACAAGAAAAGAAAATAGGTTAGTAAAAATAAGAAGAAAAAAAAGATTTGTATGTGATGGATGTTGAACCCACGCCCTCCAGCCTTCTCACTGCACAACTTACCACCCAATTAACGTGTTGGTTGGGTTATAAGCATAGGTGTTGCGTATTATATATGAAACTTGCATAAATTGGAAAATAACAAAAAAAGTTGCAAAAGGCAAGGATCGAACCCACACCCTTAGAGACCAAAGTCTTAGCACGCGCATTCCTGCCACTGGGGTGGCTATTACATCCCGTAATCCAATGAAATGAAATAGATATATTATAAAACAAAATAAGTTGACCGAAGAGGCGCCGGAGCCCTAGATCTGGTCGTCTTCTCCGGTGAGGTATTTTCTCCAACCTGCAAAATAAAGCGTGTAGTGATAAAAGAGGACACTACCCTCCTAATTTGACCCTTGTGAATCCATTGGTGGCCTTAGTTTTGGCTAATCCTTCCTGCATATATATATATATATATATATATATATATATATATATATATATATATATATATATATATATATATATATATATATATATATATATATATATATATATATATATATATATATATATATATATATATATATATATATATATATATATATATATATATGAACAAAATAATGTAAATCAGTCCAAACATGGTGCTAAGTTATCCAAGCATTTTAGGACTCACGCAAGGGTCCAATCATGTATTGTTACATCTGATAAACATATTGAAATCATTAGTTTACATCAAAGCATTAGAAAACTCAAAAATTCACCAAAACTAAGGAAACTGATGATGCATGTAGGGCATGTTTCAGGCACTTTTGATCATCAAGCACAATCAAGACTTACTCTGCAATGTCTCAGGGATTGATTTGAGTGAGTGGTTTGGTTTGAAAAGGGAAGGAAAATGATTTTCAAGTTTTCCCTAGTTTGGACAAAATTTGAGGTTTTGAGTAAGTGTCTTGAGGCATGTTTTTCGTGTCTCTCTTGTCTGAATTTAAAGAGTATATATAGGAGAACAAATTAGGTCAAAAATGGGCTTGGACATATTCATGATATTATATCCTTTATTTTGTTTGAAAATAACTTAGAATAAGACAAAACATGAAGATTTTTTTTTCAAATAATCTTCACACGGTTTCTAATGCAATCTTGTGCCTCCAAAAGATAAGAATCAGAAGTCTTCTAAGCCTTGCACCTCCACTTAATATTTATTTGATTTAATTTGAATTTAAATGAATAAAAATTAAAATAAAAGAAATGAAAATCATAAAAAAAAAATATAAGAATGGTTTTGGGAGTCTCCTAATATGTCATGAGCACGTCTGGACTTCAAAAATTAGGCCCATTAGTCCAAAAGCCCAAAATTGTTCAAATGAGGTTTCATGAAATTTCACAAAATTACCTAACTTGTGCAACTCACAACTTACTTAATTTTTGTCATATGCAGGTGATCTTGGACTTTTTGGAAAGCTCAAGATGTCCCCTACAACTTTAATGTCGGTCATTTTTTCATTTGAATATTTTAACATGATGTAAATTGCTTTGATAAAAGGTGTCTTTTTGTTGACTTTTAAAATGACCTATAATGTTTTGGCTCATATATCTCAAATGAAACATTTTTGGGCCTTGAGATTAGAGAGAAAAAAGTTGTATAGAGTTGAATTTCCATAAAAATGGGCTTTGGTTGAGAATTTTCTGATGAAGCGTGTGAAAGATATGCTTGGTCAAAGTTCAGTTGACTTCTCCTAAAGAAAACCCTAATTTAGCAACTTTTGACTTTTGATGAATCTTGAGTTTTATTAATGAATCATGATAACCCCTTTATCAAATGATGAATGTGACCTCAAAATCTTGATGTTGACCAAAAATCTTGATGTTTGACTGTATGTTGATGAAACTTGACTTTTTGTCCAATACAGTTGAGTTTGAATTATCTGAGCATTTGACTGAGCAAATTTGTGATGTGGGACTTGAAACTTGACATGAGGGTTATTTGAAGCATATCAGGAACCATGAAAATAACTTGAGGAGTTAGAAGTCTCATTTTCCTTGAGGAAACCATAACTCTAGTACTAGACCACTCCTTAGGAGGAGGATTCATCTGATCAATTCTTGAGTAGTCTTGAGCAATTGAGAACCCTAAGAGCATGAGGAGGTCTTTTGAAAATGGGAGGGAAGATTTTGGTGTACAAAAACTTCCCCTGTTCAATCTTCTTAAACCTGAAGGCTTAGATTTGCATGCTCGCCATTTAGAATCTGAAGGTGGAAGAGGATTGAACACTTAAGTGCCCGGAAATTTGCACTCTCATGTGCATGAATTAACACTTGTTGGTTGATTGTATTGCTTAAATAGGATTAAAAATTCCATTTGGAGAGGTGATAGAGTGTCGCCGGAGATGGGCTTACAAATGCGATCCAATTTAATTGTCGATAAGAGTATCAGAATGAGTTTTTGCCTGCTTGTATGTGAAGAATGCTTTTCAGAAAATCTCTGAAGGGAGATTGTTTTCAGAACAAAGCCCCTGAAGGAGATGCTTTTCAAAATTCCGTCTCTGAAGAAGAAATGCTTTTCAGAATGATCCTCTGAAGGAGATATTTTTCAGAATAAACTTCTGAAGGGAGATGCTCGCCAGAACTTAGTCTTTGAGAGGAATGCTTTTCAGGATTCGGTCTCTAAAGGGGAAATGCTTTTCAGAATGAAGCGTTGAAGGAGATTCTTTTAAGAATAAACTTTTAAAGTAAATGCTTTTCTGAAAGAAGTGCTGAAGGGGAAATGCTTTTCTGAACGAAGTTCTAAAGGGGAAATGCTTTTCATAACTCCTTTGAAGGAAACGCTCTCCAGAACTCGGTCTCTGGTGGAAATGCTTTTCAGAATTCCATCTCTGAAGGGGAAATGCTTTTCTAAACGAAACCCTGAAGGAGGTTCTTTTTAGAATAAACTTCGGAAGGAAATGCTTTTCAGAATGAAGGCCCTAAAGGAGATACTTTTTAGAATAACTTCTGAAGGAGAACGCTCACCAGAATTCAGTATCTGGGGGGATATGTTTTTAGAAACTCGGTCTCTATAGGGAGTCACTTGGTCATATACATAGTCGCCCCGTCTTGTTTCAGGAATTCATCCATAACCTTTCTATAAATTACTGGCAGTATTTGTCTGTTTGCGATCTCAGTCTAAAAAAGGCAAAGTTAGTTTCGTGCAATGTCATGATGTAATGCATTGCGTAATGATACTCTTAAAATAAATGAGAATGGTATATGTGTGAAACAACCGTCAGAACCGTCATCTGATATAAAATTAATAAAGTTACCATCAAACGTCTTTTATCCCGCCTAAAGGGAAAGGTAAACATCGAGTAAACCTGAAGAGGTGAAATCACGGTCTTGCAACGTTAGAGATATGGTAAGGGAGTTTGTTATGCGAGGGGAAGGTATTAGCACCCCACACGCCCGTAGTACTCTATGGTATCCACTCTTGTTGTTCTATTCTAAAGGGTATGTAAAATCTATATCTAAGCTTAAATGCTAAAAAGGAAGATGCGAGGAGGGAATGCATGCAATAGAAATGAGAAAATAATGTAGGGAAAATAAAGTTGTGCTCGTTCGGGCCCTACCTCAATGCCTACGTATCCCTTTTAAGGAATCAGAGCAGTCGTAGTTCGGCTCATATGTTTTGGTTGGTTTGTGCTTTTTAGTTAAGAAGACAAAAGCAACAGTCAAGATGGCAAAACATCACATAAAACAATAAAAAAACATCAAAAACAATGATAAAACAATAAAAAAGTGACAACAAGACATCACATGGAAACACAAACTCATATAAGATGATAAAACGTCACCATGATAACAAAACATCAGACAAGATGATAAAACATTACACCTAACAATGATATCGAAAATCAAAGTAGGATAACAAACATATGCGACTGCAAAACATCGGCAAAAAGATAGCAAGATAACATGGCAAAGATGACGAGACATCAAAACTTAATTGATAAAACATCACACCTAACAATGATATTAATAATCAAAGTAGGACAACAAACATATGCGATGGAGAAACATCGACACAAAGATAGCAAAATATCATGGTGAGAACAACAAGATGTCAACTTAAAAAGGTTTAAAACAAAGCCAAAAGGCATACAAACAATTTATATTGGTTTGTATTTTTTACCTTGAAGAAGGATTTAAGTTCATTAGAGACGTTTTATGATTTGTCAAGAAGAAGTTTTTGTTTTAAGATGCAATATGCAAGGAAAAGAAAACAACTAAGGGAGATTGTCCTAATCCCTAGCTCTAATGTTATCATACAATGATTGACCCTAAGGTTGAGGATGAAATGGGAAATTTCTACCCTATGTTAGCATACATGGATACTTATCCTAATGTCTAGCTCAAGAACTACTCTAGTCAAGCGATCCTAAGGGAGCATGGAAAAAGCTGTGTCACTAATCCTGCGACAAAAAAAATCAAACAAGCAGATGGCAAAACAGTTGAACAAAAGCTCAAGTATCACTCGAATATCAAACACCTAAAAGGTGCAGGCCAAGTAGTAAAAGGGGAGGTCCCTCCATAGACAAGCAACCAAGCATCAGACCAAGGGTCAAGCCATAGCCAAGGAGAGTGTATCACCCGAGTCAAACAAGCCATTATATTATAGGAATATGAAAAGGTCCTTAACCGGGGTATTGGTTACCAAGGCAAGAAAGATCTGGGGGGAAAGACATAGTGCATGCATAGACTAAGCATCAATGTTGGTCAACACGAGCTAAAGAAAGTGTGGGGATCCGATTTCAAGAACCCTTTTCACTTTCCTTTGAAAGGCTTAGGCTTGTTCAAATCTTGAGCGCATGTTCAGAGCATCTACTTGTAGAAAGTGAGCATAGGAACGACACGAATTGGAATGTGTGGGGGTCGATTATGAACCCTCTCCTCTCGCCTCCTTTTGAGGACTTATCACCTGTAATATAATGGGGTCACAATCATTTAAACAAACAAAAACATAGCCTCCTAATGAGGACTTCCAAAATTTCCTGCCAAGTGGCACGAACGCCCAATCCTAAGTAAATAGTAAACTGCATGAAAGAATAAATCATACGAGGAAGTACCAAACGGATATAATTAGTAAATAAGCAACTAAACAGTAAAGAAACCCAGAGATCTTCGAATGAGCTAGCATCAACAAAGAAACAAGCCCAAAGTCGTGTCGTCATACATAAACATCAAGGCCTCAATGTGAAAATAAATCATAGATGGTGTGTAGGGGACACAACCACACAAATACTCTGCAAGATAATACAAACAGACAAAGCACACAACAGTGCAAATGTATATGCTTCCCATAGATATGGTAAAACAAGATAGATTGCCTCGAATGCCCCTTTGTGTCCCACAAATAAAGTGGAACCCAAAGCAAAGAAAACCCATGAAGTACCTTGCACATCTCAACAAAATGATTAGTATTAACAAGGTAGGGTGAAGTTTGAATACAAACATGTTATTCAATTATCATTTGTCATGGTTAAGAAAGCATTTGGTTAAACAATTCAAAGTGTAGTACAACCTTTATGGAAAATGGACTAGTATCCGACGAAACGGTGTAGTGAAGTGCGCCTAGGTAAATGACTAAATAATCAAGGCAAGATGAGTCAAGTGATGATGAGATCAGAAGTAAATACAAAAGGTTATTATGCCCTAGGAAACTATGGAATCCCTAACAAAACCTATTAGAGTAATATTAGGTATTATCATAAAACTAGGCTCAAAATCTACCTAAACTAAATCTAAGAGTGAAAGAGGTATGAAGAAAGAGTAAGTGAAGTATGAACATGGTTAGAGGAATATCCTACCATACAAGTCAGTAGCTACAAAAGTCAAGGTATAAGGTTAGGATAAGTTTCACAATTATGAGGAACAAAACATCAACAACTAAGAATTCAAAACCAAATGCAAGGTAAATGTAGCTTCCACTGTGTCACCATGATGAATTAGCAAGTGAGCACTAACCAAATGGATCATAGGAGCATAGAGAGTGGAGGTGATAAGAGAAGTGAAGCCAAAGTTTAGACTCTTAAGACATGTAAGACTTAAAGTCCTTTCAATCAAACAAACACAAACTAGGTCAAAAACTAATGTAATGTTGCTCCTATCTTGCCACCATGTTGAAAGAGCAATGAAATGTCAATCAAAGATCAAAGGAGCTTTTTATTATAATAAGGAAACCCTAAAAATTCAGAATCATAAAAGGTTTAAATCAAAATGGATCCAAATGGTACACAAAAAGTGGTGCACAAAAGCTACCCCTTAAATCATGGTCTCAAATACATATCAAACAACAATAAGCAAGTTAAGAGATCTTGAATGGATCTTTGATGAAACCAATCCTCTAAAACAGTAGTGAGGATAATAAAGAGAAAAGTATTTAATCCATCATGGATTGCAAAAGTGCATTCCCTCTACCTCAATTTCAAAAGAGCATAAAAACATACATTAGAATGATATTTGGGTCAAAAAGAAAACAAGACTTGTAAAAATATAAGACAAAAATATTTCAAAGTTCACAAGTCATCAAAAGGTCAAGAAAAATAAGCTCAATACAAAGCTAGCAAGGTTAAAGTGGGAAACTTAATCATCCAAGTTAATCTAACCTAGATAAGCCTCAAATTGGGAACCCTAACTTGATTAAATGGGGAAGAAACATCAAATCAACTCCTTAAACTTAAGAAAAATTAAATCTAAGGCCCTAAGATATCACCCTATCCTAAAAAAAACATAAATCTACCTAGAAGTCAAGGGAGATTGATCAATGAAGCCCAACTTGTGACCTAAGCAAGCAAAAGTCAATAAGACCACACAATTAATGTTCAAATTTCAAAATAAATGGAAAACACAAGGTAAAAATTCAAAAAATTCAAGGATCTACCTAAGATCCTCAAAAGGTCAGAAATGATTTTTTTTGGTATTTTTAGCACTAAAGGAAAAATAGGAAATAAAACTAAAATATGAAAATTGTGATTAATTACCTAAATAAATCCTAGGAATTATATAATTGTTCAATGATGCTAAAAAAAAGTAATCAAATTCATAAACTACAAGTATACTATTAAAATAGCCTAAGGTATTTTTTTGTGAATTTTTGTACTAAGAAAAATGATTAAACTAATTGTAAAAAGCCTAAAAAAACAATTAATTGTCACAAATTATTTGATTAACCAAAAGAAATTAAATTATAAAATAAAATTCATAGACCCAAATTAGACTAATTAAAATGCCTAAAATATTTTTTGTACAATTTTTGTGTGAATGAAAAGTCAGAAACAAAACTTAACAAAAATAGTACATGAAAACAATAATTAATGTAACACATTTAAATAATGAATTTAATTAATGTGTCAAAATAATTTTGAAAATTATATAAAAAATATTTTTAAATATTATACTCAGAAATAGACCAACCACATTTTTTTATAAATTTTTTAGATTAAGGAAAATGATTAAACTAAATTATGAAAATGCCTAAAAAATTAATTTAAAGGTCGCAAATTATTTGATTAACCAAAAGAAGTGAAATTCTAAAATAAAATTCAGAGACTCAAAGTGGACTAATTAAAATGCCTAAAATATTTTTAGTACAATTTTTGTGTGAAGGAAAAGTCAAAAACAAAATTTAACAAAAATATTACATGAAAATAAATAATTAATCCTAAATTATTCACGATTTTTTCTCACTAAGAAAACTATTTTTAAAAATTCCAAAAAATTAAAATCAAATATTTGAGGTTCAAATCTACCTATGGTATTTTTTTCATAAATTTTTAAAATGTTTTTATCAAGAAATAAATTAAGAGAAAATCAAATAAATGAAATAATATGTAATTTGCATTAAAAATTCAAATCAGCCAAACAGAAGCTGCCACGCCATCGTCTTCTTCCTCAAGACAAAAACCTAACATGCGCTTTTTTACAATTTCAAGACCCTATATTCTGATCATGATTTTTACTTCGTTTCTCCACCATTTTCAGTGATTTAAAACGCAGATCAAAGTTCAAACTACGAGCTACATCATTATTTTCTTAAAATTGAAAATCATCAACCATAGGAGTAGGAATCAGTGCAAGAAGCTCCCGAAAATCATTCAATCATGAAAGAAACATAAGTTCACAACATTCAGATTACTGCGAATTCAAACACCAATATATTTCAGATATATCATCTGGCTAACTATGAACAAGAATGCAAGCTTAGAATCATTAGAAACAAGCTAGATTATGAGAATTGGAGATTTGAGTTTTATCTTTGGTGTTGAGAAATAAACTCAACAAGTGCCTCTGAAACAACATGAAACCCTTGCTTCTTACTTCTAAAACTCCAATAAAGTGAAAATGATGATAAATCAAGCTCTTGAATAGGGAGAGGTGAAGCTTTAAAGCAGAAATATTTTAGAGAGAAAAGAGCTTCAGATCTGATTTTTCTTCTTTAGTCCTCGTGTCCCTCAAATGAATATGAGAATGTCTTTAAATAGAGCTCAGAGAGTGAGGATAATGAGGTCATAAGGCTTGGAGACTGTTAGAGGGACAAATTAGATATTTCTTAGCAAAATAGAAATGTGTAATAGAAGTCTTCATTTTAAGTGGTACTGCGGTGGCTTAGTGTGCATTTTGGGAGTGAACAAATACACAGAATCAAAAATAGAGCTAGTGAAAATGATGAGTTGGCCCCAAGCTGCACATGGTGTGGAAAGTTTTTTGAATGAAAAAACTTTTTATTCTTGGAAAAACAAAGCAAGCATGAAATACATACTACCATGTGTCATGTTGGACTTATTTTGGCAAGAAAGGAGTGAAAGTATCTGTGTATGGCAATGCAAATATGACTTGTTGATGGATCAAGACCAAATATGCGCCAAAATTGGATTTTACAAACCTACTGACCAGCTTCCTTGTGACTCAAATTTCTCAAAATTGGCTCGTGTGAAATTAATCCTTGAGGGGCCTTTAGAAAGCTTGCAACATGTAGATGACAATGGTGTTTTACATTTCTCCATTTGGGGCTTGGATGATGGCGATATGAATGTGTAAAGGTAAAAAAAGAAAGGAAATTGCAGGCCTGGGCGCACGCGCATGGCAATCTGCATGGCCTGTATGGAATCAGTTTTGGGGCATCCACTTCAAGAGTCCATATCTCATTCAATACTTGGCCAATTTGAGTAATCCAAAGCTTGATGACCAGCGCTCATGGAAAACTATAAGGTGTTCTTGTTAGAATTTAAAATTGAAATTTGAGAAAAAGAAATAAGCTCCCACATTTGGCACACCATGTGTTGGTTAAAATGCATGCCTGACTGGCCCTTGAGAAGGCAACTTAACACCTTTTGTGGCCAGAACTTCCAACTTGATTTTCTCCCAAATGATTCATTTTTGAGCTTTTCACACACTAATACAAACTTTTAGGATTTTTCAAGAGATTCCTGAATATGTTTCATTTGCTTCAAACAAATTAATCAAACTTAAGTTATGATTAGACAAAGTTTTGTATATGAACACTTAGAAATTTCAAAAAAAATTAAACAACTTCATGAACAAGAAAACGCTAATTCTTCAATTCCCTTGATTAAATAATGAAATTAGCCATGATATACGAAATAAGAAAGTTTGAATTGAGGGTTTACCAAAAGACCACTTGGTCAACTCCTGACTTTGTTGACTTTTGGTCCAAATGATCATTTTTCCCCTTTTGACCAATTGAACCATTTCCAATCCAAATTGAACCTCAATATTTCAGTCAAAGATGCTTAATAACATGTAATGAAGCATGAAAACAAGTTTGGGTGAAAAAGTCAAAGAAATCCTGATTAAATCTAAAACCCTAGTTTTTGCACCTTGTGTTAGGAGATAGCTGATCAAGCTTCAAAACCCTAATTCCACTAGACATCTTGAGAGATCTCTTGAACAAAGTTGATTCAAATGATAATGAGAAGATGATGCTTCAAAAATTAGCTCATCTAAGCCTCAACTACTTCAATTGGATAAAACCCTAATTTTGACTGATGATTCAAGAAAATGTGATTCACTTTAAAAATCAACACAATCTTCAACCTTCCGATAATCCAATGAGATGGATAAAATGTCTTGAGACATGAGAGTCATGATATTTTGTAAATGATGTATAGATGTAATATGTCGTTGGAGCATATCGGTAGCTTCGTATAATAATGTTTGGTTGGGGGAACCAAATCCCTGATTATTGTTAGGGATGAAGATAGTAATTCTCCAATTTTGTTTAAAATGCCTTCACTAGTGATTTATGCTTTATGTTTGAGGAAATTCCGCTGGGGATATTCAACCTTTTCTTGGGGATAAAAATATTAAATGAGAGTCTGTCATTCATCGTTATTTGAAGTATATGATTCTTATATACCCTGACTGGGGATAAAAGGGGATGAATAATCCTCTTATGTGTTATTTGACCAAGTTTCAGATATGAGTATTAGCTCTTCTTGGGAGGACCACATTGGATGATATTTGGTTGAAGAAGAAAACCTTGTCAGGGAATAACAATATTGGAGAAATAAACTCCGTTAGGGAAATAAACCTTGTAGGCTATGCTGAAGAGATAAAATCTGATGGGGATTAACTTGTGGAAAGTTGCTCTGTGGGAATTTATGGTCAACTTTGAATGTTATCCCCACTCCTGGAGTCTCTCATAAATACTAATCCTATTTTCATGATGTGATACGGTGGCAGAACCAACTGTTTAGTCACTACTGGTTTGTGTTTTGTATTCGCAAACGTCGCGGTAAGCAACACTCACCATCGACTTTTATTTCATCCAACAAAGGAAAAGGAAAAAGAACAGAAAAACCTTTTTGGAGATGCTTCTGAGTATGGGGGGTAGATTATAGAAAGGGAAGGTGTTATCACCCTTTCAATCCGTGATTTTCCACAGGCTCTTAGGTACTTGCTCATTTTCAAATTGCTTGTGTGTGTTTGTTTTGAAAAGCTTTGAAAATGCCTTAGTGCGGCGTTTCACTTTATGGTAACCCTTGTATCAGTCCTCAAGGGTGTGATAAAGTGTTTTGAAAACTTTGTTTGAAAAGTGTTTGAAAGTGTCAGTGTGAAAAATTTCTTGTTTTGAGCAAGTTGTGATGCGGTGGGAGAACTGACTTGAAGGTTTTGCATTTGATCGCAAATGTTGTGGTAAGCAAGAGTGTTTGGGGTACAACACAAGTACTTAATAGTTTCTACCTACTCGGAAAAAAAGTTGTTCATTTTCTTATTTCCTTTAGACAACGATATCCTACTATTAAGGAGTAGGTAGCTCCATCGTTGGAGTTTAAGGGACAATCAAAAGGGACGAGTACGATCACATAAGCAATGATTAGGAAACTTTAGTAGTTACCCTAAAATCCTAAATATCTTTCCGAGGCAACATTCGAATGGGTCATTTTTTATCTTTTGGGACTAGAGGGCAACCACTAAAAATCTCTATGCTTCATGACCGTTTACCAAAGACAACCGAAGTGGGGATACACCCTAGGAGTGAGCATGTGCAAGTGTTTGTTTTTCAGTTAATTTTATCTTGCACATTTAGGGTTATCTACCGTTTTAATCGTTATTCTTTCCGTATAAGCCTATTAGTCTAAGCAGTTAATAATAGCGGAAAGTAAAGTGCGAGAATAAAAAAACCTAGCAATTACAAGGCTTCGGGGAGGGGGTTACATAACCAAAACTTGGGGGTAAACAGAAAATAAATACAGTAAATAAAAACCTAGTTAAAATTATTACAATCTCAAAGCAATAATTAAGAAATAAGGGAAAAAAGAATACGCGCGACAGAATTAAATACGGGAAACAAAATTGAAACTCTAAAAGAAATCTAATTAGTTAAAGAAAAATATTTTTTGTATTTTTTTTTTGAAAGAAAAGTGATTAAATTATGATTTAACCTAATTTATAATTGATTTTAATTATAAAAAAGAAGTTAAATTACCCAAATTAAATTAACCTAATTAATTAATGAAATTAAATATTTTATGAAAAAAAAACTAATTCTAATATTTTGGTGTTTTTATGATTTAATTAAAAAGCAATGATTTTTTTGTGAAATGATTAAAGCCTAACGATTTAATAGAAGAAATTAAAAGAAATAAAATGGGCCTGGTGCTAGAAGGAATTGAGGGGGTGCAGCACTGAAATTGGTGTTAGGCCCAAAGCTGGTGGCCCAGAGGATCGTGCCTGATTCAGAGAGACCATCTTCTGAGGGTCTATCATGAGCTTGCGTATGCTGGGCGTTGGATCTGGCTGGAGATGGATCCAACGGATGGATGATGCGGAGCGCTAGGTGGACCCTCAACAGAGTGATATGCTGGATTTGCAAGGAATATTCAAGAAAAATACAAAAGCAACACGCCTGGGATCGAACCCAGGACATTTGCTTCAAACTTTCCGTCCTTAACCATCTGCGCTGGCTGTTCATTTGTTAATATAATAACAAAATGACATTATATACAAAGTAACATTAACATCATAAAAACGCACACGTAATTCAAATCTCCCAATGGGAGTTTGCCACCTAGCCTTCTTCTTCCTCAGCACTGTCGTTTTAGGCTTAGACTTTTACCTACAGACAAAGTCTGTAAGTACAACCCTACATCATTCAAAAATCCAGCACAAGAAATATAAATTATAATGGATACCATGAATCAACTGAGCTTGAAGCCCTGAACACCATGGTGTCCACGCCTAGCCCTAATTTTGCCTGTAGAAGGAAATCCTAAAACGAGCTTGGAACCCTAAGAATGGCAAACCATGATTCCTGCACTTAAAACTCAATCAAACGATTCATAAATCATAGAAACGTTATGATAAACAAGAATACATGATTAAATTTCATTAAAAACGCATGTATGCATGTAATCGAGAATAAAAAAGAGTTGGATAACAGAGTTGCGGATTTTACGATTCTGAGTGTTTTGGTGCGTGCAAAGGGTGCAGTTAGCTTCAAGAGATTGCCAGGAATGGATTGTTGGCCTTGAAACGCTTTGAATCGCCCTGTAGAATGAAATTTGATGCTAACTTTTTTGGTACAAAAATTGAGTTCATGCTCTTGCAGTTTACACGTCCAACCCCTGTCCTTGTGCATTGGAATTGTTATGTATATGTAGTAGACTGAATTAGGTCAACAAAAAGCATTCATATCTTTGCAAATTATCAAGATTTGATTTGATTTCCTCTTTGCATTACTTCTTTCTAAATAAAACCAAATTATGCCATTATCATCCCAATCAACCCTTTGCACGATTTGATTTTGTTTGACAACATTATTGGATTGTGATTCTATTCAAAATCAGATCAAAAACAAATCTTTACTAATTTATATCATTTATTTGATTTAATTTGATTTTTAAATGATTAAAATCAAAATAAATTAAATAAATAAATCCAATAATATATGAAAGAGTGTTTGGATCTTGGACCATGTTAGAAGTAAGATGCAAGCATAAAAATTTAGGCCTATTTGACAAAAAATGCAATTTTGGGTATTGTTGAGTTTTGACAATTTCCCAAAAATGGCCAACTTTGACAATGCATATCTCCTTCAGTTTTGACCCTGAGAGGGTGTTCTTGGACTTTTTATAAATCTAAGGATGTCCACTAAACAACCATTTTGGTTTCATCTTAATTGGATCCTCCATGTTCATGTAAGAAGCTTTGACCCAAAAGGTGTTTTTGTTGACTTTTGAAAAGAACGTATGATGTATGAATTGATATATTTTCATGAGTGCATTTATTGAACTTGAGGGCTGAAGATGCGTTGTAGGGAATTGAATTATATTCAAAATGATCCTTGGATGGGAAATTTCTGATAAAGTATGAGAAAGTTATGCTTGGTCAATGTTTGGTTGACTTTTCCCATAGAAACCCTAATTTAGCAACTTTTGAGTTTTGATGAATTTGGGGCATTCCTTGAGGAATTATAATCAACCCTTAATAAAATGATGGAATTACTTCGAAATGTTGATGTTGACCAAAAATCTTGAAGTTTGACTGTATGTGAGTCACAGTTGACTTTTGATCTAACACAATGGATTTTTAGGCATTTGAGCAGTTGACTTGGCAAACTTCTTGTACAAGGCATGAAACTTGGCATGGATGATCTTGAGAACATACTAGGACCATGGAAAAGGTTTTATACCTTTGGAGTTCATCCATCTTGATGAAAATGGAAACCCTAGTTTGAGCTTCATTATCTTAGGAGAGCATTTGCCTGATCAATCCTTGGGCATCCTTGGGCAAGTTGAGGATTTCAATGAACATATGTTGAGGAGGGAAAATTTCGGGGTACAACAACTGCCCCTGTTTAATATTCTTAAACCTGAGGATGTAGATTGGCTGGTCTACCTTTCGTGATTTGAAGGTAGAAGATGATTGAACACTAAAGTGCCTATAAATTTGCACTCACATGAAGTAACGTTGATTGATGATATCGGGAATGGGCTTACAGATGCCATTCGGAAGAATATGATGAAGGATCGTAGGAGATGGCCTTAAAGATGCCATCCAGAAAAGATATTGGTTGCATAAGAGATTCCTTTGCGAGAATTCCTATACCTGCCGTTGAGGAGGACTTCGCTGGAGAATGTTGATTTACGTCTGGGGAAATAGAGTATAGGAGCTTCGGTTGTCCATTAATCTACTGGGGAATTAACTCTTGATTGAGGAGGTGGAAGCATAATGCCTAATTGGTTAGGGTCCATGCTGCACAACAGCTTACTGGGGAACGTGAGATCGACCGATTCTGGTCAGGTCCAGGTCATGCAGTGTTGTAAACTGTTGTCCAGAGATAAAAGAGAAGGAACCTGGATAGTAGGGTTACTTCGAGATGAAAGCCTGGATAGTAAGGCTGTGAGAAGGAACCTGGATAGTAGGGTTACTTTAAAATGAAAGCCTGGATAGTAGGGCTATGAGAAGGAACGTGGATAGTAGGGTTACTTCGAAATGAAAGCCTAGATAGTAGGGTTGTGAGAAAGAACCTGGATAATAGGGTTACTTCGAAATGAAAGCCTGGATAGTAGGGCTATGAGAAGGAACCTGGATAGTAGGGTTACTTAGAAATGAAAGCCTGGATAGTAGGGTTGTGAGAAGGAACCTAGATAGTAGGGTTACTTCGAGATGAAAGCCTGGATAGTAGGGCTATGAGAAGGAACTTGGGTCGTAGGGTTACTTCGAAATGAAAGCCTGGATAGTAGGGCTATGAGAAAGAACCTGGGTCATAGGTTTACTTCGAAATGAAAGCCTGGATAGTAGGGCTATGAGAAGGAACCTGGATAGTAGGGTTACTTCGGGATGAAAGCCTGTATAGTAGGGCTTATGGGAAGGAACCTGGATAGTAGGGTTACTTTGAGATAAAATCCTGGATAATAGGGCTATGAGAAGGAACCTGGGTCGTAGGGTTACTTCGTTTGACCATGTAGATTAGTTGACCCGTTTGATTTCGGGAACTGGTTTTCCATTAGTTGTCTACAGATGTGACCTGTATAACTGCTGGAATTGATGGTGATAATTGTCTTTCCTGAAAAGATGACAGGGTTATTTGTATGCGATGAATGAAATGCATGGCGAGATGATATTTTCACAATAAATGAGATTATGTTGTATGCAACATGTATGCATATGTCATGATGTGTGAACATGAGATGCTATTGTGACATATCCGAGTCTGGGAAAATAAACCCCTGACTGTTGCTGGAGAGTATGGCCTTTCTGACGTTTGTAGAGAACTGTGGTTCTTTTACTTCCGTTGGGGATGGTGAACGGAGATGACTATGCTGGAGATTTACTCCTTGTTGTTTGTGAATATTCTTCCAAGGAGAGAATCTGTTTGAGAATAGCTCTTCCGGGGAATAATTCTGTTGGAAAGTGAACTTCTGAAGCTGGAGGGACAAACTCTGTCGGGGATTGAGTTTCCGCATGCAGGGAAGTAAGCTCTGCTTGGGAGATAATTTTTATGACCCGCTTGCGATTATGAAATTTGGCTGGGGGAATATAACTGGAAGCTCTCTGAAGGGAAGGGAACCGGCTAGGGAAAGTACCTCTTGCTTTGGGGAAGTTGAGATTAATGCTTTGATCACCTCTTTACTCTGTGGGGAGTACATATGTCACAAGGTCGTACACACTGATGAATGTGTTTCAAAGCTGTCTCTGCTCTGGTACCTGCTGGATAGAGTAACTGTCGGGTTTGGACATTTTTTGTTTTTGCCCCTGTTTCTTAAGTTACGAGCAATTGTCTTTCTGTTTCTTATGTAAATATTTATGAACATCAATCATATTCAAATGCATATGTCAAGAATAAATCATTGGATGTTCATGCAAAACAAAACAGAAAAAGAAAAACAAATAGTTTTGTAAAAATGATTTGTATTGATTTTCGAAGTTGGCCTATAACAGGCGTTTTTGTACAAGGGAGTTGACGCTCTAGTAAGAGAACACCGCCGAAAAATGGAAATTATACAATATTGTGTAAAAATAAAACATCTATGTACAACAAACCCATTGGGTTCCAATTCTGCTATTGACGCTCTGTCTTCGAGGGTCTCATCACTTTGCTTCTTGTCCGAAGCTGATGAGATTGATTGGTGACGTTCGAACTTGGCAGTTGATACTGAGGTCTGGTCGCAAGGTGATCCAATGGGACATAGTGATACGCTTTACATCCCTAACTTTTTCCTGGACTGCCCTTTCGGGTTTTCAGTCCACCGGGATACCCTTTTTTACCCAAGCCACCTTTTTAGGTTTTCGGCTTGTAGGGTGTACAAAATTTTCATTTTCATCCCTTATTTTTGCCCGAACCCTTTTGGTTCTCCGGGAAGCCCTTATTTTTGCCTAGGCCAGTCAACCTAGCGGGTCTTTTATCAATCGTAGTATCTTTTCACTATGTCCGCATTGACCGGGTGAGGAAGGTCGTCACCGTCCATGGTGGTTAGAATCATGGCTCCACTCGAGAAGATGTTCTTAATCACAAATTGCCCTTCGTATGTGGGAGTCCATTTTCCCCTGGGATCACCTTGCGGCAGTATGATGCGTTTGATCACTAGATCCCCGACTTGATATTCTTGACGTATGACTTTTTTGTTGAAAGCCTTGACCATCAATTTTTTATACATTTGACCATGAAAGACAGCAGTAAGTCTCTTCTCATCGATTAGATTTAGTTGATCAAGTCGAGTCTAGATCCAGTCGTCTTCGTTCAAACCCGCATCCTTCATAATCCTTAAAGAAGGAATCTGGACCTCAATGGGTAGGACTTCCCCCATGCCATATACCAGAGAGTATGGTGTTTCCCCTGTCGACATCGACGCTGAGGTACGGTACCCATGAAGAGCGAATGATAACATCTCATTCCAGTCTTTATACGTCAATGTCATCTTTTGTATGATCTTTTTGATGTTCTTGTTATTCGCTTTAACAACACCATTCATCTTCGGCCGGTAGGGAGAAGAGTTATGATGATGTATCTTGAATTGCTTACAGAGCTCGGTGATCATCGTGTTATTAAGATTCATACCATTGTCAGTGATAATTCTCTCTGGCACACCATACCGACAAATCAGGTTATGCCTGATGAACTGCACCACGAAGTTCTTGGTCACAGTAGCGAAAGAGGCTGCCTCAACCCATTTTGTGAAGTAATCAATGGCCACCAGGATGAAGTGATACCCATTGGAAGCGGTAGGCATGATTTCTCTGATCATTTCAATGCCCCACATTTCAAAAGGCCAAGGAGTCGTCAAGACATTTAAAGGAACTGGAGGCACATGCACCTTATCAGCATAGATTTGGCACTTATGACAGGTTCGGGAGTGCTGATAACAATCAGCTTCCATAGTGGACCAGTAGTATCCTGCCCATAGGATTTTCTTAGCCATGGTATGTCCACTTGAATGGCTTCCGAAGGTACCTTCATGTAGATCTGTTATAATCCTCTCTGCTTCGCTCTTGTCTACACACTGCAGTAAGAAAGAGTCATGGTTGCGCTTGTAGAGGATTCCATTACTGAGGAAGAATTTCGCAGCGAACCGTCTCAAAAACTTCTTATCATTGACAGATGCCCCTTAGGGATACTCTTGAGCCTCGAGATACCTTTTTACTTCGTGAAACCAAGGTTTATCTGCTACCTCTTCAGTATTAATCTCGCAGCAGTGTGCTGGTTCATCCAACCTTTCAAGGGTGATTCAGGGAGCTTCATTGTCCCACCTGACTTTGAACATAGAAGACATGGTAGCTAGCGCATCCGCTAACTGATTCTCCTCTAGTGGGAAATGTTCAAAGTTTGCCTCCTTAAAGTGTTGGAGCAATGTTAATACGTGCTCTTTGTACGTGATGAGATTCGGATGCTTCATATCCCATTTGCCTTTGATCTGACTTATCACCAAGGCTGAATCCCCGAAGACATTTAAGAACTTGATCCTGAGGTCGATAGCGGCTTTGAGACCCATGATGCAGGCTTCATACTCCTCCATGTTGATAGTGCAGTTGAAATATAGTCGGGCAGTGAAAGGAGTATGACAACCCTCAGGAGATATGATTATGGCGCAAATTCCATTACCAATTGCGTTCAAAGCTCCGTCAAAAACCATAGTCCATCGGGATCCTTCCTCAGGTACTTCATCCGGTCCAGGTTCTTCGTAGTCAGTCACTAGCATAATATTCTCGTCCGATAACTCAAAATTCATGGACTGGTAGTCATCCACGGCCTGATGAGCCAAATGATCAGCTAATACACTTCCCTTAATTTATTTTTGGGTTGTATATTGTATATCATATTCAGTTTAGATCATCTTCCATCTCGCTATTCTTCCGGAGGGTGCGGGCTTCTCGAAGATGTATTTGTGTGGGTCAACATATACTGTCTTAGCCGGAGAGCAGCCCATGCCAAAGCGTAGCTAGTTTTCTCGAGCAGTGAGTATCTTGTCTCACAGTCGGTAAACTTTTTGCTAAGGTAGTATATTGCGTGCTCTTTTCGACCAGACTCGTCATGCTGCCCCAGCACACACCCCATTGAATTGTCTAGCACTGTTAAGTACAATATCAAAGGTCTTCCTTCCACCGGAGGCATCAGAATTGGTGGTTCTTGAAGGTATTCTTTGATCCTTTCGAAAGCAGTCTTGCATTCGTCATTCCATTTTACCACTTGATCTTTCTTCAGAAGCTTGAAGATGGGTTCACAAGTAGTAGTCAGATGTGAAATAAACCTGGAGATATAGTTCAGGCGTCCCAAGAAACCTCTAACCTCCTTCTCTGTACGGGGAGCCGGCATCTCTTTTAAGGCCTTTACCTTTGCAGGGTCTACCTAAATACCTTTGTCACTGGCGATGAGACCCAGAAGCTTACCAGACCTTACCCCAAAGGTGCACTTGTTCGGATTCAACCTCAGCTTGTATGTCTTCAACCTGTCGAACAACTTTTGTAGATGATCAAGGTGTTCCTCTTTGGTTTGGGACCTGGCTATCATGTCATCAACATAAACCTCGATCTCATGGTGAATCACATCATGGAACAAGGCGACCATGGCTCGTTGATAAGTTGCCCTAGCATTCTTCAACCCAAAAGGAATCACCTTCTAACAGAAGGTGCCCCACTGTGTGACGAAGGTTGTCTTCTCCATATCTTCAAGAGCCATCTTGATCTGGTTGTAGCCAGAGAAACAATCCATGAAGGAGAAGATTTTGTGTTGTGTGGTGTTATCAACCAGAATATCAATGTGAGCAAGCAGGAAGTCATCCTTGGGGCTCGCCCTGTTCAGGTCTCTGTAGTCCACACACATTCGTACCTTGCCGTCCTTCTTAGGTACCGTAACAACGTTAGAAACCCATTGCGGATAGGAGGTGACAGCTAAGAACCCTGTGTTGAACTGCTTCATAACCTCTGCCTTGATTTTCTATGACATTTCAGGGCGCATATGGCGGACCTTCTGTTTAACCGGAAGACAATCTTCTTTAGTTGGCAGACGGTGTACCATGATATAAGTGTCTAAATCAGGCATATCTTCATATGACCAAGAGAAGATCTCAATGTAGTCGTGCAACATCTGTATCAACCGTTGTTTGATCTTAGTCTCCAGATTTGCACCGATATTGACTTATTTTCTGTCCACCTCTGTGCCCAAGTTTATCGTCTCAACCGGCTCTTCATGAGGTTGTATAGCCCTTTCTTCTTGTTGTAACAGTCTAGCAAGCTCTCCAGGCACCTCACAATCATCCTCACCTTCGTCCTCGACTTGGTTGATCGGATTTTCGAAGTCATGACTGGCGATAGCAGAACTGTTATCAATGGGATCTAGAGTGGGTATGGATCTGCAGTTTGATATGTGAGTGTGTGTAAGAGCATGGTTGTATTGATAAAGTAAAGGCAAAAAAGAAAAACAGAGAGCACAAAATTTGTATGCAAAGAACGTCCAATGTTTTATTGATGATATATGAAATGACATATAATAACCCTCACAAATAGAACCATTGTGCCTCGGGTAAGACACAAGGTCATGAAGTTTAAATTCTTTATTACAAACTCAGAAAACAAGTAAGATAATTACTGCGGAATAAAAGAAACTGGTATAAAATCTCTGGCCGTCCAATTACTCGGTCCACCATTGGTAGTCGGGTAGATCCAACTGTCAATATCAGAGTCTTCCTCACTATCTTCAATAACGTTGACCCCACTATTGTTGATGCGTAGGGGAGGTCCTCCAGCTCGAGCGCGTTGAACAACCCTTTGAGCTCTTGAAATAAAGCCAAACCAAATTTGTCAGTTTTGTGAGTAAAATCAGGGAGCTGCCCCCAGTTGGTACACCCACCTTCTTCGACCACTCCTCTGGCATCCTTGAGATAAGCCATCTTCAGAGGAGGTTTGGTGTTGTTGGTAGTCTCGGTTGACGCTAAAATCTGGGGAACCTCTTCAAAGTTTTGACAAGGAGTCTCTATGAATTCCCCGTCCATCTCCACATACCTGAAGAAGTTCAGGTGGCTCACCATATACTCCTCTTTGCCATGCACAGTGATAATCTTCCCCTTCACCATATATTTCAGCATTTGGTGCAGTGTAGAAGTAACGGCCCCAACTTCATGGATCCAAGGACGACCCAACAAACAAGAGTACGATGGCCTGATGTCCATCACGTAGAAGGTGGACCCAAAGGTCTGAGAGCCTACTTTGACAGGGATATCTACCTCCCCATGCACCATTCTCTTCGACCCGTCAAAAGCCATTACCACAATGTTACTAGGCTTTAAGGTCAAGCCTTCACAATCCAGCTAATCAAGAGCCTTCTTAGGTAGAACATTCAGTGAAGACCCAGTATCCACCAGCACATGAGCCATAGTGGTTCCCTTGCATTCGATCGAGACATGCAGAGCATCGTTATGCTTCCTCCTTTTCAGTGTTAAGTCGGCATCTGAAAAACCCAGCCCATTGTCAGCAGTCAAGCTGGCCACACAGTCTTTGAATTGATTGGCTGAGGTTTCTTGTGGCACATGCTCAGTCTTGAGGAATGCAATCAAAGCCTTTGCATGGGCCTCGGAACATAACAGCAAAGACAACATCGATATCTTCGAGGGGGTCTGCCCCAGCTGCTCGACCACATCGTAGTCGCTCTTTTTGATTATTTTTAGTATTTCCTCTATCTCTTGCTTAGAGGATTCCACAACAACTTTTCTAGGTGACTTCGTCCGGGCAGGCTCACCTACAACTTCTTTTCCCCGAGTCCCAGATGACTCAACGGTAGGAGTAACAATTGGACTGAGAATGGGAGTAGTGACGGAAGTACCGATAGGAACAACAGATGAGATAACAACAGGCTTAGTGACAGTCTTTGAGGAGATATCAAGAGAGAAAAACTTCCACTTCTGGTAATCTTGCGGCCCCCGACAATGTTACTGACATCGGGATCATCCTCTTCAGCCTTCGAATCATGTTTAACGTCATGCTAGTAAACATTGGCGCCATAATTCTGCGAGACAGCTTTGTCCAATGAGTAAGGGATGGGACCAGGAGAGTGATTATCAGCAGGGAGATTCTCGGACAGGGTGTAACCCTAACAGGTCTATTAGAGGATACCTTGGAAGGATTGGCAGAAATGGTTATAATGGCAATTTCTTCAAACGGAACAATCAGAGTCAAAGTCTTTTCGAACAAAATTTATCTACTGTCTATCAGGCGTTGAACACCTTCTCTCAGCAAATAGCAACCAGTGGGCAGAGATGAATACATGTGGCAACCTTTACCACAACCTGGAAATAAACTGGCCAACAACAAATTCTCCTTAACAGTCATAAGAGGAGTAGAAACTTCATCAATAGAGGTAACGAACAGGTCAGTATCAATGGCATTAACTCCACAGTTATGCTTGGGCATGGGAGCAGTTATGACATTGGGCTTCTCCGGAGCATCGAACTCAATCTCCTTAGCTTCAATCAGATCTTGTACTTTATTTCTCAGAGCCCAACAGTCATTTGTATCGTGACCAGGACTCTCAGAATGGTAGGCACACCGAGCGTTTGGGTTGTATCGAGGAGATGTGGTGTTAGGATTCTGGGGAGCCTCTTTCAAGGTTGCCAAGTTAGATCTTAGCAGATGGGATAGAACCTTAGTCAATGCCATGTTAATCTGGGTAAACTACCTTTGCAGTCTTTCTACCCTTTGTTGATTGTTGCGTTGTGGGGTAGCCGCAGGCCTAGGTATCATCATAGCACTTACCGTTGGACGGTGTTCAGCTCTGCTCTGACATCTTGAGCTATAGATAGCATTGACTTCCTTCTTGCCTGTGAAAGGCTTCTTTACTGAGCTCGAAGAGGTATCTTTCTATATTTTTCCACTCCGGATCCCAGCTTCTATCCTCGCTCCTGTTAATATCATCTCGGTGAAACCATCTAATGAGCTACCAATCAAATGATTGAATAATGGACTAGACAGTGTCCCAAGAAACATGTCAACCAACTCCCTGTCAGACAAAGGGGGTTGGACTCTCCCAGCCAAATCTCTCCACTTCTGTGCATAGTCCTTAAAGCCTTCACCTGCACCCATGGACATACTCTGGAGTTGAGTACGAGTAGGGGCAAGGTCAGTGTTGTATTGATATTGCTTGTAAAAAGCAGCAGCCAAATCCTCCCAGTTTCGGATATTGGTTCCCTCTAATTGATAGAACCATTCAAGCTGAGTCTCTGACATACTGTCTTGAAAGAAGTGAACCTATAAGTTCCTATCAGCAGTGTGAGGCTGAATCTTCCTCACATAGGAACGGAGATGAAGCATGGTACAAGACACCCCATCATACTTTGCGAAAACTGGAGCTTTAAACTTTTGTAGGATGACTACCCCATACACCAATCCCAGCTCTTCAAAATCCAACCCTGGTATTCTCTGGATCTCCATAGCGCTCATCTGACCCTCTAATTGTTTGTACTTATCCTTAGTGGGAGGATACTGCTCATCATTGTAGTTTGTATCATTGTCAGAAACTTCAGGGCTAGGGTCCTTCTCCCTTGTCTCCCTCTCTTGATTCTCCCCTTCTTTGGATGAGGAGGTCATATCGACTGGTTGCTTTAACGGCCCCCTGAACCTTTTGCCCAGATTCAGAATACCAAAGGTCTTCTTCTTCTTCTTCTTTTCCTTCAGGATAAGGGCCTTCAAGTCCTCCTGTCCTTTTGCCAGAGTTATGAACATTTGTTGAAATTGGGCATTTTGTGCCTAAAGATCTTTGATGCATTTTTTAGAAGACATTTTTGCTGAAATAAACAGCGAAGAAGATGAGAAACCTGTAATGGCACCTGCTCATGCAATATCATGTATGGTATGCGTATGCAATGATTTCAAGGACTTTTAAAGGCTCAAATTTGTTTAACCAAAAGAAACACACGTTAATTGCATTAAAGAGTTCGGATTGTTACAAAGAATGCCCTTTAGGCTTACAATTAAACAAACAAAACTTAAAGCAAAAAAGGAAACTAGGTCTCCTAGCAGCGCATCCTCTTTGGTGCAATGTAGGAATTTATGTTCCTTTCTTCATGAAGTAGCCTAGTGAGCTCCAGGACCTTCTTCTCGCTGGCATAGAATTGAGCTTCGAACGTATCCCGCTCCTCTTTAAGTTGAACCCAACATTTCTGTAACTCCTCATGATCAGTTGGCATGTCAAGATGATGAACAAGATAAGGAGTGTCTCCTTTAGCAATTGGTTCCACAATTATTGGTAGGACAGCAGGGTAAGGCATCATAAGACTTTGGGCGCGGGCTCGTACCCATCGGAGAAATGGCTCAAGAGGGATGGAATTCTTGTGCCCCTGTGTCTTTCTATCAATTTTATGTACCATGCCCCGAGCTCTAATGAACCTTTTGCAGTAACCCTGAGCATCATTCTCATAATTGAAGGTGATTCCTTGGATAAGTGTATCATAAGGACCATCCCTTCTCGCATAACCAAACTATCACAGTGCCAAACAAGGGTTATAACTGATTCCTTCCCTAATGCCTAAGAGAGGGACATCGGCCTATGAGACCATTTTATACCCTGCTCATTCTTCAAAATAGACCTGGGTAGGTGAGAAATAAACCACCTAGCCAATAGAGGAGTGCAACACAGGAGGGTCCCCCTTCTCTTTAGAGTACGAGCATACAGAGAGTGTAGAACATCCCCAAGTAATGTAGGTACCGGATTATGAGACATAAACACGTTAATAGTATTCACATCTATGAGTTGGTCCGCATTAGGGAAAATTATGATCTCGTAGATTAGGAGTTCCAATACCTCTTCGAAAGCTTGTAAATCCAGGGTATTCCAAAAATAATAAGCCTTCTCGAATAGAAATTTAATCGGGATTCCTTGCACATTCCCTCTAGTTTCCCAATTTGTTACTACGTCAGACCGTTGTAAGGACAGAGCTCGAGCAATCTCTTCAGGCTTTGGATGTTCTTCCGTACCATTGAAAGGTAACTGATTAAGAATAGGTATCCCCAACAACTGAGAAAATTCCTCCATAGTAGGCACTAGCTGGTAATCCGGGAAGGTGAAGCAGTGGTGCAAAGGATCGAAGAACTGAAATAGCACTTTTAACAATTCTTCATCAGGTTTTGAAGTGACCAAGTTGAGAAACCTACCATGTTTATCAATGAAGGGAGAGCTTTCAAGAATCCTTAATGCCAAGTCCTTTAGTTGGAGAGGCACTTTCACAAGTTTAATCTGGATAGTGTTCCTACAGACGGGTGCCATGTCCTATAAAACAAAGCAAAGATAAGCCCTAGAAAATCCTTCAAATGGTCAGTATGATATGCCATGTCTACGATGTCATGATTATGCTAAAAAAATCACATGTATAGCAAGCAACAAACAAGTCACAACAAGTCCTTAGGTTTAACGCCTGCATGAGTTTTAAGGTCATACCCTCTTGAAGCTAGATTGGTTCAACCTGTCCTATAAATAGTAATCGGGTTCTAAGGGATCTCAATATCACAGATCTTTCCCCCAAACTTCGTTCAATAGGAGATTGACTCGAAACCAAACAAAACTCAAGAATCAAACCTAAATGAGTGTAGCATCGAGTATCTGTCGACCTTGGGAATACACCAAAGCCAGTCATCTCGCTACGTCCTACTGGCCAAGTTGTGCAATTAAAGGTTCTAAGGTCAATTGATACTTTATGACACCACGCGGCGGTCTCGTACTCTCCCTGATTGACTCAAGGGTTACTGGTACCAACCAAAGTGCCACATCAATGTAGCTACTGCTTCAACCGTATCGGTATACCCCCCACAATTTCCTCACAGTTTATGGCTACTTACCTAAAAGGTGTCCCCAGATCCGGGTGTAGGATCTACATAACCCCAATAAAGCCCTTGAATGTAAAGCAAGCAAAGCAAAACAAGAAAGAAATTTTAGAAATGACCTAGATCCTAAGGTATACCCCACTTATTATTTCCCCATCAGAGTCGCCAGTTCTGTGATACGGTGGCAGAACCGACTGTTTAATCACTACTGGTTTGTGTTTTGTATTCGCAAATGTCGCGGTAAGCAAGAGTCGCCACTGACTTTTATTTCATCCAACAAAGGAAAAGGAAAAAGAACAGGAAAAAAACTTTTTCGAGATGTTTCTGAGTATGAAGGGTAGATTATATAAAGGGAAGGTGTTAGCACCCTTTCTATCTGAGGTTTTCCATGGGCTCTTAGGTACTTTATCATTTTGAAATTGCTTGTTTGTGTTTGTTTTGAAAAGCTTTTAAAATGCCTTAGTACGGCGTTTCACTTTATGGTAACCCTAGTATCAGTCCTCAAGGGTGTGATAAAGTGTTTTGAAAACTTTGTTTGAAAAGTGTTTGAAAGTGTCAGTGTGAAAAATTGTTTGTTTTGAGCAAGTACTTAAGATATTCTACCTACTTGAAAAAAAAGTTGTTCATTTTCTTATTTCCTTTAGACAGCGCTATCCTACTATTAAGGAGTAGGTAGCTCCATCGTTGGAGTTTAAGGGACAATCGAAAGGGACGAGTACGATCATATAAGCAATGATTAGGAAACTTTAGTAGTTACCCTAAAATCCTAAAGATCTTTCTGAGTCAACATTCGAATGGGTCATTTTTTATCTTTTGGGACTAGAGGGCAAACACTAAAACTCCCTATGCTTCATGACCGTTTACTGAAGGCAACCGGAGTGGGGATACACCCTAGGAGTGAGCATGTGCAAGTGTTTGTTTTTCAGTTAATTTTATCTTGCACATTTAGGGCTATCTACCGTTTTAATCGTTATTCTTTCCATACAAGCCTATTAGTCTAAGCAGTTAATAATAGCGGAAAGTAAAGTGCGAGAACAAAAAAAACCTAGCTATTACAAGGCTTCGGGGAGGGGGTTACATAACCAAAACTTGGGGGTAAACAGTAAATAAATACAGTAAATAAAATCCTAGTTAAAACTATTAAAATCTCAAAGCAATAATTAAGAAATAAGGGAAAAAAGAATGCGTGCGACAAAATTAAATACGAGGAACAAAATTGAAACTTTAAAAGAAATCTAATTAGTTAAAGAAAAATATTTTTTGTATTTTTATTTGAAAGAAAAGTGATTAAATTATGATTTAACCTAATTTCTAATTGATTTTAATTGTGAAAAAGAAGTTAAATTACCCAAATTAAATTAACCTAATTAATTAATGAAATTAAATATTTTATGAAAAAAAACCTAATTCTAATATTTTGGTGTTTTTATGATTTAATTAAAAAACAATGATTTTTTTTGTGAAATAATTAAATCCAAATAATTAAATAGAAGAAATTAAAAGAAATAAAATGGGTCTGGTGCTGGAAGAAATTGAGGGGGTGCAGCGCTGAAATTGGTGTTAGGCCCAAAGGTGGTGGCCTAGAGGATCGTGCCTGATTCAGTGAGACCATCTTCTGAGGGTCTATCATGAGCTTGCGTATGCTGGGCGTTGGATCTGGCTGGAGATGGATCCAACGGATGGATGATGGAGAGCGTTAGGTGGACCCTCAACAGAGTGATAAGCTGGATCTGCAAGGAATATTCAAGAAAAATACAAAAGCAACACGCCTGGGATCGAACCCAAGACGTTTGCTTCAAACCCTCCATCCTTAACCATCTGCGTTGGTTGTTCATTTTTTAATATAATAACAAAATGAAATTATATACAAAGTAATGTTAACATCATAAAAACGCGCGTGTAATTCAAATCTCCCAATGGGAGTTTTCCACCTAGCCTTCTTCTTCTTCAACACTGTCATTTTAGGCTTAGACTTTTACCTATGGACAAAGTCTGTAAGTACAATCTTGCATCATTCAAAAATCCAGCACAAGCAATATAAATTATAATGGAGACCATGAATCAACTGGGCTTGAAGCCCTGAACACCATGGTATCCACGTCTAGCCCTAATTTTGCCTGTAGAAGGAAACCCTAAAATGAGCTTGGAAACCCTAAGAATGGTAAACCATGATTCCTGCACTTAAAACTCAATCAAACGATTCAGAAAGCATCAAAACCTTATGATAAACAAGAATACATGATTAAATTTCATTGAAAACGCATGTATGTGTGTAATCTAAAATCAAAAATAGTTGGATAACAGAGTTGCGGATTTTCCGATTCTGAGTGTTTTGGTGCGTGCAAAGGGTCCAGTTAGCTTCAGGAGATTGCCAGGAATGGATTGTTGGCCTTGAAACGCTTTGAATCACCCTGTAGAATGAAATTTGATGCTCACTTTTTTGTCCAAAAATTGAGTTCTTTCTCTTGCAGTTTACACGTCCAACCCATGTCCTTGTGCATTGGAATTGTTATGTATATGTAGTAGACTGAATTAGGTCAACAAAAAGCATTCATATCTTTGCAAATTATCAAGATTTGATTTGATTTCCTCTTTGCATTATTTCTTTATAAATCAAACCAAATCATGCCATTCTCATCCAAATCAACCCTTTGCACGATTTGATTTTGTTTGACAGCATAATTGGATTGTGATTCTATTCAAAATCAGATCAAAAACAAATCTTTACTAATTTATATCATTTATTTGATTTAATTTGACTTTTAAATGATTAAAATAAAAATAAGTTAAATAAATAAAGCCAATAATATATGAGAGAGTGCTTGGGTCGTGGACCATGTTAGAAGTAAGATGCAAGCATAAACATTTAGGCCCATTTGACAAAAAAATGCAATTTTGGGTATTGTTGACTTTTGACAATTTCCCAAAAATAGTCAACCTTGACAATGCATATCTCCTTCAATTTTGACCCTAAGAGGGTGTTCTTTGACTTTTTAGAAATCTTAGGATGTCCCCTAAACAACCCTTTTGGTTTCATATCAATTGGATCCTCCATGTTCATGTAAGAATCTTTGACCCAAAAGGTGTTTTTGTTGACTTTTGAAAAGGACCTATAATGTATGAATTTATATCTTTTTATGAGTGCATTTCTTGAACTTGAGGTCTGAAGATGAGATGTAAGGAATTGAATTCTATTCAAAATGAGCCTTGGATGGGAAATTTCTGATAAAGTATGAGAAAGTTATGCCTGGTCAAAGTTTGGTTGACTTTTCCCATAGAACCCCTAATTTAGCAACTTTTGAGTTTTGATGAATTTGTGGCATTCCTTGAGGAATCATGATCAACCCTTGATCAAATGATTTAAACTACTTCAAAGTGTTGATGTTGACCAAAAATCTTGAAGTTTGATTGTATGTGAGTCACAATTGACTTTTGACCTAACATAGTTGATTTTCAGGCATTTGAGCAGTTGACTGAGCAAACTTCTTGTGCAAGGCATGAAACTTGGCTTGGATGATTTGGAGAACATATTAGGACCATGGAAAAGGTTTTATACCTTTGGAGTTAACCCATATTGATGAAAATGGAAACCCTAGTTTGAGGTTCATTGTCTTAGGAAAGCATTTGCCTAATCAATCCTTGGGCATCCTTGGGCAAGTTGAGGATTTCAATGAACATATGTTGAGTAAAAATGGGAGGGAAAATCTTGGGGTACAGCACATGCATATATTCGTAAATGGTAATCATATTCAAATGCATATGTTCATTCAATATAATCATTGGATGTTTTTGCAAACAAAACACAGAAAGTAAAAATAGTTTTTGAATTTAAAACTGATTGCATTGATTTCGAAAATTTGAATATAAACAGACAAATTTATTCAAAGAGGCAGAATTCCTAGTAAGAGGAAATTGTCGTAAAAGAAAAGGTTTGTGTGATACGGTGGGAGAACTGACTTGAGGTTTGCGTTTGTATTCGCAAATGTTGCGGTTAGCAAGAGTCGCCACCGACTTTTTATTTTATCCTAAGGAAAGGTTAAAAAGCACAGCAAAAACCTTTTGAGATGTTTTCTTGGGTTCGGGGAGTAGATTATAGAAAGGGAAGGTATTAGCACCCTTTCTATCCATGGTTATCCATGGGCTCTTAGTTACTTGCTTAGATCACTTGCCTTTTGTTTTCAATTGTTTTAAATAGTGCTTGAGTGTGTGGGTTTGAAAATGTTTTGAAAAGAGGCCAATGTGGTGGCAACCTTTGTAATGATCCATGTGGGGATGTATACAAAGATGTATGTCTTTTGAAAAAGTTTTCATTTGTTTTTGTTTTGAAAGTGTAGTGATGTGTGATTTTGAAATTAGGCAAGTGTTTTGTTTTGCAAGTTGATTCAAGTAACTAAGAGGTTATCTACTCCTAAATTTCTCAAAAGATCATTGCTATACTTTAACCCTTTTAACAAGTTTGCTCCACCATTGTATTTGGTGGGCAACCTTGTGTTAGGATGTGAAAGGGACAGGCGCGGGTCATCGTTTTAGACCATAATTGCAACGGCGTTAAATGTCTTTGAGCAATTTCTCTAAGGGACTTGATCATTTGTTTTTGTTTGTTTTTGAAAATTTTTATCGAGGGACTATGATCATTCAAAATCATTTGCTTTGCCCAAAGAAGTTAATCATGCAACATGGCCCATTTATTTGAAGGCAACAGGTGGAATACCCTAGGGGGTGCAAGTGTGATTTGTGTGTCCATTTTCATGCTTGTTTGTCTTGTATTAGGTCAAACTATTTTTTATCGTTTTTCGCATACAAACCCTAATTCTAACATGTTATCTTTAGAAAGCAATAAAGTGCGAAATTAAAATTATTAAGCTATTACAAAACCAAATATGGGAAGGGGGTACAAATGTTCAAATGGGGATATTGACAAGAATTTAAATCTAAATTATTACATCAATTGGATATTTGCATAGTAAATAAATTGCATAATTAAATGTAAATTAAATAAATATGTGAAATGCAAAAAAGAAAGTTTTTATGTGTATGAGAAAATATTATTTATGTAAAAGGAAAAAGAAAATAAAAATGTATTATTTTTTTTAGTATTTTAAATTTAGGGCAAAAACCCTAATTTTTTAAAGAAAAAAAGGTATTATTTAATTTTAATACAACTATTTATTTATTATTTATAAAAATAACATAAAATGAAGTATATTGTGAAAAAAGGTATTTTTGTATCAAATATTAAATAAAAATGAAAAAAAATCAAGTATTTTTATATTTTGTCTTAAATATATTAATAATCACATATATATATTTATATTAAACCCTAAATATGTATTATACAAAAAATAAATATTTATTTAATATTTTAATAAAATAAATAAAAGAGTATTTTTGTATGAAATATTTTCAGAAAGTAAATAAAAAATAAAAATTGTATTTACATTATTTTCTATTTATTTTCTATAATAGTACATATATATATTATACAAACAAAGAAAATAAACAAATAAATATGCAATAAATGCAAAAAATGATGAAAAAAATATTTTCAATTTTCTAATGTCATGAGAAAAAATAAACAAAGTCAACCAAAAAGAAAAAAGTCAAAAATGTTAAGAAATGAACAAATGGGCTCAGGGGGGTGTAAACATGAAAATGGGGTGTGAAAAGAAAACGAATCCAGGCCCAGCCCAGACCACTCCTTCTTCAACCTCTGTACAGCCTTCTTCAAGCTACAACACGCGTTTTTTATCTCTGGATTCCTGGACTTTCAAGCAAAACTCATAACATGAAAAGTGTAGAGCATTGAGAGACGGTTTCAACCATATAAAGAACATGACCTATCTCTCTAAGATGAGGGAGAATTTCTCTCCCCCTCTTTCCTGACCTAGATTTTCTACCATTTTCAGAGCTCAAATTCTCTCTACTCAGATAAAAGAAATGAAAAGTAAAGCTATGTACATGTTCAGGGCTATGAGTAGGACCTTGATTCTTCACAAACTTAAGACTAAAGATGCCTAATAAGAGAGATACGAATTCAAACTTTTACCTGTGCAGTTGAACTTCTATGTGGAGAATGAGAGACTTTCAGTACAATGTAATGATTGGAAAAGATTCCTTGAGGTCCAGGGATGCTTTTTCAATGCTTACTTTGTCTTGAAACTTCTTGTACCAAGCTATAGAACTTCACCTGCAAGTCAAAAATGTAAAAATGGTGGAAGCTGTTAGAGGGATTACAGGTCAGGTTTTAGGTCATGGTTAGCTTGCACATATGCTAGGGAATGTGTATGGATTGATTTTGGTAAGAATGCTCGAGGGAAATGGGAGTTGGCACTCAAACTGCAGAGGCAACTCTGTTTTTGCAGTTTGAGGATGATTCTGAGATGGAGGGTGTTTTTGAGGTGCAAGGGTCGTGTCTTGGCTTTGTTAGGTTCTATGGAAGATGTTTGATAACTTTGTTCTTCTGTGTGTAAGCTGAAAAGAGAGATGGCATAAGTTATGGATGTTTCTTCACACTTAAGCTACAAAAGCAAGTTGGTTGTTTTAGGTTAGTAGGGGGCCTCCTAATGTGCTGCATAAGCCTCTCTTGATCAGTGTGTTATGCACATAATCTTGTGCAAAGCAGATCTTTCATGTACTTGTTGGATTACAAACTTGACATAAAGCTAAACTTTTCAAAAATGGAAATTCCACTTTATCTAGTTTAGGATTAAACCATTATGCAATGTTAGAACACAAAGAACATGACCTTAACACATTGAATATGCATTAAATTATTGAGTATGAAATGGTTCAAGGACCTGTAATCAAGCATAAAGCAAACTGATTTCAAATTGGCAAGGTTATGAACATGTCTTGATGAAGAACAAAAGTGAATTTTTGCCAACTTGTGAAATTCGAATCTCTCAAGTTATGAGGTTGTTTGATGAGTTCTTGGACATTTTGGAAAGCTTGGAATGTGTACTACAATCCATCTTTGAAATGCAAATCAAAATTCCAAGTGGAAGGGTATGAAAAGTGGCCTTGAAGTAGGGTAGAAAACCTTGTCAAAATAGGTCAAATTTCACTAAGTTAAAAGATGGTTTAGTGCCCTTATTCAAAAAATTATAACTTGAGATACAAGCTTCAAATGAGAAAACTTTGTGAATAAAAGTTGTAGATTATGCAACAAGCTACAACTTTCATGTTTTGACATTTGTTTGAATCCAAATGGATCATGGTGAAAAGATGGGGCAAAGTTGGGAAAAAATTAGGGTTTTTCATAACTTAGAAAAATTCTAAGTTATGAAAAATTCCATTTTCAAACCCTAATTTGCATTTTGTGATTTCTTGGTGAACAAGTTTCATGATTTGGGATGTTTTGATGAAAAATGAATCTTGACTCTTGATTTTGACCAAAAAGTCAAAGTTTGACTTTTCAGTATACAGTCAAAATTGATCAATTGACTGAGAAATTCAATTGTCAATCTTGTGTACTTGGGATCTTTTGAGCTTGATGAACATGTCAAGATAATTCCATTGAGTCCTTGAGGCCATATGTGAGCTTGGTTTGCCATTGGCTAGGTCAAACAGTCAAAAATTGCCCTTGTGCAGTCAAAACCCTAAAAATGACCATTTTGCCCTTTTGATGATCTGATCAAATTTCTTGTGGAATTGTGATCCAAACTTGATCAAATGGTTCATATGAGTTCATAATGTTGATGTGGATCAAATTTCATGAGGTTTGACTGTCAATTGGCCACAGTTGACTTTTTCCCCAATACAGATGATTTCTAGGTCAACTGTCCAATTGACTGGGTAAAACTTGGAGTCAAGACTTGAAACTTGGTATAGGTAAACTTGGGAGTCCAACATGAAGCATGAAAGTCATCTTAGGCATTTTAGGTCAAAACATCCTTAGGCAAACACAAACCCTAATTTGAGTCCACAGTGCAAGGAGAAGCCTTGAGCAGAGGAAACCCTAACTGGATCTTGATCTTCAAAGGTCTTGTGATGAGAAAATGTTGAGGAAATGGGAGGGCAAATTTTGGGGTACAACAGTTGCCCCTGTTCAATCTTCTTGGACCTGAAGAGTTAGATTGGCAAGTTTTCCTTTCGTGACTCGAGGGTAAAAGGAGATTGGACACTAGAGTGCCCGGAAATTTGCACTCGCATGCTGGAGTCTCAACAATGTGGTGTCGGGAATGGGCTTATAGATGCCATTTGGAGAGATGGTGGATAGGGAGATGGGCTTTATAGATTCCATCTGGAGAAGTGACAGAACTTTGTCGGGAATGGGCTTATAGATGCCATTTGGAAGTGTTGATCGCATAAGAGATTCCTTAGCGAGAACTTGTGTATTTAAGAAAGACAGATGTTTTCCTGGCTTGTTACAGGTGTTTGATCTTCAGTCTCCTTATACAGATATGCCCTGGCTAGATACAGGTATTGAATCTACAATTGGTTGCTCAGATGTGCCCTGGCTGGATACAGGAGTCGAATCTGGAAATAGTCGTTTAATAGATGTGCCCTGGCTGGATACAGGAATCGAATCTTCGAACTCTTTAGACGTGCCCTGGCTAGATACAGGAGTCGAGTCTGGAAATGTGGTCAACAGATATGCCCTGGCTGGATACAGGAATCGAATCTGGAGACGTTGTAGTTGATAGATGTGCCCTGGCTGGATACAGGAATCGAATCTTCGAACTCTTCAGACGTGCCCTGGCTAGATACAGGAATCGAGTCTGGAAACTGATCACTCTCAGATGTGCCCTGGCTAGATACAGGTATCGGATCTGGAATTGCGACAGTTGACGGTAATTGTTTTTGGGATTGTCTTTTTCCTGAAAAGGCAAAAACGTAAGTTGTATGCAATGTCATGATGTATGATATGCATGATATCATGATGTTCAACATGAGATGTTGTATGCGTTTCATCCTGTATGGAAGTAAGATGTATGAAAATGTGAAATGTTTATGAGTGTAATTTCATCTTAGGAAAATAAATCCTTGACGAACGGCCGGGAAGCTGCTCTGTGGAAGAGATACTTGGCCGAAGTTCTGATGAGAGGCCTGCTGAGGACTTTAACGATGGATTCCGCTGAGGATAATGATGATAAACTCCGCTGGGGAACCCCAAAGACAAACTCTTCTTGGGAATACCAAAGATAGACTTTGCTGGGGATTGAAGGAACTTTTGCCGAGAACGGTCTTCCGTGGCTTTTAGCTGAGGATAACCCAGTTATAAGTCCTTGTGAGGAAATAACTCTAAATAAAACTCGGGAGAGACGTCCGTACTTCGCCGGGGATAAGCTCGCAGAATCTACTGGAGATGAGCTTTTAAGACCTGCCGGGGAATGTTGTGCCTTTTTAGGATCGATGGGGGACCAACTCTGCCTGGGGAAAGTATTGTCGCATCCTGTCTTATTCTGCGGGGAATTGAGGTGATTTGGCCACATTCTTCAGTTTGAGCCTACCTTGGTGCCTTGGCGGACCAAACAACCAGACTTCACTAGATAACTCCACATTGCCCCTGTCTTTGATGTCACCTGTAATTAATCTCTTGTTTCCTATGCAAACATTTATGAATCAGCAATTTAATGTCAAATGCATATATCAAAAATGAACATTGGACGTTCTTCGCAAGACAAAACAAGAAAGGAAAACAATGGTAATCTGTATGGACAAGTGAATTTGTATTGATTTAAACTTTGCCTGTGAATGGGCGTTTTTTGTACAAGAGGCTGACATCCTAGTAAGAGGATATCGCCAAATAGTATAGAGTTTACAATTTGAAAAAGGAAACAAAACAGCTATGTGAACAATCCCACTGGGTTCCAACTCTGCTATTGCCTTTATGTCTTCGAACGTCTCATCGCTTTGCTGTCCAATTTGAAGATGAAGCTGATTGGTCAATGCTGCAATCTGAAGCCAGATAGTTGATGCCGAATTCCAGATGCGAAGTGATCCAATGAGACATAGTGTTACGCTTTTATCCCTAACTTTTGCCTGGACCGCCCTTTCGGGTTTTCAGTCCACCGGGATACCCATTTTTGCCCAAGCCGCCCTTTCAGGTTTTCGACTTGCCGGGTGTACAGATTTTTTTCATTTCATCCCTTATTTTTGCCCGAACCCTTTTGGTTCGCCGGGAAGCCCTTATTTTGCCTAGGTATGTCAACCTAGCGGGTCTTTTATTTATGCGTAGTATTTTTTCACTATATCTGCATTGGCGGGGTGAGGAAGGTCGTCACCATCCATGGTGGTTAGGATCATGGCTCCTCCTGAGAACACACGTTTAACCACAAATGGCCCTTCGTAAGTAGGGGTCCATTTACCCCGGGGATCACTTTGAGGAAGGATGATGCGTTTGATTACCAGGTCCCCAACTTGATACTCTTGCGGTCTGACTTTCTTGTTAAATGCCCTGATCATCCGTTTCTGATACGTTTGACCATGACAGATAGCAGTGAGCCTCTTTTCGTCAATCAGATTTAATTGATCAAGTCGAGTTTGGATCCAATCATCTTCATTCAAGTCTGCATCCTTCATTATCCGGAGGGAGGGTATCTGGATCTCGATTGGCAAGACTGCCTCCATGCCATAGACTAAGGAGAAGGGAGTTGCCCCGGTTGACGTCCTTGCTGAGGTGCGGTACCCATGAAGAGCGAACGGTAACATCTCGTGCCAATCTTTATAGGTCACTGTCATCTTCTGCACAATTTTCTTGATATTTTTATTGGCTGCCTCTACAGCCCCATTCATCTTCGGCCGGTAGGGAGACGAATTGTGGTGCTGTATCTTGAATTGTTCACAGAGTTCAGTGACCATTTTGTTATTGAGATTGGTACCGTTGTCCGTAATGATTCTTTCCGGGACGCCGTACCGACATATCAGATTATGCCGGATGAAACGCGCCACGACGCTCTTGGTTACCGTGGCATATGAAGCTGCCTCAACCCATTTCGTGAAGTAATCGATTGCCACCAAGATGAAGCGATGCCCATTGGATGCCGTTGGTCGGATCTCACCGATCATATCGATCCCCCACATTGCGAAAGGCCAAGGTGCCGTCAGGACATTCAAAGGAACCGGAGGGATATGCACCTTGTCAGCATAGATTTGGCATTTATGACAAGTTCGGGAGTGCTGGTAACAATCGGCTTCCATTGTGGACCAGAAATATCCTGCCCGAAGGATTTTCTTAGCCATGGTGTGTCCACTGGAATGTGTTCCAAATGTACCTTCATGCAGTTCCATCATGATTTTCTCAGCTTCAGCCTTATCCACACAACGCAGCAGAGTCGAATCATGATTCCGTTTGTAGAGAATGCCGTTGCTGAGGAAGAATTTTGCAGCAAACCTTCTCATGAACTTCTTGTCGTTGACAGATGCACCTCCAGGGTACTCCTGAGCTTCCAAGTACCTCTTTACCTCGTGATACCAGGGTTTTTCAGTCACCTTCTCGGCCTCGAGCTCGCAGCAGTATGCTGGTTCATTCAACTTCCAGATTATGATTCGGGGAGCCTCATTGTCCCATTTAACTTTGAACATTGAAGACATCGTGGCTAGTGCGTCCGCTAGCTGATTTTCCTCTCTGGGGAAATGTTCAAAAGTTATCTCTTCAAAGTGGGGGAGCAAGGTCGACACATACTCCTTGTAAGGAATGAGATTCGGGTGTTTCGTATCCCACTCGCCTTTGATCTGATTGATCACGAGAGCGGAATCTCCGAAGACACTCAGAAACTTGATCCTCAAATCGATTGCAGCTTGTAGACCCATGATACATGCCTCATATTCTGCCATATTGTTGGTGCAGCTGAAACATAATCGGGCGGTGAGGGGAGTATGAGTTCCTTTGGGAGATATGATTACAGCGCCGACGCCGTTACCCAAAGCATTGGAGGCTCCATCAAAATGCATAGACCATCGGGATCCTTCCTCAGGTCCTTCATCCGGTCCAGGTACTTCACAGTCAGTTACCACCATGATGTCTTCGTCCGGAAAATCAAAGTTCAATGATTGATAATCGTCCACAGGTTGGTGTGCCAAATGATCAGCCAGTACACTTCCCTTAATTGCTTTCTGAGTTGTATATTGGATATCATATTCTGTTAAGATCATTTGCCATCTCGCTATTCTTCCAGACAGAGCAGGCTTTTCAAATATATACTTTATGGGATCCATCTTTGAAATCAATAAAGTAGTGTGAGTCAGCATATACTGTCTCAGCCGGCGAGCAGCCCATACAAGAGCGCAGCAAGTTTTCTCAAGCAGTGAGTAACGAGACTCACAGTCGGTAAACTTTTTGCTCAAGTAATAAATAGCATGCTCTTTTCGGCCAGACTCGTCATGCTGCCCCAGCACACACCCCATTGAATTATCAAGCACTGTTAAGTATAGTATCAGAGGTCTTCCTTCCACCGGTGGCATAAGAATGGGTGGCTCTTGGAGATATTCCTTTATCCTTTCAAAGGCGGCCTGACATTCATCATTCCAGCGTACTACTTGATCTTTCTTCAGTAATTTGAAGATTGGCTCACAAGTAGCAGTTAGATGCGAGATGAATCGAGCAATGTAATTCAGTCGTCCTAGGAAACCTCTGACTTCTTTCTCTGTTTTTGGCGTCGGCATCTCTTGAATAGCTTTAACCTTGGCAGGGTCCACCTGGATACCTTTATCACTTACAATGAAACCTAGCAATTTTCCGGATCTTACCCCAAAGGTGCATTTGTTGGGATTCAATCTCAGCTTGTACAACTTGAGTCGGTCAAACAACTTCCTCAGATGGTCAAGGTGCTCCTCCTCAGTTTGAGACCTTGCAATCATGTCATCAACGTATACCTCAATTTCATGATGGATCATATCATGAAATAAAGCAACCATGGCACGTTGATAGGTTGCCCCAGCATTTTTTAATCCGAATGGCATGACCTTATAACAGAAGGTGCCCCACTGAGTCACAAAGGTAGTCTTCTCCATATCCTCTGGAGCCATCTTGATCTGATTATACCCTAAAAAACCATCCATGAAGGAAAACACCTTGTGTTGAGCTGTATTGTCGACAAGGACATCAATGTGAGGTAGGGGGAAGTCATCCTTGGGGCTGGCCCTGTTCAGATCTCTGTAGTCGACACACATTCTAACTTTACCGTCCTTCTTCGGCACTGGCACTACATTGGCAACCCACTGAGGGTAAGAAGTCACTGCAAGGAACCCGGCATCAAACTGCTTCATAACCTCGGCCTTGATCTTTTCAGACATCTCTGGACGCATCCGTCGAACTTTCTGTTTTACCGGAGGGCAATATTCCTTGGTTGGCAGGTGGTGAACTACAATGTCGGCATCCAAACCAGGCATATCTTCATAGGACCAAGCAAAGATCTCCATGTAGTCTTGTAGCATCTGGATCAATCGTTGCTTCACGCTGAGCTCTAGATTAGCACCAATCTTGACCTCTTTCCTTTCTGTCTCAGTACCCAAGTTAATTGTCTCCACAGGCTCTTCATGTGGTTGAATAGCCCTTTCTTCCTGTAGTAGCAGTCTTGCGAGTTCACCAGGCACTTCGCAATCATCTTCACCTTCGTCTTCGGCCAAGTTGATCGGATTTTCGAAGTCATAACTGGCGGTAGCAGAGCTGTTACCAGTAAGATCCAGAGTGGATTGAAACCTGTATAAGTGAGTGTGTGTAAATACAGCTGTTTTGCAATATATATAACACAGAAAGGAAAAGAGCACAAGATTTGAAATGCAACAAACGTCCAATGTTTTGATTGATGATATATGAAAATGTCATATAAAAAAGCCCTCACAAATGGAGCTACGATGCCCCGGGTAGGACACCGAGCCAACAGAGTTTTAACATATTGTTTGTTACAAATTGGGAATCAAAAGAAATCAATTACTGCGTGACAAATGTGATAGGGGTAAAATCCTTTGCCGTCCAGTTGCTTGGTCCGTTGCTGGTAGTCGGGTAGATCCAACTGTCAAACTCAGCTTCCTCCACATCCTCCTCAATAGCATTCACCCTTGAGCTGGAAATAAACACCGGAGCCTTTCCGATCTTCTCTTTGCGCATTGCCTTCTGTGCCTCTGCAGTAAAGCCTAGCCCAAACTTGTCGTTCTTCTGAGTGAAGTCAGGAAGCTGACCCCAGTGTGCACAATTGCCTTTCTGAACCACAGCCCGGGCATCCCTTAGGGAAGCCATCTTCAAGGAATCATTCTCTTCGGCCATTGTCTCTGCGGCTGCTGAAATTGGATGCACCTCCTCGAAATGCTGGAAGGGGGTTTCAATGAACTCTCCGTCCATCTCGATGTACCTGAAGGAATTCAAATGGCTCACCATATACTCCTCTTCTCCTTGTACCGTGACGATCTTCCCCCTGACGGGATACTTCAACTTCTGGTGCAAGGTGGAGGTCACTGCCCCAGCTTTATGGATCCAAGGTCGACCCAACAGACAGGAGTACGATGGACGTATATCCATCACGTAAAAGGTAGAGTCAAACACTTGAGAGCCCACACGAATAGGGATGTTAACCTCTCCATGAACCATCCTCTTGGAACCGTCAAAGGCCCTGACAATGATATTGTTGGGCTTCAACTCCAGGCCTTCATAATCCAGGCGATCCAAAGCCTTTTTCGGTAGAACATTCAAGGAAGAACCGGTGTCCACCAATACATGTGCCAGAGTAGTGCCCCTGCATTCAATAGAGACATGCAGGGCATCGTTGTGGTCTCTCCCTTTTGCGGTCAGGTCAGCATCTGAAAAGCCCAAGCCGTTGTCCGCCGTCAGATTCGCTATGCAGTCAGTGAACTGGACTGCAGACGTCTCTTGCGGCACATGGGCCGTCTTGAGAAATGAGATCAAGGCTTTAGCATGAGCCTCGGAGCATAGCAATAAGGAGAGCAGGGAGATCTTGGAGGGTGTATGCCCCAACTGCTCGACAACATTAAAATCACTTTTCTTTATTATTTTCAGAATCTCCTCCATTTCTTGTCGGGAGGCCTCAGCATTTACGGGTATTGGTGCCTCCATCCGGGCAGGCTCTTCTTCAATCCCTTTGCCCCGAGCATTTGATGACTCGGCAGCAGGGGATGCAATTTGATCAGCAACAGGACTAGGTAAACTTGCAGGTTTTATGAGGAGGGGTTTTCGAATAGCGGGCGGCGCAATGTCAGGCGAGAAGAGCCTGCCACTGCGGGTGACTTTAGCTGGACCGGTGATATCGCAGATACTAGCACTAGCATCAAATTCTTGCTTGATTCCATTTACATACACGTCTGCCCCATAATGCCAGGGGACAGCTTTATCAGACACGTAGGAGAGGGGTCCTGGAACAGTAATGATCACAGGCGCAACTGTCAAGATTTGAATAGGCTTTTTCGGGGGAGCCTTGATTGGATTTTTGAAGATGGTAATCACGGAAACTTCTTTCACCGGAACCAATTGAACAGCAGTCTTTTTGAATAGAATCTCCTTGCTATCCATTAGGCCTTGGATGCCTAACCTTAGCAAGGGACAATCAGATGGGGAAATAGCACAGAATGGGCAACCTTCGCCGCAACCCGGAAATAAACCGGCCCGCAGTAGGTTCTTCTTAACAGTCTTCAGAGGGGTAACAACTTCATCTACCGAAACAGCGTACACTTCTTCCTCAATGGCATTTACCCTATGCTGGGGCATAGGAGCCGTTACAACATTTGGTCTTTCCGGCGCTTCAAACTGAATTTCTTTCGCGTCGATCAGATCTTGCACTTTGTTTCTCAAGGCCCAGCAATCATCAGTAGTGTGCCCGGGACTATCAGAATGATAAGCACACCGGGCATTTGGGTTGTATTTAGGAGACGCAGTGTTGACGACCTTAGGAGCTTCTTTGAGGGTCACCAGGTTGGTGGATAACAGTTGGGGTAAAATTTGAGATAATGTCATACTCAATCGGGTATACTGCCTCTTGGGCCTTTCACTTCTCTGTTGATTGTACTGCTGAGGAGCAGCAACAGGTTTGGAGATGACCAAAGCATTGACGGCTTGGCGACTTTCGGGCTTGACTTGTCTTCTAGGACCATAGACGACGCTTGCTTCTTTCTTAAATGGCCTCTTCTCAGCACTTGTAGAGGCAGCCTTCTGTATCTTGCCTGACCTGATGCCAGCTTCAATTCTCTCTCCCGTTAATATCAAATCTGTGAACCCAGCGGAGGAGTTACCAACCAAATGATTGAAAAACGGACCAGACAACGTCCCAAGGAACATCTCAACCAACTCTCGATCAGTTAATGGAGGCTGCACCCTGCCAGCCAAATCTCTCCATTTTTGAGCGTACTCTTTGAACCCTTCACCCGTTCCTAGAGACATACCCTGAAGTTGGGTACGTGTAGGAGCGAGATCAGAATTGTATTGGTATTGTCTGTAGAATGCGGTTGCCAAATCCTCCCAGTGTCGGATGCTAGCTCCATCCAATTGGTAGAACCATTCAAGCTGTGACCCCGAGAGACTATCTTGGAAGAAATGAATCCAGAGGTTTTTATCCGCCGTGTAAGGTTGGATTTTCCTTACGTACGACCTTAGATGCAGCTTTGGGCAGGAGACCCCATCATACTTGGCGAAGGCAGGCGCCTTAAACTTGTGTGGAATGACTACCCCAGAAGATAACCCCAAGTCTCCGAAATCTAGTCCTGGCACATTCTGAATTTCCATGGCGCTCAAGCGGTCCTCCAATTGTTTGTATCTGTCAGCAACAGGTGGGTACTGTTCGTCATTATAGTCCGTCTCGTTGTCGGAGACTGCGGGACTAGGAGCTCCTCCCCCTTGGGGACTGTTTTTCTCAGCAGAAGAAGTGGTTGGATCAGCTTCATTGTGGAGTGTGTTCCCAAATCGGCGTCCGGTGTTGAACAATGCGGTCCTCTTTTTCTTCTTTTTCTTCATGAGTAGAGTCTTCAACTCTTGCTGACCTTGGGCTAGGCTTAGGACCATCTCTTGAAATTGTGCACTTTGGGCCTGAAGGGCCTTGATTGCTTGCTCACTGGAGGATTCTGGATTCATGATGACTGTGCACACAAACAGCGAAAAATTAAGCAACCTGTGAAATAGGGTACCTGCTATGCATATGGTGCAATGGAATGTGTATGCTTTATGTTTTCAAAGACAAACAAGATTCAACTTTGTAGACAAAAAAGGGAAACACACTTCATTAGATGAAAATTTCAATTGTTCAACAACTTGCCCCTAGGCATTACAGGAATGAAAAATACTGAAAAGGAAATAAAACTACAAAAGGAAACATCAAAGCTCATCAATGCTCCCATGGCCTCCTCTTTTCAGTGCTGATGTAGTTGTTCAGGACCCGTTCTTCCTCCAATTGCTTAGTCAGCCTCTGGATCTTCCTTTCCTGCTCGTTGAACTTCTCCCGATAGAAATCCCGTTCTTCCTTTAGCTGTGCCCAAGATCTCTTCATGGTGTCAAAATCAGTAGGTATCTGAGGAGGGAGGACAGTTGGAGGAACCCCATCTTCATCGGGAGATTCAAGGATGATTGGTCTGACAGCTTCGTACGGCATACCTAACTTCTGAGCACGGATGCGGACCCATTTGCAATAGGGCTCCAATGGTAAAGAAGTCTTTGGTCCTAACTCATGTGGGTCAGCTTTGTGGATTCTGTCCCAAGCTCTAATGAATCACTGGCGTAGTTTGTCACTGCCTGCCTGAAACTCAAAATGGAAGTGAGGAACCAGCATTTCATGAGGCCCATCTCCTCTGGCTCTTCCAAACTGACGGAGAGCTAAACACGGATTGTAAGAGATTCCTCCTTGGATACCAATCAACGGGACATTAGGGTATTCTCCGCAACGGTCGATAACAGCTACCTCATCCAAACCTCTGAGAGTCCAAGTGATATCCTTATCTGTGAGAGACATTAACCTCCGAGCCCAACCTTTTCCTTCTTCATTCTTCAGCACGAACTTAGGAAGGTGCGAAATAAACCACCTTACTAGCAAAGGAGCACAACACCACGGAGTCCCCCGTTTTCGAGCAGTACGAGCATGGAGTTGTTGTAGAATATCACCCAAAAGAGTGGGTACCGGATTCCGAGACATGAAGATCCTTACGACATGGATACTGATAAAAGTGTCAGGGTTGGGAAACAATACCAGACCATAGATCAAAAGAGACAGAATATCCTCATATGCCTTGAAGTCCAAGTCATTCCAGAAATCATTAGCCTTGCCAACCAGAAATTTGACCAAAAAGCCCTTGACCCCAGTTCTAGTTTCCCAGTTGGACAATATCTCTTCTTTGGTCAAGGGGAGAATTGCAGCAATCTCTTCAGGCCTAGGAGTCTTTTCCAAACCAGTGAATGGAGTTTGTTCCAGGACAGGGATCCCAAGCAGATAAGAGAACTCTTCCAGGGTAGGAACCAGCTGGAAGTCTTGAAAGGTGAAACAATGATGCAGAGGGTCATAAAACTGGGTCAGAACACTTATCAGTTGTTGGTCCCATTTTGTAGTGATCAAGCCAAGGAGAGAACCATGTCTGTTGATGAAGGAGGTAGTGTTTGGAATTCTGCTAACCAACTCATCAAGCAACTCAGCTGAACGAACAAAGTTGAACCGGATAGTATTTCTACGCACGGGCATCATAATGTCCTACAAAACAGAGCAAAGATGAAACCTTTTTGTCTTTGAAATGGGTTAGCTTTTTATGCATGCAATGGTATGATGGCATGATGCTATGATGAAGCACATCACAAGTATTCACATAGGCAAATAAAGCACACAAGTCACACAAGACACCCTTAGGTTTCAGGCCAGCATGAGTTTCAGGTATTACCCTCTTTTGGTTTTGTTGGTTAAAACCTATCCTATCAAAAGTAACCGGGTTCTAGAGGATCTCAAATCATTGGCTACCCTCAATCGGTCATAACTCCAGCATCGCAATCTTTTCTCGCGGCCAGAACCATCTCGAGAGTTTAGCCTCAATGAGTGTAGCATACTGCTACTGTCCTAATAGCCAAGTTGGTCAATTTAGGGTTCTAAGGTTGGTTGGTGTTTAATGACCCCTTAGAAGACCTATATTCTCCCCGTTACAACACAAGGGATATAGGTACAGACTAAGATGCCACACCAACGTAGCCACTGCTTCACCCATGTCGGTCTACGCCGGACAGGTCCCTCACAGATTATGCTACCTAAAAAGGGTTTTTCCCAGATCCGGGTTAGGATCTATAAAACTCCGATACAAAGCCCACAAATGTAAAAGCAAACAAGACAATCAATTGAAAACAAAGATGATCTAATCCCTAAGGTTACTCCACTTTAAAAGTTTTCCCCAGCAGAGTCGCCAGTTCTGTGATACGGTGGGAGAACTGACTTGAGGTTTGCGTTTGTATTCGCAAATGTTGCGGTTAGCAAGAGTCGCCACCGACTTTTTATTTTATCCTAAGGAAAGGTTAAAAAGCACAGCAAAAACCTTTTGAGATGTTTTCTTGGGTTCGGGGAGTAGATTATAGAAAGGGAAGGTATTAGCACCCTTTCTATCCATGGTTATCCATGGGCTCTTAGTTACTTGCTTAGATCACTTGCCTTTTGTTTTCAATTGTTTTAAATAGTGCTTGAGTGTGTGGGTTTGAAAATGTTTTGAAAAGAGGCCAATGTGGTGGCAACCTTTGTAATGATCCATGTGGGGATGTATACAAAGATGTATGTCTTTTGAAAAAGTTTTCATTTGTTTTTGTTTTGAAAGTGTAGTGATGTGTGATTTTGAAATTAGGCAAGTGTTTTGTTTTGCAAGTTGATTCAAGTAACTAAGAGGTTATCTACTCCTAAATTTCTCAAAAGATCATTGATATACTTTAACCCTTTTAACAAGTTTGCTCCACCATTGTATTTGGTGGGCAACCTTGTGTTAGGATGTGAAAGGGACAGGCGCGGGTCATCGTTTTAGACCATAATTGCAACGGCGTTAAATGTCTTTGAGCAATTTCTCTAAGGGACTTGATCATTTGTTTTTGTTTGTTTTTGAAAAGTTTTATCGAGGGACTATGATCATTCAAAATCATTTGCTTTGCCCAAAGAAGTTAATCATGCAACATGGCCCATTTATTTGAAGGCAACAGGTGGAATACCCTAGGGGGTGCAAGTGTGATTTGTGTGTCCATTTTCATGCTTGTTTGTCTTGTATTAGGTCAAACTATTTTTTATCGTTTTTCGCATACAAACCCTAATTCTAACATGTTATCTTTAGAAAGCAATAAAGTGCGAAATTAAAATTACTAAGCTATTACAAAACCAAATATGGGAAGGGGGTACAAATGTTCAAATGGGGATATTGACAAGAATTTAAATCTAAATTATTACATCAATTGGATATTTGCATAGTAAATAAATTGCATAATTAAATGTAAATTAAATAAATATGTGAAATGCAAAAAAGAAAGTTTTTATGTGTATGAGAAAATATTATTTATGTAAAAGGAAAAAGAAAATAAAAATGTATTATTTTTTTGAGTATTTTAAATTTAGGGCAAAAACCCTAATTTTTTAAAGAAAAAAAAGGTATTATTTAATTTTAATACAACTATTTATTTATTATTTATAAAAATAACATAAAATGAAGTATATTGTGAAAAAAGGTATTTTTGTATCAAATATTAAATAAAAATGAAAAAAAATCAAGTATTTTTATATTTTGTCTTAAATATATTAATAATCACATATATATATTTATATTAAACCCTAAATATGTATTATACAAAAAATAAATATTTATTTAATATTTTAATAAAATAAATAAAAGAGTATTTTTGTATGAAATATTTTCAGAAAGTAAATAAAAAATAAAAATTGTATTTACATTATTTTCTATTTATTTTCTATAATAGTACATATATATATTATACAAACAAAGAAAATAAACAAATAAATATGCAATAAATGCAAAAAATGATGAAAAAAATATTTCCAATTTTCTAATGTCATGAGAAAAAATAAACAAAGTCAACCAAAAAGAAAAAAGTCAAAAATGTTAAGAAATGAACAAATGGGCTCAGGGGGGTGTAAACATGAAAATGGGGTGTGAAAAGAAAACGAATCCAGGCCCAGCCCATACCACTCCTTCTTCAACCTCTGTACAGCCTTCTTCAAGCTACAACACGCGTTTTTTATCTCTGGATTCCTGGACTTTCAAGCAAAACTCATAACATGAAAAGTGTAGAGCATTGAGAGACGGTTTCAACCATATAAAGAACATGACCTATCTCTCTAAGATGAGGGAGAATTTCTCTCCCCCTCTTTCCTGACCTAGATTTTCTACCATTTTCAGAGCTCAAATTCTCTCTACTCAGATAAAAGAAATGAAAAGTAAAGCTATGTACATGTTCAGGGCTATGAGTAGGACCTTGATTCTTCACAAACTTAAGACTAAAGATGCCTAATAAGAGAGATACGAATTCAAACTTTTACCTGTGCAGTTGAACTTCTATGTGGAGAATGAGAGACTTTCAGTACAATGTAATGATTGGAAAAGATTCCTTGAGGTCCAGGGATGCTTTTTCAATGCTTACTTTGTCTTGAAACTTCTTGTACCAAGCTATAGAACTTCACCTGCAAGTCAAAAATGTAAAAATGGTGGAAGCTGTTAGAGGGATTACAGGTCAGGTTTTAGGTCATGGTTAGCTTGCACATATGCTAGGGAATGTGTATGGATTGATTTTGGTAAGAATGCTCGAGGGAAATGGGAGTTGGCACTCAAACTGCAGAGGCAACTCTGTTTTTGCAGTTTGAGGATGATTCTGAGATGGAGGGTGTTTTTGAGGTGCAAGGGTCGTGTCTTGGCTTTGTTAGGTTCTATGGAAGATGTTTGATAACTTTGTTCTTCTGTGTGTAAGCTGAAAAGAGAGATGGCATAAGTTATGGATGTTTCTTCACACTTAAGCTACAAAAGCAAGTTGGTTGTTTTAGGTTAGTAGGGGGCCTCCTAATGTGCTGCATAAGCCTCTCTTGATCAGTGTGTTATGCACATAATCTTGTGCAAAGCAGATCTTTCATGTACTTGTTGGATTACAAACTTGACATAAAGCTAAACTTTTCAAAAATGGAAATTCCACTTTATCTAGTTTAGGATTAAACCATTATGCAATGTTAGAACACAAAGAACATGACCTTAACACATTGAATATGCATTAAATTATTGAGTATGAAATGGTTCAAGGACCTGTAATCAAGCATAAAGCAAACTGATTTCAAATTGGCAAGGTTATGAACATGTCTTGATGAAGAACAAAAGTGAATTTTTGCCAACTTGCGAAATTCGAATCTCTCAAGTTATGAGGTTGTTTGATGAGTTCTTGGACATTTTGGAAAGCTTGGAATGTGTACTACAATCCATCTTTGAAATGCAAATCAAAATTCCAAGTGGAAGGGTATGAAAAGTGGCCTTGAAGTAGGGTAGAAAACCTTGTCAAAATAGGTCAAATTTCACTAAGTTAAAAGATGGTTTAGTGCCCTTATTCAAAAAATTATAACTTGAGATACAAGCTTCAAATGAGAAAACTTTGTGAATCAAAGTTGTAGATTATGCAACAAGCTACAACTTTCATGTTTTGACTTTTGTTTGAATCCAAATGGATCATGGTGAAAAGATGGGGCAAAGTTGGGAAAAAATTAGGGTTTTTCATAACTTAGAAAAATTCTAAGTTATGAAAAATTCCATTTTCAAACCCTAATTTGCATTTTGTGATTTCTTGGTGAACAAGTTTCATGATTTGGGATTTTTTGATGAAAAATGAATCTTGACTCTTGATTTTGACCAAAAAGTCAAAGTTTGACTTTTCAGTATACAGTCAAAATTGATCAATTGACTGAGAAATTCAACTGTCAATCTTGTGTACTTGGGATCTTTTGAGCTTGATGAACATGTCAAGATAATTCCATTGAGTCCTTGAGGCCATATGTGAGCTTGGTTTGCCATTGGCTAGGTCAAACAGTCAAAAATTGCCCTTGTGCAGTCAAAACCCTAAAAATGACCATTTTGCCCTTTTGATGATCTGATCAAATTTCTTGTGGAATTGTGATCCAAACTTGATCAAATGGTTCATATGAGTTCATAATGTTGATGTGGATCAAATTTCATGAGGTTTGACTGTCAATTGGCCACAGTTGACTTTTTCCCCAATACAGCTGATTTCTAGGTCAACTGTCCAATTGACTGGGTAAAACTTGGAGTCAAGACTTGAAACTTGGTATAGGTAAACTTGGGAGTCCAACATGAAGCATGAAAGTCATCTTAGGCATTTTAGGTCAAAACATCCTTAGGCAAACACAAACCCTAATTTGAGTCCACAGTGCAAGGAGAAGCCTTGAGCAGAGGAAACCCTAACTGGATCTTGATCTTCAAAGGTCTTGTGATGAGAAAATGTTGAGGAAATGGGAGGGCAAATTTTGGGGTACAACAGTTTGCAAAGAGAAACAAAGAAAAAAATATATGTGGAAATGATCCCGTCGAGTTTCAACTTTGTTATTGCCTCTATGTCTTCAAGCATCTCATCCCTCGTTGTTGGAAGAAGTTGATTGAACTGATCTGTACCCTTTGAACTTGATGTCGGTAATTATGTTGGTTGTAAGTAGATGGGTGATCCAACGCGACATACTCGTACGCTTTAATCCCTAACTTTTTTCCGGACCGCCCTTTTGGGTTTTCAGTCCACCGGGATATCCTTTTTTGCCCATGCTTCCTTTTTGGGTTTTCAAATTTCCGGATGTACATTTTTTTTATATATCCTTAATTTTTGCCCGAACCCTTTTAGTTCGTCGGGATGCCCTTATTTTTGCCTAGGCCAGTCAACCTAGAAGATCTCTTTTATGCGTAGTATTTTTTAACTATGTCCACGTTTACAGGGTGTGGAAAATCTTCACCGGCCATGGTGGTAAGTATCATAGCACCGCCAGAAACTATTTTCTTGATCATAAATGGCCCTTCGTATGTGGAAGTCCATTTTCCCCTAGGATCACCTTGTGGTATGATGATGCGCTTTATGACCAAATCACCAACCTGATACACCTGTTGCTTTACTTTCTTGTTAAAGGCCTTGGTCATGCGCTTTTGATACATCTGACTATGGTAAACAGCCGCTAGCCTTGTATCATTAATCAAATTTATCTGGTCAAGTCTAGTCTGAATCCATTCGTCTTCATCCAAACCTGCATCTTTCATAATCCTTAAGGAAGGAATCTGGACTTTGATAGGTAAGACAACCTCCATACCGTAGACTAGAGAGAACGGAGTTTCCCTAGTTGATGTACATGTTAAAGTGCGATAACCATGAAGAGAAAATGGTAGAATCTCGTGCCAATCTTTGTATGTAACTGTCATCTTCTGCAAAATCTTCTTGATGTTCTTGTTAGCGGCTTCCACTATGTTTTTCATCTTCGGTTGATATAGAGAAAAATTGTGGTGTTTAATATAGAATTATGTGCAAAGTTCCGTGATCAAAGTATTGTTAAGACCGATACCATTATTTGTGATGATCCTTTCATGTATGCCATACCGACAAATGAGGTTATGCTTGATGAACCGGGCTAAAACATCCTTGGTAATGGAGGAAAACGAGACTGCTTCAACCCACTTTGTGAAATAATCAATAGCGACTAGGATGAAACGATGTCCATTTGAGGCAGTAGGCTTAATCTCTCCAATCATATCAATGCCCCACATTGCAAACAGCCAAGGAGAAGTCAAGACATTCTGAGGAACCAGAGGTACGTGTATTTTGTCAGCATAAATCTAGAATTTGTAACAAGTTCTAGATTGACGATGGCAATCAGTTTCCATGGTCGACCAATAATAACCTGCTCTCAGAATTTTCTTAGCCATCGGTTGCCCACTGGAGTGAGTACCAAAGACTCCCTCGTGCATATCTTCCATAATTTTCTCAGCTTCCTTCTTGTCTACACAATGAAGCAGAGTCAAATCGTGATGTGCTTGTATAAGATTTTGTTACTCAAAAAGAACTTAGCAGAGAACCTCCTTAGAAATTTCTTATAGTTAATAGATGCCCCTTCCGGATACTCTTGAGTCTCGAGGTATCTTTTCACTTCGTGGTACCAAGGCTTTTCCTCTACTCCATAAGTATCAACTTCGTAGCAATGTGCCAGTTCATCTAGTCTCTCAATAGTAATTTGAGGAGCTTCATTGTCCCATCTGACTTTGAACATAGACGACATGGTAGCTAATGCGTCTGCCAATTGATTCTCTTCTCGCAGAATGTGTTCTAAAGTGATTTCTTCAAAGTATGGAATTAATGTCAACACATGCTCTCGATAAGGAATTAGATTTGGATTCTTTGTATCCTATTCTCCCTTGATATGATTGATTACCTGGGCTAAATCCCCATATACATTCCAAAATTTAATTCTCATATCATTAGTAGCCTTGATACCCATGATGCACATTCGTATTCTGCCATGTTGTTGGTACATTCAAAACATAATCGGATGGTGAAGGGAATATGGCAACCCTTGGGAGAGATAATCACAACACCAATTCCATTACCAAACGCTTTAGAAGCTCTGTCAAACACCACCGTCCATCAAGATCCTGGGTCAGGTCCTTCATGAAGAATGGAAAAACACAAGAAGGGGGGGTTTGAATTAGGGTTTTTAAAACTTAAATTAAAAGACGCGTTGGTTATCCTGGTTTGTTTGAACTCAAACTACTCCAATCACTCGCCAAGGTGATTTCTCTTCTCTCAATAAGGTCATAATCTGCTAATCAAACTTGATTACACAGATACAATGACAACAGTCAATGTCTTCTTGAGTTTAAACCATAATCTGGTTTCTCAAGGTATTACATAATACAATATTTGAAAGTGTGTACAATATTTGTTTTCTAACAAAACAGTATCACACAAGTGCTGTTTTACACAAATGAATTTTTGTACGATGAAGGTGATGAAAATATCTCATTTGTAGTGCACAGTAAAATCGTAAATGACTTCTCCTTCAAGTCTTGTATATATAGGCAAATCATGTGAGGAGCTTATGGAATGTTGATAAATAGTAATTAAAGAACTTTCGAAACATAGAGATTCTTGTCCTCTTTCACCCGTTACTTTGGAATAGCCATAAGTGAAATGTAACGCTTCAGAACATGCTTGCTTCAAAACGCTTCAGAAGATGAATGTTACCGTTGGGACTCCTTTACTTCTTTCCAGAACTATATGATTCGGAATAACGGAGTTCCTGTTTGCAGCGTTTAGTTCACTCAGAAGTTGTAGCTTGAGAACTTCTCTATATAAGCGTGTTATGCAAATTGCTTTCTATATAAGATATGTTGAATCAGAGTTTAAACAACGATCTAAGTCATCTTTTGTGCTTATTTCATTAGAACTTCTCTACAAAAAAAATACTTATTTAGGGAGCATAATTTTTCTTTGAGTGTTTGTTATCATCAAAACTCTTACAAGGGTTGTAGAATCAACCTATGTTCTAACACTTCATATGGTTCAGGCTCTTCGCAATTAGTAACTAGCATAATATTCTCATCTGGGAACTCAAAATTCATAGACTGATAGTCATATAAAGCCTGATGCGCCAAATGATCTGCCAATACACTTCATTTTATTGCCTTCTGAGTAGTATATTGAATGTCGTATTCGATCAAGACCATTTTCCATCATGCTATTCTTTCGGAGAGAGCGGGTTTCTCGAATGTATATTTTATTGGATCCATCTTAGAGATCAAAAAGGTAGTATAAGTAAACATATATTGTCTTAGTCGGCGAGCAGCCCATGCCAAATTGTAGCAAGTTGTGTCTTGAAGTAAGTATCTTGTTTTGCAGTCGGTAAATTTTTTGCTAAGGTAGTATATTTCATGCTCTTTTCGACCAGACTCGTTATGTTACCCTAATACACACCCCATTGAGTTCTCTAACACTATTAGGTACATGATCAGAAGTCTCCCTTCAACTGGTGGCATCAGAATTGGAGGTTCCTGAAGAGATTCTTTGATTTTTTCGAAGGCTATCTGACAATCATTGTTCCACTTCACTACTTGATCTTTCTTTAGTAACTTGAAGATTGGCTCACAAGTAGCAGTCAAATGGGAAATAAATCTGGAAATGTAGTTCAATCGTCCCAAGAAACCTATGGCTTCCTTTTCAGTACAGGGAGCTGACATTTCTTGAATATCTTTAACTTTGGAAGGATTAACTTCAATACCTTTACCACTGACAACGAAACCTAGGAGTTTACCAGATCTTACCCCAAAGGTACACTTGTTTGGATTCAACCTCAATTTGTATTTCTTCAATCTCTTAAACAGCTTGTGCAGGTGGTCAAGGTGTTCCTCTTCAATTTGAGCTCTGGCTATCATGTTATCAACATAAACCTATATCTCGTGATGGATCATGTCATGGAACAAAGCTACCATGGCGCGCTGATATGTTGCATCGACATTCTTTAACCCAAAAGGAATAACTTTGTAACAGAAAGTGCCCTACTGTGTGATAAAAGTAGTTTTATCCATGTCTTCGGGTGCCATCTTGATTTGATTATAACTGGAGAAACCATCCATGAAGGAAAAATACTTTGTGCTTAGAAGTATTGTCAACCAGATCATCAATATGTGGAAGCAGAAAGTCATCTTTGGGGCATGCCCTATTCAAATCCATGTAGTCTATACACATACGCACCTTACCATCTTTCTTAGGTACTGGCACCATATTTTCAACTGTTCAACAATCTTATAGTCACTCTTTTGAATAATCTTTAATATTTCATCCATCTTTTGCTTGGAGGGGTCTTTAATAGTAACTTCTTTTGATGCCCCAGTATGGGAAGGCTCAATCATCTGTTCTTCACCTCGAGTTTCAGTTGTAGATTCAGTAGCAGCTATACGAATTGGTGCAATAACAGTCTTCGGAGAGATCTCTGGAGAGAAAAACCTTCCACTTCTGGTAACCTTACTAGTCCCAGCAATATTGCCAACATCAGGATCAGTAACTTCAGCATTTTCATCTTCAATAGTCAATGGCTCTTGCTTGACGCCATGGTAATAGACATCCGCTCCGTAATTCCAAGGGATAGCGTATCGGAAGAATATGGAATTGGCCTAGGTGTAGTAATAATCAGAGTAGTGACTCTAGGCTCAACAACAATCTTCACATGACCCTTAGAAGTGATCTTTATAGGAGTACCGGAAATTGTAGACACGTCTTCAAGATTCAGGTCTTGGGATGTACTCTCCATAGGAGGATTCTTATCAAAAGGAATTTTCTCAAATAGGATCTCACGGTCATATATCAAACACCGAATACCTTTTTTTAGCAATGCACAACCATTGGATTGGGATGCACAATAGTAACAGTCTTCAGCATAACCTAGAAATAAAAAGCATCTTCAATAGAATTAACGCCCTTGTCATAATTGGGCATGGGCGCAGTAATCACATTAGGAGTCTCAGGAGGATCAAATTCAATTTCTTTAGCATCAATCATATATTGGATCTTATTCTTAAGGGGCCACTAGTTGCTAGTGTCATGCCCGGGGCTGTCGGAGTAATACACATACCTTGCATTGGGATTGTAGCGAGGAGAGGAAGTGTTGGGATTCTGGGGAGGTTCTCTCAGAGTAACTAGACCTACATTTAACATATGGTTTAATGCTTGATCCAACGGTATGTTAATCTTTGTGAACTGTCTCTTGGGCGCATCCTTCCTATGTTGGTTATTCTGTTGTTGTCGTTGCACTGGCGCAAGATTAGAGATAAGTACTTCCCCCATAGATTGGTTGTCGTCACTCTTATTACGACCCTTTTGGCCGTACACAGCATTGGATTCTCTTTTACCATTATAAGCCTTATTCACAGTATTTGAAGATGTGGCCACCTAAATTTTACCGCTTCTGATTCCATTTTCCACATGTTCCCCTATCAAAATCAGTTCAGTGAAACTAGACGAAGAACTTCCTAGCAGATGATTATAGAAAGGACCTATCAGTGTGCTCATGAACATGTCAACCAACTCTCTATCATCCAAAGGAGGTTGAACTTTGTTCGTAAGATCTCTCCATTTCTGTGCGTACTCTTTAAAGCCTTTGTTAGAGCCTATGGTCATACTCTGTAGTTGCATACGGGTTGGTGCAAGATCAGCATTATACTGGTATTGCTTATAGAAAGAGGCAGCCAAATTTTCCCAGGTGTAAATATTGGTCCCTTCTAGTTGATAGAACTATTCCAACTGTGTTCCAGACAGACTCTCTTGAAAGAAATGAACCCACAGCTTCTTGTCAGTAGTGTGCGGTTGGATTTTCCGATCATAAGACCTCAAATGCAGTTTTGGACAAGAAACGCCATCATATTTAGCAAAGATATGAGTTTTGAATTTAGGAGGGATGACAACTCCTGAGACCAGACCGAAATCATCAAAGTTCAACCCAGGAACTTTCTGGATCTCCATAGCTCTCAGACGCTCTTCCAGCAACTTATACTTCTCATCAGCAGGGGGATATTGCTCATCCAAGTATCAATATTCCTCTTCATCATGAAATTTGTCAGAACCAAGACTACTTCTTTCAGTCTTCACACTCTTACTATCTTTATCATGTTTGTCTTCTTTATCTGATGGGATATTAAGTTCTCGAGCTTGCTTGATAGGACCTTTGAACCTTCTCCCCATGTTAAGAATATCGATCGGTTTCTTTGCTTTCTTTGTTTTCTCACTGGTGACAAGTACCTTCAATTCTTCCTGCCCCTTGGCAAAGTTCAGGAACATCTACTGAAATTGGGTATTCTGAGCTTGGAGATCTTTGACTATTTGTTCAATATCCATTTTTTCTGCTGAAATAAACAACAAGAAGATGAGAAAACTTGTCTTGAGAATACCTATTATGATATGCATGACATGTAGATGTATATGCAATGTTTTCAAGGATCTTATGGGATAAAAAAATTGAAAAAGAATCTGGTCGCAGCTTTGACTTGTGTAACTTGGAGTCTTTATTTTTGGACGTCCTTCTATAAGAATCAAGCTCACCATATCAAGTGGGTCTTAGCCTCTGACTCAAGAGAACTTACTTTGATCTTTGATGGCATATGGTTAGAGGAAAATAAATCCTCTTACCCCTTGCTAGAAATCTGGCTTATGATAATCTTGCACCATAAATCCCTAAGATCCTTGAAATGGTTATTAAAATGTTATGTTATGATGATATGATGTTATGATGTTATGTTTATGTTAAACAGGAAAACACAAACAAGTCACACAAGAGCCTTAAGTTTAAAGGCCTGCATAAGGTCCATAGGCAAGTACCCTTCTCTATTGAAGTTAAGTTGGCTCAACCTGTCCTAAATATAGTACATGGGTTCTAGGAATCTCATATCACTAATCTTTCTCACAAGCTTTATTTTAGCACGACAACTGGCTTTCCACCAAAATAACCCAAGAGTCGAATCTCAATGAGTGTAGCATCGAGTATCAACCAACTCTGGACTGCACCAAAGCCAGCCATCTCACTACCTTCTAATGGCCAAGATGGGTCAATTAAGGTTCTAAAAGTCAATTAGTGCTAATGACACCCCGTGGAATCCTAATGTTATCCTCGACTAACTCAAGGAACATTAGTACAATCCAAAGTGTCGCAGTAACCGTAGCCATCAATTCAACCATATCAGTTTACACCATACAACTTTCATGATATATTGCTACTTACCTAAGGTATCCCAAGATCCAGGTATAGGGTCTTATAAGTAAATAAACCCAAGCAAACCTAGAATTTAAAGCAAGCAAAGTAAACAATGAAATCAAGTAAAGATGATCTAGACTCTAAGGTAGCCCCTCTTTTAATAACTCCTCAGTAGAGTCGTCAGTTCTGTAATACGGTGGAAAAACTGACTTTTTGGTTTTATCCAAATGTGCGGATAGCAAGATTCTCCATCGACTTTTCTTTTATCCAATAAGGAAAGGGTGAAAAGAACAGGAAATACCTTGATAGATTTTGAGTTCGGGGGGTAAGTTATGAAAAGGGAAGGTGTTAGCATCCTTTTCATCCGTAGTTATCTACGGGATCTTAATCGCTAGCTCACTTTTGAAAATTTGCTTTGTGATTTGTTTTAAAATATTTTGAAAATCCAAAGTACGGCTAACTTTATAATGATTCTTTTATCAGTCCTCAAGAATGCGTACAAAGTGTTTGAAAAATATTTTGAAAGTGTGATGTGTAAAAAATGTTTTTTAGAAAGATTGTGAGCAAGCGATTAATAGTTCTTACCCACTAAAGGTCATTCTTTTTCTTTTACTTCTCCTTTAGAGATAGTGATATCCATACCATTAGTTGGTAGATAGCCCTATCTATTGGATGTGAATGGACAGGCATAGGGTCATCGATGGTCATCGGAGGCATCAGGTAGAGATACTTTAGCAATTTATCGAAGGGACTAGATCATTTTTCAAAGGAAAAATCGAAGGGTCATTGAGGGATATGATCTTTATTCGAGGGTCATTTGCTAAAGTATCCCTACTTTCGATGGACATGACCATGTTTCCGAAGGCAACAAAAAGAGGTTACCCTAGAGGTGTGAAGTGTAAATAGTGTGTTCAGTTCAGTTATTTATCTTGTATTAGAGTTATCTATCAATTGTTTTTAGATCTTTCCATACATGCCTAGTTACTAGCAGTTGAATATATACAGAAAATTAAAGGTGCGGAAATTAAATCCTAAGCTATTACACGGTTTTGGGGTAGTTACACAAAAAAGATGCGGAAAATAAAGTGTGGAATTAAACTCTAAACTATTACATCTCGTAAGCAGTTACATAATAGGTTAAAAAATGCGGAAAGGCAAATCTAAGCTATTACAAAAAAGTCGTGCGACCTATACAATTTATTTAAGAAAATAAATAGCAAAAGAAAATAAAAAAGATTAGAAAAAACGTTTGAATGTCGTTTATGTTTTTTTTTGGAATTTAATTTGAAGTTGATTAAATAGTTAAAACTCTAAGTCTAATTAATTTTAATTAACAAAAATCCTAAAGTCTAATTAATTTTAATTTTAAGAAAATATTAATTAACCTAATTAATTAGTAAATAAAAAAAGTCAAAATTAATTATTGATTAAAAAAACTAAACCTAATTTATTAGGGTTTTAAAAAATACTTAAATTAGTTCATGATTAATTAAGAAAATAATTAGGGTTAAGGAAAAGAATTAGAGTTATTAATTAAACAAGAAAAGAAAATAGATTAGTAAAAATAAGAAGAAGAAAAAATATTTGTATGGGGTGGGTGTTGAACCCACCCCCTCCAGCCTTCTCACTACATAACTTACCATCCAACCAATGCGTTAGTCGTGTTATAAGCATAGGCGCTTAGTATTATATATGAAACCTGCACAAATTGCAAAATAACAAAAAAAGTTGCAAAAGGTAGGGATCGAACCCATGCCCTTAGAGACCAATTGGTTGGATGCTAAGTATAGGCGTTGCGTATTATATATGAAACCTGCACAAATTGGAAAATAACAAAAAAAAGTTGCAAAAGGCAGGGATCGAACCCATGCTCTTAGAGACCAAAGCCTTAGCGCGTGCATTCCTGCTACTGGGGTGGTTGTTACATCCGATAATCTAATGAAACGAAATAACTATATTATAAAACAAAATAAATTAACTGAAGAGGCACCAGAGCCATAGCTTTGGTCGTCTTCTCCGATGAGGTATTTTCTCTAACCTGCAAAATAAAGTATGTTAGTGATCAAAGAGGACCCTACGCCTCGAATTTGACCCTTGCAAATCCATTGGTGGCCTTAGTTTTGGCTAATCCTTCTTGTATAAAGAGATACGAAAAAAATAATGTTAACCAGTCCAAACATGGTGCTAGTTTGGACAAAGTTTAAGGTTTTGAGAGAGTGTCTTAAGGCAAGTTTTTCGTGTCTCTCTTATCTGAATTTGAAGAGTATATATAGGAGAAGAAATTAGGTCAAAGATGGGCTTGGACATCTTCATGAAATTATATCCTTTATTTTGTTTGAAAATAACTTGGAATTAGACAAAGCATGAAGATTTGTTTTGCAAATAAGCTTCACGTGATTTCTAATGCAATCTTGGGCCTCCAAAATATAAGAATTAGAAGTCTTCTAAGCCTTGCAGCTCCACTTAATATTTATTTGATTTAATTTGCATTTAAATGAATAAAAATTTAAATAAAATAAATAAAAATCATAAGAAATATAAGAATGGTTTTGGGAGGTCCCCAATATGTCATGAGCACGTTTGAACTTCAAAAATTAGGCCCATTAGTCCAAAAGCCCGAAATTGTTCAATTGAGGTTTCATGCAATTTCACAAAATTGCCCAATTTGTGCAACTCATAACTTACTCAATTTTTGTCATATGAAGGTGAACCTTGGCTTTTTGGAAAGCTCCAGATGTATCCTACAACTTTCATGTTGGTCATTTTTCCATTTGAAGATTTTAACTTGATGTAAATTTCTTTCACAAAAGGTGTCTTTTTGTTGACTTTTAAAATGACATGTAATGTTTTGGCCCATGTCTCTCAAATGAAGCATTTTTTGTGCCTTGAGCTTAGAGAGACATAGTTGTAGAGAATTTAATTTCCATCAAAATGAGCTTTGGTTGAGAATTTTATGATGAAGCATGTGAAAGTTATGCTTGGTCAAAGTTCAATTGACTTCTCCTAAAGAAAACCCTAATTTAGAAACTTTTGAATTTTGATGAATCTTAAGTTTTCTTGATGAAGCATGATAAAACCTTTATTAAATCATGAATATGGACTCAAAATATTGATGTTGACCAAATATATTGAAGTTTGACTACATGTTGACCACGGTCTACTTTTTGTCCAATACAGTTGAGTTTCACTTATATGAGGAATTGACTGAGCAAATTTGTGATGTGAGGTCTGAAACTTGACATGAGGGTTATATGAATCATATGAGGAACCATGGAACTCACTTTATTCATTAGAAGTCCCATTTTCCTTGAGGAAACCAAAACCCTAGTTGTAGACCACTAGTTAGGAGGAGGATTCATCTAATCAATTCTTGAGTAGTCTTGAGTCATTGAGAACCCTAAGAGTATGAGGAGGTCTTTTGAAAATGGGAGGGAAAATTTTAGGGTACAACAACAGTCATGTATGGTCTACTACATATTTCACAACCTGCCTTGTGTGCCTATTGAACCTGAGCTACCTGTTGAGTACCTATGTTCATTGCTTTCAACTTTTTCTCCACTTCTGCAGCAATAGCCTCTTCAATTTTTAGTTTCTTATTCACTTAGAACTTCAAATCAATCACTCCCTATGGTTTGATTACAACTCGATTATATAGCTCTAGATTCTCATTTGCAGTAATGGCTTCAATAATCTTCTTCACACTAGTGGCTGTTGTAAAGTTGGATAAGCCACTGCCAGTTGTATCAATAAGCTGCTTTGTCTTTATTTTGAGGTCATTCACAAACATCTACATTTGTTCCATTTGATCCATGTTGTGAGTTATACAAGCTACCAACAACCTCTTGAATCTCTTATAGGCATCACCCAACGACTTTCCTTTTTCTACTTAAAATTCTTAATGTCACATCTTTTGCAAATGTAAACAGAAGCAGAAAAGTATTCGTCCAGAAAAGTCTTCTCCATCTCTTCCCAAGTATTAATACTCTCAGAAGGTAATGATTAAAACCACTCTTCAACATCTTCATATAAAGTAAATGGAAACGTTCGGAGTTTCTTTGCTTCCTCTGTATGCCCATCTCCAAGTGTTTATTGGCATCTTCATTGACCTTTTCGGTGAAAGATCTTCTCTTAAGCTGGTTGATTATGCTCGGATGCAGTTGAAAATTTGGTACATTCACCAGATGGTTTATAATTGTCAACCTGCCACCTGGTACGTTTTCCCCACCATAATCACCAAGAAGTCTCTCTGGTGGATCTTCAGCCGTAATTTCTTCCTCTGACTCTGAATCTGAATGGATATAGATTTTCTCTTCTCCGGGGTCTATTCTTTCTAATCTAGCTTGTTTGAGTTTTGCGTGCAATGTTCTCTCTCTTTCCACGTCAAAAGGAAAATTAGTTGAGGGTTCTCCTCGCATGCAAAGGTTAGGAAAAATCAATAATAACAAAAATATAAAAGTTACAGAAAAGTAGTTTTAGTTGTTGAGCAATAAAATTCTAATTGAACTTAAACTACACTCAATAACTAGGAAGTCTTTGGCAATGGCGCCAAAAACTTGATAGGAAAAATAGCAAATGTATTACTTTTGCCTTGCAGTAATAATAGGAAATTCTAAAGATATCGATCTCAAGGACTGCGTGCAACTATTGAGTTAAATTCGTAGTACAATTAAACAAAAACTTAATTTGGGGTTTTGGTTATGATATTGTCACTTAACAAAAAGCATAAATATAAAATGGCTTTTTCACAGATATGAGAAGCATGTTAGGTAAGGTGTATAATTTTCCCTATAACTACCAGCCCTTTAGGTTATCTTCCCCTAAGTCCTTAGTGGGAAAACCTTTAAACCATCATCCTAAATCCTAAGTCCTTAGAGATTTCTAATGGAGTCAAGCCTTAATTTAAGAAGGGTTAAATCTGGTAACTATAGGGTATCCCTAGTCCTAGGTGATATTTACTATAGTTTAATTGTACAAAAACCTTAACAACCACGGCCCAACTGGTTGTTAATCGTAAATCAATCCTAATTTGTCAGATCAGGAAGGCATAAAAACATTATACAATTAAATTGAATAGACAAGACTATTGAATTAAAGAAATTCAAGAATTAAAATCGTTTACAGAGTCAAATCAAGGACACCCCCTAGCATTGGGGAGTTTAACTACTCATATTGTTCAAAATAATCAAGAGAAAATATAGACATTACAAGAATTGGGATGAACTTTGATCTTCAATTGCTTCCGCGTATGAAAATCCTCGGCTCTCCAAAAATGTTGACTTCTCTAATATTCAATCGTGTACTATTCTTTGCTCTAGAAAAAGTCTCTCAATTCATCGTGGAATCTTGGATAAATAGTGAACAATCCATTTGTCTCAGTTGGAAATGCCCAAAACGCCCCTTTGGGTCCCAAATCATAAAAATTACTCAAAATCAGCGTCCTTGCCAACACAGGTCGTGTCACCTAACACAGGCATCTGTGTTGGCCTCTATCCAACACTTTACAAAACATCTTGCCCATACCTCCTGACACGGGAACCCATGTCAGCTGACATGAGCACTCGTTTCATTCTCTGCATCTTCTTCCAAATCGCAGTTATACACTCTCTCCTAAAATGGCATGTGTCAGGTGACACTGGTGGCCGTGTTTGGCACCCTTTAGCCTGGTTTTTAAGACTTTCCCCAAAACCCCAAATTTGCACTTTTCATTCCTAATTTTATTCCTCTGAGCTTAAAAATAACAAAATACACCACCAACGCATAAAACATAGAAGAATGAAATAAAACACTTGACAAAATAAAAATATATATAACTAAAATCAACTGTAAATAAAGGTTAAAAAACCACTAATTAAACTCCCCCAAACTTAAATTGTTGCTTGACCTCAAGCGACCATTACAATAACTCTTGAAAATCATAAAAGCCTGATACTCATACGTGAGTAATCCGTTCAAAATGATCAAAAAGCAGTTTTTCTGATGTTCATGTGACACAAAGAGTTTGTGTAGGAACCTTTAAGTCTCGAGCTTCCTCTTCTGGTACCTCTCTAACGATTCTTTGTACTTATGTCTTTTTTCCGACTTTCCTCCTTTTTCATTTAGAAAGTAAAAGTAAGGCAATGAGAATTATTGATGATCATTACACGCACAAGACTGGTCAAGAAAATGTTCAGGAACCAAATCAGAGTTTTTGTTCCTTTATAATGTCAGATGAAATTTTAAAAAGTTTTCAATTTATATATTATCCTTTATGGATGACGTTTGGGGATCAATCACCTTTGGGCTGAATAACCTAGTGAGGGCTACCCAACTTAGTGAGTAAGTTTCCTTTTACCGCCTTTTCATCATTTCGTGTCAGCTTTATTTATTCTCAGTCAATCATACCTGTATGTGAATCTATAGTATGACAGATTGTAAAAATAAACTACTCAAAGAGTACTTCTCAGGATTCAAGACTTATGGTACAAATCTACACGTTATCGTATCACTGTCACGTTATTTTGAACTTCCTACCCTCGAACAACCATCCCTTTGTCTCTATATACTATTCCCGAACTTCAACTCGTGGATTTTCACAACAATTAGCATAGAACCAAAAAATAATTTGAAACTAAAAACAATAACCCCCCCCCCCCCAAACTTGAACTAAACATTGACCCCAATGTTTCAAAACCAGCTCGAGGAAAGTGGCTCACAGAGGAAAATGCAACACTTGTTACTGCCTCTTAGCTTTCACCAGTAAGACTCCCTTTTTATTACCTGCAGACAAAATGAAACAAACACAAAAAATAAAAATTAAGTTATTAAAAGTGTGGGTTGCCTCCCACAAAGTGCTTCGTTTAACGTCACATGGCTTGACGGTTCATCCCCTGATGGGGGTATTTCCTGTTCAACACCTTGTTACTTTCCCTTTCCGCAACCCGAAATTCATTAAGCTCACAAGTATGAACCACTCCTTGCTTCAAGTTGTTCACATATTCCATCTCTACTACTTGATGTTCCTTTTTATTTTTCTTCTTGGATTCTTAATTGAACTTAGGAGTTTTGATAGACGCTGGAGCTGATGCCACCTGAGAGCTTATGTTGGAGACTTTTTTTGGGATGGTTTCAAACTTCTGGTGTCTCCTGCTAATTTGATCATACCACCTGAAGCTTTATTCTTTTCACCAGCACCTTGCTTTTTAATCTCTAACACCTCCAAAGTTATCTCCTCGTCAAATGATTTAAGTGTTAGATTACCTGTTGCGATATCAAAATTGCATCAACTAGTCAGCATAAATGGTCGACCAAGAATGACATGAGTCTCTTCATCTTTAGGTATGAACATGATCTGAAAATCAACTGGGAAAACAAAATTGTCAATTTCTACTAATACATCTTCAGCTATCCCATATGACTACTTGATGGTGTGATGCACAAATTTAATTTTTGTCCGACTCCCACTTATCTTCTCAATACCGAGCTTCTTGAAAATTGACAATAGCATTAAACTCACACTAGAGCAAGATTCAACCAGAACCCTCTTGAAAGTTTTGTCTTTCATGGTGCATGGTATTGCAACTGACCCCAGATCCTTCTGCTTGACAGGTATTTTCCTCTCGGGTGCAATTAAACACAATTTCTCATCATAAGATACAGATCCCTCTCCTGTTGATCTTTTCTTTGATAATACCTCCTTCATGAATTTCTGATACAAAGGAATTTTCTCTGCTTCAAATAATGCTATATTGATCTCTAGGTTTTTGAACAACTGGACAAATTTATCAAACTCCTTCTCTTTTGTATCCTTCTTTGCCACTCGAGAGGGATACGACAACTTAATCATCGATTCAGTTTTCTCTTCAACTGGCTTCATAAGTGATACGACTTCTTCTTGTTTTATCGTGTTCTATCTCACTTCCAAATCTACTTCTATGATACTATCATCAAATTTCACCTCATTTTCTTTTCTTTAGCAACTTTCTCATTCCTTGTTGTGTTAATATTAACATTCTCATGACTTTTCTGATTTTCTTGTGCTCGCAGTGCTACCTGTTGTGCAATATGTCCCATTTGAACTTCCAAATTTTTTATTGCAATTTTGGTATTCTTATAATTACTCCTTGTCTCTTCTTGAAATTGATATGTGTGGGCAGCCATCTTTTCAAAAACCACCTCCCATTCTACTTTTTGTGGAGCTTATTGCTGTTGATCTTTCCAGGAGAAGTTAGGATGATTCTTCTACCCATGATTATAGGTGTTAGAATACAGATTATTTTGCTTCAAAAAATTTCTCTCCTCAATTTATTATGGAGTTTCAAGATAATGGATAATCATGTATGGTCTAATTCATATTTCACAACCTTCCTTGTGTGCCTATTGAACTTGAGCAACATGTTAAGTACCCATGTTCATTGCTTTCAACTTTTTTTCCACTTCTGCAGCAATAGCCTCTTCAATTTTTAGTTGCTTATTAACTTCCAACTTCAAATCAATCACACCATCTAGTTTGCTTACAACTCTTCCATATAGCTCTAGATGCTCATTTGCAGCAATGGCTTCAATAATCTTCTTCACACTAGTGGTTGTTGTAAAGTTGGATGAGCCACCGACAGCTATATCAATAAGCTGTTTTGTCTTTATTCTGAGGCCATTCACAAACATTTTCATTTGTTTCGTTTGGTCTATGTTGTGAGTTGGAAAAGCTACCAACAACCTCTTGAATCTCTTATAGCCATCAGCCAGTGACTCTTCTTCTTTATGCTTAAAATTCACAATGTCATATCTTTTGTGAATATAAACAGAAGAAGAAAAGTATTTGTCTTGAAAAGTCTTCTCCATCGTTTAGCGGTAGAAATGTTGAGACTAAGCCATTGGATTGACTTGACTAGCACAGATCAAATAAAAATCACCACCGCGCTTTATTGTTTCCAGAGGAATGGGAAAAGAGCGAGTAACCCAAAAAAAGGGGGGGAGAATCTAATAATGAGGGTTGGTTATGAAAAGGGAATGTATTAGCACCCTAAACATCTACGGTACTATGCAGGAACCTCTTTGAAAATTTGTGTATTTTGGCTATAAGTGTTGTATACAAAAATAGATGGTGGAGATGAAAAGAGAAGTTATTTTTTTTACAATTTTTTCACCCGTCGCAGTTGTGAACCTTTAGTGTCTATGTACCACCTTCCGTGAAATAGGGGATCAGGGTACTCGTAGTTCACCTTTAAAATTTTAAAACACAAATGTGTTGGTTAATTTTAAGATAAGAGACACCATCTTCATATCCGAGTGGAAAATATACTTACTACCCATGATTATGAGAAAGGAGAATTTTCATCATCTCAAAGTGGATGATATAGCTTGGATTTTAAAATCAACAAAGCCTCACTCAACACCCAAGTAGAAAATATCTCACTTCACTATATATCATAGAAGTATAGTAGCTTGCATCACTACAAAGATTGATAAGAGTCTAATCTTTTGAGAAAAATTTTAAAGTAAAAAGCCAAATTGGCAAAATGGTTTGAATGAGATTGATTGACTTTTAGTCTTCTCACAAAAAATGTCAAAGTATGATTAAGTTGATTAAAGTTTGTTTAAGAAAATATTTTTTGAAAATGCATGGACTAAAGTCCAAGTTTATTTTGAAAGCGGTTCAAGTTAGAAAACCAGAAGAGTTTTTAAAAGGAGGGAGAAGATTTTTTAAATTAAAGAAGATGGGAGGAGATGAAGGGACTATCCTAAAGCATAAGGTAAAAGCTATGGAAAAGAACCGTCTAACCAAAAAGAAGCCAACACTTGACATATGAAGTCAATGTATAATTCACATCCTTTGGATTGAAACCAAACAAGAAAAGCTATTAAGTTTCTTAAGAATACCAAGCTTCAGATGCATTAAGTATTCACAAAAATTGGGCAGAGTAACGGTTGTATACAGAGGAATTCTAAATCATCGTCAAAGCATATAATCAAAATATCCTGCACACAAAGAAAATCAACCGAATGTCTTGGGGTAAACCCCAAGAGCTCGAGACAAAATAACAACAGAGGTCACAAGGTCACAAGGTCCCAAAGGTATTCAAGGCTTCTAATCCTAAGTCCAAGAGGTCCAAAACTCCATAATGCAAAGGATAGTAACCAAATAGTCCAAGTAACCTTAAAGTTTTTTTTTATTGTTCAAGTTGGTTATTAAGTATCTTCAAAAAGAAAATGAAAAGCTCAAGTGAGCAAAACAAAAAGACATAAAGATAAATGCTCAAGTGAGCAAAGATGAAAATAGTATGAAATATAAATGCTAAAGTAAATGGTGCATAAAAATAAAGACATAAGATAAAGGGCATAAAGTAAAAATACATAATAGAAGTCAATTGTTAATGAGTTAGGAATTATAGGTTAGTTGAATGACCATCTTGAAACTTACATTTGATAACTCATTAGAAGATTGATAAAATCAAAGCCTCTCAACAACAAGTTTAATTTGATTTTTGCCAAGTATATCATTCATTTTAAGTTCTCGAGACAACAACAAATGATCAACGATGTTTAAATGATTCACTTAGACCAAAATTTATGATGGTTCATTAGAGGATTGATAAGACCAAAGCCTCCTAACAATGAACCCCAAGGTTATTGGATCAAAGTTTTCAAATTGACATACTTGGGTTTGCAAACATAAGTTTGGGCCACGAATGATCATTTCTCAAATCGGGACAAAATTTAGGACTATGTTAAGCAATCGAAAAGTGGACTTATATAGAAGTCGCACCTATTTTGAGGCCGATCAATAGCAATCTATGTACCATATGTTTAGAGAAATGATATATTGATCATCCTCTAACATCATGTAGCACAAGTAAGAAAGGGATAAGATGAAGAGGGGGGTAAATATTTGAACCAAAGATTTTAATCAAACTATCATTAAAACCATTCATCCATTTTGGTGGAGTTAAACTGAAAACCCAAGATCCAATGATGTTAATGAAGCTCATGATTAAAAGGCACTTAGTTCAAAATCAGCCAGAATAAATTCAAAATAAAATTGCATTTTTATAGGCAAGATAGAATGTAAAAATTATTTTTAAATCATTAATATTAAGTGAAAATAAAAGGCTAAAATAACAAACTACATTCAAAGTATCAAATAAAAATTAGAAGAAAACATAGAAAGGTCATAAATGATCTCAAGTATTTATACAAAAAATTATGGTGATTTTTTAAAACAGAAAAGTATTTTTTAGAATTATTTAAAATCACTTAAGCAAGTAAAAAAATGATAAGAAATAATAAAAATAAGAAGAAAATTCTAAAAATTTTCAAAAAAGTCAGAAATAAAGAAAATGATTTTTATGAATTTTTCAGAGTTTAAAAGTATCAAAAAGTATTTTAAACTATAAAAAAACAAGTCAAAACAAAAGAAAAATCATAAAAAAATACCAAATCTGAAAATAAAATTGTGGAAAAATGAAAAACAGAAAGACAATATTTGGAAATATTTTTGTGGTTTTTTTCAAAAAATTTAGGTCAGAAATGACTTTTCTATGATTTTTTGAAATTCAAAACAAATAAATATAAAAATATGAAATTCTGGTATCAGATATGTGATTTCGAAGGAGTTGTCACGACACAAATATCTAAGGACAATATAAAATGTACCAATATTAAAAGCAGTAAAAACACAAGGAATTGTTAACCCAGTTCGGTGTACAATAACACCTACTCTGAGGGCTACCAAACCAGGGACAAGTCCACTAAATAGTACCAATTCATAGACCCTCAGTAAACAACCAATTTACGATCTAATCACTTAATCATTACCCGTGCTATACTTCTACCTAAGACACACCTAGGTATGAGGCCCTCCTTAAATCCCTTCAATGACTAACAGTGAAGAACAACAGAAATATTAAGTTTTAAAGACTTCAATCATTCAATACTTAAAAGCTTATGAATGATCCATAATTAACAACTCAAATTACAACTCAAGTATTATACCAATACTTAGAGTGTATTACAATTAAAAGGACTTATACTTCTAAAACATAAAGAATATACTCTTCTTCAAAAGTTGCAGTCAAACGAATAAGGATGCAAGTCCTTATAAAGGCGCAACTGTGGGCTTGGGCTGAAAATAAAATATTCCAATCCCTTGAATATTTCCATGAAAACATGCCAAGATATAATCCATAAAGATAATACAGATCGAAAAATATTTCTCCATATTTTTCGCAAGCTATGAGTCACAAATCCTGAATAATGCCGTGCATAAAAACAGGAAACAGAATATTGGAAACAAATATGAAGTCACGTTCAGATCAGGACGCAGATGTCAAGACATCTTCTTTGACATCATCCAAAACCAATTTGCTTCAAATTTCAAGGCATTGAGCAAAACATTATCAAGTCAGTGTTTTACCAAAATTGCTGCCAACAAACACTTACAAACTCCCCCTTTGGCAAAGTTTGGCTAAAACATTATTTGAGCACATTATCAGAGCAGCAGCACAAGCAAAACACAAAAATTAGTTAGTAGTTAGCAAAAGTAACTTAATAAACTATTAGTAGAGGAAGATGATAGAACATATTTTGAGACATGAGGCTCCCCCTCAAACATTAAGCTCCCCCTCAGCCAGTGGTCAGTCAGTTAGAGGTGGTCATTCAGTTCTCTCTTCCCCTTTGTAGACATAATATGCCAAATAAAACATGAATTCAAGAGAATAGCAGTAATAGAATATGCTAAATAAGTACAACCCATAGAATCCAAGAGTCAAGCACATACAAGTGTCAAAAAGGAACAAAGGGGACAAAACAAATAAACAACAAATGGTCTAACTGTCTTCAGGACCAGCAGACTTGGCAGAGTCAGAACTTCCTTCATCATCGGAATATCCTCCTTCAGTGCTCAATCTATCATCAAAATTATTGTCCTTATGTAGCTCCTTGATCATCTTTTCAAAAATTAGCTTTCTTGTTGAGCTAACTCTGATCACATCATCAAGTTCTTTGCAGGCTTCCCTTAATTATGTAATTATTCCATCCTTGGTTGAGGTCTTGTTTTCAGAAGATGCGGATGTCAAAACAATGTCTGGAACATGTTTTCCTGAAAACAGCTTGAAGTGAAGGGTCAGAGCAGAATCCCTCTTGCAAACTACATCATTACCACTCAGAATTCCAGGATGTTGATTAAGAATAATTCCTCAAATAAGAGATGGAAAGGCAATAGGCATTTTGATAACACATGTTCCTGCATGCTTAATAGTCTAATAAAAAATGTGAGCACCATAATCAAACAATTTCTTATTTCCAATAGCATAGATAAATTTTCCTAAGCCATGTAATGGTTGAGGTGTGATTGGTAGGGATCTAGTTAGCAGCTCCAATTCTATGCAAGATAGCATATTGCACACTTAATTTACTAACAGGGAGCTTATTCTTCAAGGGCTACTCACTCACTTGGTTTGCAATGATGGCTTTGCACACTTGATTATCAGTCACTTCAAACTCACAATAATCACCTTCAGACCTATCCAGATATCTATTGATGACAACAGGAGAAAATTCTACACATCTACCTCTAACAAATACCTTCCTATACTCCTTACTTTTATGATCAGCACGGTCTATGGGAATATTAAAAATAAATTCCTTAACAAGAATTGCATAACATTTTGCAAACTTGGTGACATTCTTCATCAAGCCAGCAAAAGAAATCAGCTCCATAATCTCTTTTCACTCCAGTGCACCAGACTCTCTTTCAAGGGAAATTCTTCTTTGAAATACATATTTCCACTTTTCAGCATTCCCAACGGAGTGGAAGGAAATGTTGTCAAGAGGATAATCAGGTACCCTAACAGAAAGCTTCTTGCTTGCATACTTCTTCACAAGAGAGATGTCATGGACATCTTCCTCGACATCTTAATCAGAGTCATCTTCTTCTACTAATGTAGCTTTCGTCTTACTTCTAGATCTCTTCAAATGGGAAATGTTATGGACATTATCCTCATCATCATTTGAGGAGTCATCAGGTTTAACTTTTCTTTTGTTGGAGGGAGGAACCACTTTACTGCAGGGCTTTGGGGGACCATACATAGTCTTCTTCTTGATTGTCTTGGAAGGGGGTGTGACATCCATTGTCTTTCTTTTTCTAGTCTTGAGCCTTTTAGTAATTCCAGGAACCACATTAGAAATGAGCTCGTTGTCAGAAAGATCATCAACATTAACCATATTCTCAGCTTTTTTATCCTCTGCAGCTTTGGAGCCAGCAGCATCTTCCTTAGAAGGATAGTCCTTCTCAACATCTTGTTCAACATCAGCTTCCACTTCTTCTAGAGTAGAAATAGCAAGCTTGCCAAGTTTGCTTTCAGCAACATCTTTCTTGAAGGTGGATGATTCAGCAACATTTTTAGGATCATTTCCTTTGTCAATCGGAGCAAGCATTCAGGAAAAAGGAGTTGAAATTCCAGGAACAGTAAAACCTTCATTTAACACTGTATCTACCAGCCTTCTAATACTTCTATCAACATTAACAATGTCTTTTTCGGTCCTATCATCAGTAGCAGTAGAAGCATTACCTTTAGAAATGTCAAACTCGTCTTTGGATTTCTTTGCAGGTGACGATTTGGGTTTCTTTACCTTCTTCCCAAGAGGTAGAATTGTTGTTAGAGGAGTAACGTCAAGTACTTTGTCAAGGGAGAGCTCCTCGGGATGGTTGACAGATTTTGAGGGAGATGATGCATGATGTTGAGACATCTTTGAAGATTTTTGAGCAAAGAGATGAAGAATGAAAAGGGTTCTTTTTCTGTAAAGGAAAATGAAGAGTTTGTGAAAATAGAAGGAAGTGATTACATAGCGCGTGGGAAAAACTTTGAGACGGTCTTGAAATGATTGCTTTTGAAATTTGATTTGTTAGAAACATAAATAATATAACATCACTTTAATGATATTCCCACACGCCCTTAATTGCTAGAAACCCTCATATATGCAGATCCCTAGTTTTTCTCTTAATTTCTCGAAATGGTTTGCATCCAAAGCCTTAATGAAAATTTCAACACGTTGTAATTCAGTAGCTACATGTTCTAAGGCAACAATCTTTTCTTCAACAAGCTCTCTTATGAAGTGATGACAGATACCAATGTGTTTGGTCCTACTGTGTTGAATAGGATTTTTTGATATATTTATGACACTTAGATTGTCACAGAATAATGTCATGACATCTTGTTTGACATTGTATTCTGTTAACATTTGTTTCATCAAAACCAACTGAGAACAACTGCTTCCTGCAGCAATATACTCAGCCTCAGCAGTGGACAGAGACATATAATTTTGCTTCTTGTTGAACCAAGATATGAGATTATTTCCCAGAAAGAAACATCCTACTGATGTACTTTTCTATCATCAGCACTTCCTTCCCAATCAGCATCACAATAACCAGTTAGAGCAGAACTAGAGCCATGAGAATATAGTATACTATAGTCACTTGTCTAATTCACATATTTAAGAATTCTCTTCACATGGTTGGCATGGCTAATTTTAGGATCATCTTGATATCTAGCACACACCCCTACAACAAAGGAAATGTTAGGTCTGTTAGCTGTGAGGTATAGAAGACTGCATATCATACTTCTGTAAAGACTTTGATCCACACTTACTCCTTTTTCATCTTTGGACAACTTCAGATGTGTGGGAGCAGGTGTTCTTTTGTGACTGGCATTTTCCATCCCAAATTTCTTTACTATATTCTTCGCATACTTTCTTTGAGATAAGAATATGGAATCTTCCATTTGTTTAACTCGCATACCAAGAAAGTAGGTTAACTCACTAACAAGGCTCATCTCAAATTATGGTTGCATTTGTCTGACAAAATGTGGAACCATATCATTTGACATCCCACCAAACACAATATCATCAACATAAATTTGTGCAATCACGATCTTCCCTTTTTCTTCCTTGACAAAAAGAGTTTTGTCTATGCCACCTTTCCTATATCCATTCTCACCAATAAATTTTGTCAATCTCTCATACCAAGCTCTTGGAGCCTGCTTTAATCCATACAAAGCTTTCTTAAGTTTGTACACATGGTTAGAAAGGCTTGGATCAATAAATCCTTTAGGTTGTTCTACATAGACTTCCTCATTCAGATAGCCATTTAAGAAGGAACTCTTTACATCCATTTGAAACAATTTAAATTTCAGAATGCAAGTAACTCCCAAGAGTAGTCTGATTAATTCAAGTCTGGCCACAAGAGAAAAGGTTTCATCAAAATCAACTCCTTCAATTTGAGTTTATCCTTGTACAACTAACCTTGCCTTATGTCTAGTAACCACCCCTTTTCATCAGATTTATTCTTGCACACCCATTTAGTGCCAATCACATTTGTCTCTTCAGGCCTTGGAACCAGATCCCAAACTTCATTTCTACTAAATTTTTCTATCTTTTCTTGCATAGATTTAATCTATAACTCATTAGTTAAGGCTTCTTTGACATTCTTTGGTTTAATCTTTGAAACATAGCGAGAGTTTGATATCCCTTCCCTTGATCTAGTAGTAACTCCTTTATTTAGATCTCCTATGATAAACTCCTTAGGATGATCTCTCTGAGTTCTAATTAAAGGCCCTTTATTGAGATAATTGGGCTTAGGATCTTCTTGAGGTGGATTAGAATCAATACTTCTGCCATTGGATTCTGTTGGAATATCAGACAAAGATGTTCCAACATCTTCTAAGACATCTTCTTCATAATTCCACCCTCTATCATAAATAATAACATTTATGGATTCCATCATAACCTTGGCTCTGGAGTTAAAGACTTTGTAAGCTCTGCTATTTGTAGAGTAACCCAGGAATATTCCTCCATCACTCTTGGGATCCATCTTCCTTCTCTATTAACGGTCTGCTAAGATGTAACATTTACTTCCAAAAACATGAAAGTATTTGACAGTAGGTTTTCTTCCCTTCCATATTTCATATAATGTGGCTGAGGTGCCTTTCCTTAGAGTGACTATGTTATGGATATAGCATGCAGTATTCATAGATTCAGCCCAAAAGTGGTATGGTAACTTCTTAGTATGAATCATAGCTCTAGCAGATTCTTGAAGGGTTCTGTTTTTGCGTTCCACAATCCCATTTAGATGAGGAGTAATAGGAGAGGAAAATTCATGACTGATTTCTTCAGAAGAGCAAAAATCAGCAAATTTATTATTCTCAAATTCCTTTCCATGATCACTTCTGATTCTGATGACATGACTATCTTTTTCCCTTTGAAGATTTTGACAGAGATCTTTAAACACTTCAAAAGTTTCTGATTTTTCTCTAATAAAACGTATCCATGTGTACCTAGAGAAGTCATCAACAACAACATAGGCATACTTCTTTCCACCAAGACTTTCAACCTGCATAGGTCCCATCAAGTTCATGTGAAGAAGTTCCAAAACTTTTGATGTAGTGAGATGTTGGATCTTCTAATGTGACATCTTAGTTTGCTTTCCAATCTGGCATTCACCATATACTCTCCCTTCTTCTATCTTGAGCTTAGGGATCCCTCTCATGCCTTCAATAGATATGATTATTTTCATTCCTTTCAGATGCAAGTGTCCCAGTTTTTGATACCACAGTTTAACTTCATTTTCTTTGGCTAAAGCACATGTTGAGGAAAGGCTCAACTCTTGGGGAACCCATAAATAACAGTTGTCTTTAGATCTGATTCCTTTCATAATAACTTTGTTCTTCTCATTGAAAACGAGACATTTTGCCTTGGTGAAGTTAACTTTGAATCCTTGATCACATAGTTGGCTTATACTTATTAGGTTAGTTGTTAAACCTTTAACAAGTAACACATTTTCAAGTTTTGGGACTCCTGAACATTCTAGCTTTCCAACTCCTTTGATTTCACCTTTGGCTCCATCACCAAAAGTCACATAACTGGTAGAATGAGATTTGATATCTACCAATAGATTCTTGACACCTGTCATGTGTCTAGAACAACCACTGTCAAAGTACCAGTCATCTTTGGTTGATACTCTGAGATAGGTATGAGCTATGAAAGTAGCAACGTTAGACTTGGGAACCCACTGTTTCTTCTTTTTTCTATTTTGAGAGATCTGATTAGTATTGGTAAGAGGAGTAGTTTTAGGATACCCATACAACTTGAAACAGAAAGGTCTTATGTGACCAAACCTTCCACGGTGATGACACCTCCAGGGCTGGGATTTCTTTCTGGTGTGAGTACGTTTTTTCTTACCATGTTGTTTAGACATTTAATTTGACATTTTTGGTTTAGACTTGGCATGAGTGGAATTTGATGAAGGTTCTTCTGAAACAGGTTCCTTTTTCTCATTAAACCCTACACCACTCTTGTCTCGTGTCACTCTCCCCATTTGAAGAATTTCATCTAATGTGTCAGACCCATTATTCAGCATCTTGAGAGATTTGACCACTTTATCAAGATTTGAATTCAGAGAAGTCACTTCACTTTCTAGATTAGAAATAGTTTTCAAAATGCTCTTTCCTTTCTGCCTTCAGCTGGGTTATGGGTGCTTTTTGTTTCTCCCCTTCTAGGAAAACTTCTGAACTTTTGAGACACAGTTCTTTGCACGAGGCAGCTAGCTCATCAAAGGAAAGTTCACCATCATTAGAATCTTCATCAGACACATATTTTCTTGTCAATTCTTTAACATACTTTGCAAATTCCTCTTCAAGTAATCCTCTTCCAAGCCCTACTATTCAGAGACTTTAGAAAGGCCACCATATGTGGTTTCCAATAGTAATAATTGCTTCCATCCAAAATGGGTGGTCGGCTCACAAATCCTCCTTCCTTGTCCATAGTACCAGAAAGTATCTTCCCTAGATCTCACCCAGATATAGCGCAGGATGCCTGCTCTGATACCAATTTAAATTCTGGTATCAGATACACGATGTCAAAGGAGATGTCACGATACGAATATTTGAGGATAATATAAAATGCAACAATATTAAAAGCAGTAAAAACACAAGGGATTATTAACCCAGTTCGGTGTGCAACAACACCTACTCTGGGGGCTACCAAGCCAGGGACAAGTCCACTAAATAGTATCAATTCATAGACCCTCAGTAAATAACCAATTTACAATCTAATCATTTAATCACTACCCGTGATATACTTCTACCTACGACACACCAGGTATGAGGCCCTCCTAAAATCCCTTCAATCACTAACAGTGAAGAACAGCAGAAATATTAAGTTTTAAAGACTTCAATCATTTAATACTTAAAAGCTTATGAATGATCCATAATTAATAACTCAAATTACAACTCAAGTATTAAACCAATACTTATAGTGTATTACAATTAAAAGGACTTATACTTCTAAAACAGAAAGAATATATTCTTCTTCAAAAGTTGCAGTCAAATGAATAAGGATGGAAGTCCTTATAAAGGAACAACAGTGGGCTTGGGCTGAAAAACAAATATTCCAATCCCTTGAATATTTCCATGAAAACAGACCAAGATATAATCCATAAAGATAATACATATCAAAAAATATTCCTCCATATTTTTCGCAAGCTATGAGTCACAAATCCTGGATAATGGCGCGCATAAAAACAAGAAACAGAATATTGGAAACAAATATGAAGTCACGTTTAGATCAGGAAGCAGATGTCAAGACATCTGCTTTGACATCATTCAAAACCAGTTTGCTTCAAATGTCAAGGCATTGACCAAAACATTATCAAGTCAGTGTTTTACCAAAATTGCTGCCAACAAACACTTACAAAATCAGAAAATAAAAATAGCAATCAAAATAAAATATGGATCATTGGATGAAAGTCAAAACGCGTTAGTAAACAGATCCAATGGATCTGGCGCGCTGTGCATATCATGGTCTTTTTTGAAAATCACACCAAATAATTTTTTAATAATTTAAAGTAACTTAAAATCGGGTGCATTAGATGGAGTCTGACTAATGAAAGAAGTCAGATCCAAGGGTCCTTAAGACGCGCGTATGATAAGATAAGTGCACTGGATAAGATTCAAAAAAATCACATATCACGCTATCATTGGCTGAAGCACGACACGTAGGTCGTCTTCAACCTCCAGACGCCCTAAATTGGAGTTTCAAAAACTATAAAATTAGAGAACCAAGTCAGTACCATTAGATTCGTCTCTTCAAGACGATTTTAATGGTACCTGTTGTACCCCAAAAGTTGCCCTCTCATTTTATCAAGATTTTCCTCACAAGACTTCTTAGACTCAAGACAAGATTAGGGTTTGCTCAGCTCAAGACATCTCCTTGCACTGATAACCCGAAATTAGGGTTTGGATTTGCACAAGGATTTTTAGACCATCAATGCTTAATGTGACTTTCATACACCATCTTGGACCCCTAAGATTTCTCATACCAAGTTTCAAGCCCTGAATCACATTTTTGCCCAGTCAATTGGACAGTTGACCTAAAAATCAGTTGTATTGGGGGAAAAGTCAACCATGGCCAATTTACAGTCAAACTTCATAATTTTCGATCCCCATAAACATTATAGGCTCCTATGTACCATTTGATCAAGTTTGGACCACAACTCCTCAAGAAATTTGATCAGATCATCAAAAGGGAAAAATAGTCAAAATTAGGGTTTTGACTGAGAAAGGGCAATTTCTGATTTTTAACCTAGCCAATGACCAATTGGGTTCAAGCATGATTTCAAGGACTCAATAGCATCATCTTGACCTAATCACATTGTTCAAAAGATCTCAAATGCATAGGATTGACAGATCTCAAACTTTGACTTCTTGGTCAAAATTAAGTGCCAAGGGTCATAATTCATCAAGATATGTCAAAATATGAAACTTGTTGATCAAGAAAACCTAAAATTGCAAATTAGGGTTTTAATTTGAAATTTTTCATAACTTAGAATTTTTCTAAGTATGGAAAATTTCTTATTTTTTCCCAACTTTCCATAACTTTTTCACCATGATGCAATTGGGTTCAAAGAAAACTTCCAACATGAAAGTTGTAGTCCTCCATGAAATCTACAACTTCGATTCACAAAGTTTTCCCAAAAGATGCTTGGATCTCAAGTTATGATTTTGTGAATAGGGGTCCATAAACTTTGTAACTATGAAAATTTGCCCTAATTTAGGCAGGTATTTGACCTAACTTCATGGACATTTTTCACCTAGTTCCAATAGGAATCTCAAAATGAATTTTAAAGATGGATTGTAGAGCATGTTACAAGGTTTCCAAAATGTCCAAGAACTCTCCAAGATCATTTATGGTTAGGGAGAATCGAAGAAAGGAAAATGGAAATTTATACATTTTCTTCAAGGCATTTTCACAATGTTACAAGTTGCAAATCAGTTTCAAACATGCTTGTACTTGGTATTACAGGTCCTAATCCCTTCTACACTCCATAATTGAATGCTAACACATTAGATATTGGCTTTATTCTGACCTATGGAGCTTTGCACAAAGAATTATTCCAAAAATGGCATAAAGTTCATAATACCATTTTGATAAAGCAAGACTTTTACAACTTTGCAATTCTTGAGACATGAACCTGATCTTTTGTTGCAAACAAGATCCATAGTTATCAGGCAAATCATACCAACTCCTTGCAGCCCTAGAACTAGCAAGGACAAGCTTTTGCATTGTCACTTCAACCTTTCTTCAAAAACAAGAAAGGTGGCCAAAAGTCAAGGAACTTGTGTATCTGTTAAAGGGAAGCCTTAGCATCATTTGAAACAACTTCAGAACCTTGTAACAAGCCAATACACGAATCCATAGCATCCCAAACACTCTCAAACACCAAAATCACATTTTTCTGCCCAAACAGGGCATCATCTGCAGAACACTTGCCAACTTGAAACTTGCTCGTGCATTTTTCCTTTCAACCCTTGAAACATCTTCCCCACATCACATACAAGCTATCCAAGCATTCATCTTGCAACTGTGAGCTCAGTTTCACACTTCACCATTTTCATTTTGCAAGGTTGCAGGTTGACTCGTGCAGGGAGATTCAAGCATCTACAAGGCCATTTGAGCATTGGAGAAGCTTGAGGGAACTTCAAGGAAGCTCACACGATCTTCAGGCCTCACTCAAAGTCCCCACATTTCCATATCCAAACTCAACTGAACAAGGTATTTTTCAAGTTTCTATCTCTCTATTTAGGCATCCTTAGGTCACGATTTGTGAAGCAAAAATGTAGTCCTTAACTTGCTTAAGCTATACATATGCATAGTTGTCATTTATATTAACTGAGCTAAGAGTATTTGATTGTTGAAGTTCATGAAAAAACTATGTCAGAAATTAGGGCCATTAAAATTCTCCGTGATCTTTGAGAGTTAGGTCATGAATTTTATATCATAAGAATCGTGAGTTTACAAGCTACACTTTTTATGTTATGAGTTTTTGATTTCATTAAAGCTAGAGCAAGATACAGGTATGGCTCAGAAACGCGCGCAGGAGGGAGCTGAAGGACAGGGATGAAGTCTCAGGCCTGGCGCCTTGGGCTTGTTGTTATTCACACCCCCTATTTTGCTTTTACACCCCCCTGACCATTTTCTTTTTTTTATATTTTCTTGCATATTTTATATTTTGGCTTGCATTTATTTTTTTCTGAACTTTAGAAAATCACAAAAATATTTTCTTTATTTTTTGCATTTTATTATTTTATTTTTTTTGCATAATAAATAGTTTATTAGGATTTTATACTTTATTTTCTTAAATAAAAGTTGTAAATAATTTAAAATACTACACATTTTATTTTATTATTTTTCACATAAAAATAATTATTTTCACATATATTTTATTTTTAAACATTTGTTAATAATATTATTTATTTATTTCTTGCACAAAAAATTAAAAAAAAAATAATTAGAAAACAATATTTTCTTTTAAAACAAAATTAGGGTTTCCCCTTTAAAAAATAATATTATTATTTTTTCTTATTTTTAGGTGTTGTACCCCAAAATTTTCCCTCCCATATTTCTCAAGACATGGCAAGAATAGTCTCCAAGTTGCTCAAGATTGCTCAAGAGTTGGACAGTCAAGTCATCTCCTAAGGCAGTCAATCTCAAATTAGGGTTTTGTGTTGCATCAAGTTCCTTGCATCCAAATGACTTCAAGTGCTCCCCAATGTCCTAATATGTTCTCAAGTTCATCCATGTCAAATTTCAAGCCTTGCAGAAGAAGTTTGGTCAGTCAATTGCTCAAGAGGTCCAAAAGTCGATTGTGTTAGGGCAAAAGTCAATTGTGACCCAAATACAGTCAAACTTCAAGATTTTTTGTCAACATTCTCATTTTAAAGTATATTTCATCATTTGATCGAGGGTTGATCATGATTCATCAAGGATTGCTCAAAATTCATCAAGACTCAAAGTTGCTAAATTAGGGTTTTGTAGGAAAAGTCAACTCAACTTTTACCAAGCATAACTTTCTCATACTTTATGATAAATGACCCATATAAAGCTCATTTTGAATAGGATGCAATTTCCTACAATCCATCTTCACACCCCAAGATGAATAAATTCACTCACAAAAAGTTACAAATTTGGACATTATAGGTCATTTTTGAAAGTCAACAAAAACACCTTTTTTGCCAAAGCTTATAACTTGATCATGGAATATCAAAATTAGATTATACCAAAAGGGTTGGTTAGAGGACATCTCAAAGTTTCTAAAAAGTTCAAGAACACCTCCAAAAGTTCAGAATTGAAGAAGTTATGCATTGTTGAAGTTGGGCATTTTTGCAAAATTGCCAAAAGTCAACTATCCCCAAAACTCCAAATTTTGTCAAATGGGCCACTTTTTTCCACTTGATTTGATCTTGTCACACTACACACGTGTCTATCTTCAGTCTTATGTCCATTCATTAATTTTTCTATTTTATTTGATTTTTATTGAATTAATTCATTTTAAATCAATTTAAATCCAAATAAAATCTATATATTGATAACTTCGTATCTTTTTGATTGATACAGGTCTTAATTATCATTATGGACATGGTCAAACTCGTATCAAGCTATATCATGCATAAAATATTGGTTTTTTGACAAATTTGGAAGCTTTTTCATGGAGGATCAAATCAAATCTTAAATCATCAATGCATAAGGATTCAAAGCCCAAAACTTGACCTAATTCATTCCATTATACTTATACAAGCTAAAGGCACGAGTTTCAGAACCAAGAGGCGGACAAATCACAAAAGCAAAACTTGAAAAACCTTGAAAAAACCTTGAATCTGAAATCGTGCTTAGAGGCCGATTCAAAGCAAAATCTCAATGCTATCCTCTTGCTGGACATCCATTGAGTCTGTAGAAATCAAAAGCAAGGCCATTCACCTCCTAAATTGCGCTGTAAGTCTCCCTGAAAACGACCCTATATTTGAAATCGCAATCTCTTATTCTGGCATTTTCTTGACAAAACATTGACATATTCATGATCCTTGAGTGATTTAGAAACTTTCTGCATCATTTGATTGTGTTTTCATGAGCCATAACCCCATACCCGAACCTAGGGTTTTTGAAGTTTGTTTTTGGGCGTTTTCTTTGCAGGAAAAATTGGAACCAATATTGGACATGGATGAAATCAGGAGAGGAAGACGATCATGGTTGTGGTCTTGGAATTAATTTCCATGGCCTAGAACTCATTTTAGGATGGACCTATGGATTTAGCTGCGGATAAAAATCTGCAGGTAAATAAACAGGGCTGGGCGAAGAAGATGAATACGTGCCCCTTTCCCATTCGTCCATTCATAATTTCGCGCTTTTTATTTTTTAATTCTGGCATTTGTTTTGTTTTCTAATATATTAATTGTTACCTAATCCATTAACAAACAAAGTCCAGTGGTCCAGTGGTGAAGGCATTAGTGCATAGTCCAACAGAACCTGGGTTCGAATCCCAGGTCCCCATATTTGCATATTATTCTTTTTCTTCAGGAAATCCAATGCATTTCAGGAGTTGTGGTTCATCATGCAGCCTCACCTAATCATCTGCCAGATGGCCCCAGGCAAGATCTGGTGGTCAGGAATGAAGGTCCACCATATGCTCTAGTCAACATACACACGTGGGATCTAGAAAAGTCATGCAGGCTTGCTTGCATTGGGCCACAAATAACCAGTCTCACCTCCTTTCCAGGCCCACACCCCCTTGGTTATCTCTATTTATTTCTTTCTTTTTATTTTATTTCTTTATTTTGTTTAATTATTATTTTTATTTAGACTGACCAATTAATCTTTTTTCTTAATAAAACCAAAAACACAAAAATATATTTTATTCATTAAAATTAAATTCAGCATTTTTTATATAAATAAATCCTAACTTAATTAATTTAGTTTTAAATAGGTATAACTTTTAATATTTTTTGCAATAACTAAAATTAATGTAGAAAATTAGGTTTTTATTAACTTTAATCAAATTTATTTTATTTATTTAAATATCCAAAAATCCAAAAATATCTTTTTTTAATTAATTAATTTATTTAATTGTTAACTTAATTTAAATTCTTTTAATTCAAAAATAACCAAAAAATGTTTTCTTTTCAAAAAGGGTCAAAACCCTAAAAATTCGCATTCGATTTAATTTTCCGCACGCGATCTATTTTTCCCTATTGATGTGTCTATTTCCCGGAATGTAATAGCTTTTAATTAGGACCTTATTTTATCGCTTTATTTTAATTTCTGCATTTTAATTTTAAGGGTTGTTTTTGGCGATGTAAATACCCGACGCCTTGCAATAGTTTAAATTTAATTTCCGCAAATTTAATTTCCGCAACTTATAAACTGTTAGATGTTTGATAATAGGGAATGCATGACAAGATCGAATGTATGAACTTAAAATCAACATAGCTCACCCATGACATGTACAAAAGATAAAATAAACTGAAAACAACACACTCGCACATGCGCACTCTTAGGTTACACCTCATTTGGTTGCCTTCGTAACATGGTCATTGAGTATAGGAAGTTTTAGAGGTCGCCCTCTTGTCCAAATATCATAGTTGCCTCGAAACGGTTGCCTCGGAAAAATGATCTAAGACATTAGGGTTACCGCTAAGGCGTCCTAACATTGCTTTAGTGACCACACGTCCCTTAATCGAATTGACCCTTAAAACTCCAACGACGACGCTACCTACTCATCAATAGTGGGATAGCATTGTCTAAAGGACATTAGTACAGATTGATTCCTTTTTCGAGTAGGTAGATGGTTCTTAAGTACTTGCTCCTTTCAAAACAAAATAAAACTTTTCGCACTTACACCTTTCAAAGAAAAACTCTTTTCAAACCCACAAACACAAAGAAAAGCAATTTTTTGAAAACACTTTAAGCAAGTACCTAAGAGCCCGTGGATAACCACGGATAGAAAGGGTGCTAACACCTTCCCTTTCTATAATCTACCCCCCGGACCCGAGAAACATCTTGAAAAAGGAATTTTTCTGTGCTTTTTTCCTTTCCTTGTTGGATAAAATAAAAGTCGGTGGTGACTCTTGCTTACCGCGACATTTTGTGAAAACAAACGCAAACCAGCATTCCAAAAAACAGTCAGTTATCTTCCCACCGTATCACAGAACTGGTGACTCTATTGGGGACTATCTATAAGTGGGGTGTACCTTAGGATTAGATCATTGTGTTTTCAATTGTATGCTTTGTATGATTTATATTTGTGGGCTTGTATCGGAGTTACTATAGATCCTAACTTGGATCTGGGGATACCCTTTAGGTAAGTAGCAATAAACTGTGAGGGAACTGTACGGCGTAGACCGATACGGTTGAAGCAGTAGCTACGTTGGTGTGGCACTTTAGATTGTACCGATATCCCTTGTGTTGGAACGAGGAGAATATGGGTCATCTAAGGGGTCATTAAGCACCAACTGACCTTAGAACCTTTAAATTGACCAACTTGGCCATAGAACAGTAGCAGTATGCTACACTCATTGAGACAAAACTCTCGCAATGATTCTGGCCGTAAGAAAAGGTTGCTAAACTGGAATTATGACCAATTGAGGGTAGTCAGTGATATTGAGATCCTCTAGAACCCGGTTACTATTTTTAGGACAGGTTTAAACCAACTGAACTGAAAGAGGGTAGTACCTAAGCTCCTTTCCAGCCTGAAATCTAAGGGCTCTCTGTGTGATTTGTGTGCCTTTACCATGTTTGCTATTTGTGGATACTTGTGGTGTGCTTACTATCATGACATCATAACATTGCATACATCTTGCATTGGACTAACCTATGTCCAAGACAGGAGGGATTCATCTTTGGTCTGTTTTGTAGGTCATCATGATGCCCATGCGTAGGAATACCATCCGGATCAACTTTGTCCAAGTTCCCACTGTGCTTAAAGAGTTGATTGCAAAGATGCCTGATACTACTTCCTTCCTTAGAAGACATGGTTATCTTCTCAGTTTGGTCACCTCAAAATTGGACGAGCAGATGATGAGTGTTTTGGTCCAATTCTATGATCCGCTATACCATTGCTTTACTTTCCAGGATTACCAGCTGGTTCCCACCTTAGAAGAGTTCTCTGAGTTGCTCGATATCTCTATTATGGAGCAGACCCCATTTACTGGTTAGGAGAAGATTCTTAGGCCCGAAGAGATTGTTGCAGCCCTTCATTTGAGCAAGGAGGAGGTGATGGCTAATTGGGAGACTAGAAGTGGAGCAAAGGGCTTTCTGACTAAGTTTTTGGTTGGTAAGGCTAACTATTTCTGGGATAGTCTAGACTTCAAGGCATTTGAGGATATTCTGGCTCTTTTGATATATGGATTGGTATTGTTCTCGAACTCTGATTCTTTTGTTGATGTGAATGCGATAAGAATCTTCATCTCTCGCAATCCTGTACCCACTCTCTTGGGTGATATTCTCCATCAGCTTTATGCTCGTACTTCCCGAAAGAGGGGAACCTTGATGTGTTGTGCTCCTTTATTGGCGAAGTGGTTTATTTCGCACCTCCCCAAGTCAATGCTGAAGAACAAAGAAGGCATGGGCTGGGCTTATAGGGTGATGTCTCTCTCTCACAATGACATCATCTGGACTCTCAAGGGTATGGATGAGGAGGCTATCATTGATCGTTGTGGGGAGTATCCCAATGTTCCACTGTTAGGAACCCATGGAGGAATTTCTTACATCTCATGCTTGGCCTTACGTCAGTTTGGGAGAGCCAGAAGAGAAGGACCTCATGAGATGCTAATGCCTAGTATCATCTTTGATTTTCAAGGGGATAGCGATGAGCAACGTCGCAGATTCATAAGGGCTTGGGATAGAGTTCATAGATCTGATCCACACGAGTTGGGTCCAAAGACTTCACTTCCAATGGATCCATATCTCATATGGGTCTGCATCCGTGCCCAAAAGCTAGGTATGCCATATGAAGCTGTCCGGCCTATCATTGTTGAAGTTGCTAATGAAGAAGGGGTTCTTCCAACCATCCTCCATCCTCATATGCCCACTGACATTGGGGCACTGAAAAGGTCTTGGATGCAAATGAGGGAAGAACCAGATTCTTACCGAGAGAAGTTAAACGAGCAAGAGCAGAAGATCCAGAGGTTGACTAGGCAGTTGGAGAACGAGCGGATTCTCAATGACTATGTTCGCACCGACAAGAAGAGACCATGGGAGCACTGATTGACCATTGATTGTTTCCTTTCCAGTTTTATTTACTTTTCAGTATTTCCATTCTTGTAATGCTCTGGGGGCATCAGTTGAACAATTTGAATTCCAAAGTTTATCTAATAAAGTGTGTTTCCTTTCTTGTTTACAAATTTGAATCTCCTGATTGTCTTTGAAATCATAAATCATACGCATTTCATCTCATGCACTCCATAACAGGTACCCATTACAGGTCTCTTATCTTCTTCGCTGTTTATTTCAGCACTCATCATGTCTGCTGAACCTTCAACTGAGCAAGCCGTCAAGGCCCTACAGGCCCAGAATGCCCAATTACAAGAGTTGTTCATGAATCTAGCTAAGGGTCAGCAAGACCTGAAGACCTTGATTCTGAAAGAGAAGAAGAAGAAGAAGAAGAGGACAATCCTGTTCAACACAGGGCACAGGTTTGGAAACAGGCTTTAGAATGAAGTTGATTTGACCACCTCATCTGGAGGGAAAGATAGTCAAGAGGAAAGGAGGGCTCCTAGCCCTGTGGTCTCCGACAATGAGACAAACTTCGATGAAGAACAATATCCTCCTGCTGAGGATAGATACAAGCAACTGGAAGACCGGTTGAGTGCTATGGAAGTTCAGAAAGTGCCTGGTCTGGACTTTGGTGATCTAGGTCTATCATCTGGGGTGGTGATTCCCCACAAATTCAAGGCACCATCCTTTGCTAAGTATGACGGAGTTTCTTGTCCGAAGCTACACCTCCGGTCATATGTGAGGAAGATTCAGTCGTACACCGCTGATAAGAACCTATTGATCCATTTCTTTCAAGGCAGTCTCTCAGGGACTCAGCTTTAGTGGTTCTACCAGTTGGATGGAGCCAGTATTCGCAGTTGGGAAGATTTGGCTACTGCTTTCTACAGGCAGTACCAGTACAACTCCGACCTCGCTCCCACGCGTACCCAACTCTAGGGTATGTCAATGGGAACGGGAGAAGGATTCAAAGATTATGCTCAGAAGTGGAGAGACCTCGCCGGAAGGGTACAACCACCTTTGGCTGATTAGGAGCTTGTGGACATGTTTCTGGGAACCTTGTTAGGTCCATTTTTCAACCACTTGATTGGAAGTTCTTCATCTGGGTTTACAGAGCTTATTTTGACCGGTGAGAGGATTGAAGCTGGTATTAAGGCTGGTAAGATATAAAAGGCTGCTTCATTGAGCACCGAGAAGAAGCCTTTTAAGAAAGAGTCCAGTGCTGTTTTACAGTGTGAGAAGACAGAATAGACCTGAACACCGCCAAGCTGTTAATGCGGTTGTTATTTCAAAACCTGCTGGTGCTCCTCAGCACAACAATCAACAAAAAGACGAGAGACCTCGAAGGCAATTCACCCGTCTCAGCATGACCTTATCTCAGATTCTTCCACAGTTGTTGAAGACCAACCTGGTGATTCCAAAGGAAGCCCTGAAGAATCCAAATATAACATCACCGAAGTACAACCCTAATGCCCGTTGTGCTTTTCACTCTGATAGCCCGGGGTATAATACGGATGATTGTTGGGTTTTGAAGAACAAGGTACAAGACTTGATTGATGCGAAAGAGATCGAGTTCGGAGCACCAGAGAAGCCTAAACAAGATGCAGGGGTGAATGCTATCAGGGATGACAATGATGAAGAGTTTGATATCGACAGTTGGATCTACCCGACTGCCAACGGTGGATTAAGCAACTGGACAGCGAAGGATTCTATGCTCATTTCTATTATCACCCAGTAATGAAACTTTTTGTTTTGAATTTGTAACAGACAATGTTTTAAACTTTATGGCCCGGTGTCTTACCCGGGGCACCGTGGCTTCATTTGTGAGTGCTTTATGTGTGTCATTTTCATATATCATTAATAAAATCATTAGACGTTCTTGCATTTCAAATTTTGTGCTCCTTGTTTTTCTTTATTATATATTGCAAAACAACTATTTTACACACACTCACATATACAGGTCTGCACCCATTCTGGATCTCACTGGTAACGACTCTGCTAGTGCCAGTTATGACTTCGGAAATCCGATCAACTTAGCTGAAGACGAAGGTGAAGATGATTGTGAAGTGCCTGGTGAACTTGCAAGACTGCTACTCCAGGAAGAGAGGGTTATTCGGCCGCACGAATAGCCGGTGGAATCAGTGAATCTGGGTACAGAGGTAGACAAAAGAGAGGTCAAGATCGGTGCAAATCTGGAGCTTAGTGTGAAGCAACGGTTGATTCAGATGCTGCGTGACTATGTTGAGATCTTTGCCTGGTCTTACAAAGATATACCTGGGTTGGATACTGATATCGTGGTTCACCGCTTGCCTACCAAGGAAGATTGTCCTCCAGTGAAACAGAAGGTCCACCGAATGCGCCCAGAGATGTCTGAGAAAATCAAGGCTGAAGTTATGAAACAGTTCGACGCCGGTTTTCTAGCAGTTACTTCTTACCCTCAGTGGGTGGCCAATGTGGTTCCAGTACCGAAGAAAGATGGTAAGGTTCGAATGTGTGTTGATTATAGGGATCTGAACAGGGGAAGCCCCAAGGATGATTTCCCTCTGCCTCATATCGACGTTCTGGTTGACAACACTGCTCAACACAAGGTATTCTCCTTTATGGATGGTTTCTCCGGTTATAATCAGATTAAAATGGCTCCCGAAGACATGGAGAAGACAACTTTTGTTACTCAGTGGGGTACCTTTTGCTACAAGGTCATGCCCTTTGGACTGAAGAATGTTGGGCAACATATCAGCGTGTCATGGTTGCTTTGTTTCATGACATGATCCATCATGAGATTGAGGTATACGTCGACGATATGATTGCGAGGTCCCAGACTGAGGAAGAGCACCTTGACCATCTGCAGAAGATGTTTGACAGGTTAAAGTTGTACAAGCTGAGGTTAAACCCAAACAAGTGCACCTTCGGGGTAAGATCTGGTAAGTTGCTGGGTTTCGTCATAAGCGATAAGGGTATTCAAGTGGATCCTGCAAAAGTGAAAGCTATACAGGAGATGCCAGCTCCCAGAACAGAGAAAGAAGTCAGAGGTTTTCTGGGACGTCTGAACTACATTGCCTGATTCATCTCACATCTGACTGCTACTTGTGAGCCAATCTTCAAGCTGCTGAAGAAAGATCAAGTAGTACGCTGGAATGATGAATGTCAGGCCGCTTTCGAAAGGATCAAACAGTATCTCCAAGAGCCACCTATTCTAATGCCTCCGGTTGAAGGGAGACCTTTGTTCTTATACTTGATAGTACTCGACAACTCAATGGGGTGTGTGCTGGGGCAGCATGACGAGTCTGGCCGAAAAGAGCATGTTATTTATTACCTTAGCAAAAAGTTTACCGACTGTGAGACCCGATACTCACTGCTCGAGAAAACTTGATGCGCTTTGGCATGGGCTGCTTGCCGGCTAAGACAGTATATGCTGACTCACACTACTCTGTTGATATCAAAGATGGATCCAATCAAGTATATATTCGAAAAGCCTGCATTGTCCGGATGAATAGCAAGATGGCAGATGATCTTGACTGAGTATGACATCCAGTACACAACTTAAAAGGCAATCAAGGGAAGTGTGTTGGCAGACCATTTAGCACATCAGGCAGTGGATGATTACCAGTCTATGAACTTTGAATTTCCGGACGAGAATATCATGTTGGTAACTGATTGTGAGACACCTGGACCGGATGAAGGACCTGAGAAAGGATCCCGATGGTCTATGTACTTTGATGGAGCTTCGAACGCTTTGGGTAATGGCATTGGCACCGTGATCATATCTCCTAAAGGCTCTCATACTCCATTCACCGCCCGACTATGTTTCAACTACACCAACAATATGGCGGAGTATGAAGCGTGCATTATGGGTCTTCGAGCAGCGGTTGACCTAAGGATTAAGTTTCTGAGTGTCTTCGGAGATTCCGCTCTCGTGATCAGTCATATCAAAGGCGAGTGGGATACGAAACACCCAAATCTTATTCCTTACAAGGAGTATGTATTGACGTTGCTTCCCCATTTTGAGGAGATAACCTTTGAACACTTTCCTAGAGAGGAGAATCAGTTGGCGAACGCGCTGGCTACAATGTCTTCTATGTTCAAGGTCAACTGGGACAACGAAGCTCCCCAGATTATCATTGAAAGATTGGATGAACCTGCACATTGTTGTGATCTTGAGACTGAAGAGGTAACAGAAAAACCATGGTTTCATGAGGTGAAGAGGTATCTTGAAGCTCAAGAATACCCCGAGGCTGCATCTGTTAATGACAGGAAGTTTCTGAGGAGGTTCGCAGCAAAGTTCTTCATCAGCAATGGCATTCTTTACATGTGCAACCATGATTTGACCTTATTGCGTTGTGTGGATAAGAATGAAGCAGAAAGGATTATGGCAGATTTACACGAAGGTACTTTCGGAACTCATTCCAGTGGACACACCATGGCAAAGAAAATCCTTTGGGCTGGATATTATTGGTCCACAATGGAAGCCGACTATTATCAGCACTCTCAGACATGTCACAAGTGTCAGGTCTATGCTGATAAGGTGCACATACCTCCAGTACCTCTAAACGTCTTGACGGCACCTTGGCCTTTTGCAATGTGGGGCATTGATATGATCAACGAGATCAGACCTACGGCATCCAACGGGCATCGTTTCATCCTGGTAGCAATTGATTATTTTACAAAGTGGGTTGAAGCATCTTCCTTTTCTACTGTGACCAAGAACGTCGTGGCACGGTTCATTCGGCATAATCTGATCTGTCGATACGGTTTACCAGAGAGGATCATTACGGACAATGGTACCAATCTCAACAACAAGATGATCACCGAGCTCTACGAGCAATTCAAGATACAACATCATAACTCTTCTCCCTACCGGCCGAAGATGAATGGGGCTGTCGAAGCAGCTAATAAGAACATTAAGAAGATTGTGCAGAAGATGACAGTGACATACAAAAACTGGCACGAGATGTTACCATTTGCTCTCCATGGGTACCGTACCTCAACACAGACGTCAACAGGGGCAACACCATATTCCTTGGTTTATGGCATGGAGGCAGTCTTTCCCATTGAGGTTCAGATACCCTCTCTTCGGATCATGAAGGATGCAGGTTTGAGTGAAGATGACTGGATTCAGACTCGTCTTGATCAGCTGAACTTAATCGACAAAAAGAGACTTACTGCTATTTGTCATGGTCAGACGTACCAAAAGCGGATGATCAAGGCATTTAACAAGAAAGTCAGACGACAAGAGTATCAAGTTGTGGATCTGGTTATCAAGCGTATTATTCTACCTCAAGATGATCCCAGGGGAAAATGGACCCCTACTTATGAAGGGCCATTTGTGGTTAAGAACATTTTCTCAGGCGGAGCTATGATTCTAACCACCATAGATGGTGACGACCTTCCTCACCCCGTCAATGCAGACATAGTGAAAATATACTACGCATAATCAAAGACCTACTAGGTTGACTGGCCTAGGCAAAAATAAGGGCTTCCCGGCGAACCAAAAGGGTTCGGGCAAAAATAAGGGATGAAAATGGAAAATATGTACACCCGGCAAGTCGAAAACCTGAAAAAGGCGGCTTGGGCAAAAATGGGTATCTCGGTGGACCGAAAACCCGAAAGGGCGGTCCAGGCAAAAATTAGGGATCAAAGCGTAATACTATGTCTCATTGGATCACCTTGCATCCAGACTTCGGTATCGACTATCAAGCTCGGACGACACTAATCAATTTGATCTACCTTCAACCAAGTAGCAAAGCGATGAGATGCTCGAGGACATAAAGGCAATAGCAGAGTTGGGACCCAGTGGGATCATTCACATAGCTGTTTTGTTTAGTTTTTCACAAAATTGTGTAAATTCTATTATTCAGCGGCGTCCTCTTACTAGGACGTCAGCCTCTTGTACAAAAAACGCCTATTTATAGGCCAAACTTCAAAATCAATACAATTCATTTTCAGACAAATTTCAAACTGTTTTTCCTTTATCTTTTTTGTTTTGCAAAGAACGTCCAATGTTCATTTTTGATATATGCATTTGACACTAATTGCTGCTCATAAATATTTACATGCGAAACAAAAGACGATTACGGGTAACATCAGAAACAGGGGCAGTAAGAATTGTCCAAGCTGTATAGTTGCTCTGTCCACCAGGCACAAAGGTAGATTCAGCTGAAGAACATGGCTAAGATACCTTCACTCCCCGCAGAGTAAGGCAGTAATGGTAGCTCTCCCCCAGCTGAGACTTGCAACTACCAATGAATCAGCAATGCTCTCCCCAAGCAGAGTTTATCTACCATCAGCACTGAAGAGGCTTGATATCCCCGACAGTCTTAATATTCCCTGACAGAGTATAAGAATGTTCCCCGGAAGAATACAAGATACCCCAAGTGGAGTCAATATTTCCCCACCACGGTCTGAAAAAGCTTCCCCATAGAGTTGGGTCATCATCCCCAGTAGACTCTGGAAGTTTATCCCTAGTGGAGTACAAAAATAATCTCCCCAACCGAGTTCAAAGGATCATCCCCAACAGATCTCAGAGGATTATCCCCACAAGAGTCTAACAGGATTATCCCCAGCAAGTTGAAACTGCAAGATCATCCCCCGGCGAAGTTCTTTCCTTTCATAAACAGGAATTCAATCCTCAATAGACTCAATATCACCAGCAATGGTAATCCATCCCCAGTAGAGTTTATCAGTGGAGTCCTCAGCAGAGCATCTCTAACCCACAGAGTAACCTCCTCATGAGTTTATTCCCCAACGGAGTTCTCTTCTCCTGCAGGTTTATTCTCGCAATCACCTTCGTTCACCATCCCCAGCGGAAACGAAGAATTCAACTTTGTCTCCAGCAGCTATCCGGGATTTATTTTCCCCAGCTAAAACATTACATTTCCATACATCATGATACATGCATAAACGCATCATATCGTACAATCTCATTTATGTTGAGAACATCCTTGCTTGATCCATATCATGCATTGCATATGACTGACCTTTACCTTTTAGGAAAGATGCAGTTAAATTCTCAGCTATATCAAAAGACCTTGCCTAGGCCAGTTAAATTGATTCCTAAAGATTTTTCTGATGCCAATTCAGTCAAAGAAGACAAGACCAGTTAAATCGATTCCTAAATATTTTTCTGATGCCAATCCAGTCAAAGAAGACAAGACCAGTTAAATCGATTCCTAAAGATTTTTCTGATGCCAATACAGCCAAAGGAGACAAGGCCAGTTAAATCGATTCCTAAAGATTTTTCTGATGCCAATCCAGTCAAAGAAGACAAGACCAGTTAAATCGATTCCTAAAGATTTTTCTGATGCCAATCCAGTCAAAGAAGACAAGACCGGTTTAATCGATTCCTAAAGATTTTTCTAATACCAATCCAGTCAAAGAAGACAAAACCTCCTCTGGTCCAGTTAAATCGATTCCTAAAGATTTTTCTGATACCAATCCAGTCAAAGAAGACAAGACCTTCTCTGGTCCAGTTAAATCGATTCCTAAAGATTTTTCTGATACCAATCCAGTCAAAGAAGACAAGACCTCCTCTGGTCCATTTAAATCGATTCCTAAAGATTTTTCTGATACCAATCCAATCAAAGAAGACAAGACCTCCTATGGTCCAGTTAAATCAATTCCTAAAGATTTTTCTGATACAAATCCAGTCAAAGAAGACAAGACCTCCTCTGGTCCAGTTAAATTGATTCCTAAAGATTTTTCTGATACCAATCCAGTCAAAGAAGACAAGACCTCCTCTGGTCCAGTTAAATCGATTCCTAAAGATTTTTCTGATACCAATCTAGTCAAAGAAGACAAGACCTCCTCTGGTCCAGTTAAATCGATTCTTAAAGATTTTTCTGATACCAATCCAGTCAAAGAAGACAAGACCTCCTCCGGTCCAGTTAAATCGATTCCTAAAGATTTTTCTGATACCAATCCAGTCAAAGAAGACAAGACCTCCTCTGGTCCAGTTAAATCGATTCCTAAAGATTTTTCTGATCCAGTCAAAATTAATCCAGGACCTCCTTTGGTTCAGTCAGATCGCAGATAAGATCTCCCTGATTCGTATTTTAGTCGAAGTTTAGACCATCTATCAACAGCCTCCAAATGGCATCTGTAAGCCCATTCCCGACATCACCAGGCTGATACCACTTCATGTGAGTGTAAATTTCTGGGCACTCTAGTGTTCAATCATCTTCCACCTTCGGATCACGAAAGGCCCGAAAGCCAATATATATCCTAAGGTTTAAGAAAATTGAACAGGGGCAGCTGTTGTACCCCAAAATTTGCCCTCCCATATTTCTCAAGACATGGCAAGAGTAGTCTCCAAGTTTCTCAAGATTGCTCAAGAGTTGGACAGTCAAGTCATCTCCTAAGGCAGTCAATCTCAAATTAGGGTTTTATGTTGCATCAAGGTCCTTGCATCCAAATGACCTCAAGTTCTCCCCAATGTCCTAATATGTTCTCAAGTTCATCCATGTCAAATTTCAAGCCTTGCAGAAGAAGTTTGGTCAGTCAATTGCTCAAGAGGTCCAAAAGACGACTGTGATAGGGCAAAAGTCAATTGTGACCCAAATACAGTCAAACTTCAAGATTTTTTGTCAACATTCTCATTTTGAAGTATATTTCATCATTTGATCGAGTTTTGATCATGATTCATCAAGGATTGCTCAAAATTCATCAAGACTCAAAAGTTGCTAAATTAGGGTTTTTCATGAAAAGTCAGCTCAATTTTGACCAAGCATAACTTTCTCATACTTTATGAGAAATGACCCATCTAAAGCTCATTTTGAAGAGGATGAAATTTCCTACAATCCATCTTCACTCCCCAAGATCAATAAATGCACTCACAAAAAGTTACAAATTTGGACATTATAGGTCATTTTTGAAAGTCAACAAAAACACCTTTTCTCCAAAGCTTATAACTTGAGAATGGAATATAAAAATTATATGAGACTAAAAGGGTTGGTTAGAGGACATCTCAAGGTTTCTAAAAAGTCCAAGAACACCTCCAAAAGTTCAGAACTGAAGAAGTTATGCATTGTTGAAGTTGGGAATTTTTGCAAAATTGCCAAAAGTCAACTATCCCCAAAACTCCAAATTTTGTCAAATGGGTCCACTTTTTTCCACTTGATTTGATCTTGTCACACTACACACGTGTCCTATCTTCAGTCTTATGTCCATTCATTAATTTTTCTATTTTATTTGATTTTTATTGAATTAATTCATTTTAAATCAATTTAAATCCAAATAAAATCTAAATATTGATAACTTGGTATCCTTTTGATTGATTCAGGTCTTAATTATCATTATGGACAAGGTCAAACTCTTATCAAGCCATATCATGCACAAAATATTGGTTTTTGGACAAATTTGGAAGCTTTTTCATGGAGGATCAAATCAAATCTTAAATCATCAATGCATAAGGATTCAAAGCCCAAAACTTGACCTAATTCATTCCATTATACTTATACAAGCTAAAGGCATGAGTTTCAGAACCAAGAGGCAGCCAAATCACAAAAGCAAAACTTGAAAAAACCTTGAAAAAAGCTTGAATCTGAAATCGTGCTTAGAGGCTGATTCAAAGCAAAATCGCAACGCTATCCTCTTGCTGGACATCCATTGAGTCTGTAGCAATCAAAAGCAAGGCCATTCACCTCCTAAATCGCGCTGTAAGTCTCCCTGAAAACGACCCTGTATTTGAAATCGCAATCTCTTATTCTGGCATTTTCTTGACAAAACATTGACATATTCATAATTCTTGAGTTATTTAGAAACTTTTTGCATCATTTGATTGTGTTTTCATGAGCCATAACCCCATACCCGAACCTAGGGTTTTGGAAGTTTGTTTTTAGGCGTTTTCGTTGCAGGAAAAATTGGAACCAATAATGGACATGGATGAAATCAGGAGAGGAAGACGAACATGGTTGTGGTCTTGGAATTAATTTCCATGGCCTAGAACTCGTTTTAGGATGGACCTATGGATTTAGCTGCGGATAAAAATCCGCAGGTAAATAACCAGGGCTGGGCGAAGAAGATGAATACGTGCCCCTTTCCCATTCCTTCATTCATAATTTCGCCCTTTTTTTTTAATTCTGGCATTTGTTTTGTTTTCTAATATATTAATTGTTACCTAATCCATTAACAAACAAAGTCCAGTGGTCCAGTGGTGAAGGCGTTAGTGCATAGTCCAACAGGACCTGGGTTCGAATCCCAGGTCCCCATATTTGCATATTATTCTTTTTCTTCAGGAAATCCAATGCGTTTCAGGATTTGTGGTTCATCATGCAGCCTCACCTAATCATCTGCCAGATGGCCCCAGGCCAGATCTGGTGGTCAGGAATGAAGGTCCACCATATGCTCTAGTCAACATGCACACGTGGGATCCAGAAAAGTCATGCAGGCTTGCTTGCATTGGGCCATAAATAACCAGTCTCACCTCCTTTCCAGGCCCACACCCCCTTAGTTATCTCTATTTATTTCTTTCTTTTTATTTTATTTCTTTATTTTGTTTAATTATTATTTTTATTTAGACTGACCAATTAATCTTTTTTCTTAATAAAACCAAAAACACAAAAATATATTTTATTCATTAAAATTAAATTCAGCATTTTTTTTATTTTTATAAATAAATATTAACTTAATTAATTTAGTTTTAAATAGGTATAACTTTTAATATTTTTTGCAATAACTAAAATTAATGTAGAAAATTAGGTTTTTATTAACTTTAATCAAATTTATTTTATTTCTTTAAATTCAAAAAATCCAAAAATATTTTTTTTTTAATTTATTTATTTATTTAATTGTTAACTTAATTTAATTTCTTTTAATTCAAAAATAACCAAAAAATGCTTTCTTTTCAAAAAGGGTCAAAACCCTAAAAATTCACATTCGATTTAATTTTCCGCATGCGATCTATTTTTCCCTATTGATGTATCTATTTCCCAGAATGTAATAGCTTTTAATTAGGACCTTATTTTATCGCTTTATTTTAATTTCCGTATTTTAATTATAAGGGTTGTTTTTGGCGATGTAAATACCCGACGCCTTGTAATAGTTTAGATTTAATTTCCGCAAATTTAATTTCTGCAACTTATAAACTGTTAGATCTTTGATAATAGGGAATGCATGACAAGATCGAATGTATGAACTTAAAATCAACATAGCTCACCCATGACATGTACAAAAGATAAAATAAACTGAAAATAACACACTCGCACATGCGCACTCTTAGGGTACACCTCATTTGGTTGCCTTCGTAATGTGATCATTGAGTATAGGAAGTTTTAGAGGTCGCCCTCTTGTCCAAAGATCATAGTTGCCTCGAAACAGTTGCCTCAGAAAAATGATCTAAGACATTAGGGTTACCGCTGAGGCGTCCTAACATTGCTTTAGTGACCACACGTCCCTTAATCGAATTGACCTTTAAAACTCCAACGACGACACTACCTACTCATCAATAGTGGGATAGCATTGTATAAAGGACATTAGTACAGATTGATTCCTTTTTCCAGTAGGTAGATGGTTCTTAAGTACTTGCTCCTTTCAAAACAAAATAAAACTTTTCGCACTTACACTTTTCAAACAAAAACTCTTTTCAAACCCACAAACACGAAGAAAAGCAATTTTTTGAAAACACTTTGAGCAAGTACCTAAGAGCCCGTGGATAACCACGGATAGAAAGGGTGTTAACACCTTCCCTTTCTATAATCTACCCCCCGGACCCGAGAAACATCTCGAAAAAGGAATTTTTCTGTGCTTTTTTCCTTTCCTTGTTGGATAAAATAAAAGTCAGTGGCAACTCTTGCTTACCGCGACATTTTGTGAAAACAAACGCAAAACGCAAACCAGCCTTCCAAAAAACAGTCAGTTCTCTTCCCACCGTATCACATTAGGACTTAGATAATTTTATTTTCTCATACATAAAACAATCACAAAACATTTCTTGCATATTTACATTTTATTGCATATTTAAATAATTGTTTATTTATTTATTGTACAATAAATTCAATTGGGTTGTAATAGTGAATTAGGGTTTTATTTTGTGCAAATATCCCTATTCAAAAACTTGTATCCCCCCTCCCATAATATTGTTGTAATAGCTTAGATTTACTTTACGCAATTTATCGCATTATATGTATGTTTAGTAAACTAGGGTTTGTATGATAAGACAAAAATCAAACAAATAACAAAGACCTAATACAAGATAAGATGCATGTAAAATGACAACACATCTCACACAAGCACCTCTAGGGTTTCACCCACTTGGTTGCCTTAAAACATGGTCATGGTATGCATGCTAGGTATCTTGGCAAAACAAAACAAAAACAAAAGATCATAGTCCCTCGATGACGCAATCATAAGTTGCCTAAACAAATGATCTTGGTCCCTTAAACAAGCTAAGATACTTGGCACCATTGCTATCATGGTCATACGATGACCCACGCCCATCCCGTTTAACATCCAAAGATAGGGTTGTTTACCAAAATAATGGTAAATCAACAATGTCAAAGGAATGAAAATGTACAAGAAAGACTTTTGAGTAGGTAGATAAGCTTCTAGTTACTTGATAATTTCAAAAACAATCCTTGCTATTTTCAAAACAAACACACACATTTCAAAAACATTTCCAAACAACTTTCAAAACATTGAAACATTTTTTCAAAAGACAAACATCTTTGTATACATTCTTACGAACGAGAATCATTACAAAGATTGCCTAAATGATGGCCTCTTTTCAAAATACTTTCAAAACCACACAAAGCACCATTTCAAACAATTGCAAAAGCAAAGCAAGTGATCTAAAACAAGTAACTAAGAGCCCATGGAAAACCATGGATGAAAAGGGTGCTAGCACCTTCCCTTTTCATAATCTACCCCCCGAACTCAAAAACAATCTCAAAGGTTTTTCCTGTGCTTTTTTACCTTTCCTTTTGGATAAAAGAAAAGTCGGTGGCGACTCTTGCTAAATCGCAACATTTACAAACACAAACGCAAAACCTCAAGTCAGTTCTCCCACCGCATCACAGAACTGGCGACTCTGTTAGGGATAATTATAAAAGTGGGGTTACCTTAGGGTTTTAGATCACCTTTATTTGCTTACATTTGCTTGACTTGTTTGCTTTACACTTTGGTTCTATTGTTTGGGTTTGAATCCTCTACCCGGATTTGGGATACCTTATAGGTAAATAACAATACATTGTGGAAACTGTGTGGGGTATACCGACATGGTCTAAGCAATAGCTATATTAGTGCGACATATTTGTGGGTATCAGTAGCCTTTGAGTCAATCAAAGAGAATACGGGGCCTCTGAGTGATGTCATGAAGCACTAATGGACTTTTAGAACCTTTACTTGACCAACTTGGCCTTTTAGGATGTAGTGAGATGACCAGCTTTGGTGCAGTCCGAAGTTGGTAGATACTCGATACTACACTCATTGAGGGTTGGTTCCTTGGAATATTTCAGTCGCCAGTAAAGAGGCTGAATTGAAACAATGAACAAGGAAACAATCCAGTGATATTGAGCTCCTTAGAACCCAGTTAGCATTTCTAGGACAGGTTGAGCCAACTAAACTTCAAGAGGGTACTTACCTATGAAACCCCATGCAAGCCTAAACTAGGAACTTGTGTGATTTTGCTTGTACATAATAGTTGTGCATAACATCATGGACATCATAAAGCATCATATGCATCAGCTAACCATTTCAAGGATTTGGATTTTCATCTTTGTTCCTGTTTTGTAGGTTATGGATTCACTTCGCAGGAAAACTATCCAAGTCAACCTTGTAAGAATTCCTCCACAACTCAAGGTGCTAGCTTCAAGGATTCCTGAGAATTCTCCATTCACCGAAAGACATGGTCTTCTACTCAACTTGGTCACTTCCAACACTGAGGAGGATATGCTGAAAGTTCTCTTCCAGTTCTTTGACCCTTTGCATCATTGCTTCACATTTCCTGACTACCAACTTGTGCCCACTTTGGAGGAATTTTCTCAACTCTTGAGGATTCCTATTCTCAATCAACTACCCTTCAACGGTACGGAAAGAGATCCAAAGCCAGAAGAGATTGCTCAAGCCCTACACTTGCACTCCTCTGATGTCACAACACATTGGGAAACTAGAACTGGTGTCAAAGGCTTCCTGTCAAAGTTTCTGTTTGAGAAGGCCCAAAGCTGTTGGAATTCTCTAGACTTGCAAGCTTTTGAGGAGATTGTAGCCCTTCTCATCTATGGGATGGTCTTGTTCCCTAACCCTGACCAACTTATAGATGTGAGTGCTGTCAAAATCTTCATGACTCGCAACCCGGTGCCTACATTGCTTGGGGATATCCTCCACTCTTTTCACACTCGTACAATGAGGAAAAGAGGTGTTCTCATGTGTTGCACTCCTCTACTGGCAAGATGGTTTATTTCTCATCTTCCCCAATCAGTTTTGAAGAATGAGCAAGGTTTGAGGTGGTCGCAACGATTGATGACTCTTACCCATTCAGATATTCATTGGTGTTCTCGATCAAAAGAGAATGTCATCATCATTGACTGTTGCGGGGAATTCCCTAATGTCCTTCTACTTAGCATTAGGGGAGGCATCACCTACAACGCTTGCTTGGCTCTGAGACAGTTTGGGTATGCTCGAAGGGATGGCCCACATGACATGCTGATTCAAGGTTTGGTTTTCGACTTTGACAACGACAATCAAGGACTTTGACAAAGGTTCATCCGAGCTTGGAGGATTCCCAACAAGGTGGACAGTAAGACCTTGGGACACAAGAATTCCATCCCCCTTGAGCCTTACCTCAAGTGGGTACGAACCCGCGCCCAAAGTCTTATGATGCCTTACCCCTACGTTCTCCCTATGATTATAGAGTCTGTTATGGAAGGAGAGGTCCATACACCCTCTTACATCCTGATATGCCAACATCACTCGAAGATCTACAAAGGAGTTGGATACAGCTCAAGGGAGAGCGTGACACTTTCGAAGCCCAATTCTACGCAAGTGAGAAGAAGGTTTTGGAACTTACTAGGCTACTTCATGAAGAGCAGACTCTCAACACCTACATTGCACCAAAGAGGATGCGCAACCTCTTTTTACCTTAGAAATTTGTATTATTTTTCCCATGCGGCATTGATGTACTAACAAATTCTATCTTATTAATATGACGTGTGTTTCTTTTTTGTTTAAAACAAATTTGAATTTTTGAATCCTTGAAAGCATTACATGAATACATATCATTCATCATATGCTTAAGTAGGTCTTCACACCAAGTTTCCTCATCTCTCTACTGTTTATTTCAGCAAGATGGATCTAGAACAAACAGTCAAAGACTTACAAGCTCAGAATTCACAATTTCAACAGCTACTCTTGACCTTTGCCAAGGGGAAGGAGGAGCTCAAGACTCTACTAGAGAAGGAAAAAGAGAAAAAGAAGAATAAGAGAGCTGGTGTGGCTATCTTGGGCAGAAGGTTTGAAGGACAAGCCAGATGGACTTTGGAATTCCCATCAACATCTGAAGAGAGGGAAGGAAAAGGTAAAGGAACAGCAGTTTCATCTGATTCTGAAGCACGGGAAGAGGAAGATGAGGACTATTTTGAACAGCAGTACCCTTCGGCCGATGACAAATATAAAAACTTAGAAGAGCGTCTAGCTGCTATGGAGATACAGAGAATGCCTGGGCTAGACTTTGAGGAGTTAGGGATGGTATCTCGAATTGTAATCCCTCCTAAGTTTAAAGTACCGTTGTTTTCTAAGTATGATGGGGTGTCTTGCCTAAAGATGCACCTACAATCTTATGTCAGGAAAATTCAACCATATTCTTCTGACAAAGACTTGTGGGTTCACTTTTTCCAAGACAGTTTGTCGGGGACGCAGTTGGATTGGTTTTACCAGTTGGAGAGGTTTGATGTGCATAATTGGGAAGATTTGGCAGCCGCCTTCTATAAACAGTATCAATATAACGCCGACTTGGCGCCAACCCGTACTCAGCTACAGAGTATGGCTATGGCTACCAATGAGGGTTTTAAAGACTACGCCCAAAAATGGAGGGATTTGGCCGAAAGGGTGCAACCACCTTTATCTGAAAGAGAGCTAGTGGACATGTTCTTAGGGAATCTGTCAGGTCCTTTCTTTAATCACCTGATTGGAAGCTCCTCTGCAGGTTTCATTAAGTTGATATTGACTGGCGAAAGGGTGGAAGCCGGTATTAGAAGCGGGAAAATTTTGAAAGATGCATCTACCTCTGCTACTGTAAAAAAGCCCTTCACCGGAAAGAAGGAAGTGTTTGTTGTCTATGCCCAGAGGAATCAGGGAAGAATTGAAAGACGACCAACTGTGGGGGGCCGTTATGATTCAGAAGTCTGCGTCAGACCAACCGAGAAACAATCAGCCGAGGAATGATCAGTCGAGGAATAACCAGCAAAGGGTGGAAAGGCCTGTAAGGAAATTCACCAAGATAAACATGACTCCTGCTCAAGTCTTACCACATCTCTTGAAGTTGAACCTGGCCATGCTAAAGGAGGCCCCTAAAAATCCTAACAGTGCTTCTCCATACTACCATCCCAATGCCAGATGCGCGTGCCACTCAGAAAGTCCAGGGCACGACACCAACAATTGTTGCGCCCTGAAGAACAAGATCCAAGATCTGATTGATGCAAAGGAAGTTGAATTTGAAGCTCCCAAAAAGCCGAATGTTATCTCCTCCCCAATGCCAAGGCATGGGCACAATGCCAATGCTGTGGAAGAAGATCTGTTTGTTTCTACTGTGGATGAACTGTCAACTCCTCTCTTAACCATCAAGTTAAATTTGTTGAAAGTTGGGGTGTTCCCAGGATGTGACCAAGATTGCCATCCTTTCCTGTCCTCCCCATTTGATTGTCCTATTTTGAAGAAAGGAATCCAACAATTGATTGATAAGAAGGAAATTTTGTTTGAGAAAGCTCCCATCTCACCCATTCTAGTTCTAGAAGTTTCAATAATAACCATATACGCCAATCCTTCCAGGGTTCCTAAAAAACCCGTTAGGATTACATCTACTCCATTGACTACTCCATTGAAGATAACAATGCCCAGACCAACCACATACAAAACCGATAAAATGGTACCATGGAACAATGGTGGAGAAATCTACTACCATGGTGTCAAACAGATTGAACAGATTGCAGAAGAAGAAAGCTCTGAGGAAGATAATCCCGACATCAGTAACATTGTCGGAACAAGCAAAATTACTCGTAGTGGGAGAATCTTTTCTCCAGAGATTGCTCCTCCAACAGCAGTCTTTGGACCCGCGGCCATCCCGAAGATTACACATATACCAGTAATTGTACCTGCAAGTGTACCCGCCAACAAAAACAATAAAATTCCTATCCATGTTTCCGATGCTGAGAAAAAAGGAAAGAATGTTCAAGAGGAGCCTTTCTTGACGAAGGCTCAGTCATTAGTCGTTCCTGAAACATCCCAGAAAGAGATGGAAGAGACTCTGAGGATTATTAAGAAAAGTGATTATGATGTTGTAGAACAACTGGGGAAGACCCCCTCCAAAATATCTATGTTAGCCCTGTTGTTATGCTCTGAGTCACATATTAAAGCTTTGGTAAAGTTTTTGAAGAAGGCCCACGTGCCACAAGAAACCTCCGCTGATCAGTTCCAGGAATGTGTGGCTAGTTTAACAGCTGACAATGGTCTAAGATTCTCTGATGCAGATTTAACTTCAAAAGGGAGAAAACATAATGATGCTTTGCATGTCTCGGTGGAATGCAGAAGGACAACCCTAGCACACGTACTGGTAGACACTAGTTCGTCTTTAAACGTCTTGCCAAAGAAAGCCTTAGATAGACTGGATTGTGAAGGCTTAACCCTGAAACCCAGCAATATCATTGTTAGAGCCTTTGATGGTTCTAAGAGGATGGTCCATGGAGAGGTGGACATCCCGATTAAGGTGGGAACTGAAACCTTCAACTCCATATTCTATGTGATGGACATCCATCCTTCCTATTCTTGCCTGTTGGGAAAACCTTGGATTCACCATGCTGGAGCGGTCACTTCCACTCTGCATCAAAAGCTCAAGTACCTTGTCCAGGGGAAAATCATAATTGTTCATGGCAAAGAGGAATACATTATCAGTCATCTAAATTCTTTCTGTTATGTAGAATTGGATGGCGAATTCATAGAAACCCCTTTCCAACACTTTGAGGAAGTTTCTCAGGAAATAGTGGCGACTAAAGCGGTGTCCTCAACTTCTGTGATCACAAGACCACCACCTAAGATATCATCTCTCAAGGATGCTAGGGCAGTTGTGGAAGAAGGCGGAAGCATAATCTGGGGGCAGCTTCCATACTTTCCTTTCAAAGCAGACAAATTCGGCTTGGGATTTACTTCGACTGGTCAGAAGGCCGTGCGCCGCTCCCGTGCCGGAGGGCCACCTGTGAAGATCAGCCACCGAGGTGTTAATGCACTAGAGGACAGTGAAGAAGAGGGCAACTTGGAAGACTGGATTTTCCCTACTGTTGGTGGAGGACTGTGCAATTGGGAAGCAAAAGACTTTGTTCCAATTACTTTCATACCACAGTAATTTATCTTTTCCATTTCTGTTGGACTGTAATAATTCACAAACCATTCGTACTTTTTCAGCCTTGTGTCTTACCTGAGGCACATAGGTCCATTTGTAAGGGTTCTTATTTCATTTCATATGTCATTTTAATGAATCATGGACGCTTTTCATATATAAACCTTTTTTTTGCTCATTGTATTTCTTTTACATTTTGTTTGTTTTAAGATGGCTATGTCCCTTACACACACCCACACTCACAAATGTAGGTACCCTTCCACTCCGGAACCCATGGGTAACGATACTGCTATAGCCTTCAGTGACTCTGAAGATCTGATCAACCAAGCCGAATACGAAGGTGAGGAAGATTGTGAGGTGCCAGGGGAGTTGGCCAGACTATTACAGCAGAGGAAAGAGCAATTCAGCCTCATGAAGAGCAGTTGGATACAATCAACTTGGGAACTGAAGAAGAACACCTTGATCACTTGCAAAAGCTGTTTGTCAGGTTGAAGGAGTACAAGCTCAGATTGAATCCAAACAAGTGTACATTCAGAGTCCGGTCCAGTAAGCTCTTAGGTTTCATTATCAGCAACAAAGGCATCGAGGTTGATCTTGTCAATGTCAAAGCTATACAAGAAATGCCTGTTCCTCGCACTGAGAAGGAGGTCATAGGTTTCTTGGGACGCCTAAACTACATTGCAAGGTTCATTTCTCACCTAACATCTACCTGTGAACCAATCTTCAAGTTGTTGAAGAAAGATCAGGTAGTTAAATGGAATGATGACTATCAAATTACTTTCGATAAAATCAAGGAGTATTTGTTAGAACCTCCTATCTTGATGCCACCCATTGAAGGAAGACCGCTAATCATGTATCTGATCGTCTTAGAAAATTCAATGGGGTGCGTACTGGGCCAACATGACGAGTCTGGCCGAAAAGAGCATGCCATTTTTCACCTTAGCAAAAAGTTTACCGACTGTGAGACCTGATACTCACTGCTCGAGAAAACTTGTTGTGCTTTGGTATGGGCTGCTCGCCGGCTAAGGCAGTACATGTTGACTCATACCACTTTGCTGATATCTAAGATGGATACGATCAAGTACATCTTTGAGAAGCCTGCTCTATCTGGAATAATAGCTAGGTGGCAGATGATCCTAACGGAATACGATATACAGTACACGACCCAAAAAGCTATAAAGGGGAGTGTGCTAGCTGACCATCTGGCCCATCAAGCTATCGAAGATTACCAATGCATGAGGTTTGACTTCCCTGACGAAGACATCATGACCTTGGACAACATTGAAGATTTCAGACCATATGAGGGACCTGAACAAGGATCCCGATGGACCATGTACTTTGATGGGGCCTCCAATGCACTTGGCAATGGTATCGGTGCGGTACTCATTTCCCCAGAAGGTTGCCATACTCCTTTCACCGCCATACTTTGCTTCAACTGTACGAACAACATGGCAGAGTATGAAGCTTGCATCTTTGGACTCAAGGTTGCCATAGACTTGGGAATCAAATCCTTAGATATGTTTGGGGACTCAGCTTTGGTTATCAGTCAGATCAAAGGAGAGTGGGATACTAAACATCTAAACCTCATCCCTTACAAAGAACATGTCTTGACATTGTTACCACATTTCGAGCAGATTACCTTTGAGCACTTCCCGCGAGAAGAAAATCAGCTAGCAGATGACCTAGCTACAATGTCCTCCATGTTTAAACTTAACTGGGATAATGAGGCTCCCTAAATCACCATTGAACGGATGGACAAACCTGCACATTGTCACGAGATTAACACCGAAGAAGTAGTGGACCAGTCGTGGTTTCATGAAGTCAAAAGGTATCTCGAGGCGCAAGAATATCCTGAAGGAGCTTCAGTCAATGACAAAAAGTTCTTAAGGAGATTCTCAGCTAAGTTATTCCTAAGCAATGGCATCCTGTACAAGCGCAATCATGATTCTGTTATGCTCCGTTGTATGGACAAAGCTGAAGCTGAAAAGATCATGGCTGAATTGCATGAAGGTACCTTCGGCACTCACTCTAGCGGGCATACGATGGCTAAGAAGATTCTAAGGGCAGGCTATTATTGGTCTACCATGGAAGTTGACTGTTATCAACACTCCCGAACATGCCATAAATGTCAAATCTATGCCGACAAGGTGCACGTGCCTCCGGTTCCTCTAAATGTCTTAACAGCTCCTTGGCCATTCGCTGTGTGGGGAATCGACATGATTGGAGAGATCAAGCCTACAACTTCCAATGGACACCATTTCATTCTGGTGGCCATTGACTACTTCACCAAGTGGGTCAAAGCAGCTTCCTTCGCATCTTTTACTAAGAATGTGGTTGCCCGCTTCATCAAACAGAACCTTATTTGCCGGTACGGTATCCCCGAAAGGATCATCACTGATAACGGTACGAACCTTAACAATACTATGATCACTGCTTTGTGCGAGCAGTTTAGGATTCAACATCACAATTCATCCCCCTATCGGCCAAAGATGAATGGTGCGGTTGAAGCTGCTAACAAAAATATCAAGAAGATCATACAAAAGATGACAGTCACCTACAAGGACTAGCATGAAATGCTACCGTTTGCTCTTCACATGTACCGTACCACGACACGCACATCAACTGGGGCAACACCTTATTCTTTGGTATATGGCATGGAGGCTGTTTTACCTATCGAGGTTCAAATTCCCTCCCTGCGAATCATGAAGGATGCTGGTTTGAGTGAAGACGATTGGATTCAGACCCGGCTTGATCAGCTTAACTTGATTGACGAGAAGAGACTTACTGCTGTTTGCCACTGTCAGACATATCAAAAACGGATGATCAAGGCTTTCAACAAGAAAGTCAGACGCCAGGTATATCAAGTCGGGGATCTGGTAATCAAGCGCATCATTTTGCCGCAAAGTGATCCTAGGGGCAAATAGACTCCTACCTACGAAGGACCATTTGTAATCAAGAACATCTTTTCTGGTGGGGCAATGATCTTAACCACCATGGACGACGACGACCTGCCGCACCCTGCGAACGCAGACATAGTAAAAAGATACTACGCATAAATGACCCGCTAGGTTGACACACCTAGGCAAAAAAATGGCATCCCGGTGAATCGAAAACCCGAAAGGGCGGCTCAGGAAAAAATTAGGGATAAACAAAAAAAATATGTACACCCGGAAAGTTGAAAGCCCGAAAGGGCGACTTGGGCAAAAAAGGGTTTCCCGGTGGACTGAAAACCCGAAAGGGCGGTCCAGGAAAAGTTAGGGAATTAAAGTGTATGACTATGTCTCGTCGGATCACTTTAAGGACAATCTCTTCACTGACAAACCTGGAACTTCTGATCAATCCAATCATCTTCAGACGAAGCTGTGGATGGACAAGATATTCAGAGTTGCAAAGGCTACAGCGGAATGGGAACCCCATGGGATTTTTTTTACACACATAGCTATCTTTCCTTGTATAAATTTTTCTTACTTTTATGACATCATCCTCTTACTAGGATGTTTGTCTCCTTTGTACAAAACACATACTCAAAGTTAATACAAAGATATCTCTTTCAAAGTACAGAAAACTATTTGCCTTTTTCTTTTACAATTGTGTTTTTATTTGCAAAAACGTCCAATGATTCATTGATGAACATATGCATTTGAACATAATTACTGTTTACAAATAAACATGGATGAAAAAGAACAATTACTGACATACTGAAAGGATAGGAAAACGTCTTTAGGCTATTCCATGAGCAATCCCTGCAGTACATCATCTAGATCCCCAGTGGAGCTAAAACCTTGAAATGCATATCCCCAGCGGAGCTAAAACCTTGAAATACATATCCTCAGTGGAGCTAAATTTCAAACCCTTAATCCACCATCATAATTAAAACTTCAAACTCCTAATCCCCAGCGGAGCCAAAACTTTGAGTTACAGACCCCCAGTGGAGCTGAAACCTTCATCCCCAGTCGAGTCAAGACTTCTAATCCCCAGTGGAAACCATCTAATTTCCCCAGCAAGTTATCTTGAAGCCTGGAAGTCAACCAAATAACAATTAACTTTTGATTATCCCCAACCTAGGATAACTCCCCAGTAGAGTGGTAGACGACCGAAAACTCCTGAACTTACTCTCTAGCAGTAAGCCTTCTTCCCCACAGAGTTTTTACTCCCCAGCTTGAAGTCACCAAAGTTTTCATGGCTTCCTAACAGAATGAAGATTCTCATTCTTAGTTCCCCAGTGAAGTCACCAAAGTTTTATTGTTCCTCAGCAGAATGAAGATTCTCATTCTTAGTTCCCCGCAGAAGTCATCAGAGTTTTCCCTATTCCCCAGCCGAGTAAGGATTCCCTTTGTATAAACCCCAGTAGAAGTCTTCAAGTTCTTTGGATTCCCCAAGCAAATTACTCAGGCAGTATATGGCTTTGCTCGCAATAGAATTTTTGTCAATACTCCAACTTCGAGACATGAAGGATCCTTATATCCCCACAGAAGTTGTCAAGAATTTTTTTAATCTCCAGCAGTCGCCCAGGATTTCTTATCCTCAGCAGTCAAGGATTTATTTTCCCCGGCATCAGACAAGGGTTTTATCATCCCCAGCCGTCAAGGATTTATTGTCCTCAGCAATACAGCAAATCAACTTACATGCGCATACATTACATCCGTATATCATAAACATTGATAAAACATATATTGCATTATACATTTCATGCAACATAACTTTGTGTTTTAGCTAACGTTTTACCCTTTTCAGGATAAGATTAACAGCTATCATTAACAATGTTCAAAGATTTCAGATACAGATTAGATACGCTCCAGACGCGGAAGCCATTATATTTCTCATTCAGATTCAAATATCAATTTCAAGTTTAGATACACTCCAGACACGGAAGTCATTCTGTCACTTATTCAGATCCCAGATACAGTTCAGATACACTACAGACACGAAAGTCATTCTGATACTCATTCAAACCTCAACATTTAAGATACAGTACATATACGCTCCAGACACGGTTTCCATTCTGTCACTTATTTTGATTTTCCCCAGCTCAGAGACGCTCCAGACACGGATGTTATTCTGTCGCTTATTCAGATTTCAGATTCAGATATGATACGGATACACTCCAAACACGGAATTCATTCTATTATTCATTCAGATTCAAATACAGATACAGCTCGGATACGCCCCAGACACAGGCGCCATTCCATTTCTCATTCAGATTCAGTCTCCAGATATAGTTCAGATACGTTCCAGACGCGGACACCATTCTGATACTCATTCTTTTGACTTACAACATACAATTAAACAAACATTCTTGGATGGCACCTACAAGACCATCTCCAACAAGATTCTATCACATCTCCAAATGGCATCTTTAAACTCATTTCCTCAACTACACACGAGTGCAAATTTACGGGCACTCTAGTGTCCAATCATCTTTTACCTTCGAGTCACGAACGGAAAAACTCATCAATCTAACTCTTCAGGTTCAAGAAGATTTAACAGGGGCAACTGTTGTACCCCAAAATTTTCCCTCTCATTTTATCAATATTTTCCTCACAAGACTTCTTAGACTCAAGACAATATTAGGGTTTGCTCAGCGCAAGACATCTTCTTGCACTGATAACTTGAATATAGGGTTTGGGTTTGAACAAGGATTTTTGGACCATCAATGCTTAATGTGACTTTCATACACCATCTTGGACCCCTAAGATTGCTCATACCAAGTTTCAAGCCCTGAATCACATTTTTGCCCAGTCAATTGGACAGTTGACCTAAAAATCAGTTATATTGGGAAAAAGTCAACCATGGCCAATTTAAAGTCAAACTTCATAATTTTTGATCCCCATCAACATTCTAGGCTCCTATGTACCATTTGATCAAGTTTGGACCACAACTCCTCAAGAAATTTAATCAGATCATCAAAAGGGCAAAATGGTCAAAATTAGGGTTTTAACTGAGAAAGGGCAATTTCTGATTTTTAACCTAGACAATGACAAATTGGGTTCAAGAATGATTTCAAGGACTCAATAGCATCATCTTGACCTAATCACATTGTTCAAAAGATCTCAAATGCATAGGATTGACAGGTGAATTTTGCAATCAACTGATCAAAAGTCAATTGTACATTGAAAAGTCAAACTTTGACTTTTTGGTCAAAATCAAGTGTCAAGGGTCATAATTCATCAAGATATGTCAAACTATGAAACTTGTTGATCAAGAAAACCTAAAATTTCAAATTAGGGTTTTAATTTGAAATTTTTCATAACTTAGAATTTTTCTAAGTATGGAAAATTTCTTATTTTTTCCCAACTTTCCACAACTTTTTCACCATGATGCAATTGGGTTCAAAGAAAACTTCCAACATGAAAGTTGTAGTCCTCCATGAAATCTACAACTTTTATTCACAAAGTTTTACCAAAAGATGCTTGGATCTCAATTTATGATTTTGTGAATAGGGGTCCATAAACTTTTTAACTTAGTGAAAATTTGCCTTAATTTAGGCAGGTTTTTGACCTAACTTCATGGACATTTTTCACCTAGTTACAAGAGGAATCTCAAAATGCATTTCAAATATGGATTTTAGAGCATGTTACAAGATTTCCAAAATGTCCAAGAACTCTCCAAGATCATTTATGGTTAGGGATAATCGAAGAAAGGAAAATGGCAATTTATCACTTTTGTTCAAGGCATTTTCACAATGTTACAAGTTGCAAATCAGTTTCAAACATGCTTGTACTTGGTATTACAGGTCCTAATCCCTTCTACACTCCATAATTGAATGCTAACACATTAGATATTGGCTTTATTCTGACCTATGGAGCTTTGCAGAAAGAATTATTCCAAAAATGGCATAAAGTTCATAATACCATTTTGAAAAAGCAAGACTTTTACAACTTTGCAATTCTTGAGCCATGAACATGATCTTTTGTTGCAAACAAGATCCACAGTTATCAGGCAAAGTATACCAACTCCTTGCAGCCCTAGAACTAGCAAGTACAAGCTTTTGCATTGTCACTTCAACCTTTCTTCAAAAACAAGAAAGGTGGCCAAAAGTCAAGGAACTTGTGTATCTGTTAAAGGGAAGCTTTAGCATCATTTGAAACAACTTCAGAACCTTGTAACAAGCCAATACACGAATCCATAGCATCCCAAACACTCTCAAACACCAAAATCACATTTTTCTGCCCAAACAGGGCATCATCTGCAGAACACTTGCCAACTTGAAACTTGCTCGTGCGTTTTGCCTTTCAACCTTTGAAACATCTTCCCTACATCACATCTAAGCTATCCAAGCATTCATCTTGCAACTATGAGCTCAGTTTCACACTTTACCATTTTCATTTTGCAAGGTTGCAGGTTGACTCGTGTAGGGAGATTCAAGCATCTACAAGGCCAACTGAGCATTGGAGAAGCTTGAGGGAACTTCAAGGAAGCTCACACGATCTTCAGGCCTCACTCAAAGTCCCCACATTGCCATATCCAAACTCAATTGAACAAGGTATTTCTTTCAAGTTTCTATCTCTCTATTTAGGCATCCTTAGGTCACGATTTGTGAAGCAAAAATGTAGTCCTTAACTTGCTTAAGTTGTACATATGCATAATTGTCATTTATATTTACTGAGCTAAGAGTATTTGATTGTTGAAGTTCATGAAAAAACTAGTTCAGAAATTAGGGCCATTAAAATTCCCCCTGGTCTTTGAGAGTTATGTCATGAATTTTATATCATTGGAATCGTGAGTTTACAAGCTACACTTTTTATGTTATGAGTTTTTGATTTCATGCAAGCTAGAGCAAGATACAGGTCTGGCTCAGAAATGCACGCAGGAGGGAGCTGGAGGACTGGGATGAAGTCTTGGGCCTGGCGCCTTGGGCCTGTTGTTATACACACCCCCTGTTTTGCTTTTACCCCTGACCATTTTATTTTTTTTTATATTTTCTTGCATATTTTATATTTTGCCTTGCATTTATTTTTTTCTGAACTTTAGAAAATCACAAAACTATTTTCTTTATTTTTTGCATTTTATTTTATTTTTTTTGCATAATAAATAGTTTATTAGGATTTTATACTTTATTTTCTTAAATAAAACTTCTAAATAATTTAAAAATACTACACATTTTATTTTATTATTTTTCACATAAAAATGATTATTTTCACATATATTTTATTTTTAAACATTTGTTAATAATATTATTTATTTATTTCTTGCACAAAAAATGAATAAAATAAATAATTAGAAAACAATATTTTCTTTTAAAACAAAATTAGGGTTTCCCCTTTCAAAAATAATAATATTATTTTTTCTTATTTTTAGGAGTTAGATAATTTTATTTTCTCATACATAAAACAATCACAAAACATTTCTTGCATAATTACATTTTATTTCATATTTAAATAATTGTTTATTTATTTATTGTACAATAAATTCAATTGGGTTGTAATAGTGAATTAGGGTTTTATTTTGTGCAAATATCCCTATTCAAAAACTTGTATCCCCCCTCCCATAATATTGTTGTAATAGATTAGATTTACTTTATGCAATTTATCGCATTATATGTATGTTTAGTAAACTAGGGTTTGTATGATAAGACAAAAATCAAACAAATAGCAAAGACCTAATATAAGACAGATGCATGTAAAATGACAACACATCTCACACAAGCACCTCTAGGGTTTCACCCACTCGGTTTCCTCAAAACATGGTCATGGTATGCATGCTAGGTATCTTGGCAAAACAAAACAAAAACAAAAGATCATAGTCCCTCGATGACGCTATCACAAGTTGCCTAAACAAATGATCTTGGTCCCTTAAACAAGCTAAGATACTTGGCATCATTGCTATCATGGTCATACGATGACCCATGCCCGTCCCGTTTAACATCCAAAGATAGGGTTGTTTACCAAAACAATGGTAAATCAACAATGTCAAAGGAATGAAAATGTACAAGAAAGACTTTTGAGTAGGTAGATAAGCTTCTAGTTACTTGATCATTTCAAAAACAATCCTTGCTATTTTCAAAACAAACACACGCATTTCAAAAACATTTCCAAACAACTTTCAAAACATTGAAACATTTTTTCAAAAGACAAACATCTTTGTATACATTCTTACGAACGAGAATCATTACAAAGATTGCCTAAACGATGGCCTCTTTTCAAAATACTTTCAAAACCACACAAAGCACCATTTCAAACAATTGCAAAAGCAAAGCAAGTGATCTAAAACAAGTAACTAAGAGCCCATGGAAAACCATGGATGAAAAGGGTGCTAGCACCTTCCCTTTTCATAATCTACCCCCCGAACTCAAAAACAATCTCAAAGGTCTTTCCTGTGCTTTTTTACCTTTCCTTTTGGATAAAAGAAAAGTCGGTGGCGACTCTTGCTAAACCGCAACATTTGCAAACACAAACTCAAAACCTCAAGTCAGTTCTCCCACCGCATCATAGTACCCTCGCGCCAAATTTATATAAGCTGAGCAAGGCTGGATTTGGAAACAAACCATAAAAAATAGCGAGCACGAAATTTCCAAGTATCTCTCTCAAATCTCAATGAAAACTAAAATTGTAAGAAGTATGAGAATCAGAAGGATGATAGAGTGGAATAGGGATTTATTTGATTCAATTTGGTTGAGAATTCTACCTGGATGAAGTAGCAGAAAATATCTCTAAAACTTGACTTGGATAGCATGATTTAGGACACTTCAAGGCCTGGTTGTTCTTCTGTTATCTTTAGTGAAGTTCAAGGATAAAGAATCAGCAGAGAAATTGGATTGAAAAGTGGAGAAAAGAGGAATTCGAAAACTCAGAAAAGTGAATTATGAATAGAGTTTGGTAGGGTTATTTTGGTTGTCCAAGCTTGAGAAAATGAGAGGAGTGAGGTACTCTATTTATAAGGAAGTGAATGACGTAAGGAATTGGGAAGAAAATTGAAGTTTGGAGGGAAATTGGATTCATCCCGAAAAATGAAAATTGTGTGACTCCATGTGCACCAAAACTCATCCAATTCTTGCGTTTTGATCCTTAATTCAACTTTGGGAACTTTTTTAAACATGTTTAAATCAAAAACATGTGCTAATTTGATGTTTAGAAGCTGGATTATCGATTTCAAAGTCTGACTTGGAAGAAAAATTCAATTTCAAGTAGCTGACTTTGAACTTATGGTGTGCACGATTTAGGGAACCTTAGGACTTGATTCTTGATGCATTGGAAAGATGAGGTAATATTATTTATAATGTTCCAAGAAAGAGATCATTTAGATGCTTAAGTTAGAAGTTGTGCTTGGTCAAAATCAGGAAAAATGCACTGACTTTTATACTTTGAAAAATTCTAATTTTTTCTTCAAAAAATGACCTATAATGTTTTGATTCCAAACAAGGTCTTCCTTCAAAATTAAGCTTTGATCATCAATTATATCTTGAAGTTGAATCCTTAAAGAGTATTGTGAAACTTATATCACTCAAAAATTCCAAATATTGAACAAGTTGTGATCTTTTGAATTTGATGAAAGTTTGTGAGCTGACCTATAATCTTTTGAACTCAAAAACCCTCTTTCAATCCTTTACAAGCTTAGAACCAAAAAGCGAGTTAAATTTAACATCCTTAAGATCATTGTGAAAAACTCTGAGCTCAATATGATAAAATTTGACCAAGTTTTGATCCTTTGAAGTCACATAAGGAAATTTGATGGCCTATCTAGAGGACTAGTAATATTTCTCAATCATTATTGATCTTCCCTACAAAATATGTTTGAAAACTTTGAAATTATTTATTTATAACACTTTAAATAGAAGTATATCTTTGGAATCACTCAAAAATATCAAAATATGGACAAGATATAGCCCTTAGAAGTCCAAAACCCTAACTCCTAGAGCATCAAAATGACTTGAGAACCCCTTTCAATTTTGACAATATTTCTTGTACAAATACTTTTTCTATGTCAGGAGAAATTATTGTGGATGATAATAAGAACCTATAGTAATAATAACCACTTCCAAATGTTGAGAAATGAGTGATTTATGCACTTGCGATCAAGGAATCAAGAACTAGTCAAATTAGGTCAAACTTCTTTAATCAATTCTTGCATCTTTTGACTTCCTTTGGCAATTGAAGCATGATGAATCATAGTAGACCTTGTCATGACATTACTTTAAAGCACTCTCAATGATGAAGCTTAAATTTCAATGAAGCTTTGTTGAAGAAGGCATGGAAATAAACTCATGAACCTATGAATCAACTTGATAAAATGTGTTGTTCCCTTACCTATAATATCATCATTTATAAGGCAACCCTTTATGATATTTGTTAGTTAAAAGATAATCAACACAAGACATATATGATCATATTATACAAATAAAATTGCTTGGTGACCCCTCATGAGCAAACCTAAAGATAGGGAGAGGAACCAAACCCTAGTGTGTGATCTTGATATGATTGGGTTGATATGAGATGATAGAGGGATCTTAGGGAAAAAATTGGGCTATAACACATTGCTTCCCAAGTATTAATACTCCAAGAGGGTAATAAGTAAAACCACTCTTCAGTGTCTTCAAATAAGGTAAACGAAAAAATTCGGAGTTTCTTTTCTTCCTCTGTATGCCCATCAATCTTCAACGTGGTACTCATAGTCAAAAATATCTGCAAGTGTTTATTGGCATCTTCATTGACCTTTCCAGTGAAAGAGCTTCTCTCAAGATGATTGATTATGCTCGGATGCAATTGAAAATTTGGAACATTCACCGGATGGTTTACAATTGTGAATCTTCCACCCGGTGTGTTTGCCCCACCATACTCACCAAGAAGTCTCTCTGGTGGATCTTCGGCCATAATTTCTTCCTCTGAGTCTAAATCTGAATGGAAATATATTTTTTTGTCTTTAGAGTCCATTCTTTCTAATCTAGCTTGTCTGAGTCTTGCGTGCAATGTTCTCTCACTTTCTACGTCAAAAGGAAAATTAGTTGAGGGTTCTCCTTGCATGCAAAGTTTAGGAAAAATCAGTAATAACAAAAATATAAAAATTACAGAAAAGAAATTTTAGTTGTAGAGCATCAAAATTCTAATTGAACTCAAATTACACTCAATAATTAGGCAGTCCCTGGCAACGACACCAAAAACTTGATAGGAAAAATAGAAAGTGTACTATTTTTGCCTTTCAGTAAGAATAGGAAATTCCAAATATATTGATCTCAAGGACTGCGTGCAATTATTTAGTTAAATTCGTAGTTCAATTAAACAAAAACTTAATTTATGGTTTGGATTTGATATTGTCACTTAACAAAAAGAATAAATATAAAATGGCTTTTTCACAAATATGAGAAGCATGTTAGGGTAAGGTGTATAATTTTCCATGTAACTATCTTGAATTATGATCTCTTCAATAAGTTCATATCCTTCAGTTACCATCCCTTTAGGTTATATTCCCCTAAGTTCTTAGTGGGAAAACCTTTAAACCTTCATCCTAAATCCTAAGTCCTAAGAGATTTCTGATGGAGTCAAGCCTTTGTTTTATCAAGGGTTAAATTTGGTAAATTTAGGGTATCCCTAGTCTTAGGTGATATGTACTATAGTCTAATTGTACAAAAACCTTAACAACCACGGTCCAACTAGTTGTTAACCGTAAATCAATCCTATTTTTTCTGATTAGAAGGCATAAAAGCATTATACAATTAAATTGAATAGAGAAGACTATTGTATTAAAGAAATTCAAGAATCAAAATCGTTTACAGAGTCAAATCAGGGACACCCCCTAACATTGGGGGGTTTATCTACTCATATTGTTCAAAATAATCACAAGACAAAATATAGACATTACAAGGATTGGGATGAACTTTGATCTTTAATTGCTTCCGCGCATAAAAATCCCTGGCTCTCCAAAAACCTTGACTTCCCTAATCTTCAGTCATGTACTATTCTTTGCTCTGGAAAAAAGTCTCTCAACTCATCATGGAATCTTGGCTAAATAGTGAATAATCCATTTGTCTCAGTTGGAAATGCCCAAAACGCCCCCCTGGGTCCCAAATCATAAAAAATCCTAAAAACACTCAAAAGTAGTGTCCTTGCCAACACAGGTCGTGTCACTTAACACAGACACCTGTGTTTGGCTCTATCTTACGCTTCACAAAACATCTTTCCCAGACCTCCTGACACGGGCCGTGTCAGCTGACACATGCACCCGTGTCAGCTGACACAAGCACCCATGTCATTCTCTGCATCTTCTTCCAAATTGCAGTTATGCACTCTCTCCTAGCACGGCCCATGTCAGATGACACGGGTGGCCGTGTCAGGCACCATGTAGTCTAGTTTTTGAGACTTCCTCTGAAACTTCGAATTTGCACTTTTCGTTCCTAGTTTTATTTCTCTGAGCTTGAAAACAAAAAATACACAACCAACACATAAAACATAAAAGAATGAAATAAAACACTTGACAAAATAAAGAAATTATATCTAAAATAAACTCTAAATAAAGGTGGAAAAACCACTGATCAAACTCCCCCAAACTTATATCGTTGCTTGGCCTTAAGATACCATTACAAGAACTCGTGCAAATCACAAAAGCCAAATACTCAGACATGAGACATCCGTTTAAATTGATCAAAAAGCAGTTTGTCTGAAGTTCACGTGATGTGAAGAGTTTTTGTAGGAACCTTTAAGTCTCGAGCTTCCTCTTCTGATACCTCTCTAACCATGCTTTGTACTTAAGTCTTTTTTCCGATTTTCCTCCTTTTTCATTTGGATAGTCAAATTAAGGCAATGAGAATTATTGATGATCATCACATGCACAAGACTGATCACGAAAATGTTCAGGCACCAAATTAGAGCTTTTGCTCCTTTATAATTTCAGATGAAATTTTTAAAACTTTTTAGTTTATATATTATCCTTTATGGACAAAGTTTGGGGATCAACCCCCTTTGGGCTGAATAACTTGGTGTGGGCTACCCAACTTAGCGAGCCAGTTTCCTTTTATCGCCTTTTCATCATTTGGTGTCAGCTTTATTTATTCTCAACCAATCATGCATGCATGTGAATCTATATTATATCAGGTTGTAAAGATAAACTACTCAAGGAATACTTCTTAGGATTCAAGCACTATGGTACAAATCTACATGTTAGAGTCGTATCACTGTCACATTATTCTAAACTTCCTACCCTCGAACAACCATCCCTTTGTATCTATATACTATTCCTGAACTTCAACTCGTGGATTTAAACAACAATTAGCATAGAGCCAACAAATAATTTGAAATGAAAAAAAATAACCCCCCCCCCCCCCAAACGTGAACTAAACATTAACCCCAATGTTTCAGAACAAGCTCGAGGAAGGTGACTCACAGAGGGAAATGCAACACATGTTGTTGCTGTTAGAACAATGTTTGAATCTAGTACCCTATATTTAAGTTTTGATGATAACAAAGTGAAAAGATATAGTAGTTAAATATTTCATGATTGAATTATATGCTGCCTAAAATTACTATGCTCTAATTTGCAGATATGCTGATTAAAATAAGCAAGATCACGTTCTCAGCATCAGAATATGATTTCATACACCAGCATCAGAAGTTGCTGAATCAGAACGTTAAGATCAGATGATCAACGCTTGCACATGCTGAAGCTTGATGAACAGAACTGCGCGTAAAACACTCTGATACAGAAACAATGGTTCATCAGCAGCGAAGCAGAATCAGAATGAGCCAAGCCAGAACGTGCATTGAAGAAGCAACGGTACTGTGCATTAAACGCTAATCAATTCCAACGGCCTCATTCCAGACAAGATCTGCTCAAAAAGGAAAGCTTGTTATTAGCATTGAATCAAGAATATTTGCTTCAACGTTCATCTTCTCAAATGCTATATAAGCCAAGCTTCAAAGATTATCACGGCTAATGCTTCCAAACTCTCTACACGCACAAAGCTGAACAATAATCTTCATCTACCAGTTTTGCTAAACCAACAAACTCTGATACTCCATTAGTGTTTAGCATTCTAAGTTTCTAAGCTTCAATTGTGTAAACATCACAGTTGTGATATAGTTTTGTAGAAAACATTCACACACATTATTTTATACCTTTGTAAGAAAGTGTTGCCTTGACAAACCGGATTGTGGTTTGAATCAAGAAGGCTTTAGCAGTTGTTAAAGCAGATTTGTATTCAGTTGAATATAGTGAATTAAGACCTCGTTGGAGAGAGGCAAAATCACCTTGACGGGTGGACTGGAGTAGTTTGAGATCAAACGAACCAGGATAAAAATACCTTGTCAATTGCTTTAAGTTTCCAGTTTTTCAATTCAACCCCCCCTTCTTGTGTTTTTCACCCCTTCAATTGGCATCAGAGCGCCTGGTTCTGAGCTAAAACACTTAACCGTGTCAGTACAAGATCCAGCGTCAGAAAAACACAATGGCAGGAAACAACTCTCATTTCAGCAATGACACCAATGAGGACAGAGACAGATTCAGCGGCAAACCTCCAGTCTTTGATGGAGAAAACTTTGATTACTGGAAAGACAGAATTGAAAGCTTCTTTCTAGCACATGATGCTGATCTGTGGGATATGGTGACAGATGGATACACGCACCCTGTGAATGCAACTGGTCAGAAGATTGAAAGAAAATCAATGACTGATCAACAAAAGCGTGATTTCAAGAATCACCATAAGGCCAGAACCATCCTCCTCAGTGCCATCTCCTATACTGAGTATGAGAAGATCTCCAACAGAGACACAGCTAAGAACATTTTTGATTCTCTCAGAATGACGCATGAGGGCAACGTTCAAGTCAAAGAAACAAAAGCTCTGGCGCTCATTCAGAAGTATGAGGCGTTTAAAATGGAAGATTCTGAATCCATTGAAACTATGTTCTCTAGATTCCAGATTCTGGTAGCTGGTCTCAAAGTTCTGGACAAAGGATACTCTACTGCTGACCATGTCAAGAAGATAATCAGAAGTTTACCCAAGCAGTGGAGGCCTATGGTTACTGCTCTGAAGCTGGCGAAAGATCTCAACAAAATCACTCTGGAGGAACTTATAAGCTCCCTCATAAGTCATGAGATAGAGCTAGAAGCTGACGAGCCTCAGAAGCAAGGTAAGCCTATAGCTTTAAAATCTAACAGAAAATCTGAATCTAAAGTTTTGCAGGCAGTTGAAGAAACATCTGATGGATCCTCATCAGAAGAAGACGAACTTTCCCTTCTCTCCAGAAGAGTAAATCAACTGTGGAAGCAAAGACAAAGGAAGTTCAGGAATCCCAGAAGATCTGATCAGAACGAATCTTCTTCCAGATACAGAAGGACAGATTCTTCCTCTGGATACAGAAGATCTGAAGGCTCCTCCGGTAGCAAGAAGCCAAATACAAAAGACATCATCTGCTACGAGTGCAATGAGCAAGGACACTACAAGAGTGACTGTCCAAAGCTTCAGAGGGAAAAGCCCAAAAAGAAGTTTGGAAGAGAAAAGAAGAAAAGTCTCATGGCCACATGGGATGACTCTGACTCGTCTGAAGCTGACTCAGAATCAGATGATGAAAGGGCGAACATAGCGCTCATGGCTAACATTCCAGATGACAGTGAAGCTTCTGACTCAGACTCAGAATCAGACACAGAAGAGGTATTCCCTAACTTCGCTGTTAATTTTACAAAGGCTGAACTTGCTGAAAGCCTCAATGAAATTCTGGAACGTTATCAGCAGATTAGAGCTAAATTCAGAGACCTGAAAAGGACTCTTGAATCTGACTCTAATAAGTCTGAGAGTCTCAAATTGGAAAACTCTGAGCTGAGAGATAAAATTTTAAAATTAGAAAACTCTTTACAAAACTCTCAGAAGGAACCAATTGCTGAAACTCCCAGCAACGCTGATGAGATCATCAAGGAGTATGATCATAGTTTCCAGAAGTTCCTTGCTAAAAGCATAGATAGAAGCAGAATGGCTTCAATGATCTATGGAGTTAGCAGAAACGGCAGGAAAGGAATAGGATACCTAGGTAAGGTTCCTACACCTAAGAATGTCATGGATTTAACTATTAAACACACTCCGTTAAATTCACACTTTGTGTATGGTCACACACATGACATCAAATATACTAGTAGTAATCACTCTGTGAAACCAAAATTCAACCAGAGTTTTGGTAAAACTAACAAGTCAGGACCCAAGAAGATCTGGGTACCTAAGGATAAAATAATACATGTTGCAGATATCTTTAGCAGCAAGTCAGAAACACCAGTCATGGTACCTGGACTCTGGCTGCTCACGACACATGACGGGAAGAAGGCATATGTTCCAAAGCCTGGAACTTAAGCCTGGAGGCCACGTTGGCTTTGGAGGCAATCAGAGGGGAAAGATAATTGGCTCTGGAACTGTAGGTAACGGAAATCTTCCCTCTATTAATAATGTTCTGCTTGTTGATGGATTGATGCATAACCTGTTATCCATAAGTCAATTAAGTGATAACGGTTATGATATAATCTTTAATCAAAAATCATGTAAAGCTGTTAGTCAGAAAGATGGGACTATCCTATTTAATGGTAAGAGGAAAAACAACATTTACAAAATCAAACTTTCTGAACTAAAGAGTCAGAACGTAAAATGCCTTCTGTCTGTTAACAACGAGCAGTGGATCTGGCACAGAAGATTGGGGCATGTTAGTATGAGAAGAATATCTCAGATTAACAAACTCAATCTGGTCAGAGGACTTCCAAATTTGAAGTTCAATTCAGATGCTCTGTGTGAAGCATGTCAGAAAGGCAAATTTGCAAAACCTTCTTTTAAATCCAAAAATGTTGTTTCTACCTCTAAGCCATTAGAACTTCTGCACATTGACTTATTTGGACCAGTTAAGACTGCTTCTGTCAGTGGCAAGAAGTATGGGTTAGTAATCGTAGATGACTATAGCAGATGGACATGGGTAAAGTTCTTAAGACACAAGGACGAGTCACACTCTGTGTTTGTTACCTTCTGTAACCAAGTTCAGAATGAAAAAGATCTTAGAATCGTTAAAGTCAGAAGTGATCATGGTGGAGAATTTGAAAATAAAGATTTTGAGTCATTCTTTAATGACAAAGGCATTCTGCATGATTTCTCTTGTCCTAGAACTCCCCAACAAAATGGAGTTGTAGAACGAAAGAACAGAACATTGCAAGAAATGGCCAGAACCATGATCAATGAGACAAACGTTGCTAAGACTTTCTGGGCAGAGGCAATAAACACAGCGTGCTACATTCAGAATAGAATCTCAATAAGACCTATTCTGGAAAAGACTCCATATGAATTGTGGAAGAACAGAAAGCCCAACATTTCGTATTTTCATCCATTTGGATGTACTTGCTATATGTTAAATACTAAGAATTATTTGAACAAGTTTGATTCTAAGGCACAGAAGTGTATTATGTTAGGATACTCTGAACGCTCAAGAGGGTACAGAGTATACAATACAGAAACACAGATTGTGGAAGAATCAATCAGTGTTCGTTTTGATGACAAGCTTGACTCTGAAAAGTCAAAGCAGAATGAAAATCTTGCAGGTATAGAAATTGAATTTGCAGGTTCTGAAGACAAGTCATCAGAAGCTCTCAACACAGACATTCCTTCAACGTCTGAAAGAAGCAATGCTAGAAATCCTACAACTGCTGCTGATCAACCTCAGAAGAGATTACCCAGAAGCAGTTTGGATCACCCAGAAGAAACTATCCTAGGAAGAAAGGAAGATCCAATCAGAACAAGAGCAAGCTTCAGAAACTCTGAAGAAACGCTTATGGGTCTTGTGTCTCTGATTGAACCTTCTTCTATTGATGAAGCACTTCTGGACAATGACTGGATTCTGGCAATGCAAGAAGAGCTGAATCAATTCACCAGAAACGACGTATGGGATCTCGTTCCAAGACCAAAAGGATTCAACGTCATTGGAACAAGATGGGTGTTCAGAAACAAGCTTAATGAACAAGGTGAAGTCGTCAGAAACAAGGCACGACTGGTTGCACAAGGTTATAGTCAGCAAGAGGGGATAGACTATACAGAAACCTTTGCCCCAGTCGCCAGGTTAGAATCTATCAGACTTTTAATTTCATTTGCTGTTAATAGAGGCATCACTCTGTATCAGATGGATGTCAAAAGTGCATTCTTAAATGGTTATATAGAAGAAGAAGTTTATGTTCACCAACCCCCAGGTTTTGAAAATACAAAACATCCAGAACATGTTTTCAAACTGAAAAAGTCACTGTATGGTCTGAAACAAGCTCCCAGAGCTTGGTATGAAAGGCTAAGTAACTTTCTGCTTGAAAATGAATTCACCAGAGGGAAAGTGGACACTACTCTATTCTGTAAAACAGTTAAGAGTGACATTTTAGTCTGTCAAATTTATGTTGATGATATAATCTTTGGTTCTACTAATCCTTCTCTTGGAAGAAAATTTGCTAAGTGTATGCAGGCAGAATTTGAGATGAGCCTCATGGGGGAACTGAAATTCTTTCTAGGAATTCAGATCAATCAAACTCCAGAGGGAACTTACATTCATCAGAGCAAATACATCAGAGATCTTCTGAAGAAATTTGACCTCTCAGAATGTAAGCCATCAAAGATTCCAATGCATCCCACGTGCATTCTGGAAAGAGAAGAGGTAAGCAAAAGCGTAGAACAGAAAGTCTACAGAGGTATGATTGGTTCTCTCCTTTATCTGACAGCTTCAAGACCTGATATTTTATTCAGCGTATGCATTTGTGCTAGATTCCAATCAGATCCTAGAGAATCTCACTTAACAGCTGTTTAGCGAATTTTCAAGTATCTGAAAGGTACTACTAATCTGGGTTTGTTTTATAGAAAATCTAGTGATTACAGCTTAGTAGGCTACTGTGATGCTGACTTTGCTGGAGACAGAGTGGAACGCAAAAGTACTTCTGGAAGCTGCCAGTTTCTGGGAGAAAATCTGATCTCGTGGTCCAGCAAAAGGCAATCAACAATTGCTCTGTCAACAGCAGAAGCTGAGTACATAGCAGCAGCTGGATGTAGCACACAGATGCTCTGGATGAAAAGTCAGCTTGAAGACTTCCAGATTTTTGAGAGTAACATTCCTATTCTTTGTGATAATACTTCTGCTATTTGCTTAAGTAAGAATCCTATTTTACATTCTAGAGCTAAGCATATAGAAATAAAACATCATTTCATTAGGGACTATATTCATAAAGGCATTTTAAACTTGAAATTTATAGATACAGACCATCAATGGGCTGATATCTTTACTAAACCCCTTTCAGAAGATAGGTTTAATTTCATTCTGAAACATCTCAGCATGAAAGTATGCCCAGAATGAAAATGTTTTAATTCCATGTATTTATCTTCAGAATGTAATTATATTACTGTGAACTTCTGATCAATCTTCTTTCAGAAAGATAGAACATGTAGATTGTATCAGATGCAAGTCTAAAGATCTGAGAGTCTAATCTCAAAGACAGACGTGCTGATCACTACATCAAACAAGTGTCATCCAATCATCAGCAAATCCCTGAAGCAGAACGCGTGCACGCTTCTGAGAAAGGAAAGCGCTGATTGGGTGCATTGAGACACATGTCTGGTAACCGTTTTTAAGTATCTTTCTCAAATCCCCCAAAATCAGCAAGCATTTAATGCAAAAGTAATCACGCTTGTTAATGGCAATCATTATTTTTTTTCTCTCTCTTAAAAACGTTTAATTTTTCAAAATAATTTTTGAAATCTTTATTTAAGCACATTATTCTTCAATCTTATTCTTTACGCTTTCTCATAATCTCTTAAGTATTCTCTGCATATTTCTGAGTTATCTTCTTAAAACCCCTTTTTTCCCTCAAATCATTCTCAAGTTTTTTGTGTGAGAACAATGGCATCCTCCAGCATTTCTGCAGGAAATCAGAAGAAAGAAACCTCTGAGCAGTATCAGGTGCCTACCAGAACTCTTCTCACACCGGTAAAGAATCTCGAAGTTCTCTCTGAGTTAATCGTCGATTTCGAAAGTTTGAAGGATAATGGATTTGACCTAACTGATGAAATCAAAGCTCAAAAGTGGGAGAGGTATTTTGATAGACTGGTTGGACCAACCTTCCCAGAGCTTGTCAAGGAATTTTGGATTCACGCCAAGATTCATAAACATCTAGTCATCTCTTCTGTCATGGGAAAGAAGATAGTAATTTCTGAAGACCTCATTGGTAGGTTAATTGGTCAAAGTGGTGGTGGAGTCCGTTGTGTGGACATGGCTGATAGATGCCCTGATATAGGTGTGGTAGCCAACTGCATTTTCACTCTTGGTTTTCCCAGCAGCAAAATTAAGGATCTGAAGGATCACTGCAGAGTATGGGCCAAGATTGTTCTGGGCTGTTTCAACCACAGGAAGCCAACAAGCTCTCCTAATTATATAAACGTGGATCAGCAATTTCTGATCTACTTTATTGATCAGAGGGTGAAGATCAATCTGGCACACTTCCTGTTCAACCATCTGAAGACTAGTGTGAAAGAGACTAGAGAAGAAGAAAGGACCAAAAGGGACTGGATACCGTTTGGGAGGCTCATATCAGATATTCTGACAGAGAATAAGCTGATAGATTATCTGAGCGAAGCTAAAGTGCTGGGCAATTTTGAACCAACTGTTGGAAAACCGCTGAATGCTAAGAACCTGAAAAAGATGAAGCTGATAGAAAATATTAGGAAGGAACCCAGAGCTGCTTCAACTGCTGACATCTCCAGAAGAAGAGTGCCTCTGAGTGATTTCCCAAAATTTTCTGAAATGGAATCCCAACCGGATATGTTTCTCAAGTATCCAGATTCATACAAGGAAGAAGATGCAGGTTCAAAGCTGAAGATCAAAGATCTGAGTCAAGTTCAACCTGAAGTGATTCAGAAGAAGACAAAGAAGAGGAAAGCAGAAGGATCATCTCATCAGACTCCAAAGAAACGAGGTAATTCATCTGCTGCCCCTATTTCAATTTCATCTACTATTCCAACATCTGTTGCCCCTCCTCAAACCTCTCACAGAATATCCATCCCAATCCCTACTATTGATGAAACCATACCAGAAGACCCTTCTGAGGCCTTACAACTCAGAAGAACCAGAATTAAAATTCCCATTAAAATTACCAAACAACCAACTGTTTCAACAACACCAGCACTTGATAGAGTGCTAGCTGATATTGAGCGTGAACATGTTTCTGTTCAACCTCACTCTGAACCACCAAATATTCCTCCTCCACAACCTGAACCAGAAACACAACCTGAACCAGAAATTCAACCAGAACCAGAACCAGAACCGCAACAACAACAACCTCTCACAGAAGAACCTCTGATCCCTGAGCAATCAGAGATTCCACCTCCTCAACCAGAAAATAATCCACCTTCGCCTCAAACAGAGTTTCACCGCTATGAAACCCCATCTCCTCATCATTCTGATCCCCACTCACCTCAACCTTCACCGCTGGCAATACAGTTGCCATGTGGAACCACCATTGTCAGACCCTAGTTACCATCATCAGAGGAATCAACACCTCCAAAAACTCCAACCACTCCAATAGATATATCCTCTGACTCTGATAACCATCCACCAAAACAAACAGCACCTCAGCACACCTCTGAAAACCAATCCTCTGAAAACCCCAGCAAAACCTTCATTGACTTAACAAGTCTTGAACGTCTTGCTGATTTAAGACACAAATTGGCCATTCCCAAACCAAAGCAACTAGATGTTGGCTCTGGTATTTTGGACTTTGAAACAGGTATGCTGCAATGGATTGCTTCTTTGAAGCAAGTCTGTCCGGGGATGATCGACCCAGCTGCTTCTGATCAGCTCTGGTCACAGTTCAGAGTATGGGTACGTACTGAAGCACTCAAGCTGCAGGACGTCAACTACGAGCAGGCTCAATAAAACTTTAGCATGCTGCTGAAGGAAGTTGAGAGTCAGCTGCCTCAAGAAGTTGTGCTCCCTCTGGACAGTGAATCCTGGTCTGAGAAAGAGCAAGCTGCACAGGTGCAACTATCAGAGGACAAGACTCTTCAGGAAGAAAATCCAGCAGAAGATGTAGCTGAAAGTTCTGAGAAGCTCCCTCCTGCTGAAAGTTCTCAAGCTGCCTTGGACAGGCAGGCTCTGGAAGAATTAAGGCTGAATGACTTGCGTCTACAGCAGCGGATGGAAGAGAATGATCAGAAGATGGAAGCAAGAATGAATGTTCAGGACAGCAAGATTGACACTGTTGTCACCATGGTTCAGAAGCAGAATGAAACTTCTGAAAAGATTCAAGCAATGCTGGAAAGCCTGTTCTCACGCATGCCCCCACAACCTTAAATTTTTTTCATGCATGACATTCTCTATGTTTTCCTCATTTTCTGATGTACTTTTGACTATGTTTTGACTATGTTTGTGTAATGTTCTTTTGCTCTGAACTGTTTCAATATAATTTGTTTCTCTGATCTAAATTGTTTTAGCACATCACTAACACTTTTTGATTGCTGACAAAAAGGGGGAGAACAAGAATGATATTTAAAATCAATAACGGCTAACTAGACAGAAACTCTCAAACATTCTAACTCTATTACTTGAAATGTTTTTCTGTTCTGTTTTTAAGTCTACAGGCACAAGGAAGCTCTTGAAGACTAGAAGCTAGAATATCTGATCAAAATGTAGAAGCTCACGTTGCTCTGATCAAATATGAAGTTCTGATCGACCTAACACTCTGATCCGAAGCAAAGCTCTGACAGGAAAAGCTCTGAAGCTCTGCTTTCTGATAAGTCAAAGACCTATAATCTGATGCTCAAAGATAGAAAAAGATCTGATCCTGAAGAACACGTATATCAAAGGGAAGTAACAAACTCAGGGGGAGTATCTCTTAAACTCTGACTTCTCCGTACTTCTTATTCTGATACATAGCTCTGATAACTTTTCACGTTATTTTTTCATTTAAAATATCTAGTTTTTGTCATCATCAAAAAGGGGGAGATTGTTAGAACAATGTTTGAATCTAGTACCCTATATTTAAGTTTTGATGATAACAAAGTGAAAAGATATAGTAGTTAAATATTTCATGATTGAATTATATGCTGCCTAAAATTACTATGCTCTAATTTGCAGATATGCTGATTAAAATAAGCAAGATCACGTTCTCAGCATCAGAATATGATTTCATACACCAGCATCAGAAGTTGCTGAATCAGAACGTCAAGATCAGATGATCAACGCTTGCACATGCTGAAGCTTGATGAACAGAACTGCGCGTAAAACACTCTGATACAGAAACAATGGTTCATCAGCAGCGAAGCAGAATCAGAATGAGCCAAGCCAGAACGTGCATTGAAGAAGCAACAGTACTGTGCATTAAACGCTAATCAATTCCAACGGCCTCATTCCAGACAAGATCTGCTCAAAAAGGAAAGCTTGTTATTAGCATTGAATCAAGAATATTTGCTTCAACGTTCATCTTCTCAAATGCTATATAAGCCAAGCTTCGAAGATTATCACGGCTAATGCTTCCAAACTCTCTACACGCACAAAGCTGAACAATAATCTTCATCTACCAGTTTTGCTAAACCAACAAACTCTGATACTCCATTAGTGTTTAGCATTCTAAGTTTCTAAGCTTAAATTGTGTAAACATCACATTTGTGATATAGTTTTGTAGAAAACATTCACACACATTATTTTATACCTTTGTAAGAAAGTGTTGCCTTGACAAACCGGATTGTGGTTTGAATCAAGAAGGCTTTAGCAGTTGTTAAAGCAGATTTGTATTCAGTTGAATATAGTGAATTAAGACCTCGTTGGAGAGAGGCAAAATCACCTTGACGGGTGGACTGGAGTAGTTTGAGATCAAACGAACCAGGATAAAAATACCTTGTCAATTGCTTTAAGTTTCCAGTTTTTCAATTCAACCCCCCCTTCTTGTGTTTTTCACCCCTTCAGTTGCCTCCTAAATTTCACCAGTAAGACTCCCTTTTTATTACCTGCAGACAAAACGAAAAACAAACAAAAAAAAAGAAGAATTAAGTTATTAAAAGCGTGGGTTGCCTCCCACAAAGCGCTTCATTTAACGTCACATGGCTCGACAGCTCATCCCTTTATGGGGATATTTCCTCTTCCACGCCTTGTTACATGCCTTTTCCGCAACCCAGAATTCATTAAGCTCATAAGTATGAACCACTCCTTGCTTCAAGTCGCTCCTATATTCCATCTCTACTCCTTGATGTTTCTTTTATTTTTCTTTTTGGATTCTTAATTGAACTTAGGATTTTTGATAGACGCTGGAGCTGATGCCACCTGAGAGCTTATGTTGGAGACTTTTTTGGGGGGTGGTTTCAAACTTCAGGTGTCTTCTGCTAATTTCATCATACCATATGAATCTTGATTCTTTTCACCTACACCCTGCTTTTTTATCTCCAGCACCTTCAAAGTTATCTCCTCATCAAATGATTTCAGTGTCAGATACTTGTCGTCATATCAAAATTGTGTCGACTAGTCAGCATAAATGGTCGACCAAGAATGATAGGAGTCTCTTCATCTTCAGGTATGTCCATGATCTAAAAATCAACTAGGAAAATAAAATTGTCAATTTCTACTAATACATCTTCAGCTATCCCATATGACTGCTTGATGGTGTAATCCGCAAATTTCAATTTTGTCCAACTCCCGCTTATCTTCTCAATATCGAGCTTCTTGAAAATTGATAATGGAATTAAACTCACACTAGAGCCATAATCAACCAGAACCCTCTTGAAAGTTTTTTCTTTCATGGTGCATGGTATTGCAACTGACCCCGGATCCTTATGCTTGACAGGTATTTTCCTCTGGGGTGAAATTACACACAATTTCTAATCATAGGATACTGATCCCTCTCTTGTTAATCTTTTCTTTGATAATACCTCCTTCATGAATTTCTGATAAAAAGGCATTTTTGTGAGTGCTTCAAATAATGGTATATTGATCTCTAGGTTTTTGAACAACTTGACAAATTTTCAAACTCTTTTCCTTTTGTGTCCTTCTTTGCCACTCGTGAGGGATACGACAACTTAATCTCCGGTTTAGTCTTCTCTTCAACTGGGTTTACAGGTGATACCATTTCTTCTTGTTTACTCGTGTTCTCTCTCATCTTTCTTTTCTTCAGCAGCTTTCTCATTCCTTGTTGTGATAACATTAATATTCTCATGATTTTTCTGATTTTCTTGGGCTCGCAGCGCTACCTGTTGTGCAATGGTATTCCTTCAACAGAAGGGAGCAAGATAGTAGGCTCAAGCAGATACTCTTTCATGTTTTCCAATTCCCTCCGGCCATCATCCGTCTATACACAACCTTAAACTTTCTTTAACATCTCGAATATATGTTCACATGTTGCAATCATGTGGGAAATAAATCTGGAAATGTAATTTAAACACCCAAGGAAGCCTCTAACTTTCTTTTCACTTCTTGGTACATGCATTACTTGAATTGCCTTAAATTTATCAGGATCAACTTCAATTCCTCTTTTGCTAACAATGAAACCTAGCAATTTTCCTGAACCAACACAAAAAGTACACTTTTTTGGATTCAAGCGGAGACGATACTTCTTCAAACGTTGAAACAATTTCAACAAGTCTTCTATATGCCCTTCCTTAGTCTAAGATTTGGAGATTAAATAATCAACATATACTTCGATTTTCTTATGCAGCTAATCATGTAATAGGGTTATTGTTGTACCCCAAAATTTGCCCTCCTATATTTCTCAAAATATTTCAAGAAAAATTCACAAGTCCAACCCGGCGCGTCATATTCAGGTATTCTTTCGCCAAGATATCTCTGATAACGTATTCTCAAATTCAGGTTCGGCTCAAGAGTCAATTCTTTAAAGAAGGTATCCGAATGTGCGAGTTTTCTTGAAGAAATATGGTGAAAAAGTGTGCTGAAAGTGCAGTTTTTACGCGCTAAAAAATTCATAACTTGAAGATCGTGGCTCGTTTTGAACCCGTTCTGGTGGCCAAAATTCCGTCTTGACATTATCTACGTTTTCATCTCTCACGGCTGGAAGCCAATTTCGATCATAAGGTCTTCAAAAATGTGGATTTATCAAGTATTTTCATACAGAAAATTTGTGACAGAAGTTTATTTGCGTCATGTTCAAAAAATCATAACTTGGTCAATTTTCATCGTATCGAGCTGGTTCTGGCGCCAAAATTTCACAAATTGAGTTGGCTACATTTTCACAGAAGGTATTGAGTTCAAACGGTATTCAAAAGGCCTTCGTTTTTTGCTCAGAGTGCGTGACACGCTGAAAATCCTGAATGCTGAATATCATTTCATCTGGGCTGAAACTTCGAAAATTCATAACTCGGTCAATTTTTATCGGATTGGACTCATATTTTTACACAAGGTTACTGACTCATAGATCTACAACTTTGCTTCAAAAGTCGAGACCAAATTATGCACCGATCAATACCAGTTTTTTATTGAAGAACGTGTCAGAGTCGACACTGAAGCCCAAAATAAGTTTGTCTGAGCTGAAACTTCAAAAACTCATAACTAATTCACCGTTTATCCGATTGAGTCGATTTTCGGACAGGAGTTTGTTCTCGATGTCGGCTACATTTTGTTTTCACATTTCAACTTCAAAAAATGCACTTAAGTCCCTTCGATTTAGCCTGGAAAGTGACGAATTCAAGTGAATATTGGAGGCCCAATTGCACATTCAAAGCTCATTTGCTTTACCCTAATTTTCATTATATAATCACATTCTTTTCACACAAACCAGAGAGGAGGAAAAGAGAAAAAAAAACCTTGCCACAACACTGTTAGAATATCAAACTCTTTCAAGAACCCTAAAACCTTGAAATCCTTATTACAAATCCCTCTCTCACTACAAACAAGTCATCACAGTTACAAACCAACACCTCACTACTTCTTCAGTAAGGATAAGGCTGACCTGATCTCCATGATCCTAATTTTCCAGTAAGGTATAAAAGCATTCCGGTCACTAATTTTCCAGTAAGGGTATAATCATTCATACATGCCATATTGTGCCTAAACATTAAATTTCTTCATATATTGGCTTTATTTGCATTTTATGATTTTATTTAATGTGTTCGTGAGATTCAACACTGCAGATTTAGACAGGATCCCATGCAGGTTCATTAAGGAACGTTGAGGCCAAAAGCCAAATGGCCAAAAGGCAAAAGCCAAATGGCCAAAACAGAACATTTTACACATGACACCAATACGTGGCGAGACAGACATCCTGAGAAGATTAAGGAACGTTGAGGCCAGAACACAAATGGCCAAAAGCCAAATGGCCAAAGTAGAACAACTTATGCATGAAACTCAATCCAATGGCCAAAGAATGCAGACCACGGTACTCAGGAGTCAATACTTCAAAAAAACCTCCCCTTGGGCCAGACACCCCCTATGGTTTGCTCAATGTTTAATTTTTATTTGTTTTTCCTTTTTATTCTTTTAATTGTTTTTTAATTGTTTTCTTTTAATTCCATAAAATAATTTTCATAATAAATATAAAATACAGAAAAATTAAAAAAATGTTTATTTTATTAATATTAATTTCACTATTATTATTTTTGTAAATAAACTTTAAACAATTAATTAGATTAATTTAGGTTTCAAAACTTTAATATTTTTCTTAATAAATTAAATATGTAGAAATTAGGGTTTTTAACTTTTTCATCATTTTTTTAATAAATAATTTTCTCATCATTATTATTATTATTAATTACTAATTTATTTTGTAAATAAACATGTACATTAAATATTTAGTAAATTAGGTTAAACTTTAACATTTTCATTAATAATTAAAAAAACTTAGAATTAGAGTTTCTTTTAATTTTAATTTTCTTTATTTCATAAATACAAAAAAACTAAAAAACATTTCTTTCCTTTTATTAAATAATTAATTAGCTTTTTAATTTCATTTAATTTCTTTAAAGGATCCAACGCCCTCGAACGTTCTATTTTTATTTCTTTCGCACATTTATTTTCTTTCAAATATTATGTAATTGCTCAAGCCATGTAACTCGGACATTTTATATTTCCCGCATTTTATTTCTTTATTTTATGTCAAATCAGGTCCTGGTTTAATTTGGCGATGTGGACCCGCGCCTTTGTAATAGTTTAGGAACTTTATATTTCTCGCAATTTTCAACTATTAATAATGACATGCAAGAATGAATGATAAAATAAAAACAAACGCATAGATCATTTTGACAAAAGACAAAAATAAATGAAAACGACACACAAATCACACACCACCCCTAGGGTACGCCTCACTGTTGCCTTGCCTCGAAAGGTGATCGTCGAGTAGAGGATGTCTTAGTAAGTCCTCATGATCCGAGAACCTGGCATGAGGGTAGCTTCTAAGGTATCTTCTCATTGCTCTGGTGATCACCATGTCCCGAACCTCGAATTGACCCGAACACCTCCAACGGTGGTGCTACCTACCTCTCAATGGTGGGATGGCACTACTTTAAAGGACATTTACACAGACGAATTCCTTAGGGTAGGTAGACGACTCGTGGATACTTGCTCTAATTCAAAACAAAACAAATCAAAAATACTTTTCACACCAACACATTTTCAAAAAGCTTTCGAAAGTAATTTTTCAAACACTCTTGAGGACCGATACAAGAGTCGAACTGGAATTTTCAAAGAAACTTTTTAAACCCACAGTTGAAAAGCAAACAAACCATTTTTGAAAACACAATGAGCAAGTATCTAAGAGCCCATGGATAACCATGGATAGAAAGGGTGCTAACACCTTCCCTTTCTATAACCTACCTCCCGAACCGAGAGCAATCTCTTTAAGGAATTTTTCTGTGCTTTTGTCCTTTCCATTTGGAGAAAATAAAAGACGGTGGCGACTCTTGATTCCGCGACATTTCGCGAACCAGCGTTAAACAGTCAGTTCCAGATCCATCGATCACAGAACTGGCGACTCTGCTGGGGAATAAACTTAAAGTGAGGTGTACCTTAGGACTAAGATCACTGTGTTTTCAATTGCTTTGACTTGTTTGCTTTAAATTGTGGGACTGTCTTGGGAGTTCTATATATCCTAACCCGGATCTGGGGATACCTTCTTAGAAAGTAGCAACAAGGCTGTGAGGGAACTATGCGGGGTATACCGACATGGTTGAAACAGTCTGCTACGTTGATGTGGCACTTTGGTGTGTACCGGTAACCCTTGAGTTCAGTCAAGGAGAGTACGGGGCCTCCGCGTGGTGTCGTGAAGCATCAACAGACCTTAGGAACCTTAATTGAACTATCTTGGCCTCTTTAGGGTAGTGAGATAACTGACTTTGGTGCAGTCCGAGGTTGGTTGATACTCGATACTACACTCAATTGAGGGTTGCTTTCCTGGAATATTTCGGTCGCCAGTTCAGTGGCTAAATCGAAACGATGAACAATGAAAGCAATCCCGTGATATTGGGACCCTTAGAACCCGGTTACTTCTAATAGGACAGGTTGAGCCCACCAACTTCAAGAGGGTAATACCCAGACCCCATGCTGGCCTAAACTCTAAGGGCTTTCTCTTGTGTGACTTGTGTGCCTTCGTACTTGACTACTTGCATGCTTTATCTGACACATGAACTACTTGCAGGTTTTGTTTATAGTCCTTAACCAGGACTCATAACAAAGTGTACTAAGTCTCTTGCAGGTTTTGTTTATAGTCCTTAGTTGGGACCCATAACAGGGTATGCTAAGTTTCTTGCAGGGTTTGTTTTAGTCCTTAACTGGGACTCGTGACAGGTTTTACTCGAGCTTCTTGCAGGGTTTGTTTTAGTCCTTAATAAGGGCTCATAACAGGGTTTATCCATACTACCCCATGCATCATGACATCATACCATTGCATACATCCTAACCCATTTCAAGGATCTCAAGGGCTTGTGATGCAGGTCATGGTGAATCAACTATCCCAGTAAGGGGCAAAGAGGATTTATTTTCCTCTAGCCAAGGTTGTCATGGGCTATGACCCACTAGATATGGTGAGCTTTGACACCTGAAGAAGGTTCCCCCCAACTAAGGTTGTTTGGAAATCAAAACCAGATGTGATGACTAAAGTCAGGGGCTATGACCCACTGGATATGGTGAGCCTTTGACCCTTGAAGAAGGACTCTCAACAAATATGAAGTTCTTTCAATCAAGCTACTGGGTCCCCAAATGCTAACAATTTCTTGTTTACCCTGCGAGATCCTTGAAAACATTGCATGCATATCATACATATCATTGCATAACAGGTATCCCTTTTGCAGGTCACTTACCTTTGTCGCTGTTTATTTCAGCAATGACTTCCCAACAGGATAACCAGGATCTTCTTGCTCAAGAGACTCGGTTCGGGGAAATCCTCCTGAATCTATCCAAGGGGCAAGAGGAGCTAAGGACACTTCTCATGGGGACCTTTGTCAGGAACCGTGCTGAGGATGAAAGGCTGAAACACCTACAAGCTGAGGTGGATGCATTGAAGGGCCAGATGCTGGGGCAGGTGACTATCATCCAAGACTTAGCTCAAAGACAAAATGAGCTCGGGGTTCTCGTCAACCAACTGCTTCAGAATAACCAACTGGGGAAAATGTCTAAGGGTAAAGAGCCAGTCATCGTTCAACCACCTTCGAGACAAGGAGGTAAGGGGAGAGTTCCTCAATTGGCTCCAGTGTCACAAATTCAACATCAACCTCACCAGCGTCAACCAGAAAAGCCTAAAAGGCAGTTCACCAAGATCAACATGTCGCTGGATCAAGCACTACAACAAATGTTGAAGGCAGGGCTGATCACCTTAAGGGCTCCTCTCCGGAATCCGAACACTTCTGCTCCTAACTATCATCCCAACGATAGGTGCGCATATCATTCTGATAGCCCGGGGCATACTACGGACAACTGCTGGCCTCTCAAAAACAAGATTCAAGACATGATCAACGCTGGAGAGATTCAGTTTAAAGTACCCAAGACTCCCCATGTGATCACTGCTCCCTTGCCAAAACATGGCTAGGATTGAGAAATTTTTGTTCATTCGAATGTTCAAGTTGCAATTCTCTTTTGTTCAAACATTTACTCATGTTAAACATTGTTATTTCATTAATGCATCGCATATGTCTGTTTTGAAGCAATATATTCGTATTCACTATACGCAAATTATTTTCATATTTTTTCTGATGATCAACTCTTAATTAATAATTCTAAGCCTCTTGAGGGAGGATGACGAAAATGATACCACGATCTCTACAGCATGCTTTTGAACGGACCCTGCTGATGAGGTACAGGCATTGTTTCAATTCCTAAACACTGGAGTTATAAGGAAGATAATCCCTCGTCAACCCCTCTGAGCCAAAGAAGTAGGAGTTTTTCTTTTCGAAATTTAAAACCCTTAATCATAACCTGGGGCAGGGTAGTTCTCTCAGTTGATCCAAGTGCATAACGAATGGCGCCAAAGAGGTCCTTACAAAATAAAGGAAGACAGTGATGGTTCCGAATAATCAATAAAGAAAGGTAGTCATTATCTCAAAAAAATAAAATAAAAACCATTAAGTCAAAACCTAAGAAGGAGACTTACAAAACTGGGGCATCCCGCTGACTGTAATTCCAAAAAAAAAAGGAAACAGTTCAGGCAAAAAAAGAAAGGGATAACAAAAATCAAGAAAGAGGTCTTACAAACCCTCAACGAAAAAGGAATGATAGCCTATTCAAATAAACGTTCAACATCCGAACCATCACTGGAACATCAGGGCAAAAACTCAAATAAGGTCTAACGCACGATCAACTGAGTTTAGGCTGGAGAACATCACGAAGAGCGGGTGGGTATAAATAATTTGAGCCTTTATCCTTTGTTTCTTAAACCGTGAACCAGGCTACGTTATAACCCTTAAAAGTCCTAGCTGAAGCATGGGTTAGTTCGAAAGCATATTGTTACGAAAGGTATCCTGACTCCTTAAGGCCTACGGTAAATACGGAGTTGACATCACGTTTTACAAACATTCACTTGTTTTATGAAAAAGAATGCATTTTCAAAATCTTCAAGACAGACGTAAGCTTTGCATTTTTAACATAACTTTGGTTGCATATGACTTTTTGTTTGAACAGCAGGGAAATTCGCACGATGAATACCTAATGAACAAAAGCACTTCCAATCAAGGGGCATGGCATGAGCATGGTCCATCATCTGGGGCAATCCAATGAAGATTCGGAGAATCTCTCAAAAGGCCAAATAGCCTGGGGCAAATCTCCGCCTGAGTCACTTGGGGCATTCCAGCAACGAATCTTGCCTGATCAAACACTTTCTGGTGGCATGACAAAACATTTCTGACAGGGGCAACTCCCTACATTCTGAGAACATGGACATAGTCGAAAAGATACTACGCAAAATCAAAGACCCGCTAGGTTGACGTACCTAGGCGAAAATAAGGGCTTCCCGGCGAACCAAAAGGGTTCGGGCAAAATGAAGGGATGAAATGGAAAAATCTTTACACCCGGCAAGTCGAAGACCTGAAAAGGCGGCTTGGGCAAAAATGGGTATCCCGGTGGACTGAAAACCCGAAAGGGCGGTCCAGGCAAAAGTTAGGCATCAAAGCGTACGACTATGTCCCGTCATCTGGTCACCTGCCTACCAAAAGAAAGCTTGGTCTATCAACAACTATCAGCCCCCCACAGGTGCCTTCTCCCATAGAAACAGGGGCAATAAAGAGTTGTCTAAGCAATCTAATTGTTCCATCCTCCAAGGTACCAAGATAGGTTCAGCTAAAGAACATAACCGGCATATCTTAATTCCCCAGAGAGTACGTCAGCAAGTCAATACACTCTCCTCAAGCGAAGCTACTATCAAACTTAAGGAAGTTGAGTATCCTCCAGCAGATCTCAACATTCCCCAGCAGCATATATATTCTTAACAAGTATCCCCGGCAATCTTGGTCTAAAGATTGTTCCCCGGCGGTATATCAAACATTCAGTGGAGTCACTTCCCCGATACAGCTCAAAACTTCCCCAAGAGAGTCCAATCCAGTTCCCCAGGAAAGTCGGAATCCATCTCCCCCGAGCAGTAAGCTTATCCCCAGTAGATTCTGGAAGCTTATCCTCACAGAGCACGAACGCGTCGTCCGACTTTATTCAAAGAGTTATGCCCTTACCAGGATATAACTGGGTTATCCTCAGCTAAAAGCCACGGAAAGATCGTCCTCGACGAAGCCTTCTTATCCCCAGCAAAGTCTATCAATACTTCCAACACAACAAGGGTATCCCCAGCAAGTTATTATCAACGACTCAGCAAAGTATCTCTCTCCCCACAGAGTATTGCTTCCCAGCAAGACTGTTATAGTACCTTTTCTCCCCGCAGAGTAATCCATTCGCCAAGTTCATTCCCCAACGGAGTCATCTTCTCCTACCGGTATTCTTGCAACTCTCATCCCCAGCGGAAGCAATAAATCAATACTTCAACATCAGCCCAGGAGTGACTTCCCGGCACCCGTCAAGGATTTACTTTCCTAGACGAAAACATACATTCCAAAACATCACATTCTCATACATTATAGCATGCATATACGCATCATATCTTAAATCTCATTTATGTGGAGAACATTATTGCTTGATCCATATCATGCATTGCATATGACTGACCTTTACCTTTCAGGAAAGATTCAGTTAAGTTCTCAAGCTACACTCCAAAGACCTTGTCTGGTTCAGTTAAATCGACTCCAAAGATTTTCCTGGTTATTATCCAGTCAAAGGCGTTCTCTGGTCTAGTTAAACCAACTCCTAAAGGTTTTTCTTTTGAAGACTCAGTTGAAGACTCCAAGACCTTGTCTGGTTCAGTTAAATCGACTCCAAATATTTTCCTGGTTATTATACAGTCAAAGGCGTTCTCTGGTCTAGTTAAACCGACTCCTAAAGGTTTTTCTTTTGAAGACTCAGTTGAAGACTCCAAAGACCTTGTCTGGTTCAGTTAAATCGACTCCAAAGATTTTCCTGGTTATTATCCAGTCAAAAGCGTTCTCTGGTCTAGTTAAACCGACTCCTAAAGGTTTTTCTTTTGAAGACTCCAAAGACCTTGTCTGGTTCAGTTAAATCTACTCCAAAGATTTTCCTGGTTATTATCCAGTCAAAGGCCTTCTCTGGTCTAGTTAAACCAACTCCTAAAGGTTTTTCTTTTGAAGACTCAGTTGAAGACTCCAAAGACCTTGTCTGGTTCAGTTAAATCGACTCCAAAGATTTTCCTGGTTATTATCCAGTCAAAGGCGTTCTCTGGTCTAGTTAAACCGACTCCTAAAGGTTTTTCTTTTAAAGACTCAGTTGAAGACTCCAAAGACCTTGTCTGGTTCAGTTAAATCGACTCCAAAGATTTTCCTGGTTATTATCCAGTCAAAGGCCTTCTCTGGTCTAGTTAAACCAACTCCTAAAGGTTTTTCTTTTGAAGACTCAGTTGAAGACTCCAAGACCTTGTCTGGTTCAGTTAAATCGACTCCAAAGATTTTCCTGGTTATTATCCAGTCAAAGGCCTTCTCTGGTCTAGTTAAACCAACTCCTAAAGGTTTTTCTTTTGAAGACTCAGTTGAAGACTCCAAGACCTTGTCTGGTTCAGTTAAATCGACTCCAAAGATTTTCCTGGTTATTATCCAGTCAAAGGCCTTCTCTGGTCTAGTTAAACCAACTCCTAAAGGTTTTTCTTTTGAAGACTCCAAGACCTTGTCTGGTTCAGTTAAATCGACTCCAAAGATTTTCCTGGTTATTATCCAGTCAAAGGCCTTCTCTGGTCTAGTTAAACCAACTCCTAAAGGTTTTTCTTTTGAAGACCCAGTTGAAGACATTCAAGACCTAGACCGGTTCAGTTAAATCGACTCCAGAGATTTCTCTATTTCTTATCCAGTCAAAGGCCTTCTTTGGTTCAGTCAGATCGACTCCAAAGATCTCCCTGTTTCTTACCCAGTTGAAGACATTTCAAGACCTAGACCGGTTCAGTTAAGTCGACTCCAAAGATTTATCTGTTTCTTATCCATTCAAAGGCCTTCTCTGGTTCAGTCAGATCGACTCCAAAGATCTCCCTGTTTCTTACCCAGTTGAAGACATTCCAAGACCTAGACCGGTTCAGTTAATCGACCCTAAGATTCTCTGTTTCTTATCCAGTCCAAGGCCTTCTCTAGTCCAGTTAAGTCGACCCCAAAACGATTTTCCTGATAAAGACTTAGCAGAAGTTATCCAAGATCCTCTCAGCGTTCCTGTTGAGATAGTAATCATCCAAGGTTCTCTCACCATTCCTGTTGAGGTAGTAACCATCCCTGGTTCATTCATCGCCGTTTGAAGCTCCAGATTCGATTCCTGTAACCAGTCAGGGCGCGTCTATACAAAGAGTTTGAAGACCAGCTCCTGTAAACAGGCCAGGTAATCATTTTCTTTTTCAGGTACGCAAGTTCTCGCTAAGGAATCTCTTACGCGATCGACACCCAGATGACATCTATAAGCCCATCCACCTACCCATCATCTCTTAGCATGGCATCTATAAGCCCATCATCCTATCCATCAATCTCTAAATGGCATCTGTAAGCCCATTCCCCACATCACACTACTACGTGAGCGCAAATTTCTGGGCACTCTAGTGTTCAATCATCTTCCACCTTCGGATTACGAAAGGCACGCAAGCCAATCTACATCCTCAGGTTTAAGAAGATTGAACAGGGGCAACTGTTGTACCCCAAAATTTGCCCTCCCATATTTCTCAAAATATTTCAAGAAAAATTCACAAGTCCAACCCGGCGCGTCATATTCAGGTATTCTTTCGCCAAGATATCTCTGATAACGTATTCTCAAATTCAGGTTCGGCTCAAGAGTCAATTCTTTAAAGAAGGTATACGAATGTGCGAGTTTTCTTAAAGAAATATGGTGAAAAAGTGTGCTGAAAGTGCAGTTTTTACGCGCTAAAAAATTCATAACTTGAAGATCGTGGCTCGTTTTGAACCCGTTTCGGTGGCCAAAATTCCGTCTTGACATTATCTACGTTTTCATCTCTCACGGCTGGAAGCCAATTTCGATCATAAGGTCTTCAAAAATGTGGATTTATCAAGTATTTTCATACAGAAAATTTGTGACAGAAGTTTATTTGCATCATGTTCAGAAAATCATAACTTGGTCGATTTTCATCGTATCGAGCTGGTTCTGGCGCCAAAATTTCACAAATTGAGTTGGCTACATTTTCACAGAAGACATTGAGTTCAAACGGTATTCAAAAGGCCTTCGTTTTTTGCTCAGAGTGCGTGACACGCTGAAAATCCTGAATGCTGAATATTATTTCATCTGGGCCAAAACTTCGAAAATTCATAACTCGGTCAATTTTTATCGGATTGGACTCATATTTTTACACAAGGTTACTGACTCATAGATCTACAACTTTGCTTCAAAAGTCGAGACCAAATTATGCACCGATCAATACCAATTTTTTATTGAAGAACGTGTCAGAGTCGACACTGAAGCCCAAAATAAGTTTGTCTGAGCTGAAACTTCAAAAATTCATAACTAATTCACCGTTTATCCGATTGAGTCAATTTTCGGACAGGAGTTAGTTTTCGATGTCGGCTACATTTTGTTTTCACATTTCAACTTCAAAAAATGCACTTAAGTCCCTGCGATTTAGCCTGGAAAGTGACGAATTCAAGTGAATATTGGAGGCCCAATTGCACATTCAAAGCCCATTTGCTTTACCCTAATTTTCATTATATAATCACATTCTTTTCACACAAACCAGAGAGGAGGAAAAGAGAAAAAAAACCTTGCCACAACACTGTTAGAATATCAAACTCTTTCAAGAACCCTAAAATCTTGAAATCCTTATTACAAATCCCTCTCTCACTACAAACAAGCCATCACAGTTACAAACCAACACCTCACTACTTCTTCAGTAAGGATAAGGCTGGTCTGATCTCCATGATCCTAATTTTCCAGTAAGACATAAAAGCATTCCGGTCACTAATTTTCCAGTAAGGGTATAATCATTCATACATGTCATATTGTGCCTAAACATTAAATTTCTTCATATATTGGCTTTATTTGCATTTTATGATTTTATTTAATGTGTTCGTGAGATTCAATACTGCAGATTTAGACAGGATCCCATGCAGATTCATTAAGGAACGTTGAGGCCAAAAGCCAAATGGCCAAAAGCCAAAAGCCAAATGGCCAAAACAGAACATTTTACACATGACACCAATACGTGGCGAGACAGACATCCTGAGAAGATTAAGGAACGTTGAGGCCAGAACACAAATGGCCAAAAGCCAAAAGCCAAATGGCCAAAGTAGAACAACTTATGCATGAAACTCAATCCAATGGCCAAAGAATACAGACCACGGTACTCAGGAGTCAATACTTCAAAAAAACCTCCCCTTGGGCCAGACACCCCCTATGGTTTGCTCAATTTTTAATTTTTATTTGTTTTTCCTTTTTATTCTTTTAATTGTTTTTTAATTGTTTTCTTTTAATTCCATAAAATAATTTTCATAATAAATATAAAATACAGAAAAATCAAAAAAATGTTTATTTTATTAATATTAATTTCACTATTATTATTTTTGTAAATAAACTTTAAACAATTAATTAGATTAATTTAGGTTTCAAAACTTTAATATTTTTCTTAATAAATTAAATATGTAGAAATTAGGGTTTTTAACTTTTTCATCATTTTTTTAATAAATAATTTTCTCATCATTATTATTATTATTAATTACTAATTTATTTTGTAAATAAACATGTACATTAAATATTTAGTAAATTAGGTTAAACTTTAACATTTTCATTAATAATTAAAAAAACTTAGAATTAGAGTTTCTTTTAATTTTAATTTTCTTTATTTCATAAATACAAAAAAACTAAAAAACATTTCTTTCCTTTTATTAAATAATTAATTAGCTTTTTAATTTCATTTAATTTCTTTAAAGGGTCCAACGCCCTCGAACGTTCTATTTTTATTTCTTTCGCACATTTATTTTCTTTCAAATATTATGTAATTGCTCAAGCCATGTAACTCGGACATTTTATATTTCCCGCATTTTATTTCTTTATTTTATGTCAAATCAGGTCCTGGTTTAATTTGGCGACGTGGACCCGCGCCTTTGTAATAGTTTAGGAACTTTATATTTCTCGCAATTTTTAACTATTAATAATGACATGCAAGAATGAATGATAAAATAAAAACAAACGCATAGATCACTTTGACAAAAGACAAAAATAAATGAAAACGACACACAAATCACACACCACCCCTAGGGTACGCCTCACTGTTGCCTTGCCTCGAAAGGTGATTGTCGAGTAGAGGATGTCTTAGTAAGTCCTCATGATCCGAGAACCTGGCATGAGGATAGCTTCTAAGGTGTCTTCCCATTGCTCTGGTGATCACCATGTCCCGAACCTCGAATTGACCCGAACACCTCCAACGGTGGTGCTACCTACCTCTCAATGGTGGGATGGCACTACTTTAAAGGACATTTACACAGACGAATTCCTTAGGGTAGGTAGACGACTCGTGGATACTTGCTCTAATTCAAAACAAAACAAATCAAAAATACTTTTCACACCAACACATTTTCAAAAAGCTTTCGAAAGCAATTTTTCAAACACTCTTGAGGACCGATACAAGAGTCGAACTGGAATTTTCAAATAAACTTTTTAAAACCCACAGTTGAAAAGCAAACAAACCATTTTTGAAAACACAATGAGCAAGTATCTAAGAGCCCATGGATAACCATGGATAGAAAGGGTGCTAACACCTTCCCTTTCTATAACCTACCTCCCGAACCGAGAGCAATCTCTTTAAGGAATTTTTCTGTGCTTTTGTCCTTTCCATTTGGAGAAAATAAAAGACGGTGGCGACTCTTGCTTCCGCGACATTTCGCGAACCAGCGTTAAACAGTCAGTTCCAGATCCACCGATCACAGTTATCATAGCCCTCTGGTACGTTACACCAGTGCTTTTCAACTCATAAGGCATCACTCTGTAACAGAATGTTCCCCAGGGTGTGATAAACATTGTTTTTTCCATGTCCTCGGGAGTCATCCTAATTTGATTATATACGAAAAATCCGTCCATGAACGAGAACATTTTGAATTTATCTTTGCTATCAAGAAACATATCAATATGGGGCAATGCGAAATCATCTTTTGGACTTACTTTATTTAAATCTCTGTAATCAACACACATGTAGACTTTTCCGTATTTCTTTGGTACTGGAACACTATTGACAATCCATTGAGGGTACATTTATGTCATAAGAAAACCAGCATCAATTTTCTTCAAAACCTCTTATTTAATCTTCACTTTCATGTCAGGATGAGTTCTTCGCAGCTTCTGCTTAATTGGTAGACATTTTGGCTTTAGCGGCAAATGATGTTCCATAATATTAGCGTCCAAACCAGGCATATCTTGGTAAGACCAAGCAAATATATCTACATAATCTTTCAACAACTCAATCAACCTACTCTTCACATTGGGATGAAGCAGTTCCCCAATCTTGACTTCTTTCAAATCTTCTTCTGAACCCAAGTTAATCGTCTCCAACGACTCTTTATACTACTGAATGGTATTTTCCTCGTGCTCGAGCAACCATGAAACCTCTTCTGGGATTTCATCATATTCTTCTTCTTCAGCCACATACACAGAATATTAAAAGGTGGGAGAGGGTACAGGTTCATTTCACTCAGTGGGTTTTTTAGTTAATCTGCACATATGATTTATGATTGATTTTAGAAACTGACAAATGTAACAAGTGATTATGCTGATTTATTTAGAATTATTACTTATTTCGAAAGGTTTTTTCTTATTACCATTTTCCAAGAAAAAAGACAAAAAATAAAGACACAAATTAGAAATAAAAAATAACATTTATTAATGATCTTAAAATTCAAAACAAAAGACACGCCCATACAACATCACTTTCACATTGGGCAGAGTGAAAGACTTTTGAGAAGACAAACCAAAAAAATAAGTTACTTTAAAATGTGAATGCAAGAAGGAACATCAACAGTGATCCAATTCTGGATTCTGACTCCATATGTCACAAAGATTGGCATCTCTTGCTTTGGCTCATCTTCGAGAATAACGTTGATCTTTGGAGTAGTCGGATGGAGATATCCTGCACTGTGAAAGATGTCTAGATATTTACTCAAAGTGGACTTTGGCTTCACAACTTCATTCTTCAAGGAGAAACTTAAACCAGACATATTCTTGTTCACAGATGGATTAATAACCTTCCCCCACACCTTGCTAAGGCCCTTCTGCACTACATGTTGCGCATCCTTAAATGAGGTGATAAAATATTCATTCTTCCTTATATTATCAATAGATAAAGCTTGGAACGGAATTCCAACAGTGGCTTCATCGGCTTCTACAATGCTAAAGGAATACAAATAAGATATCAACAGAGCTTGCTCACCGTTCACAATAACTACATTTCCTTCATGGACAAATTTCAGTTTTTGATGTAAGGTTAAAGTAACAGCTCCTGCTTCATGGATCCAGGGTCCTCCAAATAAACAGCTATAGGCTAGGACAATATCTATAACCTGAAAGGTGATTTGGAATAAGTTCTGACCTATGTGAATAGGTAAATCCAGCTCTCCAATGACATATTTTCTCGAACCATTAAAAACTTTAACTATAATGCCACTAGGGCGCATAGGAATTCCTTGGTATTTGAGCTTCATGAAAGTGCTTCTTGGTATGACATTCAAAGAAGATCCATTGTATTTCAGCATATAGGACAAAGAGTCATTCTTACAATTTATAGATATATGCAGAGCCATGTTATGGTTTCTCCCTTCATCAGGCAATTCCTCATCACAATAACTCATATTGTTACAAGACGTAATATTCCCCACAACATTGTTGAACTGATCCAAAGACACATCCCTTTCAACAAAAGCTTGATCCAACACCCTCATTAGAGATTCCTGATGGGTGAAAGATTTCATCAACAAGGCTAAAATGGAAATCTTAGATAGAGTTTGCAATAAATGATCCACAATCTTGTAATCACTCGTCTTGATGATTTTTAACATATCATACACATCCTTTTCCAAGGAGGCGCCTCTAGATTCTCCTACCACTTTCTTAGGTTCAGCATTCTCAACAACCTTCTTACCATAATTAACATCTTCTCGAAAGGTAGGGGAAAAGACAAGACCACTACGAGTTACCCGACTAGCTTTAGCAATATTCTCAACATGGGACAAAGGTTAGATAGGAATTTCCACACCATCTTCTAGGATAGTTGCATTGTAATTATAAGGCACAACTTTATCTTATTCATATGGGATAGAACCAGGCATACAGATAACTACGGGAGCAACATTAGGCTTGTTGTGGTACGCAATCTCTACAAGAGTGGGAATATCAAAATGTGGCACAACGACATTCACCCCTGCTTCTTCAGAATACTCAGGAGTCACAGAATTGTCACAAAACATACTTTCATCATAGGAAAAGAATTCATCAGCAGAAATATACTCATCATCAGACATGGCCCCAACAGAGTAGTCTTTAATCATATTAACTTCATTATAGTCGTCTTTGTTTCATGTAACTCTGATAGTACCTTTGTCTAATAGCAGTTGAATACCTTTTCTCACAATAGAATAACTAGAGGAATCTCTGCAGCAAATCTGACAGGAACCATAATGATGTATCTCTTGACCATCCTTATAAAAAAGTTAGCATACAACTGCACCAGATCATCATCCATATAATTCACATCAAAAATATGGAATTCACCGGGACATCCATAAACAATATTCACATCATTCTCATATTATGCCTTTGGCATGATGATATGGATAAGTCCTTGATCTAACATCTCATGTAAATCACCTTCTACCACAGAATAACTGCAAGTGATTTCTCTACATACCCGGCAGGCTTTATGGTCATGCTTATAGTGACTGTATTGACATATCAAAGCATGCATCTTCGCCAAATTCACTCTTACCATCTTTATGTCAAAGATTCTGAATTCTCCTGGACAACCAGCAACCATATTCACAGTACCTCCACCTACATGCTTGGGTAGTGGATTAGCCTTCATATTGGGGCCAATATCTCAATATCTTTAAAAGACAGGATACCAGATCTTATCGTCTTCTACACTTCAGGCTTCAATGGATAATAGTTTTCAATGTTGTTTCCAGGGGCTCCTTGATGAAAAGCACAAGTCTGGTCAGCTTTATAATACCATGGCAAAGTTGGAGGTATAGCAGGGGGAGGCCTAGTCTGCACCAGGTTCTTTTGAATCAAAGCCAGAAATAATTCTGTATAACTCATCGAAATAGGACCAAAAGCTCCTTGCCCTTGATTACCTTGTTGAGGTGCTCTCTGATAGGCAACAGTAGCCGGAGCTATATTGGCAACCGGAGTTACTGAAGCAACATGTTGTTGTTGCTGATGACGTCTTCTTGGAGGTCTAACCCTTCTTTCTTGAACAACGACATTTGTTTCTCCTAATTTGTTTTTAGAAAACTCATATGATGATTTCTTTGTTACACTAGAACCTTCATCTTTTGACAATCGTCCTTCCCTGACAGCTTCCTTTAGACGGACACCCATAATTACCATCTCAGTGAAATAACTTGGTGCACTTGCAACTATTCTTTCATAGTAAAATGAACTAAGGGTTTTTAGGAAGACCTTAGTAATTTCTTGCTCTCCCATTGGGGGTACCACTTGGGCAGCGACCTTGCCCCAACGCTATGCATACTCTTCAAATGATTCCTTATCTTTCTGAGCCATCACTCTTAACTGGTCTCAGTAAGGTTCCATAAACATGTTATACTTATACTGCTTGATAAAAGCCTCACCCAAATCATTGAATGTATGAATGTTGCTACTGACCAATCCCATATACCATTTCAAGGTAGCACTAGTTAAACTATCCTGGAAGAAATGAATAAGACAGTGTTGGTCATCAATATGAATGGACATCCTTCTGATATACATCACCAGGTGGTCATAGGGACAAGAGTTTCCCTTGTACTTCTCAAGTTCTGGTACTTTAAACTTTGATGGCACTTTCAAATTAGGAACCAAGCAGAGGTCACTAGCATTCTGTCCGAATAACTCTTCCTTGGAGAGCCTTCACTTTGTTATTCATTTCCTTGAATTCATCCATTCGGTCATAAAAGCCAAAACTTTCACTTGGGGGAGGAGGTGCATGATAAACTTCATCATTAATAACAGGCATAGCATTCATTGTAGGAGGTGCAGCATGATGAGTCTCATTATTCACAACAGGATCATTGTGCACTACAAGAGGAGTAGAAACCATAACTGGTTAAACATGCTAAGCAACTTGAGTGGTAAGGTTATATCCTTCTGGAATGTAACCTTCAGGCATTCCCCACGGATAACTAGGAGGCATACGATACTGAGCAGCAGTAACAACCTAAGTAGCAGAGACGGGAACCGAAATAACCTCAGAAGTAATTGTTGTATGTTGTGGTTGAGTAGTATAAGGAGACGAAGGTGGTGGTGGCTGATTTTGAGCAGCCACCAACGAATCTACCAAAGTAGTCAGATTATCCATATCGGCTCTCAAAGCAGTAACTTCTTTGCGCAACTTGTGATTCTCTTTTTCAGGGTTTTCCATCTTCTTCTTAAAATTGAATTGAGTATTGTAGCGATGATACATCTTACCGACTGAACGAAGTAGAGAAATAAGTAAGACACCTGTGAAATATAGGAATGCAAAAATATGTGCAAAATGATGCATGATATGCTATGCATATGATTTATTGTGTTTATTCAAGGAACTCAAAGAATTATAAACAATTGCAAATATTGAGGAACTAACACATTTGGAAATGCTGAAAAAACTCATTTTAATAATAACTTTGGAATGGATTACAACTTTTAATGCAAGTTTCAATAATCCTAAGTGCAAGAGAATAAAGATAGAATTTAAAAATCCTAAGGAGCCAAAGTTGATGAAGATCTTTCCACACACTGACATTTTCCCTTGAGTCTTACAATCTGAGCCTTCAACTGCTTGTTCTCTTCTGCATACTTGTTGGCGACTTCTTTCCATCCACCAGAATTAGAAAATGGGTAACCGGGACCTGGCTGAAATCTAAAGGAAAATAAATCCTTCTGCTTCCCCATCATCTCCATAACACGACTCTCAAGAATCTCATTCAACTGATCCTTATCTTTCAGTTTTGTTGAGTAGGACACCTCCAAAGTCTGGTACTTGTTCTTCCATGCTTCCTTCTCTTGTTGCATCCTAACTAAGGCAAGTTGAAGTTCTTCCACATCATCTAAGAGATGAGGAGTAGTCATCATAAACATGTGAGCCAAAGGTTCTTCATGAGAATAAGGCATCTTCAACTGAATTACCCTTGCTTGTACCCTACGGAGATAAGGCTCTAATGAAACAACTCTTCTTGGTCCCAAATATTTTATACCCTTCCTATGAATATGGCACCAAGCCTTTTTAATCTCTTCCTTAGATGCCTTGTGATCTTCTCCTTATTTAAGAAAGAAACCACTAGATGAATTTTGCTTGGCTTGTCTCTCAATGGATATCCAAGTTGGCGTCATGTAAGAACAGGGTTGTAGTTAATTCCTCCCTTTGTACAAAGAAGAGATAGATTGGGAAAAACACCACCACTATCAATAACCTTCACATCATAATAATCTTGATGATACCAATCAATGTCATAATGAGTGAGATCCATAATCTTTGGTGCCCAACGTGGTTCCTTCTTGATATCCCAAAAAGTAGTAGACCAAGGTAAGTGAGAAATAAAGCACTGATATAACAACAGTGTGCAACAGATGATCAACCCTTCCTGATAGAAATTCCGAAGATGGATGGAATGATAAGTACCTCCTAGCAGTGTAGGGACTGGGTTCCCAATCAGAAAGATCCTAATGGCATTAACATCCACAGATTTGTCGATGTTAGGAAAAAAGAACAACCCATAGGCAAGCAGAGCAAAGATAGCCTCAAAAGCAGTTGTACTCTTCATCTTGGCAAAGTAACGAGCTTTCTCCAGTAGAAGTTGAGCGGGTAAACCTCTGATTCCTCCTTTGGTAGTCATGTTAGACTCAATCTCATACTTCCTCAAGTGAGTTATGGTGTCAATCTCATGAGACTTGGGCTCTCCTTCTAAACCGATGAAAGGAACACAATCAGTAATAGGTGAACCAAGTAAATAAGAATACTCCTCCAATATGGGCATCAGCTGATAATCAAGAAAAGTAAAACATCGGTATAACGGATCATAGAACTGGACCAATGTAGAAAGAATACCCTCCTTCATCTTGAGCTTCATAAGAGGCACAATGGCTCCATACTTCTTCCGAAAATTTGTAGGACTCTCAATCTCAGGAATCAAACTCCTCAGTTCCTTTATCTTAGGATCCTTGAAACTGTACTTCCGAGTCTTTCTCCTTCCAAAATCCATGGTCAAAAGAGTACCTGAGATATTTGCAAAAGTCAACCTTAATTTCCTTAAATCAATTGTTTAAAAAATTCTCACGGGTGCATGTATGATGCAAAAATCACACACAAAATCACAAACATGGGGTTCATAGGTTCGACGTCACAAACATGAAGTCAAAGGTACTACCCACCAGGTAAGGACTAATGGTTTATCACTGGCCAAACAAGGTTCTAAGGAAATCCCAGAGTCTACATTCTTCCTTCGAATATTACCAATGTCCCAAATAGCTCACTAATTAGCAATATTCTCAGGAAAAACTCGTCTGAGTGCAGCATTTCATGACAACTACTTTTGGATTGCTCCGTTATAGTCTCCGCACTACACCTAAAAGGCTAAGATGGGTTAAGAGTTCTACGGCTTCTCAGATTCGCGTTAAACAAATACTACAGTCAAAGGGGTCTCCACTGAGTTGGGAATCTCATGTCTCCTTTTTCATAATTACTCCCACAAAGTTAACATGACTATACCGCCCATCATATCTTTAGTTTGCCCAAATCTAGGTATAGGACTTATAAGAGATCACCAAGCACCCTGAAAACCAAAAAAATATAGGCATTCATATACAAAACAAATAATATACAACAAATAATAGCATAAATAATAGCACAAATAATAGCACATACACAGATAAACAAAGATAGGCTCAACCCACTTAGAGATTCTTCCCCAGCGAAGTCGCCATTTTTTTGTAGCGATAGAAATGTTGAGACTAAGCCATTGGACTGACTTAACCAGTACAGATCAAATAAAAATCACCATTGTGCTTTATTATTTCCAAATTAAATAGGAAGAGAGAGAATAAACCCAAAAGAGGGGGAGAGAATCTAGGTACGGGGTTGGTTATGAAAAGGGAAGGTATTAGCCCCTAAACATCTACGGTACTCCGCAGGAACCTCTTTGAAAATCTGTGTATTTTGGCTATAAGAGGTGTATACAAAATAAGATGGTGGAGATGAGAAAAGAAGTATATTTTTTTACAATTTTGCACCCGCCGCAGTTGTGAACCTTTAGTGCCTATGTACCACCTTCCGTACAATAGGGGATCAGGGTACTCGTAGTTCACCTCAAAACTTTTAAAACACATGTGTGTTGGTTAATTTTAAGAGAAGAGACATCTCGTCATATCCGAGTGGAAAACATACTTACTACCTACAATTATGAGAAAGGAGAATTTGCGTCATCTCAAAGTGGAGGATATAACTTGGATTTAAAATCCATCACTCAACACCCAAGTGGAAAATGTTTCACTTCACTGCATATCATAGAAGTATAGTAGCTTGCATCACTAAAAGAATCAGCAAGATTCTAATCTTTGAGAAATGTTTAAAAATGAAAAGCCAAAATGGAAAAAAAATCGGTTGAGTGAGGTTAATGACTTTTAGTCTTAAAAAATGTCAAAGTATGATTAAATTGGTTAAAGTTTGATTAAGAAAATATTTTTGAAAATGCATAGACCTACGTCCAAGTTTATTATGAAAGAGCTTCAAGTTAGAAAACAATAAGAGTTTTGAAAAGGAAGGAGAAGATTTTTGAACTTAAAGAAGATAGGAGGAGATGAAGGGATTATCCTAAGTACACAAAGTAAAAGCTAAGGAGAAGATAGGTCTAACCAACAAGAAGCCAACACTTGGCTTAAAGAAGTCAATGTAGAATTCTCATCCTCTGAATTAAAACCAAGCAAGCAAAAATACTAAACCTCTAAGGAATACCAAGCTTCAGATGAATTAAGAACTAAGCAAAGTCTTCATTGATAAAAATTAGCCAGAATAACAATTGTATATAAAGGAATTCTCAATCACAAACAAAGCATGAAAATCAGAATAAGATGCACACAGAAAAAATTCAAACCAATGCCTTGGGGGATTTCAGAAGATCTTCACAAAAATATCAACCAAATATTACAGAGTTCCAAGGTCTCATGGCTTCTAATCTTAAGTCTCAAGAATTCACAACTCCACAGTGCTAGGGATAATAACCAAGTAGTCCAAGTAACCTCAATATTTTTTAATGTCCAAGTTGATTATTAAGTATATTTACAAAAATTGAAAATAAAGCTCAAGTGAGCAAAGATAAAAAGGCAAAAAATAAATGTTCAAGTGAGCAAAAGGCAAATAGCATGAGATATAAATGCTAAAAGTAAATGACATAAAGTAAAGACATAAAGATAAATGCATAAAGTAAAAGCATAATGTAAAGTCAATGGTTAATAGTTAATGGTTAGAAGTTAATGATTAATGGTAGAGGGTTAGATGTTTTATAAGATGGATTCATGATGATTTGAACATTGAGCCTAGGTTAAAGTTAATGAAGACTCATTAAAGTATTGATAGAATCAAAACCTCCTAACAATGAGTTTCAAGGTTATTGGCCATAGTTCAACATTTAATCACCCTTGGGCTTACAAACACATGGTTTAAACCACTGAGAATCAATCAACTAAAATATGGAAAAAGCAGGATTCTAAATGATATGATCCATGATGGTTTGATCCTTGAGCATAGGCCAAAGTTAATGAAAACTCATTAAAGGATTCATAGAATCAAATCCTTCTAACAATGCGCTTTCAAGGTTATTGGCCATAGCTTTACACTTAACCATACTTGGGCTTGCAAACATAAAGTTTGGGCCACTAAGAACCAATCAACAGGAAAAGAAGAATGGGATCAGATGAAAGGGAAAAGGGAAAGTCACATTATAACCAATGTCTCAAATGAAATTAGGGTTTCAAATATCATCAACATCATTCATCCATTTTGGTGGATTTGGTTTTTCAACCTATCAACACCCAAGATCCAATTAGGTTGAGGAACTTGTCCCAAAGTAATACTCAAGTATCTCCAAATCAGGATTGTTGTACCCCAATTTTCCCCCTAAGATTCTTCTATCATATCATATCAAATCAATCACAACAAGATCACACTAGGGTTTGGTTCTTCTCTTTATCTTTAGGTTTGCTCATGAGGAATCACCAAGAATCTTGAATCATATATGTTTTGTATTTATTAACTTTTAACTAACAAATGCAGTGAATTTTTTCTCTAATTGATGATGTTATAGGTGAAAGCACAACACATTTCATCAGGTTGATCTATAGGTTCATGAGTTTATTTTCATGCCTTCTTCAACGAATCTTCATTGAGATTAAAGCTTCATCATTGAAGATACTTTGAAGTGATATCATGACAAGGTCTACTATGATTCATCATGCCTCAATTTGTCAAAGAAAATCAAAAGATACAAGAGTTGATTGAAGAAGTTTGACCTAATTGGGCAAGTTCTTGATTTCTTGATCCAAAATGCACAAATCTCTAAATTCTCAATATTTGGAGGTGGTTTTTGTTTCTATGGGTTCTTATTATCATCCACAACAACTTCTATTAACATGGAAAAAGTATTTGTTCAATAAAGTTTGTCAAAATTGAAAGGGGTTCCCAAGGCATTTTGTTGCTCTAGGAGCTAGGGTTTTGAACTTCTAAGGGCTATACCTTGCCCATATTTTGATATTTTTGAGTAAATCCAATTGAATGCTTCTCTTTAAATGGTTATGATCTAGTCACTTCAAAAGTTTCAAGAATATTTTATGTGAAAGATGTCTAATGATGAAGAAAGATTGAAAGTCCTCTATATAGGCCATCAAATTCCCTTATGTGATTTCAAAAGATGATAACTTGGTCAATTTATATCTCCTTGAGCCAATTATATTTCCAAAATGATCTTAGAGATGTTAAATTCAACGCTTCTTTTATGTGCAAAGCTTGAAAATAGATGGAAGATGCTCTAAGAATGCAAAAGATTATAGGTCACCTCATGAATTTTCACCAACTTCACAAAGTCATAACTTTCTCAATTCTTGGATTTTTTAAGTGGTTAAAATATCAAAATTCCATTTAAAAGATCTACTTCATATTATATTTTTTGGTCAAAAGAAAATTTTGAGTGGAAGGCCATGTTTGGATGCAAAACATTATAGATCATTTTTGAAGAAAAACTTGGAATTTTTCTAAGTACAAAAAGTCAACATCTTTTTCCCAACTTTGACTCATAATAAATTTTAGCTCAAGCATCCATTTGATCTCATTCTTTACACATTATAAAGTTTGTAACCTTATCTTTCAAATGCTTCAAGAATCACGCCCTAAGACCCCTTGAGCTATGAACACCATGGATTCAAAGTTGGTACCTTGAAACTGATGTTTCCTCCAAAGTCAGAATTTGAAATCCATAATCCAGCTTCTAATCATCAAATTATTGCATGTTTTTACTTCTAATCATGTTTATTAATCTTACAGAAGTGATTAGCACATTGAAATGCAAGCTTTGGTTGAGTTTTGAGCAAAATAGAAGTCACACTTTTCATGTTTGCAATTTCACACGAATTCCCTTCAAACTTCATCATTCTAAATGCTTGAGCATTCCATTTTCTTCCCTATAAATAGAGGGTCATGCCTCATTCATTTTCTCAAGCTTGAAGAGCCAAAATCACTATGTCAAACTCCCTCTATAACACCCTTTTCTAAGATTTTGAATTCCTCTTTCCACCAATTTTTAATCCAATTTCTTCATTGTTCCTTCATCCTTGAACTTCCCTAAAGCTAACAGAAGAAGAATCAAGCCTTGAGGTGCCCTGAATCGTGCTAGCCAAGTCCATTTGAAAAGCAAGTTCATCTGACTTCGTTCAGATAGTTTAAGGCACCATATCTTCTAACTCAAATTACTGGAATGGTCTATGATGTTTACTGATGCTCGCTCTTAACTCAATTTTGGTGAAACAATGCATTTGATACTTCTGATTTTTCAATTTTGACATTTTTAAACATCTCTGGTTTTTTCCAAATCGACTACACTGTGCTTTATATAAATTTTTCGCGAGTATATGGTTGTGATCGTCTCAAGTAGACGCATCTAATGGTACCACTATGAACGCGTAAATTTACAGATTCAAGGATCTTGGATTTGCCCTACTTGCAGGAGGCTGGAGGTTGAAGATGACCTATGTGTCGTTCATCAACCAATGACATTGAGCCAATTGTTTTATTTTTATTGGATGGATTTTCTTGTGTTGTATGTGCGCGCTTCAGCTTAGATCCATAATTCTCCCTCACCATAGATACATTGGATCTGCCATTGTGTATTAGTGAGAGAGATCCAACGCGCGTAGTTTTTTTGATTTATTTTATTTTACAAAATTATTTTTTAATTTTCTTTTATCTTTAAAAATTCATAACTCTTTTATTTTTTATCCAAAAATTATTTTAAAAAAATATACAAAAATACTTCGAATTATTTTTTATTTTGTGAATATTTTCTCATATTTTTATTTTTAATGTTTGATATTTTTCATGATTTTTATTTTGTTAGCCTTATTTTAATTATTTTAAAAATATTTTTTGATGGTTTTAAATTCTGAAATTTTTATAAAAATCATTTTCATCATTTCTGACTTTTCTAAATTTTTCTAGAATTTTATTTTGATGTCTATTATTTTTTATCTTTTTTCCCATTTATTTGAATGATTTTAATCCATTTAAAATACTTTTCTATTTTAAAAAATTACCAAAAATTTTATAAAAATATTTGAGATTACTTCTGATTTTTCTATGATCTTTTAAATTTTTCTTTCATATTTTGATTGAAGTTTGCTAATTTTACCTTTTATTTTCAATTTAAAAAACAATTTAAAAATCATTTTTCTCTCTTTATTTCATTCATTAAATGCAATTTATTTTTTAATATATTCTGACTATGTGGTTGTGGATCCAAAACTTCATTAACATCATTGGATCTTGAGTGTTGAATTTAATTCCACCAAAATGGATGGATGATTTTAATGATAGTTTGATCAAATATTTTGATTCAAATTTTCCATTTCCCTCTTCATCTCATCCTCTTCTTACTTGTATCACATGTTGTTAGAGAATGATCTACATATTATTTCTCTAAACATATGGTACATATATTGCTATTGACCGGCCTTAAAATAGGTGTAACTTCTATATAAGTCCACTTGCAATTGCTTAACATAGCGCTAAATTTTGTCCTGATTCGAGAAATGATCATTCATGGCCCAAACTCATGTTTGCAAGCCCAAACTCATGTTTTCAAGCCCAAACATGTTTTATTTGAAACCTTTGATCTAATAATCTTGAGATTCATTGTTAGGAGGCTTTGGTCTTATCAATCCTCTAATGAATATTCATCAGCTTTGGTCAAAGTGAATCACTTAAACATCGTTGATCATTTATTGTTGCCTTGTGAATTTGAAATGAATGATATACTTGACAAAAAGAAAATGAAACTTGTTATTGAGAGGCTTTGATTTTTATCAATCTTCTAATGAGTTTTCAAATGCAAGTTTCAAGATGGTCATTCAACTAACCTCAAATTTCTAACTCATTAACATTTGACTTTTATTTTTATGCTTTTTACTTTTTTGGTTTTACTTTAAACACCATTTATCTTAGCATTTACATTTCATGCTATTTTCATCTTTGCTCACTTGAGCATTTATCATTATGTCATTTTTATTTTGCTCACTTTAGCTTTTTATTCCTTTTTGAAGATACCTAATAATCAACTTGAACCATAAAAAACTTTAATGTTACTTGGACTATTTGGTTACTTTCCTTGGAATTTTGGAGTTATGGACTTCTTGGACTTAGGAGTAGAGACCTTGACCTACATTGTGACCTTGTGACTTCTATTGCTATTTTGTCTGGAATTATTGGGGTTTACCCCAAGACATTGGGTTGTTTGTTTTCTTTGTGTGCAAGTTATTCTGATTATGTGCTTTGTATGTGATTGGGAATTCATCTGTATACAGACGTTACTCTGCCCAATTTTTGTGAAGACTTAATGCCTTTGAAGCTTGGTTTTCTTAAGAGGTTTATTATCTTTGCTTGTTTGGTTTCAAATCCAAAGGATGGTAATTCTACATTGACTCATTATGTCAAGTGTTGGCTTCTTATAGGTTAGATAGTTCTTTTCCCTAGTTTTTACCTTATGCTTTAGGATAGTCCCTTCATCTCTTCCCATCTTCTTTTATTTCAAAAATATTCTCCCTACTTTTGAAAACTCTTCTTGTTTTTAAACTTGAACCACTTTCACAATAAACTTGGACTTAGGTCCATGCATTTTCAAAAATATTTTCTTAATCAAATATTAAACAACTAAATCATATTTTGACATTTTTGTGAGAAGACTAAACGTTAATCAATCTCATTCAAACCATTTTTTCCAATTTGGCTTTTATCCTTAAAATTTTCTCAAAATATTAGACTCTTGTCAATCGTTGTAGTGATGCGAGCTACTATACTTCTATGATATATAGTGAAGTGAGATATTTTTCACTTGGGTATTGAGTGAGGCTTTGTTGATTTTAAAATCCAAGCTATATCCTCCACTTTGAGATGACGCAAATTCTCCTTTCTCATAATCGTGGGTAGTAAGTATGTTCTTCCATTCGGACAAGACGATGATGTCTTGTCTCTTAAAATTAACCAACACACTTGTGTTTTAAAATTTTTAAAGGTGAACTACGAGTACCTTGATCCCCTATTGCACGGAAGGTGGTACATAGGTACTAAAGGTTCACAACCACGGCAGGTGCAAAAATTGTAAAATATATTTCTTTTCTCATCCTCACAATATATTTTTGTATACAACATTTATAGCCAAAATACACAAATTTTCAAAGAGTTTCCTGTGGAGTACCGTAGATGTTTAGGGTGATAATACCTTCCCTTTGCATAACCAACCACTGAACTTAGACTCTCTCTCCCTCTTTTTGGGTTATTCGCTCTTTTCCCATTCCTCTGGAAACAATAAAGCACGGTGGGGATTTTTATTTGATTTGTGTGAGTCAAGTCAATCTAATGGATTTGTCTCAATATTTCTACCGCTACATAAAAAATGGCGACTCTGCTGAGGAAAGATTGACCAAATTATGGTCTATCCCTAAGTGGGTTGAGCCTATCTTTGTTTATTTGTGTATGTACTATTGTTGTTTATATGTTATATGTTGTGTATATGTTTGTCTGGATTATCCTAGTTTTCAGGGTGCTTGGTGATTTCTCATAACTCCTCTACCCAGACTTGGGCAATCTTAATATAGGATGGCCATTATAATCATGTTAACTTTGAGGGAGTAATCCCAAATAAGGATATATGAGATCCCCCACTCAGTGGAGGCCCCTTTAACTGTAGTGGCGTTTATCGGGTAATCGGGAAGACATGATGCTTTTGACCTGGGAGCCTGTTGAAACTGAGGATCATAGAACCTTTAAACCATCTTGGCCTTTTAGGTGTAGTGCAGAAACTATTATAGAGTAATCCAAAAATGGTTGTCACGCGATAATACACTCAGATAATTTTTTCTTGAGAATATTACTAATTATCAAGTCAATCGGGATGTTGGTAATATCCGAAGGAAGGATGTAGACTCTGGGAACCTCTTATAACCTTGTTCGGCAGGTGATAAACTATTAGATCATACCTTGTGGTTATTACCTCTGACCTCATGCTCGTGACGTCAAACCTATGAACCCCCCATGTTTGTGATTTTGTGTGTGATTGTTGCATCATACATTCATGCACCCATGAGCATCTTTTAAGACATTTTGGTCAAGGGACTTAAAGTTGACTTTTTGTGAATATCTCAGGTACTTTTAACCATGGATTCTGGAAAAAGAAAGACTCGGAAGTACAGTTTCAAGAATCCCAAGATAGATGAATTCATGAGTCTGATTCACGAGATCGAGAGTTCTACAGATTTTGGGAAGAAGTATGGATCCATTGTATCTCTCATGAAGCTCAGTTCTATGATCTGATGTATCGATGTTTCACTTTCCCTGATTATCGGATGATTCCTACATTGTAGGAGTATTCTTATCTACTGGGTTTACCTATCACTTATTGTGTTCCTTTCACCGGTTTGGAGGAGGAGCCAAAGTCCCATGAGATTTCTGTTATGGTTCATTTGGGGAAGTCTGAGATTGAGGCCCACGTGACTACCAAAGGAGGAATTAGAGGATTACCCGCTCAGTTTTTATTAGAGAAAGCTCGTTATTTTTCTATGATGAAGAGTACAGTTGCTTTTGAGGCCATCCTTGCTCTACTTGCTTATGGGTTATTCTTATTTTCGAACGTCGACAACTTTGTGGATATCAATTCCATCAGAATCTTTTTGATAGGGAATCTAGTCCCTACATTATTAGGAGATGCTTATTACTCCATTCATCTTCGGGATTCTTATCATGGAGGGATGATCATTTGTTGCACGCCTTTGTTGTATCAGTGATTTATTTCTCACTTACCTCGGTCCGATGCTTTCTGGGATGTCAAGAAGGAACCTCATTGGGATCCAAAGATTATGGCCCTCACTCATTCAGATATTGTTTGGTATCATCAGGCTTACCATGATGTGGAGATTGTCGATAGTTATTGTATTTTTCCCAATGTACCTCTTCTTGGTACAAAGGGGGGAATTAACTACAATCTTTTTCTTGCATGACGACAACTTAGATATCCAATGAGAGATAAGCCAAATAGTATTCATTTGAGTGGTTTATTTCTCAAAGAGGTATAGGATCATAAGAAATATAAAGAGGAGATTGCAAAGGCATGGCACCATATTCACATGAAGAGTAGAAAGGACTTGGGACCTAGAAGAGTTGTTTCTTTGGAGCCTTATCTTTGGTGGGTACATGAAAGGGAAATTCAGTTGAAGATGCCGTATTCCCGTGAAGCACATATGCTTGATATATTTTTAAAGACCACTCCTCCCTTTTTATATGACGTGGAAGAGCTTCAGCTTTCCCTAGTCAGGATGCAGCAGGAGAAAGAGGCTTGGAAGAATAAGTGTTAGACTTTAGAGATGTCCTACCCAGCAGACCTGAAAGAGAAAGATGACCTAATTGAGATTCTTGAGAGTCGTGTTATAGAGATGATGGAGAAGCAAGATGGTTTATTTTCCTTTAGATCTCAGTCAGGACTTAGTCATTTACTTCCCAACTCTGGTGATTGGGAAGTGGTTGCCAACAGGTATGCAGAAGAGAACAAGCAGTTGAAGGCTCAGATTGCAAGGCTCACAGGAAAGCGTCAGTGTGTGGAGTGATCTTCATCAGCTTTGTTTTATAGGATTTTAGATTCTATCTTCTTTTATACTTGGTATTGTTGAAACTAGTACTAAAAGTTGTAATCCATTTTGAAGTTATTATAATGAGATTTTTAGTATTTTGAAATGTGTTAGTACTTTAATATTTGCAAAATTATCTATAGTTCTTTGAGTCCCTTGAAATATTAATAATAAAATAAATCATGAGTATTGCATCTCATGCACCATCTGGTATATATTTCTTGCATTTCTGTTCATACCCAGGTGTCTTACTGAATTTCTCTACTCCATTCAGCAAGTTTTCTCACTGGTACAACACTCGGGTTAATTCCAGGAAGAAAATGGTGAATCTTGAACAAGAGAATCGCGAGTTGCACGAAGAAGTTACTGCTTTGAAGGAAGGTATGGCCAATCTGAATTCTTTGATGGAATAATTGGTGGCTGCTCAGAATCATCTACCACTTGTTCCTCCTTTTTCTCAGCCACAACAAACAACAATTGCTTCTAAAAGACCATCAGTTCCCGTTTCTCTTACTCCAGGTATTGTTGCTCAGAATCGTATGCCTCAGGATTACCCGTGGAGAATGCCTGTAAACTTCACGCCAGAAGGTTTTAACCTTGACACTCAAGCTGCTCCAGTTGTGCGAGAAGCTGCTACTCATGCACCTCCTGGTGCATGTTACTCCTGCTGCTAGAAATGAAATCCACTATGTTGCACCTCTTTCGGTGAATGTTATATTGTTTGTCAATGATGAAGTTTATTGTCATGTTCCTCCACCAAGTGAAAGTATGGGTTTCTATGACCGGTTGGATGACTTTCAAGACCAGTTCAATGAGATGCAGAAGGAAATGAAGGCCCTTTGAGGAAAAGAATTGTTTGGTCAGAATGTCAGTGAACTCTGCCTAGTGCCTAATGTAAAGGTGCTAGCCAAGTTTAAAGTACCGGGATTTGAGAGGTACAAAGGAAACTCTTGCCCTCTGATCACCTTGTGATGTATATCAGGAAAATGTCCACCCATACTGATGATCAGCATTTTCTCATTCATTTTTTCTAAGATAGTTTAATTGGGGCTGCTCTGAAGTGGTATATGAGTTTGGACAGTAGTAGTATCCATACCTTCAATGATCTAGGAGAAGCCTTCATCAAGAAGTATAAGTACAATATGTTCATGGCACCTAACCATGACCAGTTAAGGGCAATGGCTCAAAGAGATAAGGAGTCGTTCAAAGAATATGTGTAGAGATGGCCCGAGATAGCTTCCCAGGTGGTGCCACCGATGGGAGAACAAGAAATGACCAAGGTCTTCTTGAAAACCCTTGGATCATTTTATTATGAAAGGATGGTCGCCAGTATGCCTAGTGATTTCACCGAGATGGTAAGCATGGGTGCTCGTTTGGAAGAGGCTGTCAGAGAGGGGCATTTTCACAAAAAATGAAGGGACGAAGAAGTCGTCATACGGGTTTTCTCAGAAGAAAGAAAGTGAAACGAATGTTGTTATTAGAGAAAGGAAGATTGGAACAACTAGAAGGCATCAACGGTTCCAGCAACAGGTTGCTTCTAGGACTCCAGTCCTCAATGTAGCCCCAACCACAATTGCCTATCAGAGACCATACCCTCAGAGAGATCAAGGGCAGGGTCAGAAGCGAAAGGATTTTGACTCTATTCCAATGAGCTATGCAGAGTTACTTCTGGATTTGATTCATAAGAAGTTGGTTCAGACCAGGCCACCCCCTGTTATACCATCACCTCTACCTTGGTATTATAAGGCAGACCAGACGTGTGTGTTTCATCAGGGAGCACCAGGGCACAATGTTGAGAATTGTTATCCTTTGAAATTTGAAGTACAAAAGATGGTGAGATCTGGCCTCTTATCCTTTAAAGATGTTGGTCCTAACGTGAAAGATAATCCTTTGACAAAGCACGGAGGAGAAAATGTTGTAAACATGGTTGCTGGTTGTCCAGGGGACTTCCAGATTTTTTATATCAACTTGGTTAGAGGAGATTTGGTAAAGATGCATGCTGACCTCTACAATTTTAGTTACTATACACATGACCATGCTGGTTGTGGTATTTGCAATACAGATATCCATGGTTATGATAAGATAAAAGATGATCTTCAGGAAATGATGGACCAAGGCCTTATTCATATAATCAGGCCTAGGGCAGAGTATGAAGAATATGTGAATATGGTCTTTGGTTATCCCAGTAAATTATGTATTTTTGACGTGAACCATATGAATGATGATTTGGTGCAGTTGTACACTACCTTCTGTCACATGGATGGTCAAGAAGAACATCATTATGGGTCTTTCCAGATCTACTACAGTGATTCTCGAGGTTGTTCCATTATGAGAAGGGGTATTCAGTTATTATTGGATAATGGTACTATCAAAGTTTCAGGCAATAGAGATGATTATAATGGGATTAATGTGATTTAATATTGCTTGGCTGAGACTACGTCAGATAATAAGTATGCTTTTGCAGAAGAATTCTTTTCCTCATATGAAGATATGTTCTCCAGTAATGATTATGTGATGTCTAAGTATTCTGAAGAGGGGGTAAATGTTATTGTGCATTTTTTGTGTTCCCACCTCTATAGAGATTGAGTATCATAACAAGCCAATTGGTGCTCCAGTGGTGATTTGCTTGTCGAGTCCTGTTCCTTATGAATCAAACAAAGTCGTGCCATACAAATACAATGCTACAATCCTAGAGGATGGTCTGGAAGTTCCCATCCAACCTTTGTCTGATGTCAAGAATATTGTTGAAGCCAGCCGAGTGACCCGAAGTGGCCGTGTTTTTGCACCTATCATTTGAGGGAGTATTGATGCTGATAAAAAGGTCATTGAAAGTACTGAACCCAAGAAAGAAGTGGGGAATCTAGTGGTACTACTCTGGAAAAATATGTGGACGATATATTAAAGATTATCAAGATGAGCGACTACAGGATCGTAGATCAATTATTGCAAACTCCATTAAAGATATCTATTCTAGCCTTGATAATGAACTCTTCTTCCCATAGGGAATCTTTGATGAGAGTATTGGATCAAGCTTTCACGGAAAGTGATATGCCTTTGGACCAATTCAGTAGTGTGGTAGGGAATATTACATCATGTAATAACCTGAGTTTCTACGATGATGAATTTCCCGATGAAGGAAGGAATCATAACTTGGCTCTCTATATCTCCATGAGCTGCAAGAACGATTCATTATCAAATGTGCTGATTGAAAATGGGTCCGCTTTAAATGTCATACCGAGGAGTACGCTTATGAAGCTGAAGTACCAAGGAACTCCCATGCACCCAAGTGGCATAATTGTGAAAGCCTTCGATGGATCAAGTAAGTTTGTCATCGGGGAAGTATATTTGCCTATTCATATAGGCTCACACTTATTTTAGATTACTTTCCAGGTTATGGATATCGTGCCCACTTACAGTTGTTTATTGGGACGACCATGGATACACGAGGCAGGGGTTATTACTTCAACTTTGCACCAGAATTTGAAGTTTGTGTGTGAAGGAAAAGTGGTCATCATAAATGGAGAACTGACATTATTAATATCTCATTTATCCTCTTTCAGTGTTGTGGAAGTGGATGAAGCTGCTGTTAGAACTCAGTTCCAAGCTTTATCCATTGATAATATAAGGGAAAATGAGAATTTTATAGCTTCATTTAAGGATGCTCTGCAGGTAGTGCGTAATGGCCCTAGTAAGGTATGGGGAAAGATTGTTGATCCACCTGTGAATAAGAATAAAGCTGGTTTGGGATTCTCTGTTAAGAGTGATAAAGGTAAGGACATGAAGTTGGAGTCTGCTTTGAGCAAATATCAAGATATCCTTCATAGCAGGGGTTATCTTCATCCAACTATTCCTAGGATCAATGTTATTGTGGAAGATGAAGCAGCGTAGGAGATGTTGAACTACGTGACGCATGGAGTTAGAGTCCAAAATTGGATCACCATTGATGTTCCCTCTTGCATTCAAGTCTCAAAGTAATTTGTTTTTTTTTTGTTAATCTTTTCAAAAATCTTTCACTCTGCCCAAGGTGAAAGCATTGATATTGTATGGGCTTGTTTGTTGCTTTGATCTTTAAAATCAATAACAAAAGTTGTCTTTGATTCCCAAATTGTGTCTTTATTTTCTGCTTTTTCTTGGAAAATGGTAATAAAAAAACCTTTCAAAATAAATAATAACTGTAATCGAATCTGCATAATCACTTGCTATATGTGTCAGTTTCTAAAAAAAATCATAAATCTTATGTGCAGATTAATTAAAAAACCTGTTGAATACAATGACCTTGCACCCTCTCCCAACTTTGAATATTATGTGTATGTGGCCGAAGAAGAAGAATATGATGAAATTCCAGAAGAGGTTTCACGGTTTCTTGAGCGTGAGGAAAGTGCCATTCAGCCATATAAAGAGTCGTTGGAGACAATTAATTTGGGTACAGAGGAAGATCCAAGAGAAGTCAAGATTGGAGCATTGCTGCATCCCGACGTGAAGAGCAGGTTGATTGAATTGTTTAAAGAATATGTGGAAATATTTGCTTGGTCATACCAAGATATTCCAGGGTTGGATACTAATATTGTGGAACATCATTTTCCGCTAAATCTAGAATTCCCGCCAATCAAGCAGAAATTACGAAGAACTCACCCTGATATGGTAGTGAAAATTAAAGAAGTTTTAAAGAAGATTAATTCTGATTTTATTGTGACATCAGTGTACCCTCAGTGGATTGCCAATATTGTCCCAGTACCAAAGAAAGATGGAAAAGTTTGCATGTGCGTTGATTATAGAGATTTAAACAAAGCTAGTCCAAAATATGACTTTTTGTTGCCACATATTGATATGTTAGTTGATAGTACAGCGAAATTCAAAGTATTCTCATTTGTGGACAGATATTACGGATACAATCAAATCAGAATGGCTCCTGAGGACATGGAAAAAACAACGTTTATCACACCCTGGGGAACATTCTGTTACAGAGTGATGCCCTTCGGGTTGAAGAATGCTGGTGCAACGTACCATAGGGCTATGACAATCCTATTCCATGATCTGATGCACAAGGAAATTGAGGTATATGTTGATGATATGATTTCAAAATCCCATAATGAAGAAGGTCATATAGAAGATTTGTTGAAATTGTTTTAGCATTTGAGGAAGTATCGTCTCCACTTGAATTCAAATAAATGCACCTTTGGTGTTCGATCAGGAAAATTGTTAGGTTTCATTGTCAGCCAAAAAGGAATTGAAGTTGATCCTAATAAAATTAATGCAATTCAAGAAATTCTTGCACCAAGAACTAAAAACCAAGTTAGAGGCTTCCTCAGGCGTTTGAATTACATTTCCAGATTTATTTCCCATATGACTGCAACATGTGAGTCGATCTTTAAGTTGTTAAAGAAATATCATGGTTGTGTGTGGACGGATGATTTCCAAAAGGAATTTGAAAGTATTAAAGATTATCTGCTTGAACCTCCTACCTTCCTCCCGCCTGTTGAAGAAATACTATTGATTATGTATCTGACAGTGTTAGATAATTTTATGGGCTGTATTTTGGGACAACAAGATGAAACATGGAAGAAGGAATATGCCATTTATTATCTCAGCAAAAAGTTTACTGATTGTGAATTGTGGTATTCTATGTTGTAAAAGACATGTTGTGCTCTTACCTGGCGGCAAAGCGGTTATGACAATATATGTTGAATCTACTTGGTTGATTTCCAAGATGGATCCAATTAAGTATATTTTGAAAAGCCTGCTCTTACTGGGAGAATTTCCCGTTGGCAGATGTTGTTGTTTGAATATGATATTGAATACCGTACTCAGAAGGCTATAAAAGGAAATGTGTTGGCGGATTATCTTGCTCACCAACCGGTTGATGGTTATCAGTCTGTTAAATATGATTTCCCTGATGAGGATGTTATGTTTTTGAAAGTGAAATGTTGTGATAAATCGTTGCCTGAGGAAGGTCTTGATCCTGAATCTCGTTGGGGCATGGTGTTTGATGGAGCTATGAATGCTTATGAGAAAGGAATTAGTGTTGTGATTATCACTCCTCGTGGATCGCATATCCCATTAATGCAAGATTGGTATTTGATTGCACCAATAACATGGAAGAGTATGAAGCTTGTATCATGGGTCTCGAGGAGGCTATAGATCTCAGAATCAAAATTCTAGATGTATATGGCAATTCAGCTTTGGTAATAAATCATATTAAAGGAGAATGGGATACTCATCACCCTGGCTTGATTCCCTACAAAGACTATGCTATAAGATTATTACCCTTCTTTAATAAAGTTAAATTCCATCACATACCCAGAGATGAAAATCAGATGGCGGATGCTTTGGTAACTCTTGCTTCTATGTATCAAGTAAATACTTGGAATGATGTGCCTCTTATCACAGTGCAACGTCTAGATAGGTCGGCTCATGTATTTGCGGCAGAAGAAACGTCAGATGAAAAACCTTGGTATTATGATATCAAACATTTTCTCCAGACTTGGTAATACCCGGCTGGTGCATCAAATAAGGATAGAAAGACACTGAGAAGGTTGGCAGGTAGCTTTTTCCTCAATGAAGATGTGTTATACAAAAGGAATTATGACATGGTCTTGCTCAGATGTGTGGATAGACACGAAGCAGACGTGTTGATGTATGAGATCAATGAAGGCTCCTTTGGCACTCATGCTAATGGACATTCAATGGCAAAGAAGATGCTTAGGGCAGGTTACTATTAGCTAACAATGGAATCTGACTGTTACAAATTCGCAAAAAAAGTTCCATAAGTGCCATATTTACGCTGATAAAATTCACGTGCCTCCGACACTCCTCAATGTTGTTTCTTCTCCGTGGCCTTTCTCTATGTGGGGTATTGACATGATTGGAATGATTGAACCCAAGGCATCGAATGGGCATCGTTTTATCTTTGTAGAAATTGACTACTTCACCAAATGGGTAGAAGAGGCTTCATATGCTAATGTTACTAAGTCGGTGGTAGTACGTTTTATCAAGAACAATCTTATATGTCAGTATGGTGTGCCAAGAAGGATTATCACCGACAATGGATTGAATCTGAATAATAAGATGATGACAGAACTTTGTGAAGAATTCGGGATTATCCATCATAATTCATCTCCTTACAGTCCAAGGATGAATGGGGCTGTTGAAGCTGCTAATAAAAACATCAAGAAGATCATCCAAAAAAATGGTTGTTACCTATAAAGATTGGTATGAGATGCTACCTTTTTCTTTGCATGGATATTGTACATCCGTTCTCACTTCAACAGGGGCAACCTCGTTCTCTCTTATGTATAGGATGGAAGCATTGCTCCCCGTTGAGGTTAAGATATCCTCCTTACGTGTGATAATGGAAACCAAGTTGTCAGAGGCTGAATGGGTCTAGAACAGGTTTGACTAATTGAATTTGATAGAAGAAAAGAGAATGACAACCATGTGTCATAGTCAGTATACCAAAATAGGATGAAGAAAGCTTTTGACAAGAAAGTCAAGCCTCGTGAATTCAAAGAATGCGACCTCGTGCTCAGGAAGATCATATCTTTTAACGCTGATTCTAGGGGCGAGTGGACTCCCAATTTTGAAGGCCCATATGTTGTCTGTAACACCCCTTCTAATAAACCCCGAATTAAACGATATAATTAAAATCAGAGAAACTAAAATTTGCACGGAAGGAGTGTCACAACATCAATTCACATATTCAAGAAAAACGGACATGACATATTCGTCACTTTAATCATTTAATCACATAATACATTATGGCATATACTTTCTTTTTCGTGCAAACGCAGCGGAATCATAATAAATTCATCTCCAAAGGAGGAATCAAAATATAAAATTTAAGGCATTAAGCCATACGGTTCATATACCAAACATGTTATCAAGTCATAATATACATACATCAACATATAATCAAAACAATGGATTATATACAAGTATAATCCATATACAAAATATATGAGTTCGAATGCGGACACCTAACTCCCAAGTGTTACAACCAGAGCATCGACTCGATAAACCAAAATCAAATGGATTACAATCCAAATGCATCCGCTAAGCTAGTGCCTCGCACTACCGTCTTTTGTACCTGAACAATACCATAGCAAGCATTTTCCAACAGAAGGGTGAGAATTCCAACAAACATAAGGTATGTAATTTAAAGCAAATGAAATGCATTAAATAAAGGAATCTTACTCTTTTTCCAACTCTTGCATAAACCACATAATATATTCATTTAATCCAATTCCCACATTCAACAACTCAAAGAAATCAAACACAATCAATTTCATTTACCAATTAGCACATAATACATAATATTCAACAAAACATCAGCTTAACAAAGTGTGTATGTGCGACTCGACACAACGAAACGACTCATGCATGTGGTACCAATCATCTATTATTCTTCGGATTTACCGATTGTCTATTCCTCATACGGATAATCATAAAGCCCATTTCCTAAGCTTTCAAACCCCCACTCTGAGTTTGGGACGAGCCACTAGCCTCCACGAGACTAACGGACATCGCCTCTTGACACGACTTATGATGCGGTGTGCAATTCAACAACAACAATTATGCAAATCAAGACATCCCTCTATCTCAATTACAAGCATACATCACCATAATTCAACCCTATGAATTAAACTCACAACATTGCACAACAAACATCAATTATTTCATTTCAACAATTATCACATAACACCAAAATATTTATAAACCAAACACATCATTTCCGGAATCGGAAATTAACCAAATATCTCGAAAATACAACACACCTACAATTTAATTAATCTCCAGTCGAACTCAAAATATTAAGTTTTACCCATTAATCGTAACCGGATATATTAATTAATCACACAACAACATAACATTTATAAACCGAACATGTTATTTCCGTAATCGGTATTTCACAACACATTTCCAATATACCACACATCTACAATTTAATTCATCTCCGGTCGAATCCAAAGTATCAAGTTTTATCGGTAAATCGTAACCGATTATATAATTAATCACACTGTTAATTATAATATATATATATATATATATATATATATATATATATATATATACTATAATAACATTCTTCATTTCTCTTTTACCATTTTCCGGTCTCAAAAAAATAACTCAACCATAATTACCTACGTGTTTAGCTTAGTTACTCCGTTAAATTTCATTAATTTTTGGATAACTAATTTCACCGTCTAAACCGGCTAATTCGAAACAAACACAATTCCGATCGGTCTCTGAAAACGTCGATCTCAAAAAAATAACTCACCATAATTACCTACGCGTTTAACTTAGTTACCCCGTCAAATTTCATTAATTTCCGGATAACTAATTTTACCGTCTAAACCGAAGAAAAAAACTAAACCAAATGCAATAAAAACATACTAGATGTTTAGAGGAAGTCTAACCCTTACCGATTAGTCTCCGGAACAATTTTTTCGATTCGATTCCAGAAATTTCTCCTCTTCTCTTCAACCCTAGGTTTTCCTTTCTTTTCCTCTTCTACTATTTCACTTCTCTGTTTTCTATTCTTATTGATATATCTCTTACTATCTAACTACTACTACTTATTATATTATATTATATATAAAACTAACTTATTACTTAATATATATATTATATACTTACTTTATAAAACTAACATAATATGATATAACGTTAACTTATTTATATTACTAAACTAACTTATTTATTTTATAATAAAATTAATTCATATTATTTAATTAAACTAAATCTTAATATAATTAAATAAATATTTTAATAATTCAATTATCACTAATTAATCGATTAACACACATATTAATATATACACATCAAAAATACGATATTATCATATAAAAATAATCATTTTTTGATAAATCGAATAAACCAAAATAATCAACTACCGGACCGAATAACCGACTAAATAATTATCCAAATAAATATCAATCGGCCATTTTTAGAAAATAATAATATAAATAATATTAATTAAAACGGGGTGTTACAACTCTCCCCCACTTATAAGATTTTCGGCCTCGAAAATTACCTCTAAACGAACAACTCGGGATATGAATTCTGCATCCGGCTTTCAAGCTCCCAAGTTATGTTTCCATTAGCCGCACCACCCCACACCACCTTAACCAAAGAAATATCTTTTCCTCTAAGTTGCCTCACTTTCTGATCTTCGATTCTTGTTGGCAAGGTCTCAACGGTTAAGTCTTCTCTAACTTCTACATCGTCCACTTGCACCACATGTGACGGATCCGCAATATACTTTCGCAATTGCGACACATGAAACACATCATGTAAATTGGAAAGTGATGGTGGTAATGAAATCCTATACGCCACATTACCAATCCTTTCTGAAATTTAATACGGAGCAATAAACCGAGGTGTCAACTTCCACGATTTAAGAGCCCGACCAACACACGTCGTAGGATTCACTCTCAAAAACACATGGTCATCCTTCTTGAATTCAAGAGGCTTCCTCCTCTTATCATGGTAGCTCTTTTGGCGACTTTGTGAAATTTTCATCTTCTCTCTAATCAACTTAATCTTATCCGTAGTTTGTTGCACAATTTCCGGTCCAACCACCGCACTTTCTCCCGATTCATACTGTGGTACGGTGGGAGAACTGACTTGAGATTTTGCGTTTGTCTTCGCAAATGTTTCGGTCGAGCAAGAGTCGCCACCGACTTTTTATTTTATCCTAAGGAAAGGTTAAAAAGCACAGCAAAAAACCTTTTGAGATGTTTTCTTGGGTTCGGGGAGTAGATTATAAAAAGGGAAGGTATTAGCACCCTTTCTATCCATGGTTATCCATGGGCTCTTAGTTGCTTGCTTAGATCACTTGCCTTGTGTTTTCAATTGTTTTAAATGGTGCTTGAGTGTGTGGGTTTGAAAATGTTTTGAAAAGAGGCCAATGTGGTGGCAACCTTTGTAATGATCCATGTGGGGATGTATACAAAGATGTACGTCTTTTGAAAAGGTTTTCATTTTGTTTTTGAAAGTTGTTTTGAAAGTGTAGTGATGTGTGGTTTTTGAAATAGGCAAGTGTTTTAGTTTGCAAGTTTGATTCAAGTAACTAAGAGGTTATCTACTCCTAAATTTCTCAAAAGATTATTGCTACGTTTTAACCCTTTTAACAAGTTTGTTCCACCATTGAATTTGGTGGACAATCTTATGTTTAGGATGTGAAAGGGACAGGCACGGGTCATCGTTTAGACCATAATTGCAACGACGTTAAATCTCTTTGGGCAATTTTCTTTAAGGGACTTGATCATTTGTTTTTGTTTGTTTTTGAAAAGTTTTATCGAGGGACTATGATCATTCAAATTGTTTGCTTTGCCCAAAGAAGTTCAACATACAATATGGCCCATTTATTTGAAGGCAACAAAGGGGAGTACCCTAGGGGTGCAAGTGTGATTTGTGTGTCCATTTTCATGCTCATTTGTCTTGAGATTAGGTCATAACTATTTTTTTGTCGTTTTTCGCATACAAACCCTAATTCTAACATGTTATCATTAGAAAGCAATAAAGTGCGAAAATAAATTTACTAAGCTATTACAAAACCAAATATGGGAAGGGGGGTACAAATGGGGATATTGACAAGTAATGTAAATCTAAATTATTACATCATTTTTTGAATTTTTGCAAGGTAAAGAAATTGCATAACTAAATGGAAATTAAATAAATATGCAAAATGCAAAAAGAAAGTTTTTATATGTATGAGAAAAGTATGGTTTATGTAAAATAAGATAAGAAAATAAAAAGGTATTATTTTGAGTATTTTGAATTTAGGGCAAAAAACCCTAATTTTAAAGAAAATGTATTATTATTTAATTTAATACAAGTATTTATTTATTATGTACAAAAAATAATATAAAAAAATGAAGTATATTATGAAAAAAAGGTATTTTTGTATCAAATATTAATAAAAATGAAAAATTCAAGTATTTTTATATTTATATTAATAAACATATATATATATATATATATATATATATATATATATATATATATATATATATATATATATATATATATATATATATTAAGTTCTTAAATATGCATTATATACAAAATAATATATATATTTAATATTTTAATAAAATAAAATAAAATAAAATAAAGTATTTTTATGTGAAATATTTTCAGAAGGTAAATAAAAATGAAAAATGTATTTACACTATTTTTTTTCAAATATTCTAAATAATAATATGTATATGTATTTATGTATAAACTAAAGGAAAATCAACTAAAATCAAATAAAAATCAAAAAATGGTGAGAAAAATATTTTCAAAATTTTATTATGCTGAGAAAAAATAAACAAGTCAAACAAAAAAAGAAAAAGTCAAAAAGAATTAAAAATGAGGCAAATGGGCTTGGGGGGGTGAGAAAATGGAAATAGGGTGCAAAAAGAAGAAACCACACAGGCCCAGCCCATGTGGCTTCATCTTCAACCTTCGTTCAATAACATTCAAAAACACGCGCCCTGTACTTCTGATGCTAGCTCCTGATTCCTGGCTTTTTAACAAAAACTCATAACATGAAAAATGCTCAGCATGAAGAGACGATTCCAACCATGTATAGAACTTGACCTAACTCTCTAAGATGAGGGAGAATTTCTCCTCCCCCAATTTCTGACCTAACTTTTCATCAATGTTCAGACATAAAATTCTCTAAGCACACGAAATATAAATGAAATCTAATCATATGAGCATGTTCAGGGCTATGATTGTGACATGTTTTCTTCACAAACCTAAAGCTAACAATGTCTAATAAGAGAGATACGACCCCATGAACTTACCTGTTCAGTTGGAATCGAGCTTTGCAATGGAGGATGTTTCAGAGTGAAATGATGACTTGTATAGCTTCCTTGAAGTGTAAGGATGCTTTTCCAAGTCCTACTTTGTCTTGAAACTCCCTGAATCGAGCTAGTGAACTCCAACTGCAAAACAGAAAATTAAAAATGGTGAAGTGGCTTGGAGGTGTTACAGGTCAGGTTTCAGGTCATGGTTAGCTTGCATAAGTACTAGGGAATGTGTGTGAACTGGTTTTGGCACAAGAACTTGAGGGAAATGGGAGTTGGTACTCAAACTGCAGGCCTTGCCCTGTTTGAGCAGTTTGATGGTGTTTCTGTGATGGAGAGTGTTTTAGAGGTCAAGGATTCGTGCAAAAGCTTGGTTGGGATGTTTGGAATGTGTTTGATCAGTTTTCTCTTGTGTGCCTATGCTGGTATGATAGTTGTTACAAGTTATGGAACTTTTCTTCTCTCTTAAGAAACAAAAGCAAGTTGATGGTTTAGGTCAGTAGGGGCCTCCTAATGTGCTGCATAATCTTCTCTTGATCAGAGCAACTTGTCCATAATCTTGTGCCAAAAGGATTTAGCTTGTACTTGTTGGATTTCTAAATTGACATAAAGCTAATCTTTTCAAAAATGGAAAGTTCACTTTATCTAGTTTAGGATTAATCTTGCATACAATGCTTGCACTCAAAGAACAACACTTTAACACATTGAATATGCATTAAATTATTGAGTATGGAATGGTTCAAGGACCTGTAATCAAGGGCATGCTGATTTAGAGAAGTTTACACAAACTATGAACATGGAAAATGGCCAATTCAAAGGTGAGTTTTTGCTATATTGTGAAATTCGAATCTCTCAAGTTATGAGGTTGTTTGAGAAGTTCTTGGACATTTTGGAAAGCTTGGAATGTGTACTACAATCCATCTTTGAAATTCAAATTGAAATTCCAAGTGGAAGGGTATGAAAAATGGCCTTGAAGTGGGGTAGAAAACCTTGTCAAAATAGGTTAAAATTTCACTAAGTTAAAAATGGTTTAGTGCCCTTATTCAAAAAAATGTAACTTGAGATACAAGCTTCAAATGAGAAAACTTTGTGAATCAAAGTTGTAGATTATGCAACAAGCTACAACTTTCATGTTTTGACTTTAGTTTGAATCCAAATGGATCTTGGTGAAAAGATGGGGCAAAGTTGGGAAAAAATTAGGGTTTTTCATAACTTAGAAAAATTCTAAGTTATGAAAAATTCCATTTTCAAACCCTAATTTGCATTTTGTGATTTCTTGGTGAACAAGTTTCATGATTTGGCATGTTTTGATGAAAAATGAATCTTGACTCTTGATTTTGACCAAAAAAGTCAAAGTTTGACTTTTCAGTATACAGTCAAAATTGATCAATTGACTGGGGAATTCAACTGTCAATCTTGTGTACTTGGGATCTTTTGAGCTTGTTGAGCATGTCAAGATAATTCCATGGGGTCCTTGAGTCCATATGTGAGCTTGATTTGCCATTGGCTAGGTCAAACAGTCAAAAATTGCCTTTGTACAGTCAAAACCCCAAAAATGACCATTTTGCCCTTTTGGTGATCTGATCAAATTTCTTGTGGAATTGTGATCCAAACTTGATCAAATGGTCCATATGAGTTCAATGTGTTGATGTGGGTCAAATTTCATGAGTTTTGACTGTCAATTGACCACTGTTGACTTTTTCCCCAATACAGCTGATTTCTAGGTCAACTGTCCAATTGACTGGGCAAAACTTGGAATCAAGACTTGAAACTTGGCATGGGTAAACTTGGGAGTCCAATATGAAGCATGAAAGTCATCTTAGGCATTTTGGGTCAAAACATCCTTGGGCAAACACAAACCCTAATTTGAGTCCACAGTGCAAGGAGAAGTCTTGAGCAGAGGAAACCCTAACTGGATCTTGATCTTCAAAGGTCTTGTGATGAGAAAATGTTGAGAAAATGGGAGGGCAAATTTTGGGGTACAACAGTTGCCCCTGTTCAATCTTCTTGGACCTGAAGAGTTAGATTGGCAAGTTTGCCTTTCGCGACTCGAGGGTAAAAGGAGATTGGACACTAGAGTGCCCGGAAATTTGCACTCGCATGTTGAAGTATCAGCAATGTGATGTCAGGAATGGGCTTACAGATGCCATTTGGAGACGTGACAGAACCTTGTCGGGAATGGGCTTATAGATGCCATTTGGAAGTGTCGATCGCATAAGAGATTCCTTAGCGAGAACTTGTGTATTTGAGAAAGACGGATGTTTTCCTGGCTTGTTACAGGTGTTTGATCTTCAGTCTCCTGATGCAGATATGCCCTGGCTGGATACAGGTATCGAATCTACAATTGGTTGCTCACAAATATGCCCTGGCTGGATACAGGAGTCGAATCTGGAAATAGTCGTTAATAGATGTGCCCTGGTTGGATACAGGAATCGAATCTTCGAACTCTTCAGACGTGCCCTGGCTAGATACAGGGATCGAGTCTGGAAACGTGGTCAACAGATATGCCCTGGCTGGATACAGGAATCGAATCTGGAGATGTTGTAGTTGATAGATGTGCCCCGGCTGGATACAGGAATCGAATCTTCGAACTCTTCAGACGTGCCCTGGCTAGATACAGGAATCGAGTCTGGAAACTGATCACTCTCAGATGTGCCCTGGCTAGATACAGGTATCGGATCTGGAATTGTGACAGTTGAAGGTAGTTGTTTTTGGGATTGTCTTTTTCCTGAAAAGGCAAGAACATAAGTTGTATGCAATGTCATGATGTATGATATGCATGATGTTCAACATGAGATAGTGTTGTATGCGCTTTATCATGTAGGTAAGCGAGATGTATGAAAATGTGAAATGTTTATGAATGTAATTTCGTCTTAGGAAAATAAATCCTTGACGAACGGCCGGGGAGTTGCTCTGTGGAAGAGATACTTGGCCGAAGTTTTGATGAGAGGCCTGTTGAGGACTTTAATGATGGATTCCGCTGGGGATAATGATGATAAACTCCGCTGGGGATTGAAGGAACTTTGCCGAGGGCGGTCTTCCGTGGTTTTTAGCTGAGGATAACCCAGTTATAAGTCCTTGTGAGGAAATAACTCTAAATAAAACTCGGGAGAGACGTCCGTGTACTATAGGGAACAAGCTTCCAGAATCTACTGGGGATGAGCTTTAAGACCTGCCGGGGAATGTTGTGCCTTTAGGATCGACGGGGGACCAACTCTGCTTGGGGAAAGTACTACTGAACCTTGTTTTACTCTGCGGGGAGTTGAGATGATTTGGCCACATTCTTCAGTTGAACCTACCTTGGTACCTTGGCGGTCAAAACAACCAGACTGCATTAGACAACTTTACATTGCCCCTGTCTCTGATGTCACCTGTAATCAATCTCTTGTTTCATATGCAAATATTTATGAATTAGCAATTTAATGTCAAATGCATATATCAAAAATGAACATTGGGCGTTCTTCGCAAGACAAAACAGAAAAAGGAAAACAATGGTAATTTGTATGAACAAGTGAATTTGTATTGATTTAGACTTTGCCTGTGAATAGGCGTTTTTGTACAAGAGGCTGACATCCTAGTAAGAGGACGCCGCCAAATAACGTAGAGTTTACAATTTGAAAAAGGAAACAAACAACTATGTGAACAATCCCACTGGGTTCCAACTCTGCTATCGCCTTTATGTCTTTGAACGTCTCATCGCTTTGTTGCCTAATTTGGAGATGAAGCTGATTGGTCAATGCCGAAATCTGGAGCCAGATAGTTGATGCCGAATTCCGGATGCGAAGTGATCCAATGAGACATAGTGTTATGCTTTTATCCCTAACTTTTGCCTGGACCGCCCTTTCGGGTTTTCAGTCCACCGAGATACCCATTTTTGCCCAAGCCGCCCTTTCAGGTTTTCGACTTGTCGGGTGTACAGATTTTTATTCATTTCATCCCTTATTTTTGCCCGAACCCTTTTGGTTCGCCGGGAAGCCCTTATTTTTGCCTAGGTATGTCAACCTAGCGGGTCTTTTATTTATGCGTAGTATTTTTTCACTATGTCTGCATTGGCGGGGTGAGGAAGGTCGTCACCATCCATGGTGGTTAGGATCATGGCTCCTCCTGAGACCACACGTTTAACCACAAATGGCCCTTCGTAAGTAGGGGTCCATTTGCCCCGGGGATCACTTTGAGGAAGGATGATGCGTTTGATTACCAGGTCCCCAACTTGATACTCTTGCGGTCTGACTTTCTTGTTAAATGCCCTGATCATCCGTTTCTGATACGTTTGACCATGACAGATAGCAGTGAGCCTCTTTTCATCAATCAGATTTAATTGATCAAGTCGAGTCTGGATCCACTCATCTTCATTCAGGTCTGCATCCTTCATTATCCGGAGAGAGGGTATCTGGATTTCAATTGGCAATACTGCCTCCATGCCATAGACCAAGGAGAAGGGAGTTGCCCCGGTTGACGTCCTTGCTGAGGTACGGTACCCATGCAGAGCGAACGGTAACATCTCGTGCCAATCTTTATAGGTCACTGTCATCTTCTGCACAATTTTCTTGATATTCTTATTGGCTGCCTCTACAGCCCCATTCATCTTCGGCCGGTAGGGAGAAGAATTGTGGTGCTGTATCTTGAATTGTTCACAGAGTTCAGTGATCATTTTGTTATTGAGATTGGTACCATTGTCCGTAATGATTCTTTCCGGGACGCCGTACCGACAGATCAGATTATGCCGGATGAAACGTGCCACGACGCTCTTGGTTACTGTGGCGTAGGACGCTGCCTCAACCCACTTCGTGAAGTAATCGATCGCCACCAAGATGAAGCGATGCCCATTGGATGCCGTCGGTCGGATCTCACCGATCATATCGATCCCCCACATTGCAAAAGGCCAAGGTGCCGTCAGGACATTCAAAGGAACCGGAGGGATATGCACCTTGTCAGCATAGATCTGGCATTTATGACAAGTTCGGGAGTGTTGGTAACAATCGGCTTCCATTGTGGACCAGAAATATCCTGCCCGAAGGATTTTCTTAGCCATGGTGTGTCCACTGGAATGTGTTCCGAATGTGCCTTCATGTAATTCCATCATAATTTTCTCTGCTTCAGCCTTATCCACACAACGTAGCAGAGTTGAATCATGATTCCGCTTGTAGAGAATGCCGTTGCTGAGGAAGAATTTTGCAGCAAACCTCCTCATGAACTTCTTATCATTGACAGACGCACCTTCAGGGTATTCCTGAGCTTCCAAGTACCTCTTCACCTCATGATACCAGGGTTTTTCGGTCACCTTCTCAGCCTCGAGCTCGCAGCAGTATGCCGGTTCATCCAACTTCCAGATAATGATTCGGGGAGCCTCATTGTCCCATTTAACTTTGAACATTGAAGACATCGTAGCTAGGGCATCCGCTAGCTGATTCTCCTCTCTAGGGAAGTGCTCAAAAGTGATCTCTTCAAAGTGGGGAAGCAAGGTCGACACATACTCCTTGTAAGGAATAAGATTCGGGTGTTTCGTATCCCACTCGCCTTTGATCTGATTGATCACGAGAGCGGAATCTCTGAAGACACTTAGAAACTTGATCCTCAAATCGATTGCAGCTTGAAGACCCATGATACATGCTTCGTATTCTGCCATATTGTTGGTGCAGCTGAAACATAATCGGGCGGTGAGGGGAGTATGAGTTCCTTTGGGAGATATGATTACAGCGCCGACGCCGTTACCCAAAGCATTGGAGGCTCCATCAAAATGCATAGACCATCGGGATCCTTCCTCAGGTCCTTCATCCGGTCCAGGTACTTCACAGTCAGTTACCACCATGATGTCTTCGTCCGGAAAATCAAAGTTCAATGATTGGTAATCGTCCACAGGTTGGTGTGCCAAATGATCGGCCAGTACACTTCCTTTAATTGCTTTCTGAGTTGTATACTGGATATCGTATTCTGTTAAGATCATTTGCCATCTCGCTATTCTTCCAGACAGAGCGGCTTTTCAAATATGTACTTGATGGGATCCATCTTTGAAATCAATAAAGTAGTGTGAGTCAGCATATACTGTCTCAGCCGGCGAGTAGCCCATACCAGAGCGCAGCAAGTTTTCTCAAGCAGTGAGTAACGAGACTCACAGTCGGTAAACTTTTTGCTCAAGTAATAAATGCGTGCTCTTTTCGGCCAGACTCGTCATGCTGCCCCAGCACACACCCCATTGAATTGTCAAGTACTGTCAAGTATAGTATTAGAGGTCTTCCTTCCACCGGTGGCATAAGAATGGGTGGCTCTTGGAGATATTCCTTTATCTTTTCAAAGGCGGCCTGACATTCATCATTCCAGCGCACTACTTGATTTTTCTTCAGCAATTTGAAGATTGGCTCACAAGTAGCAGTCAGATGTGAGATGAATCGGGCAATGTAATTCAGTCGTCCCAGGAAGCCTCTGACTTCTTTCTCTGTTTTTGGAGTCGGCATCTCTTGTATGGCTTTTACCTTGGCAGGGTCCACCTGAATACCTTTATCACTTACAATGAAACCTAGCAATTTTCCGGATCTTACCCCAAAGGTGCATTTGTTGGGATTCAACCTCAGCTTGTATAACTTGAGTCGGTCAAACAACTTCCTCAGATGGTCAAGGTGCTCCTCCTCAGTTTGAGACCTTGCAATCATGTCATCAACGTATACCTCAATCTCATGATGGATCATATCATGAAATAAAGCAACCATGGCACGTTGATAGGTTGCCCCAGCATTTTTCAATCCGCATGGCATGACCTTATAACAGAAGGTGCCCCACTGAGTTACAAAGGTAGTCTTCTCCATATCTTCCGGAGCCATCTTGATCTGATTATACCCTGAAAAACCATCCATGAAGGAGAACACCTTGTGTTGAGCTGTATTGTCAACAAGGACATCAATGTGAGGTAGGGGGAAGTCATCCTTGGGGCTGGCCCTGTTCAGATCCCTGTAGTCAACACACATTCTGACTTTACCGTCCTTCTTCGGTACTGGCACCACATTGGCAACCCACTGAGGGTAAGAAGTCACTGCAAGGAACCCGGCATCAAACTGCTTCATAACCTCGGCCTTGATCTTTTCAGACATTTCTGGACGCATCCGTCGGACTTTTTGCTTTACCGGAGGGCAATCTTCCCTGGTTGGCAGGTGGTGAACTACAATGTCGGCATCCAACCCAGGCATATCTTTATAGGACCAAGCAAAAATCTCCATGTAATCCTGTAGCATCTGGATCAATCGTTGCTTCACGCTGGGCTCTAGATTGGCACCAATCTTGACCTCTTTCCTATCTGTCTCGGTACCCAGGTTAATTGTCTCCACCGGCTCTTCATGTGGCTGGATAGCTCTTTCTTCCTGGAGTAGCAGTCTCGCAAGTTCACCAGGCACTTCGCAATCATCTTCACCTTCGTCTTCGGCCAAGTTGATCGGATTTTCGAAGTCATAACTGGCGGTAGCAGAGCTGTTACCAGTGAGATCCAGAGTGGATTGAAACCTGTATAAGTGAGTGTGTGTAAATATAGCTGTTTTGCAATATATATAACACAGAAAGGAAAAGAGAACAAGATTTGAAATGCAACAAACGTCCAATGTTTTGATTGATGATATATGAAAATGTCATACAAAAAGCCTTCACAAATGGAACTACGATGCCCCGGGTAGGACACCGAGCCAACAAAGTTTTAACATATTGTTTGTTACAAATTGAAAATCAAAAGAAATCAATTACTGCGTGACAAATGTGATAGGGGTAAAATCCTTTGCCGTCCAGTTGCTTGGTCCGTTGCTGGTAGTCGGGTAGATCCAACTGTCAAATTTTGCTTCCTCCACATCCTCCTCAATAGCATTCACCCCTGAGCTGGAGATAAACACCGGAGCCTTTCTGACCTTCTCCTTGCGCACAGCCCTCTGAGCCTCTGCAGTAAAGCCCAGCCCAAACTTGTCGTTCTTCTGAGTGAAGTCAGGAAGCTGACCCCAGTTTGCACAATTGCCTTTCTGAACCACAGCCCGGGCATCCCTTAGGGAAGCCATCTTCAAGGAAACATTCTCTTTGACTGTTGTTTCTGCTGCTGCTGAAATTGGATGCACCTCCTCGAAATGCTGGAAGGGGGTTTCAATAAACTCCCCATCCATCTCAATGTATCTGAAGGAATTCAAATGGCTCACCATATACTCCTCTTCTCCTTGCACAGTGACGATCTTCCCTCTGACAGGGTACTTCAGCTTCTGGTGCAAGGTAGAGGTCACTGCCCCAGCTTTATGGATCCAAGGTCGACCCAGTAGATAAGAGTACGATGGACGTATATCCATCACATAAAAAGTAGAGTCAAACACTTGAGAGCCCACACGAATAGGGATGTTAACCTCTCCATGAACCATCCTTTTTGAACCGTCAAAGGCCCTGACGATGATATTGTTGGGCTTCAGTTCTAGGCCTTCATAATCCAAACGGTCTAAAGCCTTTTTCGGTAGAACATTCAAAGAAGAACCAGTATCCACCAATACATGCGCCAGAGTAGTGCCCCTGCATTCGATAGAGACATGCAGGGAATCATTGTGGTCTCTTCCCTTCGCAGTCAGGTCAGCATCTGAAAAACCCAAGCCATTGTCTGCTGTCAGATTTGCTACGCAATCAGTGAACTGGACTGCAGACGTTTCCTGCGGCACGTGGGCCGTTTTGAGAAATGAGATCAAGGCCTTAGCATGGGCCTCGGAGCACAGCAATAAAGAGAGCATGGAGATTTTGGAGGGCGTGTGCCCCAGCTGTTCCACAACATTGAAGTCGCTCTTCTTTATTATTTTCAAGATCTCCTCCATTTCTTGTTGGGAGGCCTCAGCATTTATAGGTATTGGTGCCTCCATCCGGGAAGGCTCTTCTTCAACCCCTTTGCCCCGAGCATTAGATGACTCGGCGGCAGGGGAAACAACTTGATCAGCAACAGTAACAGGTACACTTGTAGGTGTTATAAGGAGGGGTCTTCGAATAGCGGGCGGTGCAATGTCAGGCGAGAAGAGCCTGCCACTGCGGGTGACCTTGGCTGGACCAGTGATATCGCAGATACTGGCGCCAGTGTCGAATTCTTATTTGATTCCATTTACATATACGTCTGCCCCATAATGCCAGGGAACAGCTTTATCAGATACGTAGGGGAGAGGCCCCGGAACAGTAATAATCACAGGTGCAACAGCCATGATTTGAACAGGCTTCTTCGGGGGAGCCTTGATTGGATTATTGAAGATGGTAACCACAGAAACTTCTTTTACCGGAACCAACTGAACAGCAGACTTCTTAAACAAAATCTCCTTGCTATCCATTAGGCTTTGGACGCCTAACCTCAGCAAGGGACAACCAGATAGGGAAACAGCACAGAACAGGCAACCCTCACTGCAACTCGGAAATAAACCGGCCTGCAGTAGGTTCTTCTTGACGGTCTTCAGAAGGGTGACAACTTCATTTACCGAAACAGCATACAGTTCTTCCTCAATGGCATTTACTCTATGCTGGGGCATAGGAGCAGTTACAACATTTGGTCTCTCTGGCGCTTCAAACTGAATTTCCTTTGCGTCGATCAGATCTTGCACTTTGTTTCTCAAGGCCCAGCAATCATCAGTAGTGTGCCCGGGACTATCAGAATGATAAGCACACCGGGCATTCGGGTTATACTTAGGAGACGCAGTGTTGACGACTTTAGGAGCTTCTTTGAGGGTCACCAGGTTGGTGGATAACAGTTGGGGTAAAATTTGAGATAAGGTCATACTTAGTCGGGTATACTGCCTCTTGGGCCTTTCGCTTCTTTGTTGATTGTACTGCTGAGGAGCAGCAACAGGTTTCGAGATGACCAAAGCATTGACGGCTTGGCGACTTTCGGGCTTGACTTGTCTTCTAGGACCATAGACGGCACTTGCTTCTTTCTTAAACGGCCTCTTCTCAGCACTTGTGGAGGCAGCCTTTTGTATCTTGCCTGACCTGATGCCAGCTTCAATTCTTTCTCCCGTCAATATCAAATCTGTAAACCCAGCGGAGGAGTTACCAACCAAATGATTGAAAAACGGACCAGACAATGTCCCTAGGAACATATCAACCAGCTCTCGATCAGTTAATGGAGGCTGCACCCTGCCAGCCAAATCTCTCCATTTTTGAGCGTACTCTTTGAACCCTTCACCCGTTCCTAGAGACATACCCTGAAGTTGGGTACGCGTAGGAGCGAGATCAGAATTGTATTGGTATTGTCTGTAGAATGCGGTTGCCAAGTCTTCCCAGTGTCGGATGCTAGTTCCATCCAATTGGTAGAACCATTCAAGCTGTGACCCCGAGAGGCTATCTTGGAAGAAGTGAATCCAAAGGTTCTTATCCGCCGTATAAGGTTGGATTTTCCTTACGTACGACCTTAGATGCAGCTTTGGGCAGGAGACCCCATCATACTTGGCGAAGGCAGGCGCCTTAAACTTGTGTGGAATTACTACCCCAGAAGATAACCCCAAATCTCCGAAATCCAGTCCCGGCACATTCTGAATTTCCATGGCGCTTAAGCGGTCCTCCAATTGCTTGTATCTGTCGGCAGCAGGTGGGTATTGTTCGTCGTTATAGTCTGTCTCGTTGTCGGAGACTGCAGGACTAGGAGCTCCTCCCCCTTGGGGACTGTTCTTCTCAGCAGAAGAAGTAGTTGGATCAGCTTCATTATGGAGTGTGTTCCCAAATCTGCGTCCGGTGTTGAACAACGCATTCCTCTTTTTCTTTTTCTTCTTCAGGAGTAGAGTCTTCAACTCTTGCTGACCTTGGGCTAGGCTTAGGACCATCTCTTGAAACTGTGCATTTTGGGCCTGAAGGGCCTTGATTGCTTGCTCGCTGGAGGAGTTTGGATTCATGATGACTGTTCAAACAAACAGCGAAGAAGATTAAGCAACCTGTGAAATAGGGTACCTTCTATGCATATGGTGCAATGGAATGCGTATGTATGCAATGCATTCAAGGATTTAGAACATTCAAACTTTGTTGTAGACAAAAAGGAACGCACATCATATTAATAAGGAGAAATTCGTTAGTACATAAATGCCCCATGGGCCAAATATTACAAAATGACTCCTCAAGGCAAAAAAACATTACGCATCCTCTTTGGTGCGATGTAGGTGTTGAGATTCCTCTCCTCGTGCAGCAGGCGGGTGAGTTCCAGGACCTTCTTTTCACTAGCACGTAGACTGGTCTCAAGAGAATTCCGTTCTTCCTTAAGCTGGACCCAGCTCTTCTACATTTCTTCCCAGGAGGTGGGCATGTCGGGATGTTGAATGGTGTAGGACACCTTTCCTTCCAAGACTGGTTCTTTGATCACAGGGAGCATATGGGGATAAGGCATCACCAACTTCTGGGAGCGGGCTCGTACCCACTTGAGATAAGGTTCCAACGGGATGGAGTTCATGTGCCCCAGTGTCTTGCTGTCCATCCTACTTGGCATCCTCCAAGCTCTGATAAATCTCTGGCGAAGTCCTTGAGTATCGTTGTCGAAGTCAAAAACTATGTTAGGAATTAACATGTCATGAGGGCCATCCCTCCGAGCATAACCAAACTGTCTCCATGCCAGGCATGGGTTGTAAGTAATACCTCCTCTGATTCCAAATAAAGGAACATTAGGGTACTCCCCGCAACGATCAATGATAGTGACGTCTTCTCTGGACCTAGGGCACCAATGTATATCTGCATGCGTGAGAGTCATTAACCGTTGCGACCATCTCAAACCCCGCTCGTTCTTCAAAACTGATTGTGGAAGGTGCGAAATAAACCACCTTCCCAGGAGAGGAGTGCAACACATAAGGACACCCCTTCTTCTCATGGTTCGAGTGTAACATGAGTGAAGGATGTCCCCCAGCAACGTAGGTATAGGATTTCTGGTCATGAAGATCTGGACAGCACTGACATCAATAAGCTGATCTGGGTTAGGGAATAACACCAAACCATAGACAAGGAGGGCCACAACTTCTTCAAAAGCTAGTAGGTCAAGGGAGTTCCAACATTCTTGGGCCTTCTCGAACAGAAACCTGGCTAAGAAACCCTTGATACCACTTCTAACTTCCCAATGTCCCTTGAGGTCAGACGGTTGTAGGTGCAAGGCTTTAGCAATCTCTTCAAGCTTGGGTTCCTCTTCCGTACCGTTGTAGGGTAGTTGATCAAGGATAGGGACCTTCAGAAGTCGGGAGAACTCTTCCAATGTAGGCACCAATTGATAATCCGGAAAAGTGAAACAGTGATGCAGAGGGTCAAAGAACTGGAACAGGACCTTTACCAAATCCTCCTCAATGTTGGTGTTAACCAAGCTGATGAGTCTTCCATGTCTCTCACTGAATGAAGAACCCTCAGGAATCCTGGACATAAGTTCCTTAAGCTGAGGAGGGATCTTCACAAGGCTAATCTGAATTGTCTTTCTGCGAGCAGTTTCCATGTCCTATAAAACAAGAACAAAGATGAAGATTCGAAACCCTTGAAATGGTTAGTCAATGCTCATGATGTTGTATGATGTCATGATGTTATGATTAAATACACCACAAATATTCACAAAGGCAAACATGGTAAGGCACACAAGCCACACAAGACAAACCCCTAGAGTTTAGGCCGGCACGGGGTCTGGGTATTACCCTCTTGAAGTTTGGTGGGCTCAACCTGTCCTATTAGAAGTAACCGGGTTCTAAGGGTCCCAATATCACTGGATTACTTTCATTGTTCATCGTTTCGATTTAGCCACTGAACTGGCGACCGAAATATCCCAGGAAAGCAACCCTCAATTGAGTGTAGTATCGAGTATCAACCAACCTCGGACTACACCAAAGTCAGTTATCTCACTACCCTAAAAAGGCCAAGATGGTTCAATTAAGGTTCCTAAGGTCAGTTGATCCTTCACGACACCACGCGGCGGCCTCGTACTCTCCTTGACTGAACTCAAGGGTTACCGGTACACACCAAAGTGCCACATCAACGTAGCAGACTGCTTCAACCATGTCGGTATACCCCGCACAGTTCCCTCACAGCCTTGTTGCTACTTTCTAAGAAGGTATCCCCCAGATCCGGGTTAGGATCTATAAAACTCCGATACAAGGCCCACAAATGTAAAAGCAAACAAGACAATCAATTGAAAACAAAGGTGATCTAAGCCCCTAAGGTTACTCCACTTTTAAAATTTCCCCAGCAGAGTCGCCAGTTCTGTGGTACGGTGGGAGAACTGACTTGAGATTTTGCGTTTGTCTTCGCAAATGTTTCGGTCGAGCAAGAGTCCACCGACTTTTTATTTTATCCTAAGGAAAGGTTAAAAAGCACAGCAAAAAACCTTTTGAGATGTTTTCTTGGGTTCGGGGAGTAGATTATAGAAAGGGAAGGTATTAGCACCCTTTCTATCCATGGTTATCCATGGGCTCTTAGTTGCTTGCTTAGATCACTTGCCTTGTGTTTTCAATTGTTTTAAATGGTGCTTGAGTGTGTGGGTTTGAAAATGTTTTGAAAAGAGGCCAATGTGGTGGCAACCTTTGTAATGATCCATGTGGGGATGTATACAAAGATGTACGTCTTTTGAAAAGGTTTTCATTTTGTTTTTGAAAGTTGTTTTGAAAGTGTAGTGATGTGTGGTTTTTGAAATAGGCAAGTGTTTTAGTTTGCAAGTTTGATTCAAGTAACTAAGAGGTTATCTACTCCTAAATTTCTCAAAAGATTATTGCTACGTTTTAACCCTTTTAACAAGTTTGTTCCACCATTGAATTTGGTGGACAATCTTATGTTTAGGATGTGAAAGGGACAGGCGCGGGTCATCGTTTAGACCATAATTGCAACGACGTTAAATCTCTTTGGGCAATTTTCTTTAAGGGACTTGATCATTTGTTTTTGTTTGTTTTTGAAAAGTTTTATCGAGGGACTATGATCATTCAAATTGTTTGCTTTGCCCAAAGAAGTTCAACATACAATATGGCCCATTTATTTGAAGGCAACAAAGGGGAGTACCCTAGGGGTGCAAGTGTGATTTGTGTGTCCATTTTCATGCTCATTTGTCTTGAGATTAGGTCATAACTATTTTTTTGTCGTTTTTCGCATACAAACCCTAATTCTAACATGTTATCATTAGAAAGCAATAAAGTGCGAAAATAAATTTACTAAGCTATTACAAAACCAAATATGGGAAGGGGGGTACAAATGTTCAAATGGGGATATTGACAAGTAATGTAAATCTAAATTATTACATCATTTTTTGAATTTTTGCAAGGTAAAGAAATTGCATAATTAAATGGAAATTAAATAAATATGCAAAATGCAAAAAGAAAGTTTTTATATGTATGAGAAAAGTATGGTTTATGTAAAATAAGATAAGAAAATAAAAAGGTATTATTTTGAGTATTTTGAATTTAGGGCAAAAAACCCTAATTTTAAAGAAAATGTATTATTATTTAATTTAATACAAGTATTTATTTATTATGTACAAAAAATAATATAAAAAAATGAAGTATATTATGAAAAAAAGGTATTTTTGTATCAAATATTAATAAAAATGAAAAATTCAAGTATTTTTATATTTATATTAATAAACATATATATATATATATATATATATATATATATATATATATATATATATATATATATATATATATATATATATATATATATATATATATATATATATATATATATATATATATATATATATATATATATATATATATATATATATATATATATATATATATATATATATATATATATATATATATATATATATATATTAAGTTCTTAAATATGCATTATATACAAAATAATATATATATTTAATATTTTAATAAAATAAAATAAAATAAAATAAAGTATTTTTATGTGAAATATTTTCAGAAGGTAAATAAAAATGAAAAATGTATTTACACTAATTTTTTTTCAAATATTCTAAATAATAATATGTATATGTATTTATGTATAAACTAAAGGAAAATCAACTAAAATCAAATAAAAATCAAAAAATGGTGAGAAAAATATTTTCAAAATTTTATTATGCTGAGAAAAAATAAACAAGTCAAACAAAAAAAGAAAAAGTCAAAAAGAATTAAAAATGAGGCAAATGGGCTTGGGGGGGTGAGAAAATGGAAATAGGGTGCAAAAAGAAGAAACCACACAGGCCCAGCCCATGTGGCTTCATCTTCAACCTTCGTTCAATAACATTCAAAAACACGCGCCCTGTACTTCTGATGCTAGCTCCTGATTCCTGGCTTTTTAACAAAAACTCATAACATGAAAAATGCTCAGCATGAAGAGACGATTCCAACCATGTATAGAACTTGACCTAACTCTCTAAGATGAGGGAGAATTTCTCCTCCCCGAATTTCTGACCTAACTTTTCATCAATGTTCAGACATAAAATTCTCTAAGCACACGAAATATAAATGAAATCTAATCATATGAGCATGTTCAGGGCTATGATTGTGACATGTTTTCTTCACAAACCTAAAGCTAACAATGTCTAATAAGAGAGATACGACCCCATGAACTTACCTGTTCAATTGGAATCGAGCTTTGCAATGGAGGATGTTTCAGAGTGAAATGATGACTTGTATAGCTTCCTTGAAGTGTAAGGATGCTTTTCCAAGTCCTACTTTGTCTTGAAACTCCCTGAATCGAGCTAGTGAACTCCAACTGCAAAACAGAAAATTAAAAATGGTGAAGTGGCTTGGAGGTGTTACAGGTCAGGTTTCAGGTCATGGTTAGCTTGCATAAGTACTAGGGAATGTGTGTGAACTGGTTTTGGCACAAGAACTTGAGGGAAATGGGAGTTGGTACTCAAACTGCAGGCCTTGCCCTGTTTGAGCAGTTTGATGGTGTTTCTGTGATGGAGAGTGTTTTAGAGGTCAAGGATTCGTGCAAAAGCTTGGTTGGGATGTTTGGAATGTGTTTGATCAGTTTTCTCTTGTGTGCCTATGCTGGTATGATAGTTGTTACAAGTTATGGAACTTTTCTTCTCTCTTAAGAAACAAAAGCAAGTTGATGGTTTAGGTCAGTAGGGGGCCTCCTAATGTGCTGCATAATCTTCTCTTGATCAGAGCAACTTGTCCATAATCTTGTGCCAAAAGGATTTAGCTTGTACTTGTTGGATTTCTAAATTGACATAAAGCTAATCTTTTCAAAAATGGAAAGTTCACTTTATCTAGTTTAGGATTAATCTTGCATACAATGCTTGCACTCAAAGAACAACACTTTAACACATTGAATATGCATTAAATTATTGAGTATGGAATGGTTCAAGGACCTGTAATCAAGGGCATGCTGATTTAGAGAAGTTTACACAAACTATGAACATGGAAAATGGCCAATTCAAAGGTGAGTTTTTGCTATATTGTGAAATTCGAATCTCTCAAGTTATGAGGTTGTTTGAGAAGTTCTTGGACATTTTGGAAAGCTTGGAATGTGTACTACAATCCATCTTTGAAATTCAAATTGAAATTCCAAGTGGAAGGGTATGAAAAATGGCCTTGAAGTGGGGTAGAAAACCTTGTCAAAATAGGTTAAAATTTCACTAAGTTAAAAATGGTTTAGTGCCCTTATTCAAAAAAATGTAACTTGAGATACAAGCTTCAAATGAGAAAACTTTGTGAATCAAAGTTGTAGATTATGCAACAAGCTACAACTTTCATGTTTTGACTTTAGTTTGAATCCAAATGGATCTTGGTGAAAAGATGGGGCAAAGTTGGGAAAAAATTAGGGTTTTTCATAACTTAGAAAAATTCTAAGTTATGAAAAATTCCATTTTCAAACCCTAATTTGCATTTTGTGATTTCTTGGTGAACAAGTTTCATGATTTGGCATGTTTTGATGAAAAATGAATCTTGACTCTTGATTTTGACCAAAAAAGTCAAAGTTTGACTTTTCAGTATACAGTCAAAATTGATCAATTGACTGGGGAATTCAACTGTCAATCTTGTGTACTTGGGATCTTTTGAGCTTGTTGAGCATGTCAAGATAATTCCATGGGGTCCTTGAGTCCATATGTGAGCTTGATTTGCCATTGGCTAGGTCAAACAGTCAAAAATTGCCTTTGTACAGTCAAAACCCCAAAAATGACCATTTTGCCCTTTTGGTGATCTGATCAAATTTCTTGTGGAATTGTGATCCAAACTTGATCAAATGGTCCATATGAGTTCAATGTGTTGATGTGGGTCAAATTTCATGAGTTTTGACTGTCAATTGACCACTGTTGACTTTTTCCCCAATACAGCTGATTTCTAGGTCAACTGTCCAATTGACTGGGCAAAACTTGGAATCAAGACTTGAAACTTGGCATGGGTAAACTTGGGAGTCCAATATGAAGCATGAAAGTCATCTTAGGCATTTTGGGTCAAAACATCCTTGGGCAAACACAAACCCTAATTTGAGTCCACAGTGCAAGGAGAAGTCTTGAGCAGAGGAAACCCTAACTGGATCTTGATCTTCAAAGGTCTTGTGATGAGAAAATGTTGAGAAAATGGGAGGGCAAATTTTGGGGTACAACACATACCAACATAAAGGTGTTCGACAACGCCTCAAAAGGATCCATACCTATACTAGAGTGAAAACCGTATTATAGGTAAAATCAATCAAAGGCAAATAACTCTCCCAAGAACCCCTTTATTCCAACACACAAGCACGCAAAAGATCTTCGAGTGATTGAATAGTTCTCTCTGTTTGACCATCCGTCTGTGGATGATAAGCGGAACTCAAACGTAATTTAGTACCCGAAGCTCTTTGCAAACCTTCCCAAAATCTAGATGTGAACCGCGGGTCTCTATCCGAAACAATGCACGTAGGAATACCATGCAAACATATAATCCACTCCATATACAACCTCGCAAGCTTCTCCATCGAGTAATCCATTCTAATTGGAATAAAGTAAGCAGATTTAGTCAATCTATCCACTATAACCCAAATACCCTCATAGTTGCTCGGAGTCCTCGGCAAACCCGAAACAAAATCCATAGAGATACTGTCCCATTTCCATTCCGGTATAGACAAAGGTTGTAACAAACCGGAAGGCTTTTGATGCTCTATCTTGGACTTTTGACATACCAAACACGAATACACAAATTCCACAATTTTCTTTTTCATACTCGGCCACCAAAACAACTTTCTCAAATCTTGATACATCTTTGTGGCACCGGGATGAATGCTCAACCCACTTCGGTGTCCTTCCTCAAGGATCCTCTTTTTCACATCTCCCACATCGGGAACACAAACTCTATCACGACATCTCAACACGCCGTTCTCATCAATTCTAAACTCTCCTCCTTGACCTTGGTTAACTAAAGTCAATTTGTCAACCAAAACCAAGTCCTCTTTTTGTCCTTCTCTTATCTCATCCAAGATTCCACTTGTAATCTTCAACATACCAAGTTTCACACCAAAGTAAGTTTCTTCATGAACCAAACTCAAGTCGCGAAACTCTTCAAGTAATTCCCACTCTTTAACCATTAGCATAGACATATGCAATGATTTTCTACTCAACGGATCGGCAACCACGTTCGCCTGTCCAGGATGGTAATTCAAACTAAAATCATAATCTTTCAAGAACTCTAATCATTTCCTCTGCCTCATATTCAACTCTTTCTGATCAAACAAATATTTCAAACTCTTATGATCACTGAAAACGTCGAATCTCGATCCAAACAAGTAATGTCTCCAAATTTTCAACACAAAAACAATAGCTGCCAACTCCAAGTCATGAGTCGGATAATTCCTCTCGTGTACCTTAAGTTGCCTCGAAGCATAGGCCACCACTTGTCCACTTTGCATCAACACACCACCTAACCCCATCAATGAAGCATCATAATACACTGTAAACGGTTCGGATGGATTAGGTAAAACCAACACAGGAGCAGTAGTCAGCCTTCTCTTAAGCTCTTGAAAACTATCTTCACACTGAGTAGTCCATACAAACGCTTGCCCCTTTCTCATCAATTGTGTCAATGGTAAAGCCAACTTCGAAAAACCCTCAATGAACTTACGATAGTATCCGGCTAAACCAAGGAAACTTCGTATCTCAAACACAGATTTAGGAGACTCTCATTCAGACACAGCTTCTATCTTGGTCGGATCGACGGCAATACCTCCACGAGATATCACATGTCCAAGAAAACTCACTTGCTTCAACCAGAACTCACACTTAGAAAGTTTAGTAAACAACTGATTCTCTTTCAAAATTGACAATACAATTCCTAAGTGCTCGGCATGCTCTTTCTCATTCTTCGAATAGATTAGAATGTCATCAATAAAGACCACCACAAACTTATCAAGGTATTCATGAAAGATTCTGTTCATGTACTCCATAAACACACCAGGTGCATTCGTAACACCGAAAGGCATCACCGAATACTCATAGTGCCCATATCTGGTTCTGAACGCCATCTTCTGAATATCACTAGCCTTCACACGGATTTGGTGATAACCAGACCTCAAGTCAATCTTGCTGAACACACAAGCTCCTACTAATTGATCCATCAAATCATCAATCCTAGGCAAAGGATACTTCTTCTTGATAGTAACTTTGTTCAACTACCGGTAATCCATACAAAGTCTCATCGTTCCTTCTTTCTTCTTTACTAACAACACCGGTGCACCCCACAGAGATACACTTGGTCGAATGAACTTCTTAACAAGTAACTCTTCAAGTTGGCTCTTTAGTTCAACCAATTACGATGGTGACATCCGATACGGAGCCATCGAAACAGGACTAGTACCAGGAACCAAATCAATAGAAAACTCCACTTCACGTTCTGGAGGTAAATCCGTAATCTCCTCCGGAAACACCTCTGGAAAATCACAAACAACATGAACATCCTTTCTCACTCCACTATCACCAAGATTCATGCTCTCCATCAACACAAACAATTCCGCTCCTTCCTTAACACACTTCTTCATTTGTTGAGTAGACAAGAACGCAATGCCTTCTTTCTCGGACTCGAGAAAAAGAACCGCTTTAGCAAAACAGTTGATATAGACATGGTTGGCTCTCAACCTGTCCATACCCAGAATGACATCAAGCTGACTCAAAGGGAGACATACGAGATCCACTTTGAAATCTCTACCACACATACGCAAAGGGCACTTCAAACAAATGACTGAAGTAGAAACCGAACCCATCGCATGCGTATCTATCTCCATACTTCTACCCAAATTAGATAACACAAGACCTAAACTAGTAGCACAATCCAATGAAATGAATGAATGCGTAGCACGTGTATCAACAATAGCAATCAAAGATACATTAAGGATAAAGCAAGTACCTCTCATCCGCCAAAGTCTCGGCACCAGACAATGAAAACACTTTTCCTCGCTCCTTCTTTAGCTTCGTGCACTTTGTACTAATATGCCCTTGCTCGCCATAGTTGTAGCAAGTCACATTAGCACCCAACCTGCACTCGTTAGATCGGTGACAATCTTCCCACACTTGAAACATGTCGGCTCAGCTTGGCGACACTCCATAGCACAGTGTCCCTCTTTCCCACATCTAAAGCACTTCATCAGAGTAGTAACTCCCCCACTTGGACTCTTGCCCACATTCATCGGTTGCTTCCCTTTTCCATCATAAGGCTTAGGACGCATTTTCCCCTTGCCTCTCTTGTCACTTAAACTCTTGTAGTAAGCACTACTATCACGATTATCCTCATCATATATATGACTTTTGTTCACCAATTCAGAAAAGCGGGTAATTTGTTGGTACCCGATTGCTCTCTTCACATCCGTCCTTAAGCCGTTCATAAACTTCAAGCATTTAGATCTCTCGGAATTCACCGTATTATAGTGGGGACAATACTTGATCAATTCTTGGAATTTGTTGGCATACTCCGCAACGCTACCACTACCTTGTTTCAACTTCAAGAACTCCACCTCTTTCTACCACGGACATCCTCGGGGAAGTAATTCTCCAAGAAATTATCTCGGAACATTACCCACGTAACCACGGTACTCTCTTCATTGAACCTATGACTTGTGTTAATCCACCAATCTTCTGCTTCCTTCACAAGCATGTGAGTTCCGAATTGCACTTTCTGAGCATCGGTGCAATTCATCACTCGGAAAATATTTTCAATGACCTTCAACCACTCTTGAGCTTCTTCGGGCGCATGCTCTCCTTTGAAAGTAGGCGGGTTGTTTTTCTGAAACTTTCCAAGAGCACGGAAAGCATCATCAGCTCCATCATGTGGCACCGGATTAGCTTGCGGCCTCTGATTCAAGGATCCAGCGAGCAATCGTAATGCCTCAGCAAGTTCATTATCATTCCTCCTATCTAACATCTTCTTTTGAGCAACACAAAAGTATTGATCGCGTCAGATACACAATCAAATACAATGGGATTAGTAACATTAAGACCTGACAACTGACCGACAATGCTCTGATACCACTATTGTAACACCCCTTCTAATAAACCCCGAATTAAACGATATAATTAAAATCAGAGAAAATAAAATTTGCACGGAAGGAGTGTCACAACATCAATTCACATATTCAAGAAAAACGGACATGACATATTCGTCACTTTAATCATTTAATCACATAATACATTCATGGCATATACTTTCTTTTTCGTGCAAACGCAGCGGAATCATAATAACTTCATCTCCAAAGGAGGAATCAAAATATAAAACTCAAGGCATTAAGCCATACGGTTCATATACCAAACATGTTATCAAGTTATAATATACATACATCAACATATAATCAAAACAATGGATTATATACAAGTATAATCCATATACAAAATATACGAGTTCGAATGCGGACACCTAACCCCCAAGTGTTACAACCAGAGCATCGACTCGATAAACCAAAATAAAACGGATTACAATCCAAATGCATCCGCTAAGCTAGTGCCTCGCACTACCGTCTTCGGTACCTGAACAATGTCGTAGCAAGCATTTTCCAACAGAAGGGTAAGAATTCCAACAAACATAAGGTATGTAATTTAAAGCAAATGAAAGGCATTAAATAAAGGAATTTTACTCTTTTTCCAACTCTTGCATAAACCACATAATATATTCATTTAATCCAATTCCCACATTCAACAACTCAAAGAAATCAAACACAATCAATTTCATTTACCAATTAGCACATAATGCATAATATTCAACAAAACATCAGCTTAACAAAGTGTGTATGTGTGAATCGACACAACGACACGACTCATGCATGTGGTACCAATCATCTATTATCCTTCGAATTTAGCGATTGTCTATCCCTCAGACGGATAATCACAAAGCCCATTCCCTAAGCTTTCAAACCCCCACTCTGAGTTTGGGACGAGCCACTAGCCTCCACGAGACTAACGGACATCACCTCTTGACACGACTTATGATGCGGTGTGCAATTCAACAACAATTATGCAAATCAAGAGATCCCTCTATCTCAATTACAAGCATACATCATTTATTTTATTTCAACAATTATCATACAACACCAAAATATTTATAAACCAAACACATCATTTACGGAATCGGAAATTAACCAAATATCTCGAAAATACAACACACCTACAATTTAATTAATCTCCGGTCGAACTCAAAATATTAAGTTTTACCCATTAATCGTAACAGGTTATATTAATTAATCACACAACAACATAATATTTATAAACCGAACATGTTATTTCCGGAATCGGTATTTCACAACACATTTCCAATATACCATACATCTACAATTTAATTCATCTTCGGTCGAATCCAAAATATCAAGTTTTATCGGTAAACCGTAACCGATTATATAATTAATCACACTGTTAATTATAATATATATATTAATATTTTAACTAAACTATTTTACTTATATATATATAATATAAGTTTTATATATATATATATATATATATATATATATATATATATATATATATATATATATATATATATATATATATATATATATATATATATATATATATATATATATATATATATATATATATATATATATATATATATATATATAATGAAAATTAATATTTTATTAAACTAATTTAATATAATTAAATAAATACTATAATAACATTCTCCATTTCTCTTTTATCATTTTCCGGTCTCAAAAAAATAACTTCACCATAATTACCTACGTGTTTATAACTTAGTTACCCCGTCAAATTTCATTAATTTCTGGATAACTAATTTTACCGTCTAAACCGGCTAATTCGAAACAAACGCAATTCCGATCGGTCTCCGAAAATGTCGCGATCTCAAAAAAATAACTCAACTATAAATACATACGCGTTTAACTTAGTTACCCCGTCAAATTTCATTAATTTCCGGATAACTATATTTACCATCTAAACCGGAAAAAAAAACGAAATCAAATGCAATAAAAACATACTAGATGTTTAGAGGAAGTCTAACCCTTACCGATTAGTCTCCGAAACAAGTTTTTCGGTTCGATTCCAGAAATTTCTCCTCTTATCTTCAACCCTAGAATTTCCTCTTTTCCTTTTCTGCTACTTCACTTCTCTGTTTTCTATTCTTACTGATATCTCTCTCTTACTATCTAACTAATACTATTTATTATATTATATTATATATAAAACTAACTTATTACTTAATATATATATATATATATATATATATATATATATATATATATATATATATATATATATATATATATATATATATATATATATATATATATATATATATATATATATATATATATATATATATATATATATATATATATATATATATATATATATATATATATATATATATATATATATATATATATATATATATATATATATATATATATATATATATATATATATATATATACTTACTTTATAAAACTAACATAATATGATATAACGTTAACTTATTTATATTACTAAACTAACTTAGTTATTTTATAATAAAATTAATTCATATTATTTAATTAAACTAAATCTTAATATAATTAAATAAATACTTTAATAATTCAATTATCACTAATTAATTTATTAACACACATATTAATATATACACATCAAAAATACGATATTACCATATAAAAATAATCATTTTTCAATAAACCGAATAAACCAAAATAATCAACTACCAGACCGAAAAACCGACTAAATAATTATAAAAATAAATATCAAACGGCCATTTTTAGAAAATAATAATATAAATAATATTAATTAAAACGGGGTGTTACATTGTTAAGAAATCCTTCTCTTGCGGTGCATTGATTCTTGAAACTATGGATGGCGAGGAGTTCCCACGTCCTATGAATGCTGATGCAGTCAAGAAATATTTCTCCTAAAGAAATAAAAGAACAGCTCGCTAAGTTGAAAACCTGAAAGGGCGGCTTAGGCAAAAAGGAGCGTCTCGGTAGGCTGAAAACCCGAAAGGGTGGTCTAGGTAAAAATAAGATACATAAACAGAATAGATTCTTCCCGCTGGGTTGAAAACCCGCAAGGTAAACCTAGGTAAAAGTTAGGGATTTCTTGGAAAGTAACTGCATCAGACAAGACTTGATCATTGAAGCAATAATCTTCTTGGATCCTCACCAAGCTTCAACAGAAGTCACTACTCAGGAATTCAAAGTTGTTAGGGAGAATGGTGGTCATTGTATTTCAATGTATCTTTTCCAATATATTACCATTTTTTGTAATCATTATGGAGTCTCGTCATTCGCAGACTTCCATTCTATTAATAAAGTTTGAGCTTTTATCTAGTTCTTTGTGTTCTTATTTTATTCTGCTTACAAAGACTCCATTTATTATTTATAGTAATTTTCAAAACAGAAAGATTAAATAATAAAATTGTTTTTTGAAAAGAATTTACAAATTACTTTTTACTTTAGATTTTGTGACTCAAGAAAAACAAAAATGGTGATTCCAAAGATGGACGAACTTTGAAATTTTGGAAGTTTATTTTCCCCAGGAAGGTTCTCTCAGGTCACTTTTGTTGGTATGTGTATGATCTTTGTGTATTTCTCAAATAGTTGGAGATGATACCAATTGATGTATGGTGCAGTATTGAGTTTGTGATCCCATTTCCCCCAATCAAGTCTTGGTTCATTTTGATTTCGGGTTTGCATGGTCTGAAGCCTCCATCCTAGATTCCCCAATAAGGTCTTCGCTCATATGACGAAAGTCTCTTCTCCCTTTGCGTGTTGAGGTGGAATCATTTGTAAAACGTCTCCCTTTTGCAGTGTTGGCACTATTGTTGTAGTTTGTTTCCCAGGCAACTAGACAAGGGCAATATCTTTTCTAAGAAGTGTTGAAATAGTTTCAACTTTTTAGGTTTTCTCCCGCCAAGTGTTGGATTTGATTTAAAATCCCCATAATTTTGACTTCTTGCAGTATTGTTTGACTTCTTAGATCCCCAAGTAAAGATGAGATAATGTTTTTCTCTGAAAGTTATTATCCCCATGTGATTTCATAACTTCTCCCCAGGGAAGTTTGTGTAATCATCACTCTTGGTAGTAAAAAAAATATTTTGGGCTCCCCTCAATGATGTGGTGTTGCCCTTCCAAATGAAGTCAGTACAAGATCCCCAGTTGATATCTCGATGATACGGTTTTCATCTGCCCTAATAAAGTCAGTATTATAATCTCTAGTGGAATTCTAAACAGTGAGACATTTGTTTTCCCATTGAAGTCTGTGTGATGTTCCCCGGTGAAACCTGGAGGAGGATGTCAGATCCCTGTATTTGCACTGATTTTATTGTTTTGATTTGATTACTTTTGGATTGTGTTTCTTCTCAATGAAGTTAAGCCGTGGGACAGGACTTTGTTTCCTCAGTTGGTGCTTACTTTCTTATAAATTTTCATCCTGGATATGATTTAGCCGAGTATCGACTTTACCCAAGCTGGTTTTGTCTGGTTATTCCCAGTGTTGTGTGTTTGTGTTGTCAGCATACACATGATAACATTCATACATTCATACATACATCATGCATGCTGAATTAAAATTCATTGCTTATTTTCATTTATTATAATATTTTGTTGGCATATTACCCTATTTAAAAAGTTATGTTACCCTCTCTCTCCAATAGATTGTCAACCTTAAGTAGAAAGTGTATATCCTTTCAATTTCCCTACTGAGTTACCCCTCATGGAAGAATCTTGCTTCAGCCATCCTATTTCAGCTCATTGTCTGGTTAGATCCTTTTTTACCTTTTGAGTTTATTTCTCATCAGGTGCTATCTTGGTTGACAGTTTCACTCCGGTTTATTTCTGGTTTGGATCTGTAGTTCCCGACAACTTTGTTATTCTGATTTCTACATACTCTAGGCCCGAGTTTGAGAATGTGAATTTATTTTTCACGAGAAAACTTTACCTCCTCAGCAGGAATATATTGGCATTTCCCCAGGAAGACATAATTCTTTTCCCAACGGCATTATTGCAACTCCTTATCATAACAGTAGATGACAAGTCTCTTTATTTGAGCAACTTGTACTTCCCCAGCAAGTCTATTAGCTCCCAAAGAAGATTCATGATTTGTTACTCTGATGAATGGTAGTCTGTTCCTTATGGGAGATAGTTTGTTGTTGATATTTATTACTCTGATGGATGGTAGTCTCGTCATTATGGGAGATAGTTCATTGTTGAGATTTGTTACTCTGATGAATAGTAGTCTCGTCATTATGGGAGATAGTTTGTTGTTGAGATTTGTTAATCTGATGAATGGTAGTCTCGTCATTATGGGAGATAGTTCGTTGTTGAGATTTGTTACTCTGAAGGATGGTAGTCTCGTAATTATGGGAGATAGTTCGTTGTTGAGATTTTTTTACTCCGATGAATGGTAGTCTCGTCATTATGGGAGATAGTTCTTGTTGAGATTTGTTACTCCAATGAATGGTAGTCTCGTCATTATGGGAGATAGTTCATTGTTTAGATTTCTTACTCCGATGAATGGTAGTCTCGTTATTATGGGAGATAGTTCATTGTTGAGATTTGTTACTCCGATGAATGCTAGTCTCGTCATTATGGGAGATAGTTCATCATTGAGATTCGCATTACTTTGAAGAAGTCTATTTTTTTTCAGTCATGAGTACTGATGATGGTCATTTGGGACTTGCCTTAGTATTGATATTTGCTGATGTTATCCTACCATTTCTTTCCCCATGTGGGTCGACATTACCTTTTTTGTCATCTTGTTAGTGAATGAATAGTTTGCGATTATATGTCGATCACTATTATCCTTTATTTTCTCTCCTCATTGTTTGAGTTGATATTACTTTGACTCCTCATTGGGCTTTACCTCAATAGATTTGAGTCTTCTATTCACCAGTGATTTATTTTCCTGGTCTGTTTTTCTTTTGATCTTGTATTTTCTTTTTCCTTAGTGGTGTCCCGTGTCACCTTTTGGATCTGTTTACTTGCATGCACAATCATAAGCATTACATGGTCTCTTAGGGCCAAAAATAGGGTTTGTTTTATATTTTAGTATCTTCAATCGCATCTTCACGAAGATTTTTAACCTTTGTATCTTCGGATAGAAGACACTTAAATAAGGGCGGTTGTTGTACCATAATTTTTGCCCCTAAGATTCCTCTATCATCTCATATCAAATCAATCACAACAAGATCACACTATGGTTTGGTTCTTCTCCTTATCTTTAGGTTTGCTCATGAGGAATCACCAAGCACCTTAAATCATATATGTTTTGTATTGATTAACTTTTAACTAACAAATGCAATGAATTTTTGCTCTAATTGATGATGTTATAGGTGAAAGCACAACATATTTTATCAGGTTGATCTATAAGTTCATGAGTTTATTTTCATGCCTTCTTCAACGAAGCTTCATTTAGATTCAAGCTTCATCATTGAATATACTTTGAAGTGATATCATGACAAGGTCTACTATGATTTATCATGCCTCAATTTGTCAAAGAAAATCAAAAGATGCAAGAGTTGATTGAAAAAGTTTGACCTAATTGGACAAGTTCTTGATTTCTTGATCGCAAGTGCATAACTCTCTCAATATTTAGAGGTGGTTTCTATTGCTATGGGTTCTTATTATCATCCACAACAACTTATATTAACATGGCAAAAGCATTTGTTCAATAAAGTTTGTCAAAATTGAAAGGGGTTCCCAAGGCATTTTGTTGCTCTAGGAGCTAGGGTTTTGAACTTCTAAGGGCTATACCTTGCCCATATTTTGAGATTTTTGAGTAATTCCAAAGGCATGCTTATGTTTAAAGGGTTATCAACTAATCACTTCAAAATTTTCAAGAAGATTTTATGTGGAAGATGTCTAATGATGAATAAAGATTAAAAGTCCTCTATATAGGCCATCAAATTTCCTTATGTGATTGCAAAAGATCATAACTAGGTCAATTTTTATCTTCTTGAGCCCATTATTTTCCAAAATGATCTTAAGTATGTGAACTTCAACTCTTCTTTTATGTGCATAGATTGAAAATGGATGGAAGATGCCCTAAGAATGCAAAAGATTATAGGTCACCTCATGAATTTTCACCAACTTCACAAAGTCATAACTTTCTCAATTCTTGGAGTTTTTAAGTGGTTCAAATTTAAAAATGACATTTAATAGATCTACTTCATGCTATATTTTTTGGTCAAAAGCAAATTTTGAGTGAAAGGCCATGTTTGGATGCAAACCATTATAGATCATTTTTAAAGAAAAACTTAGAATTTTTCTAAGTACAAAAAGTCAGAGTCTTTTTCCCAACTTTGACTCATCACAACTTTTAGCTCAAGCATCCATTTGATCTTGTTCTTTTCACATTGTAAAGTTTGTAACCTTATCTTTCAAATGCTTCAAGAATCATGTCCTAAGACCCCTTGAGCTATGAACACCATGGATTCAAAGTTGGTACCTTAAAACTGAAGTTTCCTCCAAAGTCAGAATTTGAAATCCATAATCCAGCTTCTAATCATCAAATTATTACGTTTTTTTACTTCTAATCATGTTTATTAATCTTCCAGAAGTGATTAGCACATTGAAACGCAAGCTTTGGTTGAGTTTTGAGCAAAATAGAAGTCACGCTTTTCCTGTTTGCAATTTCACACGAATTCCCTCCAAACGTCATCATTCCACACACTTGAGCATTCCATTTGCTTCCCTATAAATAGAGGGTCATACCTCATTCATTTTCTCAAGCTTGAAGAGCCAAAATCACTTTGTCAAACTACCTCCATGACACCCTTTTCTGAGATTTCGAATTCCTCTTTTCACCACTTTTTAATCCAATTTCTTCATTGATCCTTCATCCTTGAACTTCCCTGAAGCTAACAGAAGAAGAATCAAGCCTTGAGGTGACCTGGATCGTTCTAGCAAAGTTCATTTACAGAGCAAGTTCATCTGAATTTGTTCAGGTAGTTTAAGGCACCAAATCTTCTAACTCAAATTACTGGAATGGCCTATGATGTTCACTAATGCTCCCTCTTAACTCAATTTTGGTGAAACAATGCATTTGATACTTCTGATTTTCGATTTTGACATTTTTAAACATCTCTGGTTTTTTCCAAATCAACTACGTTGTGCTTTATATAAATTTTTTTGCGAGTATATGGTTGTGATCGTCTCAAGTAGACTCATCTAATGGTATCACTATGAACGCATAAATTTATAGATTCAAGGATCTTAAATTTTCCCTACTTGCAGAAGGTTGAAGGTTGAAGACGACCTACATGTCGTTCTTCAACCAATGACACTGACCCAATTGTTTTATTTTCATTGGATAGATTTTCTTGCGTTGTATGTGTGCACTTCACCTTAGATCCATGATGCTCCCTCACCTTAGATCCATTGGATATGACAATGTGTATTAGTGAGAGAGATCCAATGCGCGTGGTTTTTCTGATTTATTTTATTTTACAAAAAAAAATTATTTTCTTTTATCTTTAAAAATTCATAACTCTTTTATTTTTTATCCAAAAATTATTAAAAAAAAATATACAAAAATACTTTGAATTATTTCTGATTTTGTGAATATCTTTTCATATTTCTATTTTAATGTTTGATATTTTTCATAATTTTTGTTTTTTTTTTTGCCTTATTTTAATTATTTAAAAAATACTTTTTGATGTTTTTAAATTCTGAAAATTTTTATAAAAGTCATTTTCATCATTTCTGACTTTTCTAAAAATTTTATAGATTTTCATTTTGACTTCTACTATTTTTGATCTTTTCCCATTTATTTGAATGATTTTAATCCATTTAAAATAATCTTTCTATTTTAAAAATTTACCAAAAATTTTATAAAAATATTTGAGATTACTTCTGTTTTTTTCTATGACCTTTTAAATTTTCTTTGATATTTTGATTGTAGTTTTCTATTTTACCTTTTATTTTCATTTTAAAAAACAATTTAAAAACCATTTTCCTCTCTTTATTTCATTCATTAAATGCATTTTTAATATATTCTGAGTATGTGATTGTTGATCCAAAACTTCATTAACATCATTGGATCTTGGGTGTTGAATTTAATTCCACCAAAATGGATGGATGACTTTAATGATAGTATGATCAAATGTTTTGATTTAAATTTTCCCTTTCCCTCTTAATCTCATCCTCTTCTTACTTGTATCACATGTTGTTAGAGAATGATTTACATATTATTTCTCTAAGTATATGTTACATAGATTGTTATTGATTGGCCTCAAAATATGTGCGACTTCTATATAAGTCCACTTACGATTGTTTAACATAACGCTAAATTCCGTCCCGATTCCAGAAATGATCATTTGTGGCCCAAACTCATGTTTGCAAGCCCAAGCATGTTTTATTTGAAACCTTTGATCCAATAATCTTGAGATTCATTATTAGGAGGCTTTGGTCTTATCAATCCTCTAATGAATCTTCATAAGCTTTAATCAAAGTGTATCACTTAAAGATCATTGATCATTTATGGTTAGTTGCCTTGTGAATTTGAAATGAATGATATACTTGACAAAAAGCAAATGAAACATGTTGTTGAGAGGCTTTGATTTTTATCAATCTTCTAATGAGTTTTCAAATGCAAGTTCCAAGATGGTCATTCAACTAACCTCTAATTTTTAACTCATTAACATTTGACTTTTTTATGCTTTTAGTTTTTGCTTTTACTTTAAGAACGATTTATCCTAGTATTTACATTTCATGTTATTTTCATCTTTGCTCGCTTGAGCATTTATCTTTATGTCATTTTTATTTTGCTCACTTGAGCTTTTTATTCCTTTTTGAAGATACCTAATAATCAACTTGAACCATAAAAAAATTTAATGTTATTTGGACTATTTGGTTACTATCCTTGGCATTTTGGAGTTATGGATTTCTTGGACTTAGGAGTAGAGACCTTGACCTACCTTGAGACCTTGTGACTTCTATTGCAATTTTGTCTGGAGTTCTTGGGGTTTACCCCAACCCAAGACATTGGGTTTTTTTTTCTTTGTGTACAGGTTATTCTGATTATGTGCTTTGTCTGTGATTGGGAATTCATCTGTATACAGTCGTTACTCTGCCCAATTTCTGTGAAGACTTAATGCCTTTAAAGCTTGGTTTTCTTAAGAGGTTTATTATCTTTGATTGTTTGGTTTCAAATCTAAAGGATGGGAATTCTACATTGACTCATTGTATCAAGTGTTGACTTCTTGTTGGTTAGACGGTTCTTTTCCCTAGTTTTTACCTTATGCTTTAGGATAGCCCCTTCATCTCCTCCCATCTTCTTTAATTTCAAAAATCTTCTCCCTCTTTTTTAAAACTCTTCTTGTTTTTAAACTTGAACGGCTTTCACAATAAACTTGGACTTAGATCCATGTATTTTCAAAAATATTTTCTTAATTAAATTTTAAACAACTTAATCATATTTTGACATTTTTGTGAGAAGACTAAAAGTCAATCAATCTCATTCAAATCAATTTTTATATTTTGGATTTTTTTCCTGGAAACTTTCTTAAGAGATTAGACTCTTGTCAATCCTTGTAGTGATGCGAGCTACTATACTTCTATGATATATAGTGAAGTGAGATGTTTTCCACTTGGGTGTTGAGTGAGGCTTTGTTGATTTTAAAGTCCAAGCTATATCCTCCACTTTGAGATGATGCAAATTCTCCTTTCTCATAATTGTGGGTAGTAAGTATGTTCTTCCATTCGGATAAGACGATGATGTCTTATCTCTTAAAATTAACCAACACACTTGTGTTTTAAAATTTGTAAAGGTGAACTACGAGTATCCTGATCCCCTATTGTACGAAAGGTGGTATGTAGGCACTAAAGGTTCACAATCGCATCGGGTGCAAAAATTATAAAATATACTTATTTTCTCATCCCCACAATATATTTTTGTATACAACATTTATAGCCAAGATATACAAATTTTCAAAGAGGTTCCTACGGAATACCGTAAATGTTTAGGGTGCTAATATCTTCCCTTTTCATAACCAACCCCCGAACTTATATTCTCTCCCCCTCTTTTTGGATTATTCACTCTTTTCTCATTCCCCCTGGAAACAATAAAGCGTAGTGGCGATTTTTATTTGATATGTAGGAGTCAAGTCAATCCAATAACTTTGTCTCAACATTTCTACCACTACAAGGACCAATCAAAAAATAATAAAATATATTTAATATAAAAACAAAATTTAAATGATTTATAAAAAAGGAAATAATTGGTAACATAAACAACATGTATTAAAACACCAAATAAAAATTCTAAAAAAATATCAGAGGTCAAACATTAGTAAACAAGTGTTGACAAAAAATTTTAGAATTTTTTAAAGTCAGAAACTATTTTTAAGAAATTAAGAAATAAGTAAAATAAAACAAAAATAACAAAAAATAGTAAAAATCAGAAATAAAAAATAAATAAGGTTACCAATATTTGTCAAAATACCATTGGATCCTTCCATAAAATTTTCAGAATTTTAAAACATCAAAAAGTATTTTTAAACAATTAAAACAAGTCAAATAAAGTGAAAAATCATTAAAAAAATACCAAATCACAATATAAATTTGTGAAAAAATAAAAATCAGAAAGAAAAAAATTAAAAGTATTTTTGATAATTTTTTCACAATTTTAGAAGTTGAAATGAATTTTTATAAATTTTTAAAGTTTAAAACAATTAAATAGAAAAATCAGAAAATATAAGTAAAGCTAAAATAATGTAGACCACTGGATCAATATCATAACGTGTTAGTAAGAAGATCCAAGGGATCTGACGCACTGTGCATGATATGGTCCTTCTTGGATAACGCACCGGATCTCAAATAAAAATAAGAAATTATAAAATAAAAACAAAAAAATGTAGACCACTCGATCAATGTAAAAACGTGTTAGTAAGCAGATCCAAGGGACCTGACACGTTATGCATGATATGGTCATTAGTGAAAAAGCACTGGAACATTAATTTAAAACACATTTTGAAAGAAAAAAAATGTGTGGCATCATGTCATTGGTTGAGAGATGACACGCTGGTCATCTTCAACCTCCACCTCACGCGAGTTGTAGGTTCTACAAAAGGTGAAATTGGAAGCTCAGGTCGGTGTCATTCGCTTCGTCTCATCAAGGCAAAGACAATCATGCCTTCGCGAAAAATTTATATAACATGTAGCTCACTCAATTTGGAAAAAACCAGAAGAAAAAATTAAAAAGGAATTTGAAAACAGAAGTACCAAACTTAGTTACCGTTGAAAATGAACTATGCTATGAGCAACAGTGAATCAAGAGCTGCATTGTAGAAAGAAATTTGAGGAGAATTGGTGAAGAATTTTACCTGCAGAAGTTCAACTTCAGAGCTCTGAAGCTGGACTTGGTATGCTTGATTCAGTGCTCGATTCTTGGTGGTAAGAGTATGGTTATCTTCAGAAAAATTCCATGAAGCTAACTGAATGGATATTTTGGTGAATGCGGGTGAAAAATGAAAAAAACAAAGATACTAATTCAAAGTTTTTATGGGATCTGAACAGGGCTTGTTTGACTCTCTAAAGCTTGGGAAATGAGTGGAATATGTCCCTTATTTATAGCTAAGCATGATAGAAACAAAAAGTGAGAGAAATGATCAGGTATGGTGGGAATTTGTGTTTAGAGGCCACACTAATCAAAATTAATGACTTTGGTGAGAAACTTCAATTCCAAGGACTATCCCTCAAACCCCTAGGTTAGATGGTTACATGGATGCAGTTGTGTTATCACCTAAAATATGAGCATCCAAAGAAAGATATATACATATTTTTATGTTAGTTAAAAATTAATTCACCTAAAAAAACACATGTACAAGATACATAATTCAAGGTACTTGGTGATCCCTCAAGAGCAAACTTAAAGATAGGATGAAGTAGAAGGGAGAACAAACCCTAATGTGTGATCTTGATGTATTGATAATATGAGATAATGAGATATCTTAGGGGCAAAAATTGGGATATAACAGCTATCTATTATCAAAAATTGAAAAATTTGAAAAAACAAAAAAAATAACAAAAAAGGGTGTGTTTATTTTCTGTTTTGATTGAGCTAGTCTTGATTTGTCTTGTCTTTATTTTCTGTTTTGATTTCTCTTTCAACACAAATGGACCAGGTTCATTGCACATTAAAAAAGTGCAATAATCACTCAAAATGGCAACTTCTTAATGTGTTTGATTCTTGTTTCATGGCCATGAATATTTGTTTTCGTGCCATAGTTGTCCACTTTATCCCTCACTCTATAAATACACAGCACATTCAGAAGTAAGGGACACACATATCTGTCATAACAAAGCTCTACAAAATTTCTCAAAATCTCTCAAAGTTGCAAAAACCATAACGTCAATTCTAGCCATCCTCAATCAGAACCAATCATCAAAACGTGTTCTTGAGACTACCAAGAGTCCATACCAGTCCTTCCCAAAGCTTGAAGCATCCTAGAACACGTAGAACAAATAGCTCCAGTTTGGTAATGTTTTAAATTGTGAAACTATAATTTTAATCATATTTTATGGCATGCTAACATTTGTTTGAGTTTATATGAGTCTTTAGATTAGTTATGGATGGTTGAACCAAAGGTTCCACGTCATAATTGCATGTTTCCATGGTTAGGGCTCAAGGACTATTGAGCTTTGGATCTCTCCCTACAGGACGTTTCAGACCAAACCAATGTTGTGGTTGAACTCGTAGCATGTGATTTAGGGGGAGTAGGTCGAACCTTGGATCTTGATTTTGTTTGTTTTGCAGATTCGGAATTTTGGGTGGTCAGAGGGGACGACCATAGTTTGACTCCGACATCCCTGAGTTTGTTGAGCCCGACCAAAGGCTTGCATGGCCAAACAATTTTTCGTGATTTTTCCATTCAAATGATCAGGGCCTACTTAATGCGTGTGTGGTTGCTGATCTGGATTTGATTTTCATTTTATATTATTTTGTTTTATTTGATTTAAATGTAACGAATGAGCAGCTGGCACAGATGGTAACGCATGTACTCTTGAGGCATACCTCCCCCATGTCTTGGGTTCGATCCAGGCATGAGGGAGTTTTATTTTTCATATTTTCTCATTACTGATCAGGTGCCCAACAGAGCCATATGCACGCAGTGCGCTCCACTGCTTGACCACCAGATTCCATCAGGCCGGATCCAAGGCCTCAAAAGGCGAGTTCCATGATACCACTCCCAGAAGTGTCCCCCACTGGATTTAACGCAGCTCCTGGGCTCATTTTTGTTTAGGCCTATCAGACTTCATTTTTGCACCCCCTAACTCTTTTTTTTGCAGCACTGTTCTGGATCTACAAAGATTACTTCCTCATACCCCCCCCCCCCCCCTAAATTGCTTTTGCAAGCCCAACCCGTTTGTGTTTTTTTATTTCATTTACTATTTTTTATTTTTTTTTTCAATTAATTATTTTTTTAATAAAATCATAAAATCAAAAAATACTAGACTTATGTTTTAATTAATTAGATTAATTTTGATTAATTATTTAATCACCCTTTCTTATTAAACTAATTAGAATTAGGTTTCCTTTAATTATTTTTTCTAAACAAAAATTAAAAACAACACAAATATTTTTACTTAGAATTTTAGGGTCTTCTAGACATCTTCCCCCTTTTCATTCTCTGTGCACTTATTTGTTTCCGCACTATCATTTTTCATATTATTGTAATTGCATAAAAGATTTAATAGTTTAATTTAGGAGCATTATATTTTTCCCCATTTTGGTTTGTATTTCCCCCATCTCGAAGTGATGTAATAGTTTAGACTTTACTTTCCGCGTTTTTATTTTTTTTGCACTTGTATATATTTAACTGCTAGATATATGCTTAATAGGATTGCATGATAAGATCTAAAAACAAACGGTAGAAAACTTAATATTCAAGACAAATAACTGAAACACAACACACTTCGCACATGTGCACCTCTAGGATATTCCTTACTTGTTGCCTCAGATAAACAACAGTCATGTCCCTCGAACGTGAGACACTTTAGCAAAGTCCCTCGATACAAAGATCATAGTTCCTCGATGACCCTTCGATGTTACCTTCGATAAACGATCTAGTTCCTTACGATAAAATTTCTAAAGTGCCCTGTGAGTTGCCTTTATGACTATACGATGACCCGCGCTTGTCTCTCAAAACATCTGATGATATGGCTACCTACAAACTAATTGTAGGATAGCACTATCTAAAGGAAAAGAGGAAAAGAACAAAGATCTTTCGGGTAGGTAGACAGCTTGTAGTTGCTTGCTCACAAAACAAACAAAAATTCTCACACATACACTCTCTTTTCTAAATATTTTCAAAGACAAAAAACACTTTGTATGCGTTCTCAAGGATACGAGTATCATTAAAATGTTCGCCGCACTAAGGCGTCTTTTCAAAAATATTTTCAAATACACTTACACAAAAAAGCGTTTTCAAAGTGAGCTAGCAACTAAGAGCCTGTAGATAACTATGGATGGAAAGGGTGCTAACACCTTTCCTTTCCATAACCTACCCCCCGAACTCAAAATATTTAAAAGGTCTTTCCTGTTCTTTTCACATTTTTTCTTTATTGGATAAAAGAAAAGTTGGTGGCGACTCTTGCTAACCGCAACATTTACGATAAAATGAAAAACCAGTAAAGTCAGTTATCCCACCGTATTACAGAATTGGCGACTATGCTGGGGAGTGACACTAAAAGAGGGTTTATCTTAGAGCTAGATCATATTTAAAATTCTTAACTTGTTTGACTTGCTTGCTTTACATTTCGGGTTTATGTTTGACTATTCTTGTATAGATCCTATACCCAGATCTTGGGCATATTAGGTAAGTATAAATAGATCGTGGGGACTTTACGGCATAATATCGACATGGTTGAAGCGATGGCTATGTTAATGTGACACATTTGTTGGTACCGGTATCCTTTGTGTTGAATTAAGGAGAATACGGGACCGTTATGTGGTGTCATGAAGCACTAACGGACCTTAGAACCTTAGTTGAACAAATTTGGTCATTAGAAAGTAGTGAGATAGCCGGCTTCGGTGCAAAACTGAAGATTGGTCGATACTCGATACTACACTCATTAAGATTGAATGTTCAGGATATTTTGGCCGCGAGAAAAGATCGCTTGAGCTAAACCATGCCCGATGAAGAAAGATCAGTGATATTGAGATTCCTTAGAACCCAGTTACTTCTTTTAGGACAGGTTAAACCAATTAAACTTCAAGAGAGTACTTACCTACAAACCCCATGCAAGCCTAAACCTAAGGCCTTATGTGTCTTGCTTGTGTGTGATTATTTGTTCAAACATGACATCATGCATCATCACATCCATATTCATTTTCACTAACCATTTCAAGGACCAAGGGAATTTATCTTTGTTCTGTTTTGCATACCATGGCCTCCACTTGAAGAAATACCATATTGTTATACCCCAAAATTTGCCCTCCCATATTCCTCAAGAAATTGCCAAGCCAAGCTACAAAATTCCCCAAGGGTTGTGCAGTGCAACAGTCTCCCATACAGTCAAAATTAGGGTTTGTGTTCTGATCAAAGAAAGGAAGTTTTCAAGGACCCAATCAAGTCTCATATGCTTACAAAGATGGTCAAGTATCCTCATGTCAAGTTTCAAGGCATTCAGCTCAAGATTGCACAGTCAAAACCCTAGATTGCACTACAGTCAACTGTAGGGGCAAAATGGTCATTTGGCAGTCAAAAGTTCAAATTTTTGGTCAACATATCATTTTGAAGCCACAAACATCATTTGATCAATGCTTGATCATGATTCTCAAAATTTGGCTCAGAAATCATCAAAGATGCAAAAGTTGCTATATTTGGACAGCTGAAAAAGTCAACTGAAATTGACCAGGGCATAACTTTCACATGGATTATCAGAAAAATTCCATCCAAAGCTCATTTTGAAGAGAAAGACATTTCCTACAACTCATCTTCATACTTCAAGTCCAAGAAATGCTCTCACAAAAAGTTATCAATTTCAACATTACATGTCATTTTCAAAAGTCAACAAAAAGGGACTTTAAGTCAAAGACCATAACTTGAGATTGGTAAATCAAAATGACATGGGACCAAAGGCATTGGTTAAAGGACTCAAAGACCTTTCCAAAATGTCCAAGAACATGTGAAGAGCTTAAAAATTGAGCAAGTTATGCCTTGTAGAAGTTGGGAAATTTTTGTGAAATGGCAAAAGTCAACTATCCTTGAAAATCCAATTTTTGACAAAAGGGCCCCATTTTTTCCACTTGGTTCATCCTTGTCATGCCACACACGTGTCCCATGGTTAATTTCAAGACCAAATATTGATTTTTTTTATTTTATTTAATTTTTGATGATTTAATTCATTTTAATTCTTTGAAAATTCAAATAAAATTTAAAAACCAATGGAATAGTGTCATGTGAACTTGGACAATTTCTATGTATCATGAACCAACTCAAGAAATCAGGCTAGGGTTCATTTGCATACTAGGTCTAGGTTTTGGCTAAAAAGGAGGAAAAATGGTTAAGAGTGAAAACCCTAAGACTAATTCCTTTATGAGCTTGAATTAAGGTGAGTTAGCAAGCTAATTTCCATCCCTTATAATCACTAAGTCAAACCCTAGGCTGAGGACATCATAAGCTGCGCCCAAGCAAGCTTTTGAAGATTGAAAATTTCTCCTTAAAACACAAATCTGAAATCAGTGCTAGAGGATCTTTCAAGCCTTAATTTTTTTCCCATTAGCATCCTGAGGCACTCCTGAACGAATCTCAATCACAAACAACAACAAAAGCGTAAGGAATTGGTGGATCGTACTCAAACTGTACAGAACTTTTTTTGAAATCGTGTTCTCAATTCTAAGCATGATCATTGCATTTTAATTGTAGATTCTTGTTCCTTGCAAAGTTTCAAAGCTAACCATAATAATTGATTTTGTTTTTGAGCAATACATGTGATTTGGCCATGAACGGTATTTAGGGTTACAGGTTTTTGAAATTGGGGATTTTGCCTAGAGGAAAAATTAGGGCTCAGGACCACCATGGTTGAACTCAGTACACCAAGACGAATGGATTGACCTACTCGCGACAAATTTATGAGCTACAGGGACCTAATCGCTATTTTCTCAAAAGCTCCCTAATGCAACGTTTCAAAAACCGTTGCCTTCTTTCTTTGTGTTTCAGGAAAATGGAAGGGATGATGGCGTGGCACAAGTGGATTGGAGGAATTTGAATTAGCGCGCGTTTTAAAGAGCATTGATGTTTCTTTTTTATAATGTTTATTAACCATATTATATTAAATGAAATCAATTGGCTCAGCTGGCAGGGACGTGCGCTAGGGACTCTCATGACCTGGGTTCAAACCCCAGGTCTCACACATTTCTCATATTATTTTTTCACTTGAACTCCCATGCAGCATAACATTGAAGACTCACCATGCACTTCAAAATCAGCTCATCCACGTGTCCCTGAGCACCCACATCAAAGGCAAGGATTGGGAAATATGCTACGCTTCAGTCAAATGCATCACACTGGATCAAAAAAGTCAATGGATTTCAAGCAAATGGGCCAGGCTTTTTCAAATCTGCACCTCCAATTCTGGGGTCTACCCCCCCCTGGTTTGCCCATTTAATTTATTTTCTTATATCTTTTAATCATTTATTTTAATTGTTATATTATTTAAATTACTTGTTTTATTTAATTTTTTTAATCAAAATACAAAAACATCATAAAAATAAAAAGGACCAAAATAAAAAATATAATTTTTATTTTAATTATTTTCTAAATAAATACTTGTAATTACTTAGTTTAATTAGGGTACAAATTTAATTCTTTTAATAAAATCCAAAAAATAGAATTTAGGTTTAATAATTTTTATTTTCTCTTTTTTTATTTTCCTTTTCTTTTTTTCAGAATAATAATATTATTTTTTATTTTTCATAAATCAAAAGTTGTACATAAATTAATTTAGAATTAAATTAGGTTAGAAATTAAATCTTTTTCTTAATAACTTAAAAAACATTAGAACTAGGGTTTAGCATTAAAATTTTAATTAATTTTTCCTTTTTTCTTTTAAATCTAAAAATACAAAAATACCATTTTTCATTTAATTCTAATTTTAGATAACTTAATTATTTTAATTCCTTTAAAGGGCCCAACGCCCTCGCATTTGATTATTTTCTTTTTTCGCGCGTTTCATTTATTTCTTTTGTGAATATAATGTACTTGTACCAAAGCCATGTAATAGCTATTAGACATTTCTTTTCTGCAATTTATTTTAAAACGGGTCTGGATTAATTTGGCGTTGTAGACCCTCGCCCTTTGTAATAGCGTAGGACTTTTATCTTTTCCGCACTTTAAATTCCCGCACTTTTAACTGTTAAACCATAACATGAAAGAATGAATGCCCAAAAATAAAATCGAATCGTTAGATCACCAATGCATGACAAGACAAACAATAAACTGAAAATGACACACAATTTACACACCACCCCTAGGGTACGCCTCACTGTTGCCTTTCGAAAGGTGGTCGTCGAGTATAGGACGTTTTAGTAAGTCCTTATGTCCATGACATGATCCAGTTGCCTCGAAACGGTTGCCTCGGAAAATAAAGGATCAATGGCATAAGGGTAGCTTCTAAGGTGTCCTACTGTTGCTCTGGTGACCACCACGTCCCTAAAACTCGAATTGACCCGAACACCTCCAACGGTGGTGCTACCTACCTCTCAATGGTGGGATAGCACTACTTTCAAGGACTTTTACACAGACGAATTCCTTAGGGTAGGTAGGTTCTCAAGGATACTTGCTCTGATTTCAAACAAATCAAAACATCTTTTCACACCGACACACTTTCAAAAACTTTCAAAACAAACTTTTCAAACACTCTGACGTACGAGTTGAATTGAAACTTTTCAAAGAATATTTTTGAAACCCACAATTGAAAAGCAAACAACAATTTTGAAAACACATTGAGCAAGTACCTAAGAGCCCGTGGATAACCATGGATAGAAAGGGTGCTAACACCTTCCCTTTCTATAACCTACCTCCCGAACCGAGAGCAATCTCTTTAAAGGAATTTTTCTGTGCTTTTGTCCTTTCCAATTGGAGAAAATAAAAGACGGTGGCGACTCTTGCTTCCGCGACATTTCGCGAACCAGCTTTAAAACAGTCAGTTCCAGATCCACCGATCACAGAACTGGCGACTCTGCTGGGGATTAAACTAAAAGTGAGGTGCACCTTAGGGCTAGTTCATAACTGTGTTTTCAATTGTTTTCCTTGTGTGCTTTAAAATTGTGGGTTGCTTGGGAGTTCTATAGATCCTAACCCGGATCTGGGGGATACCTTCTTAGAAAGTAGCAACAAGGCTGTGAGGGAACTGTGCGGGGTATACCGACATGGTTGAAACAGTCTGCTACGTTGATGTGGCACTTTGGTGTGTACCGGTAACCCTTGAGTCAGTCAAGGAGAGTACGGGGCCTCCATGTGGTGTCATGAAGCATCAACAGACCTTAGGAACCTTAATTGAACCATCTTGGCCTCTTTAGGGTAGTGAGATAACTGACTTTGGTGCAGTCCGAGGTTGGTTGATACGCGATACTACACTCAATTGAGGGTTGCTTTCCTGGAATATTTCGGTCGCCAGTTCAGTGGCTAAATCGAAACGATGAACAATGAAAGCAATCCCGTGATATTGGGAACCCTAGAACCCGGTTACTTTGATTAGGACAGGTTGAACCCACCAACTTCAAGAGGGTACTACCCAGACCTCATGCTGGCCTTAAACCTTAAGGGCCTGTCTTGTGTGCCTTGTGTGCCTTACATGTTTGTCTTTGTAAATATCTTGTTCAATCATAGCATCATAACATCATCCAGCATCATATGCATTGACTAACCATTTCAGGGGTTCGAATTTTCATCTTTGTTTTTGTTTTGTAGGACATGGAAACTGTTCGTAGAAAGACAATTCCAATCAGTCTTGTAAAGATCCCTCCTCAGCTTAAGGAGCTTATATCCAGGATTCCCGAGAACTCTTCATTCAGTGAAAGGCATGGAAGTCTCATCAGCTTGGTCAACACCAACATTGAGGAAGATATGATAAAGGTCCTGTTCCAATTCTTTGACCCTCTGCATCACTGTTTCACCTTCTTGGACTATCAGTTGGTACCTACATTGGAGGAGGTCTCCCGACTCCTGAAGATCCCTATCCTTGATCAGCTACCCTTCAACGGTACAGAAAAGGAACCTAAGCTTGAAGAGATTGCTAAAGCCTTACACCTACAGTCATCTGACCTCAAAGGACATTGGGAAGTTAGAAGTGGTATCAAAGGGTTCTTAGCCAGGTTTCTGTTTGAAAAGGCCTATGATTGTTGGAACTCCCTTGACTTACAAGCTTTTGAAGAGGTTGTGGCCCTTCTTGTTTATGGTTTGGTGTTGTTCCCTAACCCAGATCAGCTCATTGATATCAGTGCTGTCCAGATCTTTATGTCCAGGAATCCTATACCTACGTTGCTGGGGGACCTCCTTCACTCATGTTACACTCGAACCATGAGAAAAAGAGGTGTCCTTATGTGTTGCACTCCCCTCCTGGGAAAGTGGTTTATTTCGCACCTTCCACAATCAGTCCTGAAGAACGAGCGGGGTTTAAGATGGTCACAACGGTTGATGACTCTTACACATGCAGATATACATTGGTGCCCTAGGTCCAGAGAAGATGTCACTATCATTGATCGTTGCGGGGAATATCCTAATGTTCCTTTACTTGGAATCAGAGGGGGTATTACTTATAGTCCATGCCTGGCTTGGAGACAATTTGGTTATGCTCGGAGGGATGGTCCTCACGACATGTTGATTCCTGACATAGTTTTTGACTTCGACAACGATACTCAAGGACTTCGCCAGAGGTTTATCAGAGCTTGGAGGATGCCTAGTAGGATAGACAGCAAGACACTGGGGCACAGGAACTCCATCCCTTTGGAGCCTTACCTCAAGTGGGTACGAGCCCGCTCTCAGAAGTTAGTAATGCCTTATCCTCACATGCTTCCAGTAATCAAAGAGCCTGCCTTGGAAGGAGAGGTGTCTCATGTTATTCAGCACCCTGATATGCCCACATCCTGGGAAGAGATGCAGAAGAGTTGGATCCAGCTTAAAGAAGAGAGGAATTCTCTTGAGACTAGTTTGCATGCCAGTGAAAAGAAGGTCTTGGAGCTCACCCGCCTGTTGCACGAGGAAAGGAATCTCAACACTTACATAGCTCCAAAGAAGATGCGCAACATATTTTGGATGTGATTTGATCTTTTTGTACTTTTGCCCATGAGGCTTTGATGTATTAAACAATGATTTTCTTAATAATAATGTGCGTTCCTTTTGGGCTATAACAAACCTGAATTTTCGAACCCTTGAATGCATTGCATAAACACATATCATTCATCATGTGCATCATAAATACTCTTCTTTTCAGGTTGTTTACCGTTCTTCGCTGTTTATTTCAGCATCATGAACCCTGAATCATCAACCGATGCGGCTATCAAGGCTCTTCAGGCGCAGAACGTCCAATTTCAGGCGCAGAACGCCCAATTTCAGGAGCTGATCAAGGGCTTGGCTCAGGGTCAACAAGAGTTGAAGACCATGCTTCTGAAGAAGACTAAGAAGAAGAGGAGGACTGTGCTATTTAACACTGGGCGCAGACTCGGGAACACTTTGGTTGAAGCTGTAAGGACTCCTCCATCTGTGACGGAAGGCAGTCACCAAGAAAGAGAGGTCACTACTCCTGTGGGCTCTGATACTGAAACAGACTTCAACGACGACCAGTACCCTCCTGCTGAAGATCGGTACAAACAGCTGGAAGACAGATTAAAGGCTGTGGAAGTTCAACGGGTACCTGGATTGGATTTCGGAGATTTGGGGTTATCTACTGGGGTGGTGATCCCACACAAGTTCAAAACACCTGCCTTCGTGAAGTATGATGGGGCTTCCTGTCCCAAGATGCACCTCCGTTCTTATGTAAGGAAGATCCAGCCTTACACAGCAGACAAGAACCTTTGGATCCACTTCTTCCAGGAGAGTCTTTCAGGGACTCACCTCGATTGGTTCTATCAGCTAGATGGAATCAGCATTCGTAACTGGGAGGATCTGGCCACTGCTTTTTACAAGCAGTATCAATATTATGCCGACCACGCTCCTACGCGTACCCAACTCCAGGGTATGTCGCTAGGGTCGGGTGAAGGTTTTAAGGAGTACGCTCAGAAATGGAGAGACCTGGCTGGCAGGGTGCAGCCACCATTGACGGATCGGGAGCTGGTAGATATGTTCTTGGGGACCCTATCTGGTCCGTTTTTCAATCATCTCATTGGTAATTCCTCTGCTGGGTTTACTGATCTGATCCTGACTGGTGAAAGGATCGAGGCCGGTATAAAATCGGGGAAGATACAGAAAGTTGCCTCCTCCAGTACTGAGAAGAAACCCTTCAAAAAGGAGGCTAGTGCTGTATATAACTCCCGGAGAACAGAGCGACCTGAACACCGCCAATCTGTCAGTGCGGTAATGATTGCCAAACCTGCTGCCGCTCCTCGGCCAACTAATCCTCAAAAGTTTGAAAGACCCCGGAGAGAGTTTACCCGGTTAAGCATGACCTTATCACAGATCCTGCCACAGTTGCTATCCACCAATTTAGTGACTGTCAAGGAGGCTCCAAAGTTTCCCAACACTGCATCTCCCAAGTTCAATCCAAATGCTCGCTGTGCTTATCACTCTGATAGCCCGGGGCATAACACAGATGACTGTTGGGCCCTAAGGAACAAAGTTCAAGACCTCATTGATGCAAAGGAGATACAGTTTGAGGCGCCCGAGAAGCCGAATGTTGTAACTGCTCCCATGCCCCCGCATGGAGTGAATGCTGTTGAGGAGAATTTGTATGTAGCTTCGGTGGATGATGTTGCTACTCCGTTGCTGATGGTCAAGAGGAATCTGTTGCTAGCCGGTTTATTTCCGGGATGTGGCGAAAGTTGCCCTCTATGTGTTGCTTCCCCTGCTGGTTGTTCTCTGTTGAAGTCAGGCCTCCAAAACCTGATAGATAGTAGAGAGATTTTGTTCGAAAAGACTATTGTTCCTGCTGCTCCTGTTGAAGAAGTGTCGATCGTTACCATCTTCAACAACCATTCCGAGGCTCCTTCAAAGAAGCCTATACAAATTTTGTCAGTTCACAAGAATGTTCCCATCACCATTACTGTTCCGGGGCCTATACCCTACAAATCTGATAAGGCTGTCCCATGGCACTATGGGGCGGATGTTTATGTTCTGGGTGTGAAACAAGAGTGCAACATTGATACTGGTGTCTCCAACATCACCGGGCCTGCTAAGGTCACTCGTAGTGGAAGACTGTTCTCGCCAGACATTACTCCTCCGGCAATTCATAGGCCTTTGATCTTCACACCTGCCAGAGTGCCTGTTTCTCCCCCTGACCAAGTATCCACCCCTGCTACTGAGTCATCTAATACTCGGGGCAAGGGAATTGCTGCTGATATGCCTGCCAGGACGGAGGCACCAAAGACCATTGTTGAGGCTTCCAAGCAGGAAATGGAAGAAATCCTCAAGATAATAAAGAAAAGTGACTTCAACGTTGTAGAACAGCTGGGGCACACCCCCTCTAAAATTTCCATGTTGTCACTGCTGCTGTGTTCAGAGGCCCATGCAAAGGCTCTGATTGCTTTCTTAAAGACTGCCCACGTACCCCAAGATACGTCTGCTGACCAGTTCACCGATTGTGTGGCCAACCTAACTGCTGATAATGGCCTGGGTTTCTCTGATGCCGATCTGACAGCAAAGGGGAAGAACCATAACGATGCCCTGCATGTCTCCATTGAATGCAGGGGCACTACTCTTGCTCATGTGCTGGTTGATACGGGTTCCTCATTAAATGTGCTGCCCAAGAAGGCTCTGGATAGGCTGGATTGTGAGGGTCTAGAGCTCAAACCAAGTAGCATTGTTGTCCGGGCCTTTGACGGGTCCAAAAGAATGGTGCATGGTGAAGTGGACATCCCAATCAGGGTTGGGTCACAGGTATTTGATTCAAAGTTCTATGTGATGGACATCCATCCGTCCTATTCTTGTTTGCTGGGACGCCCGTGGATCCACAAGGCTGGAGCTGTGACTTCCACATTGCATCAGAAGCTCAAGTACCCGGTCAGGGGGAAGATCGTAACAGTGCAAGGGGAAGAGGAGTACATGGTCAGTCACCTCAACTCCTTCAGATATGTAGAAATGGATGGGGAGTTCATTGAAACCCCCTTTCAGCATTTTGAGGAAGTACCACAAACCTTGGCAGCAGCAGAAGATGAAGAGGTTTCTCCTATGAAGATGGCCTCCTTAAAGGACGCCCGGGCTGTGATCGAGAAGGGTGAATGTGCAAACTGGGGCAAGCTTCCTGATCTTACTCCTAAGACTAACAAGTTTGGGCTGGGTTTCACCACAGAAGCTCAGAAAGCGGTGCGCAAGGCGAGAATTGGAAGACCTCCTGTGCTCATCACCCACTCAGAAGTGAATGCTGTTGGAGAGGAAGATGAAATAGAAGAGTCAAAGTTCGATAGCTGGATCTACCCGACGGCCGACGGTGGATTGACCAATTGGACTGCTAAAGATTTTACACCAATAACTTTTGTTCCCCAGTAATGAATTTCTTTGTTTTTGATTTGTAATAAACAATAATTTGAGACTATATGGCCCGGTGTCTTACCCGGGGCACCGTGGTTTTATTTATGAGGGCTTTTGTTTGTCACTGTCATATATCATGAATAAAAGCATTGGACGTTTTTCATAATTCAAATTTTGCGCTCCTTTTCTTTCCTTTCTTTACATATTGCAAAACAGCTGTATTTACACACACACTCACTCATACAGGTTTCAATCCACTCTGGATCTCACTGGTAACGACTCTGCTACTGCCAGCTATGACTTCGAGAATCCGATCAACTTAGCCGCAGACGAAGGTGAAGATGATTGCGAAGTGCCTGGTGAACTTGCAAGACTGTTACAACAGGAAGAGAGGGCAATTCAACCCCATGAAGAGCCAGTGGAAATAATAAACTTGGGTACTGAGGAAGACAAGAAAGAGGTGAAGATTGGTGCCAACCTAGAACTCAGCGTGAAGCAACGGTTGACTCAGATGCTGCATGACTATAAAGAAATCTTTGCCTGGTCCTACGAAGATATGCCCGGATTGGATACCGACATTGTGGTCCATCACTTACCAACTAAAGAAGATTTCCCTCCGGTTAAGCAAAAGGTCCGCCGTATGCGCCCAGAGATGTCTGAGAAGATTAAAGCCGAGGTTATGAAGCAGTTTGATGCCGGGTTTCTTGCAGTGACTTCTTACCCTCAGTGGGTCGCTAATGTGGTGCCGGTACCTAAGAAGGACGGCAAGGTCAGGATGTGTGTCGATTACAGGGATCTGAACAGGGCCAGCCCCAAAGATGACTTCCCCTTACCTCACATTGATGTCCTTGTGGATAATACAGCTCAACACAAGGTGTTCTCTTTCATGGATGGTTTTTCAGGCTATAATCAGATCAAGATGGCTCCGGAAGACATGGAAAAGACTACATTTGTTACTCAGTGGGGCACCTTCTGTTACAAGGTCATGCCGTTCGGGTTAAAGAATGCTGGGGCAACCTACCAACGTGCTATGGTTACCTTATTTCATGATATGATCCACCATGAGATAGAAGTGTATGTTGACGACATGATTGCTAGGTCCCAGACTGAGAAAGAGCACCTAGATCATCTGCAGAAATTGTTTGACCGGTTGAAACTGTACAGGCTAAGATTGAACCCGAACAAGTGCACCTTCGGGGTAAGATCTGGGAAATTGCTAGGCTTCGTGGTTAGTGATAAAGGTATTCAAGTGGACCCTGCTAAGGTCAAAGCTATTCAAGAGATGCCAGTTCCTAAGACAGAGAAAGAAGTCAGAGGCTTTCTAGGACGTCTGAATTACATTGCTCGGTTCATCTCACACTTAACTGCTACCTGTGAGCCAATCTTCAAGCTGCTGAAGAAAGATCAGGTAGTACGTTGGAATGATGAATGTCAGGCTGCTTTTGACAGAATCAAAGAATATCTCCAAGAACCACCCATCCTTATGCCACCAGTTGAAGGGAGACCTTTGATACTTTACCTGACAGTGCTTGATAGTGCAATGGGGTGTGTGCTGGGGCAGCATGACGAGTCTGGCCGAAAAGAGCATGCCATTTATTACCTTAGCAAAAAGTTTACCGACTGTGAGACCCGATACTCACTGCTTGAGAAAACTTGCTGCGCTTTGGTATGGGCTGCTCGCCGGCTGAGACAGTATATGCTGACTCACACTACCTTGTTAATCTCAAAAATGGATCCTATAAAGTACATATTCGAAAAGCCTGCTCTGTCCGGGAGAATTGCAAGATGGCAGATGATCTTGACAGAATACGATATTCAGTACACGACCCAAAAAGCCATCAAGGGAAGTGTATTGGCAGACCACTTAGCACATCAAGCTGTGGATGACTACCAATCAATGAACTTCGAGTTTCCAGATGAAAGTATTATGATAGTAACTGACTGTGAAATACCTGGACCGGATGAAGGACCTGAACCAGGATCCCGATGGTCTATGCACTTTGACGGAGCCTCCAATGCTTTGGGAAATGGCATCGGCGCCATAATCGTATCTCCACAAGGTACTCATACTCCACTCACCGCTCGGCTGTGTTTCAACTGTACCAACAACATGGCGGAGTATGAAGCGTGTATTATGGGTCTTCAAGCTGCGATCGACCTGAGGATCAAATTTCTGAGTGTCTTCGGAGATTCCGCTCTCGTGATCAATCAGATCAAAGGAGAGTGGGATACGAAACATCCGAACTTGATTCCTTACAGAGAATGTGTGTTGGCTTTGATCCCCCACTTCACAGAGATAACATTTGAGCACTTTCCAAGAGAAGAGAATCAGCTGGCGGACGCGTTAGCTACAATGTCTTCAATGTTCAAGGTTAAATGGGATAATGAAGCTCCCCGGATCATCATCTGGAAACTGGACGGACCGGCATACTGTTGTGATCTCGAAACTGAATTGGTAACTGAGAAGCCTTGGTACCACGAAGTAAAGAGATATCTGGAAGCACAGGAATACCCTGAGGGAGCATCTGTCAATAATAAGAAATTCCTGAGGAGGTTTGCAGCCAAGTTCTTTCTTAGCAATGGCATCTTGTACAAGCGAAACCAGGATTCAACCCTACTGCGTTGTGTAGATAAGACTGAAGCAGATAGAATCATGGAAGAGCTACATGAAGGGACCTTTGGTACACACTCCAGCGGGCACACTATGGCTAAGAAGATCCTACGGGCAGGGTATTACTGGTCCACCATGGAAGCTGATTGCTACCAACACTCTAGGACATGCCATAAATGCCAGATCTACGCAGACAAGGTGCATGTTCCTCCGGTTCCCCTGAATGTTCTGACTGCGCCTTGGCCATTTGCAATGTGGGGCATAGACATGATCGGTGAGATTAAACCTACGGCGTCCAATGGACATCGCTTCATCCTAGTGGCAATTGATTATTTTACGAAGTGGGTTGAGGCAGCATCCTATGCTACGGTAACCAAGACTGTCGTGGCACGGTTCATTCGGCACAACCTGATCTGTCGGTACGGCGTTCCTGAGCAGATTATTACAGATAACGGTACCAATCTGAACAATAAGATGATTGCTGAGCTCTGCGAACAGTTCAAGATACAGCACCACAACTCTTCTCCTTACCGACCGAAGATGAATGGGGCTGTAGAAGCAGCTAATAAAAACATCAAGAAGATCGTGCAGAAGATGACAGTAACGTATAAAGATTGGCACGAGATGTTACCGTTCGCTCTGCATGGGTATCGTACCTCAGCTAGGACGTCAACCGGGGCAACTCCTTTCTCTCTGGTTTATGGCATGGAGGCAGTCTTGCCGATCGAGGTACAAATTCCTTCTCTCCGGATAATGAAGGATGCAAATCTGAATGAAGATGATTGGATCCAGACACGACTTGATCAGCTCAACCTTATTGACGAAAAGAGACTTGCTGCTATCTGTCATGGTCAGACGTATCAGAAACGAATGATCAGGGCATTTAACAAAAAGGTCAGACCACAGGAATATCAAGTCGGGGATCTGGTGATCAAGCGAATCATCCTTCCTCAGAGTGATCCAAGGGGCAAATGGACCCCTACGTACGAAGGGCCATTTGTGGTTAAGCATGTGTTCTCAGGAGGAGCGATGATATTAACCAACATGGATGGTGACGACCTTCCTCATCCCGCCAATGCAGACATAGTTAAAAAATACTACGCATGAAAAAATGACCCGCTAGGCTGACATGCCTAGGCAAAAATAAGGGCTTCCCGTCAAACCAAAAGGGTTCGGGCAAAATGAAGGGATGAAAATAAAAAAATCTGTACACCCGGCAAGTCGAAAACCTGAAAAGGCGGCTTGGGCAAAAATGGGTATCCCGGTGGACTGAAAACCCGAAAGGGCAGTCCAGGCAAAAATCAGGGATAAAAGCGTAATACTATGTCTCATTGGATCACTTTGCATCCAGAATCCGGTATCTACATCAAGTTCAGATGGCATCGGTCAGTCAGCTTCACCTTCAACCAAGGTCATCAAGGGATGAGACGCACGAGGCATAAAGGCAATAGCGGAGTTGAAACCCAGTAGATCATTCATCTTCCACACAGCTGTTTTATTTTCTTTTGTACAAAACTTGTATAAACTCTTTTGCTCGGCGACGTTTCTCTTACTAGGATGTCAGCCTCTTGTACACAAAACGCCTATTCACAGGCTATTCAAAATCAATACAAATATACTTTTCAGTTAAACGGGCCCACTGTTTTTTCTTTTTTCTGTTTTGTTTTGCGAAGAACGTCCAAGGTTCAATTTGTGATATATGCATTGACAATAATTTGTTAGCTCATAAATATTTGCATACGAAACAAAGAATTAATTGCAGGTGACACTAGAAACAGGGGCAATAAAGAGTTGTCTGAGCAGTCTAATTGTTCTATCCTCCAATGTGCCAAAGTAGGTTCAGCTAAAGAACCTAACCAGGCATCTTAAATTCCCCAGAAAGTGAGACAGCAAGTCAGTGCACTCTTCCTCAAACAAAGTTAACAAGTCTCAAGGAAATTGGGTATCCTCCAACAGATCCCAATATTCCCCAGCAGCACATATTCTTAACAAGCATCCCCGGCAGTCTTGGTCTAAAGATTGTTCCCCGGCGGTACATCAACATTCAAAGGAATCACTTCCCCAGCATATCAAAACTTCCCCAGGAGAGTCCCATCCAAGTTCCCCAGGAAAGGTGGAATTCATCTCCCCAAGCAGTAAGCTTATCCCCAGTGAATTCTGGAAGCTTATCCCCTCGCAGAACACGAACGCGTCGTCCGGCTCGATTTAAAGAGTTATTTCCTTAACAGGATATAACTGGGTTATCCTCAGCCAAAAGCCAAGGAAAGGTCGTCGTCAACGTAGTTCTTTCCTATCCCCAGCGAAGTCTATTCACATTTCCAATACAACAACGGTATCCCCAACGGAGTTACTATCAACATTTAGCAAGGCATCACTCTTCCCACAGAGTATTGCTTTCCAGCATGATCGCTAGAGTATCTTTTCTCCCCGCAGAATCTTCCATTCGCCAAGTTTATTTCGCAACGGCGTCATCTTCTCCTACCGGTATCCTTGCAGTTATCATCCCTAGCGGAAGCAAAATCTATTCTTCGACGTCAGCCCAGGATACGACTTCCCGGCACCCGTCAAGGATTTACTTTCCTAGACGAAAACATACATAAAACATCACATACACCATTATAGCATGCATAACGCACTGCATCGTACAAATCTCATTTATGTTGAGAACATCATTGCTTGATCCATACCATGCATTGCATATGACTGATTTTTACCTTTCAGGAAAGATCCAGTTAAGTTCTCAAGCTACATTTCAAGACCTAGCCTGGTTCAGTTAAATCGTCCCAAGATTTTCCTGATGCTTATCCAGTCAAAGGCTTTCTCTGGTTCAGTTAAATCGTCCCAAGATTTTCCTGATGCTTATCCCTTTGAAGACATTTCAAGACCTAGACCGGTTCAGTTAAATCGTCCTAAGATTTTCCTGATTGCTTATCCAGTCAAAGGCCTTCTCTGGTTCAGTTAAATCGTCCCAAGATTTTCCTGATGCTTATCCCTTTGAAGACATTTCAAGACCTAGACCGGTTCAGTTAAATCGTCCCAAGATTTTCCTGATTGCTTATCCAGTCAAAGGCCTTCTCTGGTTCAGTTAAATCGTCCCAAGATTTCCCTGATACTTATCCCAGTTGAAGACATTTCAAGACCTAGACCGGTTCAGTTAAATCGTCCTAAGATTTTCCTGATTCTTACCCAGTCAAAGGCCTCTCTGGTTCAGTCAGATCAACCCTAAGATCTCCCTGATTCTTATCCCAGTAGAAGACACCCCAGATTTTTCTCAACGAGCGTTGTTGAAGTTAAAGTCACCCAAGGCTCTCTTACCATTCATGCTAAGGAAGTAATCATCCCTGGTTCTTTCATCACCGTTTGAAGTTCCAGACTCAGCTCCTGTAACCAGTTAGGACGCATCTAAACCTCAGCTCCTGCAACGTGTCAGGTACTCATTTTCTGTTTTGCAGGTATGCAGGTTCTCGCTAAGGAATCTCTTACGCAGTCAAACATCCAGATGGCATCTATAAGCCCATTCCCCCATCATTGCTAACATGTGAGCGCAAATTTCCGGGCACTCTAGTGTCCAATCATCTTTTACCCTCGGATTACGAAAGGCACGTCGGCCAATCTGCATCCTCAGGTCTAAGAAGATTGAACAGGGGCAACTGTTATACCCCAAAATTTGCCCTCCCATATTCCTCAAGAAATTGCCAAGCCAAGCTACAAAATTCCCCAAGGGTTGTGCAGTGCAACAGTCTCCCATACAGTCAAAATTAGGGTTTGTGTTCTGATCAAAGAAAGGAAGTTTTCAAGGACCCAATCAAGTCTCATATGCTTACAAAGATGGTCAAGTATCCTCATGTCAAGTTTCAAGGCATTCAGCTCAAGATTGCACAGTCAAAACCCTAGATTGCACTACAGTCAACTGTAGGGGCAAAATGGTCATTTGGCAGTCAAAAGTTCAAATTTTTGGTCAACATATCATTTTGAAGCCACAAACATCATTTGATCAATGCTTGATCATGATTCTCAAAATTTGGCTCAGAAATCATCAAAGATGCAAAAGTTGCTATATTTGGACAGCTGAAAAAGTCAACTGAAATTGACCAGGGCATAACTTTCACATGGATTATCAGAAAAATTCCATCCAAAGCTCATTTTGAAGAGAAAGACATTTCCTACAACTCATCTTCATACTTCAAGTCCAAGAAATGCTCTCACAAAAAGTTATCAATTTCAACATTACAGGTCATTTTCAAAAGTCAACAAAAAGGGACTTTAAGTCAAAGACCATAACTTGAGATTGGTAAATCAAAATGACATGGGACCAAAGGCATTGGTTAAAGGACTCAAAGACCTTTCCAAAATGTCCAAGAACATGTGAAGAGCTTAAAAATTGAGCAAGTTATGCCTTGTAGAAGTTGGGAAATTTTTGTGAAATGGCAAAAGTCAACTCCAATTTTTGACAAAAGGGCCCCATTTTTTCCACTTGGTTCATCCTTGTCATGCCACACACGTGTCCCATGGTTAATTTCAAGACCAAATATTGATTTTTTTTATTTTATTTAATTTTTGATGATTTAATTCATTTTAATTCTTTGAAAATTCAAATAAAATTTAAAAACCAATGGAATAGTGTCATGTGAACTTGGACAATTTCTATGTATCATGAACCAACTCAAGAAATCAGGCTAGGGTTCATTTGCATACTAGGTCTAGGTTTTGGCTAAAAAGGAGGAAAAATGGTTAAGAGTGAAAACCCTAAGACTAATTCCTTTATGAGCTTGAATTAAGGTGAGTTAGCAAGCTAATTTCCATCCCTTATAATCACTAAGTCAAACCCTAGGCTGAGGACATCATAAGCTGCGCCCAAGCAAGCTTTTGAAGATTGAAAATTTCTCCTTAAAACACAAATCTGAAATCAGTGCTAGAGGATCTTTCAAGCCTTAATTTTTTTCCCATTAGCATCCTGAGGCACTCCTGAACGAATCTCAATCACAAACAACAACAAAAGCGTAAGGAATTGGTGGATCGTACTCAAACTGTACAGAACTTTTTTTGAAATCGTGTTCTCAATTCTAAGCATGATCATTGCATTTTAATTGTAGATTCTTGTTCCTTGCAAAGTTTCAAAGCTAACCATAATAATTGATTTTGTTTTTGAGCAATACATGTGATTTGGCCATGAACGGTATTTAGGGTTACAGGTTTTTGAAATTGGGGATTTTGCCTAGAGGAAAAATTAGGGCTCAGGACCACCATGGTTGAACTCAGTACACCAAGACGAATGGATTGACCTACTCGCGACAAATTTATGAGCTACAGGGACCTAATCGCTATTTTCTCAAAAGCTCCCTAATGCAACGTTTCAAAAACCGTTGCCTTCTTTCTTTGTGTTTCAGGAAAATGGAAGGGATGATGGCGTGGCACAAGTGGATTGGAGGAATTTGAATTAGCGCGCGTTTTAAAGAGCATTGATGTTTCTTTTTTATAATGTTTATTAACCATATTATATTAAATGAAATCAATTGGCTCAGCTGGCAGGGACGTGCGCTAGGGACTCTCATGACCTGGGTTCAAACCCCAGGTCTCACACATTTCTCATATTATTTTTTCACTTGAACTCCCATGCAGCATAACATTGAAGACTCACCATGCACTTCAAAATCAGCTCATCCACGTGTCCCTGAGCACCCACATCAAAGGCAAGGATTGGGAAATATGCTACGCTTCAGTCAAATGCATCACACTGGATCAAAAAAGTCAATGGATTTCAAGCAAATGGGCCAGGCTTTTTCAAATCTGCACCTCCAATTCTGGGGTCTACCCCCCCCTGGTTTGCCCATTTAATTTATTTTCTTATATCTTTTAATCATTTATTTTAATTGTTATATTATTTAAATTACTTGTTTTATTTAATTTTTTTAATCAAAATACAAAAACATCATAAAAATAAAAAGGACCAAAATAAAAAATATAATTTTTATTTTAATTATTTTCTAAATAAATACTTGTAATTACTTAGTTTAATTAGGGTACAAATTTAATTCTTTTAATAAAATCCAAAAAATAGAATTTAGGTTTAATAATTTTTATTTTCTCTTTTTTTATTTTCCTTTTCTTTTTTTCAGAATAATAATATTATTTTTTATTTTTCATAAATCAAAAGTTGTACATAAATTAATTTAGAATTAAATTAGGTTAGAAATTAAATCTTTTTCTTAATAACTTAAAAAACATTAGAACTAGGGTTTAGCATTAAAATTTTAATTAATTTTTCCTTTTTTCTTTTAAATCTAAAAATACAAAAATACCATTTTTCATTTAATTCTAATTTTAGATAACTTAATTATTTTAATTCCTTTAAAGGGCCCAACGCCCTCGCATTTGATTATTTTCTTTTTTCGCGCGTTTCATTTATTTCTTTTGTGAATATAATGTACTTGTACCAAAGCCATGTAATAGCTATTAGACATTTCTTTTCTGCAATTTATTTTAAAACGGGTCTGGATTAATTTGGCGTTGTAGACCCTCGCCCTTTGTAATAGCGTAGGACTTTTATCTTTTCCGCACTTTAAATTCCCGCACTTTTAACTGTTAAACCATAACATGAAAGAATGAATGCCCAAAAATAAAATCGAATCGTTAGATCACCAATGCATGACAAGACAAACAATAAACTGAAAATGACACACAATTTACACACCACCCCTAGGGTACGCCTCACTGTTGCCTTTCGAAAGGTGGTCGTCGAGTATAGGACGTTTTAGTAAGTCCTTATGTCCATGACATGATCCAGTTGCCTCGAAACGGTTGCCTCGGAAAATAAAGGATCAATGGCATAAGGGTAGCTTCTAAGGTGTCCTACTGTTGCTCTGGTGACCACCATGTCCCTAAAACTCGAATTGACCCGAACACCTCCAACGGTGGTGCTACCTACCTCTCAATGGTGGGATAGCACTACTTTCAAGGACTTTTACACAGACGAATTCCTTAGGGTAGGTAGGTTCTCAAGGATACTTGCTCTGATTTCAAACAAATCAAAACATCTTTTCACACCGACACACTTTCAAAAACTTTCAAAACAAACTTTTCAAACACTCTGACGTACGAGTTGAATTGAAACTTTTCAAAGAATATTTTTGAAACCCACAATTGAAAAGCAAACAACAATTTTGAAAACACATTGAGCAAGTACCTAAGAGCCCATGGATAACCATGGATAGAAAGGGTGCTAACACCTTCCCTTTCTATAACCTACCTCCCGAACCGAGAGCAATCTCTTTAAAGGAATTTTTCTGTGCTTTTGTCCTTTCCAATTGAAGAAAATAAAAGACGGTGGCGACTCTTGCTTCCGCGACATTTCGCGAACCAGCTTTAAAACAGTCAGTTCCAGATCCATCGATCACACATATGAATCAGTTTTGTAAAGGTGCCTCCTCAACTCAAAGAGTTAGCATCAAAGGTTCCTGAGAACTCCTTGTTCACCAAAAAGTATGGTTGACTTCTCAACCTGGTTACCTCAAGCTTTTAAGAAAAGATCATGGGTGTGCTTTTTCAGTTCTTTGACCCTAAACACCATTGCTTCACCTTTCCCGATTATCAGTTGGTATCCACTATGGAAGAGTTCTCTCAATTACTTGGAGTACTCATTCTTGATCAGATTCTTTTTACCAGTTTAGAGGAAGCTCCAAAGCCAGAAGTCATTGCAACAGCCTTGCACCTGAAACGGTCTGACATTATATCCAACTGGGAAACAAGGAGCGAAGTCAATGGTTTTCTAGCTAAGTTCCTGTTAGAAAAGGCTCAACTGTTTTGGGATGATTTGGATTTTCAAGCTTTTGAAGAAGTCCTGGCTCTTTTAATCTATGAGTTAGTACTATTCTCCAATCCATACCAACTCATAGATGTGAATGTTGTCAGAATTTTCCTCTCTCGTAACCCTGTGCCTACTTTGCTCGGAGACGTTTTGCACTCTCTTCACACTCGTACCATGAAGAGGAGAGGGGTTCTTATGTGTTGTATACCATTGCTATCCAGGTGGTTTATTTTTCACCTTCCTCAATCAGTATTGAAGAACAAACAAGGCTTGGGTTAGTCTCAAAGGATAATGTCGCTTTCTCATACAGATATCCATTGGTGCTCTCTATCTCAAGAGGACATTATTATTATTTACCGGTGTAGGGAGTTCCCTAATGTTCCACTTTTAGGCATTAGGGGGGGTATTACTTATAACCCTTCTCTGGCTCTACGATAATTTGGATATACTCTAAGAGATGGTCCCCATGACGCACTCATTTAAGGTATTATATTCGACTACGAGAACGATGTCCAAGGTCATCATAAAAGGTCCGTACATGCTTGGGTCATGGTAAGCAGGGTTGATAGCAATACTTTTGGGCATAATAATTCCATCCCTCTTGAGCCTTATCTCAAATGGGTACGAGCTCGTACTTAAAGTCTCATGATGCCATATCCTGCCATCCTACCAATAATTGTGGAGCATGTTATTGAGGGGATGTTCCTTATACCATTCTCCTCCCTGGTATACCTACTGATCTTGAAGAGTTATAAAGGTCTTGGATTCAAATGAAGGAAGAACGAGACATCTTTGAGACCCAATGTTATGCAAGTGAGAAGAAAGTGGGAGCTCACAAGGCAACTTCAGAAGGAGCAGAGTCTTAATGCTTACATCAGTACAAAGAGGAAGTGTCCTTGGGAGATTTGATTCTTAGATTTTAGGAGTTCATTTTATCTTTGAAAGCTTTTGTAAGCCTAAAAGGCAGTTGTAATTTGAACTTTGCTAATAAATTTTTGTTTCTTGTTTCCTCCTGTCTAGCAAATTTAAATTTTCTAAGGTACTTGAAATCATTGCATTTACATATCATACATCATTTCATAACAGGTTTTTCGTACAGGTTTCTCATTTTCTCGCTGTTTATTTCAGCAAAAAAATGGCCATTGAACAAACCGTAAAGGATCTCCAGGCTCAACACATCCAGTTCCAGGAAACTCTCATGCATCTGGCCCAAGGACAAAAAGAGTTGTTGGCGCTCGTCGCCAAGAAAAAGAAGACCAGCTCTTGTTGTTAACGTCTCTCCACAAGTCTTGATTTGATTCACTAGTTTCATAACCCTAGTGAAGAAATCATATATGCTTTATCTATCTTCCATCTGAAGCAATTCATACGTTCTTTTATGAGTTTGTAACCTCACCTCTTTCACCTTTTAAGCGCCTACAAACGATTTCTTCAAAATCTCTCAAGCTTCTTTTACAGATTCAACATCACTAACATTTTCGAAATTGTATGGACTGACACATTGGTGAATTGTAAAGAGAGCTTTATAATTCTTCTTCTTTGAATCTCTATATGCAACTTCTTTTTCCTCTGAAGCGTATTCATCAAGTGGTTCAAATCCATGTTTCATGAGATCCCAAAGACCTTGAAAATACAATATAACCTTTATCTGTTTACACCAATTCTCATAGTTATCACCTTTAAGAATTAGGAGATTTGCTGGAAAATTTTCGTTAGCGTAATTCATCGCCATTGTGAATTTCTTCTTCTTCTTCCTCGATCGTTCTTGATCGTTCTTCCCTTGAATCACTCAACCGGAGCTCTTGATACCAAATGTTGAAAATCCACCAAAACTTATGATGAATTTCTATCAATCTTGATGAAGAAGATTGTTATCACCACACAATAACGATGAAAAAATATGAAAGAAAGAAGACAATTATTTTCTGCAAAGTTTCTCTCTGTCCATAAATTGTGGAAAACTTTAATCACTTGTAACTGTAAATTCTGTGAATATAACTTAGTTGACTTGATTACAAAAATAGGGGTTACTCCATATATTTATAGATTTAGGTTAGTTTGTTCCCTAAGCCAAAACCCAAAACTATTAAAGTCCAAAATACCTATTTTGAAACGAAATCAAATCTATCTATTTTAGACCTAAATCAAATCTTATCTATTCTAGATTTAAAACAAATTTGTGTGTAACAAATTGTTTTCACACTTCTAAATCAAATCAAATTTTTTCGACACCCTATTATATCTATCGAACAAACTACTTTGAAAAAAAAAATTACTTCTAACATTTTTTTTTGTTGAGATTTTCTTATTGTGGGAGACAATTCCTTCTTAGTCTCCACAAGATTATTTTGAACTTTTGATGAAATAGACAGATTCCACAAACCATTAATTTTGTGCAGTTTTCACTTTCAAATCAATTTAGATGTGAACACTCATAAATGTGACTCATCAAGATTAGGAGATCTTTGTGTTGTGTAAGTTTCTCATATGATTAAATTTATTGACATCAACATAGAAAAAAAATATACTTATCCACAATGTTTCTCATGTTCCCACACTCCAAGGGGATATTGCTGTAAAGGCCTTAGAAGTCACGCATAACAGAACTCTCTCCTTTTAGGCTTTTATTTCTACAACACCGACGTTATCCACCAACACCAACCGCTCCACAACTAATCCAACATTATCCAATACTAATACTACTAAATACTAACATCTTCAAATACTTTACAAATATTCCACAATGGAAAAAAATCTTAAATTTTAATTACTAATGCTATCAAATCTTTTCCTATGAATATAATGTCTGACTCAGCAGCCATATCCTTAAAATAAGTAATAAATAGCATAAAGTAAAGAATCAATTTAATTAATACACACACATGACAACACCACCCAACCAAAAATCCTACGTGATCTGAGTATTATTTGACGTGTGAAATCAAACCACCAACTGTCAAACTTGCAAATATGAAAAAGCTAGTGGGATTTGGATTAGAAAATAAACATATTTAAAATGATACAAAATAAATTATTATTATTATTATTATTATTATTATTATTATTATTATTATTATTATTATTATTATTATTATTATTATTATTATTATTATTATTATTATTATTATTATTATTATTATTATTATTATTATTATTATTATTATTATTATTATTATTATTATTATTATTATTATTATTATTATTATTATTATTATTATTATTATTATTATTATTATTATTATTATTATTATTATTATTATTATTATTATTATTATTATTATTATTATTATTATTATTATTATTATTATTATTATTATTATTATTATTATTATTATTATTATTATTATTATTATTATTATTATTATTATTATTATTATTATTGGTTTTTAAGTAAGTTATATATTGAAAAAAGAATTTAAGGTTCTTTAACCTCGTTATAAAATTCGAAAATAACTCAACAAAAGAGATATTACAAACAATTGAAATTAAAATAAATAAAATAAAAAATCTCTATTAAACTCGTAAAAATTATAATTGAGATGAGTAATATCAATCATTAAAAATCATTTACAAAGCATAATCTTAATGTTCTAAACAATATCTATAACATTTCACTCGTCGTTCCGAAAAATAGCTACATTCTTTAAAATCTATAAATTCCAACTAATCACCAACCACATACAACCATCTTTTCCACCTTTCATCTTCTTAATCTTACATTGTTTGTACTACCATAAAAAAATACCCCTTTAAACTATCTCTCAAGAACTCCTTAATGTCCAACCTTTCTGCAAACTCTTCTAAACCAACTTTGTTGTACAATATATCAGAGTAATGTGATCCAATGTTTCTACTGCCAACCCATACAAAATACAACTCTGAGAATCAATAGGAATATTAACACCTCTTATCTTCAATAAGTCCCTAGACTGAAGCCTATTTAGAAGACATCTCCAATCGAAAGCCTTTATCTTGAACGGAACCTCCAACTTCCACACCAAATTCAATGTGTTATCGAACATATTAGGAGGACCAAAGGAAATATATAAATTTGCAAGTTTGAAATAACAAGAACGGACTGAATAGCCATGATCAGACTCTATACTCCAATAGATCATATCTCTGCCGGCAGAAAAATGCCTCGTTTCGGCTAGTAGAAGTCTCAGTCTTTGTAACTCCATTGCCACTACAGGCTGCTCCACCAGTGTGAGGGATGCCAGAGTCTCCCCACTGCCACACACCTTCCGACCAACCCTCCATCCCCGCAATCGAAACCCCCTGAAGAAGAGAAACTAAGAAAAGAATCTGCAAGGAATTCTTCAAACAAAATTTTTCAATCGAGTAAGAGTGCTAGAAAGAAGTAGTAAATCCTCTTCCAACCTCAAACCTGCAGTATTGAACAAACACATCCTATTTTAATTTATTATCTAATGAAATTAAATCCGACCACCACGAGGATTTAGAAAGGTCATCCTTTTTCGAGCTGCAACCATTTACAACCTCCATACAAATGTCCCTGTAACGGGCGTTCAAAATCCTGTACCACAAAGAGTCTGACCCCTCTAAAATCCTCCATCTCCACTTATTAAGGAGAGCCAAGTTGAAATCATTGATTCTTTTAACACCAAGACCTCCTTTATTAATGAGTAAGCAAATATCCTTCCATTTAACTAGGGGTGTTCAAATCCAAACCAATCCAAATAAAAAACCGAAAACCGATCCAAAAAACCGAAAACCATAAAAAACCGAAAGTTATTGGTTGTGTTTGGATGTTATTTTATGAAAACCGATCGATTCAGATTGGATTTCGGATGAATTTTTCAAAACCGATCCAAACCAAACTGAACCGCATAAATATATTTTGATACTTATTTACTTTTTATTAGTATGACATGTTATGTGAATTTATTATTAGATGATAATAATTTTTTTAATAATATTTATTAGTTTGGTATAATCTATTTATTTTTATTATTTCAAGCATAATCAATCACTCTCATTTTGTAATATTAACTTTTAATATACTATATGTTATATATTATATCAAATCTATGATTTATTAGTAGTTTTATAATATTAATAAAAATATAATGTGTAATTTGGATATCGAAAAACCGATCCAAATTAAACCGCATAAAATTGGATCGGATCAGATTGGATTTTTTTAAATATATCATCCAAAACCGAACCGAACCTTAAGTGAATTAATCTTTGGATCGGATGAGTTTTTGCTTTAAAACCGATCCAAATCGAACCGCGAACACCCCTACATTTAACCCAATGAGTCCTTCTATTCTCCTCTAAAACCCCCACAAAAACATACTTTGAAGCTTAATAATCTCTTTAGCAATCTTCACCAACATTTTATAGAAAGAGAGAGTAAAAATTGATAGAGAGCATAAAACATATTTAAGAAGGGTGATCCTCCCTCCAAAACTAAGGAACCAGCCTTTCCAACTAGAAAGACACTTTTTCAATTTAAGCAAAAGTGTATTCCAAGTCAAAATCCTTCTAGGGTTGGATCCTATAGGAATACCGAGAAAAATAAACCCTTTACCTTCCACTCTACAAGAAAGAAAAGAGGCAGTAGCCTCCAAAAAATTAGAGCTAACATTGGTAACAAATAAGTTTACTTTTATAATAGTTGATCCTGAGCCCAAAAACTAATTCGAAAGCCCTAAAAACCGCTTTGATAGCCCACACATGTTTCCAACTTCCCTATTCCACCATCAAAGTGTCAGCTGTGAATTGAAGAATGTCACTCATACATTTCCCATTTAACCCAAAAGATTCATATTCACCATTATCAACTGCCTTTTTATCCAAGGCCGTTAAACCCTCCGCAACCAAAACAAAGAGAAACGGTGAAAAAGAATCTCCCTGTCTCAAACCCCTTTCCACCAAAAACTCCTTAGTTGAACTACTGTTAACTAAGACCGACAACTTGCTATTAAATATCTTATCCTCCATCCATCTCTTCCATAAAGCACCAAAACCCATTTTCTTCATCATGAATCTAAGAAAATTTTAACTTACTTTATCATAGGCTTTTTCAAAGTCTACCTTAAAATGTAAACAACTCTTTCCCTCCTTTTGTGCGAAGTCTACTAATTCGTTGGCAACCAAGACGCCATCCAATAATTGTCTACCTAGAACAAAAGCACTTTGACAAGGAGAAATTATTGATTTTAAAATGCATTTCATCCTCCCCTCCAATAATTTGGAAAGCGCTTTATACAAACACCACCACCAAACAAATTGTTCTATAATCATCCAATCCCAACGGATTAGAATATTTAGGAACCAAAGTAAAAAAAGAGGATACAATTGCCTTAGATAAAACAGCTCCTGAATGAAAACCATTAAAGAATCTAACAAAGTCATCTTTCATAAGAAAAAAAATCAGCATTTTATAATGAAAAGGAAAGTGTACCCATCGGGACCAGGACTTTTAGATCCCTTAAAACCCAAAATAGCCTCCTTGATCACAAATTCTTGGAAAGGAGCTTCAAGAAAACTTCTTTCAGAATGATCAAGACAATTGAACTCAATTCCTTCCAAATTGGGTCTACTCTAATCCTTTTTCGAGAACTTACTCGAAAAATACGCTGAAACATTCCCCTTCACCTCTGAAATCGATTCCAACAAACCTCCTTGAGAATTAATCCAACCAATATGATTATGTCTTCTCCCCTCCTTCATAACTCATTGAAAAAATCTACTATTCTAATCTCCATGTTTAGCCACTTCAATCTCGCTTTTTAAATGTGCATATTCTCCTTTATCCTTAGATTCAACAAAAAAGACAAGTAGCTTCCTTCCTTTTAGCTATAACTTCTTCCCCCTACTAACAATATCTAAACCAAGCTCCACATCCCCTTCATTGATCTCCATTACTTAGTCCTCCATATTCAAATCTATCCTCTCAAACACCTCCATGTTCCACCATTTAAGCCTTTCTTTGAGTAATCGTAACTTTTCCTTTAAAATAAAATCACTCCTCCCTTCCACCACCAACTCTTTCCACTCCTTTTCAACAAAAGGGATAAACGTTTTGTTAAAAAACCATTCATTATTAACCTTGAACGGTGTCGGCCCCCAATTAGAATAATCCTTCACAATCCAAATAGGACAATAATCTGATAAATCTCTAGCAATGTGTTGGGCTACCACCCCCATCTATTCATGATAATATCTAAAATAAGGAATCGATCAATTCTACTCATCACATACTCATCCCCGCTATACCAACTAAATTGTTTACCGTTACAAGGAACATTAACAAGCTTGCTATCCTCAATAAACCCCATAAATTCCTTCATCTCCAAACTTCTATCCACCACCGACCTCCCTTTTCTCTCCCTTATATTCTTAACGGCATTCTCTGTCAACATGACCATCTTTATAATCTAACAATGACTACCATAACAATATTTTTTTAACCATCTCACAAGACGAATAAACATTAGCCACATAATAAATATGGTTCTTCCAATTCACCTTGACACCTAAAAAAATCTCCCCCCTTAAAACTACTAAGCACTTCCATACATCCTTCCTTCCACAAGATCATAATACCTCCTGATTGTCCTACTGAAACAAAATATGAAAAACCAATTTTTTCGTTACTCTAAAAACTATAAGCAATGAAATCCTGCATTGACGACATTTTGGTTTCTTGAGTCAAAAAAATATAAGCATTTCCCTTTTTAATCAAAGCGTTTATCCTTCTTCTATTCAAAGCACTACCTTCCCCTCTAATATTTAAAGACCATATAATCATTGTAACACTTTAAATTTCACCTTCCCCTCCTCCAATCTATTTTTATCAGCTTTTTCCATCTCTTTAATTCTACTTTTATAATCCTTCCTGTTATCTACCGACACCACTCCAAGACCGAATATAGCCCTCCATAATTTCTCCCCCATGTTACTGCCTAAATTCTCCCACGGCTTGCAATTATTCCTTCGAATGTTAGACTCTTCAGAGTGTGCCCCATAGAACACTGGAGAATTTCCACTTCCACTCTGAATAGTCCCTGAGTTGATAGAAGACACGAACACCTGCTTACTCGAAGGCCCAATAAAAGGCTTGGAAGGAATAATCCACCTCTAATTATTCTTCACCTTGGACCGCAATGATTTGTTCTTTTTAAGCCCACCAATTTCAATAATGTGCTTGAATTTGATTTTTTTTTAATATTCCTTCTCCTCTCCACGTGACCATTAGAGTTAGGAATGAAAAATGAATCCACATTACAATCAACCTTAGTTCCTTTAAAACTAAATATTGACTTATTAGAAAGGTTAGCCTCACACGTCTTTATTTCCTTACTTTTTATACCTTTTACCTTTCTGATGGTTTTTTTCAAAAGAGCCACGTACTATTATAAGATGATCAGACTTCGTATGAATACTTGTATATTGCTCTTATAAAATAAAATATATTTTTGGTCTTTTATAGACCCAAATAGCTTTTACAATTCTAAAATATAAACTAAAACATAACTGCTACTAATAACTTACTAAAACTTTTGTCCTTCCTACTACCGTGTTTAATGTAAAACTTTATTACTAACACATTTAATGTTTATTCAACAAAACTCCTCTGTAAACTTAAACGTTTCTTCCATCCAGCATTCCTATCATCTTCTTGCCTCTATCGAAGACCTCTTTTGATAGTGGTTTTGTAAAAATATCCGCTGCTTGGTTTCTGCTTGCTACATGCCTTAATTCGACACTTCCCTCCTTCACATGTTCACGAATGAAGTGAAATCGAACATCAATATGTTTGCTTCGTTCATGATTCACTGGATTCTTTGCCAATTCGATAGCTGATTTATTGTCCACTTGTATTATTGTTGGATCTTCCTGTTTCAGCTCCATCTTGCTTATCAACCTTCTGAGTCATACTGCATGACAGACGCACCAGGATGCTGCCACATATTCAGCTTCACACGTTGAAAGTGTTACTATAGGTTGCTTCTTCGACAGCCAAGTAAATGTTGTGTTTCCCATGAAAAACACATATCTAGAGGTGCTCTTTCGATCGTCTATGTCTCCACACCAGTCACTGTCAGAATACCCAACTAACTTGTAGTCTTCTGTTTTTGAATAAAACATTCCTAGTGATATTGTTCCTTGGATGTATCTTAGAATTCGTTTCAGCGCCTTCCAATGTGTGTGTACTGGTTCCTCCATGAATCGACTTACTATGCCAACACTTAGTGAAATGTCTGGCCTTGTGCATGTGAGATATCGAAGGCTACCTACCAAGCTTCGATATTTGCTTCCTTCGACCCGTTCTCCTCCATCAAACTTTGATAGTTTTGTACCTGGTTCCATTGGCGTCGAAGTTGGATTGCAATTCTTCATTTTATATTTTTCTAAGATTTCCTTTGCATATTTTTCTTGTGAGATGAAAATTCCAGCTTCTTCTTGTCGAACCTCCAGACCAAGAAAGAATCTCATCAGACCTAAGTCTGTCATTTTGAATTCGCTTGTCATAGTGCTCTTGAAATCTTCGATCATCTGAACATCACTGCCTAGAAAGATAAGGTCATCAACATAGAGAGCAATAAGTAATAAATCACTTCCATTTTTCTTCACATAGAGGGCGGGTTCATAAGGACATTGCTCGAACCCATTCTCTTTGAAATATATGTCAATACGTGTGTTCCATGCCCTAGGTGCTTGCTTCAGCCCATACAGTGATTTCTTCAGTTTCAACACCTTCTTCTCTTCTCCAGTTCTCATATATCCAAGTGGTTGTTCGACATAGATTTCTTCTTCGAGCACACCATTCAAAAATGCTGTCTTGACATCCATTTGAAATATTGGCCATTTGAACTGAGCAGCTTGAGAAATGAGTAATCGAATTGTCTCCATTCTTGCAACAGGCGCAAACACTTCGTCATAGTCAATTCCTGCTTTCTATTTGTATCCCTTCGCAACCAGCCATGCTTTGAATATTTCGATTTCTCCTTGAGCATTCATCTTTTTCTTGAATACCCATTTTACACCAATGGGTTGACTACCTTTTGGCAATTCGAATAGCTCCCAAGTATTGTTGCGTTCGATTGCTCTAATCTCTTCGTCCATGACACTTTTCCACTTCTTGTCTCGTAACGCTTCTTCGACGCTGATGTTTTCAGCATCTGCCAGAAGACACACAAGATGCACCTCACTTGTTGAATCATACAAATCTTGCAAACTTCTCATTTTGGGTTGTAGAGGTTCATCTCCATCTTCTGTTTCTTCATGTTCTGCTAGAATACTTGTTGGTACAGCTACAGTTGTTTCTTCGACTGTGTCAACAACCTCTGTCGAAATGTTCCAGTCCCACTTGCTTGCTTCGTTCATTCAAACGTCTCTGCTCACGATTACTTTCTTGCTTATGGGATTGAAGAGCTTGTACCTTTTCGTCTTCTCATCATATCCAATGAATATGTACTTCTGACTTTTGTCTTCAAGCTTTGTTCTTCGTTGATCTGGTACATGTGCATAAGCTATACTACCAAATACCTTGAGATGAGAAATTGTTGGCTTCTGTCCACTCCATGCTTCTTGTGGTGTTTTGTCTTCTAACTTCGAATGTGGACATCTATTCTGAATATAAACAGCACATTGTACTGCTTCTGCCCAGAATTCTTTCGACATGTTCTTGCTTTTGAGCATTGATCGAACCATGTCAAAAATAGTTCGATTCTTCCTTTCAGCCACACCATTTTGCTGAGGTGAATATGGTGCAGTTAGGAATCTCCTTATGCCATGTTCTTCACAGTACTTCACAAAGGCCATTGAAGTATACTCACCTCCTCTATCAGATCGAATTGCTTTGATGTGTCTGTCTGTTGCCTTCTCCACCATTACTTTGAACTTTTTGAACACTTCTAATGCTTCAGATTTTTCTTTCAAGAAGTAAACCCAGGTTTTTCTTGAGAAGTCATCAATAAAAGAGATGAAGTACCTTTTTCCACTGAAGGATTCTGGAGTGATTGGCCCACATATGTCAGTATGTATCAATTCGAGAATATGTTTAGCTTGATACTCTGCCTTCCTTTGAAATGAGGTTCTTGTTTGTTTGCTGAGCACACATTCTTCACAGAATTTTCCTTCGAAATCCATGTCTGGTAGTCCATGCACCATGTTCCTTTTCGCCAACCTTCTCAAACCAGCATGATGTAGATGACCAAAGCGCATATGCCATAGTGACGCTTTGTCTTACACTTCGATTTGCAGACATTTCTCTCGAATGTTCCTCAGGTTCAGTTTGTACATTCGATTTCTTTCCATTTCGACACTGGCGATCAGATGTCCTGCTTTGTACTTAAAATGCAGTGTTCGATCTTTCATAAGTATCGAAGCACCTTTTTCTGTAATTTGTCCCAGACTTAATATGTTGGTCTTGAGATCTGGTACATAGTAAACGTCTTCGATTGATCCAATCAAGCCATCCTTCTGCAAGTAACTGATTGTGCCCTTTCCTTCAACCTTCACTTTCGATGCATCTCCAAAAGACACATTACCATCTTCAATTCTCTTCATATCTTTAAACAGGTGTTTGTAACCACACATGTGACTACTTGCTCCTGAGTCAAGATACCAAACACTGTCATTGGTGTTGATTTCATTTTGAGCCATCAGGAGAAAGCCTTCATTCGATTCAGCTTCCAAGGCTAGGTTGGTTGTTTCTTCAATCTTCTTTTCGATTTGACAGTCTTTTGCAAGATGTCCCACTTTGTCACAGTTGTAACATTTGTAGGAGTTACAATCCTTCGCATAATGACCATACTTCCCACACTTGTAGCATTCTAAGTTGGAATAATTCGAACGACCACCTCTTTGACCACGTCCTCTACCATGCCAATTTTGTTGGCTCGATTGTCCTCTTTCGAAGTTGCTACCTCTACCACTTCGACCACTGTCACGACCTCCACGTCCACGTCCTCTTCCTCGAAGGTTGTGAGAAAAGAGTACCTTTTCTTCTTTGTTTGATTCCTTGGTTTGGTTTGCTTCTTCGTCTGCTTCTTCTTTCTTTTTCATCTTTCGTTGTTCATGTGCTTCGAGAGAACTAGCGAGCTCTTCGATTGAGAGCGTCGAAAGGTCCTTCGACTCTTCTATTGCACATACAATATTTTCAAACTTGTCTGTTAAAGATCTCAAGATCTTTTCAACAACTCGTGCATCAGGTACTGTCTCTCCATTTCTGGTGAGTTGATTCACCACCTTTTGCACACGTGTGATGTAGTCAGATGCAATTTTTGTACCCTTCATTTGTATCATCTCCAATTCGCCATGAAGAGTTTGGAGTCGAACTTGCTTCACTCGATCTGCTCCTTTGAACACTTTTTTTAACGTGTCCCACGCTTGTTTCGACGTAGTCGAACCAACAATTTTCTCGAAGCCTGATTCATCTACAGCCCTGAACAACATGTATAATTCTGTTTTGTCCTTCGATCGCGTCTCTTTCAACGCCTTCGTTTGAGCTGTCGTATATCCCCCAACTTCTGTTAGTTCTTCAAACCCATCATTGGTCACTTCCCACGCGTCTAGAGATCTAAGAAGAGCTTTCATTTGGATACTCCAGTTTTCATAATTAGACTTCGTTAGCCGTGGCAACGGCATTTGATTCATCATGTTTGCCATGAGCTCTGATGCCAAATTGTTATAAGATGATCAGACTTCGTATGAATACTTGTATATTGCTCTTATAAAATAAAATACACTTTTGGTCTTTTATAGACCCAAATAGCTTTTACAATTCTAAAACATAAACTAAAACATAACTGCTACTAATAACTTACTAAAACTTTTGTCTTTCCTACTACCGTGTTTAATGTAAAACTTTTTACTAACACATTTAATGTTTATTCAACACGTACAGCCGCATAATTATACTTTCTAGACGTGTCAGAAGCTAAATCTCTATTATCATTATTCCCCAGAACATCGATATTGTTAGCCTTCGTCCCTCCTTTCCTGGAACCAGAAAACTCCTCTTCCACCTGGGAAGAAAAATATTCAATGTTATCATCCTTATCGAAATCATACAATTTCTTTCCTTCTGAAAAGCTTTCCGACCAAACTTCATCCGAAACAGAAGAGTTAGAGACAACACTATTGAATTTAGGCGTACCCGACACAACCCGAACGGGTCCATAGGCATCTTCACGAAGCAATATCCGGTAATCCTTACCATCTATCTCAACCTTCACGGATTCTTTCAGGGTGACCGAATTTGAGGACCTAACCATGATTCTAGCAACATCCTTATTAGACCTATTTATTGTGCTCTCATCAGTACAAACAAAAGAACTCAGAGAATTTGCTAAGGCAACAAAAAAAATTCCCTATTCTAAGCATGGCATGAGACTCCATAAGCTTTAATACACACCACTCTATCATTTTCCACTTCTTCCTCCTTCCAGGCTCTGATCTCCCTGAACCATTGTTTCCATCATGTTTCACCTTCTCTAATTAGATCTACTATGACTCCATTTTCAGTTTCTTTCAGCAAACAAAGATTAGCCCCCAAAGGTGTAACCTTAATCGAGAAGAAACCCTCCACCTCAAAGCTAGTTTGAATGCTATAAGGAGCACATGGATACAACACCTCTCCCACATACGCATTACTCAATCTCTCCTTATCTTCCTCTTTGGCCAAGTATTTTACTGAAACCAATCTTCTGAAAAATTAACTTGTTTCTTTTGCCCTACCACTTCACAAATGAACTTTTACCAACAAAGCAACAATTATCTTCTCCTCTCTTACCAGACAGCTACCTTCGGTTCCCCCGAGTCTCGAGTCTCCGACCACTTTTCACTTTAAATCTAATAGAAGTCCTACTCCTCTTGAACCTAGGAGGATTCACGTGTATTTTCTTGCCATCTATAATGATATAATCAAGCCTTATCACTAACACTCTTGCGTCTTTAGAATCCTTGAATTTGGAAAAGCCAAATCTCTTGCCAAGTTTATTATTTTTTGGTGGAATCATTACTTTCACCACCTCCCCGATGCATCCAAACAACTCGAAAATGTTCCCTAGCTTTTATCCTTTATGAAAACTCCAAGAAAAAAATAGAAATTAGACCTTATTTTTCCTCTTCGCTCAATCCCATTTAACCTGAAAACAAATTCCATCGAGAAGCTAAACTCCGAAAAGCTCTCTACCTAATCTTCGACCACCTAGTTCCTCCCTCCATTGACCACGAAGATGGCCACAAAGCTCTAGAGAGAAACCAAAATATTTTTTTAATTTTTTTTTTATAATAGTTGAAAGAGAAACCAGAATTTTTTTTTAGTTTTTTTTTTAATAGTTGAACATTAAAATAATAATATTGTCATTGTTGTTGTTGGTATAGAAAGGTAATAAAAAATAAATTTTATTTGTTTGATAGTGAAAAAACTTTTATATTGTTCCTATTTTATATGCAGGGTGTAATGCTTTATACGATTCAGAAACGAAAGTGAATTGAAAGTTATAATTTGTCGTATGTAGACTTATTTTAATAATTAAGTAAAAAATACATGGTTAATAATTGGTTTAAAATCATATTTGGATGTACTCCAATTATTTAAATATGCATTACTCTATTAGTTTATAACCAAAAAATCTTATAAGCAAAAAATCTTACCTCTATTTAGTCCTCTTGTTAATGTTTTTTACTTCTTCTGGTTTAGTTTATAATTTTGCTGTTTTCCTCTCTCTCTCTCTCTTTTTTTTGGTTTGTTCTTGCTGTTTTTCTCTATTAGCCTTTTATCCATTTTTTCTCTCAAAATTGGATACGATAAGAGTTTGTTATACCGTGTAGATAAAATTGCAGTCAAACTTCTTTAAAAAAATGCAGTCAAATTATACCTTCTAAAATGGAGATAAATTAATTGTTCTCTTTTATAGGTAAATTTTCTTGTATCCATAAATTTTGATTAAATATCATATTTTTAGTGTTTTAAAATTTTTATTTATTTTAAAATAAAATAATATTAAAGCATGACATAATATTTAATATTACTAGAATTTAGACTCGCATAATGCTCTGAAAGTTAATTATTTTATTTAATTATTATTTGATATAAAATTAAAATATAATACATAATTAATTTAATTTATATTATAATTTTTAGAATATTGAAATAAATCTAAAATATATGTATCTTGATAATCACCACAAATGAGACAAAAAATTGTAAGTGCTAATAAATTCACTTGTAAGTGGTAACAAATTTTCTATATTCACCAACATTTAATTGTAAAAAGAAGAAGTCAAATCTAAAAGTGTGTTTGTTTCAAGATTTCAAATTATATTTTTTAGAATGATTTTCTCAAGATTATTATTTTCAGGAATATTATTTCTACTTATGGAATATTTTTTTGGAATAACCAGGTATTAAAAAAAAATCGCAAATAACCATGTTTCAGAGAAAATTACGTAAATAATCATGTTTCAGAAAACCCCACAAGGGAGGAGCCAACCCAATTGACGCATCCACTTCCCATTTTGCCCTAGGCGCCATCCCACTTGGCGCCTCCTCTCTCTTTTAGCCAAGTGAGATGGCGCATGCACTTTAAAAGTGAGAGGATGCGCCATCTCACTTGGCTCCTAGGGCAAAATGCTATTTTTATAAATAATTTGTCTGTTTCTCCGTCATTCCTCACACTGTCTCGCACTGTTCTCTTTTTTTTTACTCTGTTATTTGCGTCATGATATCGCCCATGATTTTTACGAGAGATAGTTACGTTATTTTCTCCGTCACAAAACCTCTGATGAAAATGAAATTCTGGCGCATTCACTCCATGGAGCATCTGAAGAGGGAGTTGATGCGATGGCTAGAGGGAGAAATCGAGGAGGGGGAACAACTTAGAAGGATCCAGCAAAGACGAACAACAACCTCACTTGCGACAGGAAGACCTAATTTTTGGTTGGAGGAAGTCAAAACAGACAACGACGTAATGTTGATGATGCATGGGTCAGATGAAATTGTTTTAACGGTTGTAATTTCGTAAACAGTTTATCGTATTTTATTTCTTGTTCGTGCAATGTTTATTGTAACAAATACTGTTAACGAAAAAACCTTAATGTTTACAACTTAATAAAGGAATGATTTTTTGTAATACAATTTTTATATGGTTGAGCCAGTAGCCCGATTCGGACAATTTTTGCGATTGTGTCCGACCTGACGACATAAACCACACTTTCTTTCCAACTTGTCAAGGGAGTCCATTTCGGTTGTGATGCGCTTACTTTTGGGACGACCCTTTTTATTCCATCGCATTTGGTCATTGTGCCATACTATTTCGTCGTCGTGTGCAGGCCAATAATCAGGTTTTGCTACCAAAGGGAAGCTGTTGTTGTAAACATTGAGCAAGGTTTCAGATTTGTAAATGGGAGACAGAAGTTGTAGCATGTCTTGATGAGTATAGGCACATGCGGTAATGACATGAGAGCAAGGCATACGAAAGGCTTGAAACTTGCCACAATCGCACCAACGAGAAGGTAGTATAACCCTATACTCTTGTCTTAGCAGGCCCTCGTTGTGGTTGATTGTCTCTTTGACAATGAAGTTGTGGCTGTGTCGATCAAACCGTATAACCAGATGGGTGTTGGCTTTGGAACCTTCTGCCTTAATGTACTTCATGCAGCTTTCACTCCATAGTTGTCCATATTACAACACAGCATTCCATATTTCACCTCTTTTGGCAAACAACAAAGCCATCCTAAAATATGTTGATTTAACCAAAGCAGTGACTAGGAAGTTTCGTATGCCTTTGAATACTCCATTCATCGATTCAATTAGATTTGTTGTCATATGGCCCCATCTTTGTCCATTATCGTATGACCTAGTCCATTTTTTTACAGGAATATTATCGATCCACCTACCGGCGTCCAGATTTGACAAACGGATCTCGTTGCGATAATATTTAAACGTAGGTTGTGTCAATGCATATCCCGCATTCATAACCGCTTTCTTAAGAAGTTTGTCTTTGACCTCCCTCGTGAAATTTTGGACGATATGTCCAATGCAATAGACATGCGTAGAAGGAGGGTCATGCCAACCATTTGCAGGATTGTTGTATGCACTTTCAATGGATGCATGTCTATCAGAGATCAAATAGAGATCTGGTTGAGGAGCCACGTGTGTTTGGAGATTCTTGATAAAAAAGCTCCAAGCACCACCAGTTTCCCCCTCGAATAGGGCAAAGGCAATTGGGAATATGTTGTTGTTTCCATCTTGTGTAACTTCCATCAGTAGCGTGCCTTTGTATTTCCCATACAACCAAGTCCCATCAATTTGTATAATTGGTTTGCATGACTCAAACCCTGTGATGCAAGGTTGAAAATCCCAAAACACTCGACTGAATATTCCATTTCCATTGAGTTGACTACCATCCGGGGCGTACGCTGGCACTGTTTCCAGAATGTAAACAGTACCCGGAGAATAAGTCTGGAGTGCGTTCAGGTAGCGAGCAAGTTCTTGGTATGAATCCTCTCAGTTTCCATATACCTTTTCAACCGCCTTGGTCTTTGCTAACCACGCCTTTCGGTAAGACAGAGTATAGTTAAATATCGTAGTGATGTGGGAGATTATGGTTTTCACCTTCAATGATGGATTGTTGCTGACGAGTGGTAGGATTTCTTGACAAATAAGATCATAATTTAGTTTTCAGTGATCCTGTGATTGAGTAGAACTGACACATGTATGGGTATACATAGAACCTATGACCCAACAATCACCTCTTAATCTGTATGATGCAGTGAGCTTGAACATACAATCTGGATGGACACACTTGATCTTGTACCTTTCTGGATTTACACGGTCCACCTTAAAATCGACCGAGTTGAGCATGTGAAATTTTTGAAGGCTCGGATACACTCTTCTCTGTTACAAAATTTTTCTTTCTCCTTTAAGTTTTCATCCGACTTCATATACGGATTGTTGTACCCCAAAATTTACCCTCCCATATTCTTCAAGGTTTATCAAGAATCACCTTCAAATGGTTCAAGGGATTGCATAGTCAAACATCCTCCTAAGCCAGTCAAAATTAGGGTTTTGTTTCTCTCAAGGAAGTTGAGGTTTTCAATGGCTCAATCAAGTCCCATATGCCTATATACATTGTCAAGCATCTACATGTCAAGTTTCAAGACTCACAGCATCAAGTTGCACAATCAAAAGCCCTAGTTGATCCACAATCAACTGTAGGGGCAAAATGGTCATTTGGCAGTCAAAAGTCAAAAAAATTGGTCAACATATTATTTTGAGCACACAATCATCATTTGATCAAATCTTGATCATGATTCCACAAGCATGGCTCAAAAATCATCAAGATGCAAAAGTTTCCATTTTTGGACAGCTGAAAAGTCAATTGTAACTTGACCAAGGAATAACTTTTTCATTGTTCATCAGAAAAATCCCATCCAATGCTCATGTTGAAGGGGATGACATTTCCTACAACTCATCTTCACATTCCAAGTCCAAGAAATGCTCTCACAAAAAGTTATCAATTTCTATATTATAGGTCATTTTCAAAAGTCAACAAAAAGGCATTTTAAGTCAAAGACCATAACTTGATATTGGTAAATCCAAATTCCATGAGACCAAAGGCATTGGTTAGAGGACTTCAAGACCTTTCCAAAATGTCCAAGAACATGTTCATATGATCAAAATTGAGCAAGATATGCATTGGAGAAGTTGGGAAATTTTTGTGAAATGGCAAAAGTCAATTATCCTTAAAACTTCAATTTTTGACAAAAGGGCCCACTTTCTTCCACTTGATTCAGCCTTGCCATGCTACACATGTGTCCCATGATTAATTTCAAGATCAAACATTTATTTTTCCATTTTATTTAATTTTTATTGATTTAATTCATTTTAAATCCATAATAATTCAAATAAAATCTAAAAATTAATGGAATGGCATCTTTATGGTTTGAATAGCTTTCATGTGTCATATGCCAGCTACCAAATTCGTGCCAAGCCTTTTTGTGCATAAAATCTTGAATTTGAACCAAAAATGGAAAGTTATTTAATGGTGGTCAACCAAGATCTCAAGTCTTCAATACACAAGGTTAAGGCTCAGCTGCTGACCTAATTTCGTTCACACATACATAAGCAAGCAGGCCAGACCTAATACAAAACCCAAGCCTTGCAAAAACGGCCAGAGCAAAACTCAAAAATTGTCAAAAAAGTGTGAGATCAAGAACAAAGTTGCAAGCATTTTCAGACAAAAAGGAGAATGTGACATCCTTCCTTGCCATCCCCTGAAGCTATCACGACCCTTACCACGTCGTAAGACTCCCTATACAGCACTGTAAGTATTCACGAACTCACCTCTGAACACGATACCTCAATTCTCCATTCTTGCATTTTTCCTCAAAAATATTGGTATAGTTATGTTTCTTGTTTGATTTCTAATCTAATGACAATAGCCAATTTCGTTTTTAGGCCCTATACTGTGATACCCGATTCTAGGGTTTGTTTGCTTGTTTTTTAGGTGTTTTCAATGCAGGAAAAATTGGCCACCATAATGGGTATAGGAGTGATCAGGAGATAGAAACGAGACCAACCGTGGTTTTGGAATTAATTTTTGAAGCCTAGGGATGATTTTCAGAAGAGCCTACGAAACTACCTGCGGATAAAAATACGCAGGTAACTGAACCAGCAATTTGATGAAGAAGACGATGATGTGTCTTCACATCACTGGCCCATTCAAATCCAAAACGCGCGCATCTTTTATTTTCCAGGATATTGCTTTTTATTATATATAATGTTAATTGTCTATTATCATAACGAATGAAACACGTTGGCGTAGTAGCAGGGCGAACAGACATGGAGCGCTGGGACCTGGGTTCGAATCCCAGGTCCCCCATAATATTTGTTTGTTCTTTTCATAATATGATCCCATGCAGATTCCCCAAAGCATCTCACCATACACCTCCAGTTCACAAAGCGCCAGGTGGCTACATGCTCAGATCCAAAGGCCATAAGGTGTTGACCACCATATTCCAAGTCAAAGCACGCTCTAGGCAATTGCAAAAAAGTCAAAAAGGCTGGCTGGTTAATGGGCCTCAGATTGCCAAGCACACCCCCCCAATGCTGGCCCAGCACCCATGGTTTATTATTCTTTTTTTCATTTTCTTTTTTTCTTTTATTTTCTTTAATAATTATTATTAGTATTATTTAATTAATTAACAAATTAACATTTTCACAATAAAATTCAGAAAAACCAAAAAAACATTTTTATTAATTTCAATTACTTTTTTTTGTAAATAAATTCTAAATATAATTAACTTAGTTTAATTAGAATAATTTTAATCTTTTTTTCACAATAAATAAAACAAATTTAGACTTAGGTTTTTCTTTTGACACTTTTAATTTCTTTTTTTATTTTATTTCATTAAAAACATAAAAAACACAAAAACATTTTTTCTTTTAATAAATTAATTAATTAGTAATTAGGCTTAATTTCATTAATTGCAAAAAAGGGTCAAAACCCTAAGGACATCCCGGTTCAATCTTTCGCGCGCATATTATTTTTAATTCGTTATTTTGGTTATTTATGTATCTGCTCAGAGATGTAATAGTTAATTAGGTTTTTTATCACTTTATTTAATTTTCTCGCATTTTATTTTCCAAACGGGTTTGTTTTTGGCGATGTATATACCCGCGCCTTGTAATAGCGTAGATTCATATTTCCGCAATTTATTTTCCGCACTCTTAACTGTTAATATGCATGAAAGACTTGTATGACAAATAAAATCAATCCGTAGCTCACAAATAACATGTACAAGATAAACATAAACTGAAACAACACACATGCACATGTCACTCCTAGGGTACGCCCCACTGGTTGCCTAGACGTGGTCGTCAAGTATAGGGTGTCTTAGAGGTCGCCCTCCTGTCTAAAGATCCAGTTGCCTCAAAACTGTTGCCTCGGATAAAAAGGATCTAGGACATTAGGGTTACCGCTAAGGTGTCCTACTATTGCTTCGGTGACCACACATGTCCCTTATAATCGAATTGACCCGAATAACTCCAACGATGGTGCTACCTACCTCTCAATGGTGGGATAGCACTATCTAAAGGACTCTTACACAACCTAATTCCTTAGAGTAGGTAGATTCTCCTGGATACTTGCTCTTTCAAACAAACAAAACAACTTTTCGCACCCACACTTTCGAAAGGTTTTCAAACAAATATTTCATACACTCTTGAGGACAGATACAAGAGTTACCTAGAAATTTTTCAAACGAAACTTTTTTTCAAAACCCACATACACTTGAAAAGCAAACCATTTTTGAAAACATAAGAGCAAGTACCTAAGAGCCCGTGGATAACCACGGATAGAAAGGGTGTTAACACCTTCCCTTTCTATAAATCTACCTCCCGAACCGAGAAACATTCTCGAAAAAGGAATTTTGTTGTGCTTTTGTCCTTTCCATGTTGGAGAACATAAAAGACGGTGGCGACTCTTGCTTACCGCGACATTTCGCGAACCAGCTTAAAAAATAGTCAGTTCTATTTCCACCGATCACAGAACTGGCGACTCTGTTGGGGATACTTAATAAGTGAGGTGTACCTTAGGATTATACCACTCTTGTTTTCAATTGCTTGATTTGTTTGCTTTAATATTGTGGGCCTGTCTTGGAGTTTCATAGATCCTAACCCGGATCTGGGGGATACCTTTTAGAAAGTAGCAACAAACTGTGAGGGAACTGTGCGGGGTATACCGACATGGTTGAAGCAGTTTGCTACGTTGATGTGGCACTTTGGTGAGTACCGGTAACCCTTGAGTCAAGTCAAGGAGAGTACGGGGCCGCCACGTGGTGTCATGAAGCATCAACTGACCTTAGGAACCTTACTTGACCATCCTGGCCTCTTTAGGGGTAGTGAGATGACCGACTTTGGTGCAGTCTAAAGTTGGTAGATACTCGATACTACACTCATTGAGAGTTGTTTTCTTGGAATATTTTGATCGCCAGTTCAGTGGCTAAATCAAAACAATGAACATAGAAAACAACCCAATGATATTGAGCTCCTTAGAACCCGGTTACTTTTGATAGGACAGGTTTTGAGCCCACCAACTTCAAGAGGGTAGTACCTAGACCTCATGCTGGCCTAAACTCTAAGGGCTATCTGGTGTGACTTTTGTGCCTTATCATGTTTGCCTTTTTGAATACTTGTGGTGTGATTTTATCATAACATCATAAAGCATCATATGCATTTCCTAACCACTTTAAGGGTTCGAATCTTCATCTTTGTTCTTGTTTTATAGGACATGGAAACTATCCGCAGGAAGACAATTCAGATCAACCTTGTAAGGGTCCCTCCTCAGCTTAAGGAGCTTACATCCAGGATTCCCGAGAACTCTTCCTTCAGTGAAAGGCATGGTAGACTCATCAGCTTGGTCAACACCAACATTGAAGAAGATATGATAAAATTTCTCTTCCAGTTCTTTGACCCTTTGCACCACTATTTTACTTTCCCGGATTACCAGTTAGTACCTACTTTGGAAGAGTTTTCTCAGCTTCTGAGGGTTCCCATTCTCAGTCAACTACCCTACAACGATACGGAAAGGGAACCAAAGCTTGAAGAGGTTGCTAAAGCATTACGCCTACAACCATCTGACATCAAGGGACATTGGGAAGTTAGAAGTGGTATCAAAGGATTCTTGGCAAAGTTCCTGTTTGAGAAGGCACAAGAATGTTGGAATGCCCTTGACCTACAAGCCTTTGAAGAAGTTGTGGCACTCCTTGTCTATGGGTTGGTGTTGTTCCCGAATCCATATCAGCTTATAGATATCAATGCTGTCAAAATCTTCATGTCCAGGAACCCTATACCTACGTTGCTTGGGGACATCCTCCACTCATGTTACACTCGAACCATGAGAAAAAGAGGTGTTCTCATGTGCTGCACTCCTCTCCTGGCAAGGTGGTTTATTTCGCACCTTCCACAATCAGTTTTGAAGAACGAGTGGGGTTTGAGATGGTCACAACGATTAATAACTCTTACACATGCTGATATACATTGGTGTTCTCGGTCCAGAGAAAATGTCACTATCATTGATCATTGCGGAGAGTTTCCTAATGTTCCTTTATTTGGAATCAGAGGGGGCATTACTTACAACCCATGTCTGGCTTTGAGACAGTTTGGATATGCTCGGAGGGATGGCCCTCATGACATGTTGATTCCTGACATAGTTTTTGACTTCGACAACGATGCACAAGGACTTCGCCAGAGGTTTATCAGAGCTTGGAGGATGCCCAACAGGGTATATAGTAAGACATTGGGGCACAAGAACTCCATCCCCCTAGATCCTTATCTCAAGTGAGTACGAGCCCGCTCCCAGAAGCTGGTAATGCCATATCCTCATGTTCTCCCCGTGATCAAAGAACCTGTTGTGGAAGGAGAGGTGCCCTACACCATTCAACATCCTGACATGCCAACATCTTGGGAAGAAATGCAAAAAAGCTGGATCCAACTCAAGGAAGAATGGAATTCTCTTGAAACCAGTCTACATGCCAGTGAGAAGAAGGTCTTGGAGCTCACCCGCCTACTACACGAGGAAAATACTCTCAACACCTACATCGCTCCAAAGAGGATGCGCAGTGTCTTTTGGGATTAATTATTTTGTAATGTTTTGCCCATGAGGCCCTGATGTACTGAACAGATTATTTCTTAATACAATGTGTGTTCCTTTTTGTCTACAACGAATTTGAACTTTCGAACCCTTGAATGCATTGCATAAATAGCATATCATGCATCATGTGCATAACAGGTACCCTTTTTCTACAGGTTGCTTAATCTTCTTCGCTGTTTATTTCAGCAATCATCATGAATCCTGAACCTACTACTGAACAAGCTATCAAGGCCCTCCAGGCCCAGAATACCCAGTTTCAAGAACTGGTCATGAGCTTAGCCCAGGGACAACAGGAGTTGAAGGCTTTGCTCCTGAAGAAGAAGAAGAGGACTGTGCTGTTCAACACTGGACGCAGATTCGGGAATACACTGCAGAATGAAGCTGAGCTGACTACTCCATCTGTTGGGGAAGGCAGTCCCCAAGAGGGAAGGGTCCCTAGTCCCGTGGTCTCTGACAACGAGACAGATTTCAATGATGAACGGTACCCTCCTGCTGAGGACAGGTACAAACAGCTGGAGGACCGGTTAAATGCTATGGAGATTCAACGTGTGCCCGGGTTGGACTTTGGAGACCTAGGCTTATCTTCTGGGGTGGTGATTCCACATAAGTTCAAGGCACTTGCCTTTGTGAAGTACGACGGGGCTTCCTGTCCTAAGCTGCACCTCAGATCATATGTAAGGAAGATCCAACCTTACACTGCAGACAAGAATCTATGGATCCATTTCTTCCAGGAGAGTCTTTCAGGGACTCAACTCGAATGGTTCTATCAGCTGGATGGAGCCAGTATTCGAAACTGGGAGGACTTGGCTACTGCATTTTATAAGCAGTATCAGTACAATTCCGACCTCGCTCCTACGCGTACCCAACTTCAGGGTATGTCACTAGGAACGGGTGAAGGTTTTAAGAAGTACGCGCAGAAGTGGAGAGACCTGGCTGGCAAGGTGCAGCCACCGTTGACTGATCGTGAGCTTGTCGACATGTTCTTGGGGACCCTGTCTGGTCCATTCTTTAACCACCTGATTGGTAATTCTTCTGCTGGGTTTACGGATCTGATCTTAACTGGTGAGAGGATAGAAGCTGGCATCAAGTCGGGGAAGATACAGAAAGGTGCCTCCTCGAGTACTGAAAAGAAGCCCTTCAAGAAGGAAGCTAGTGCTATTTATGGTCCAAGGAGACAGAACAAACCGGAACGCCGCCAAGCTGTCAACGCGGTGGTAATTTCAAAGCCTGCTGCTGCTCCTCAACAATACAACCAACCAAGGAGTGAGAGACCCAAAAGGCAGTACACTCGGCTCAGCATGACCCTGTCTCAGATATTTCCGCAACTGCTGTCAACCAATCTGGTAACTGTCAAGGAAGCTCCGAAGGTAGTGAACACCACATCTCCGAAGTACAATCCCAACGCCCATTGCGCTTATCACTCTGACAGCCCGTGGCATACTACGGATGATTGTTGGGCTCTAAGGAATAAAGTTCAAGACCTTATTGATGCTAAAGAAGTACAGTTCGAGGCGCCCGAAAGGCCCAATGTTGTGACTGCTCCCATGCCCAATCATGGAGTAAATGCTATTAGGGATGAAAACGACGTGGAGGAATCCGAATTTGACAGCTGGATCTACCCAGTGACCAACGGTGGACCAAGCAACTGGACTGCCAAAGACTTCACACTTATTACTTTTGTCACTCAGTAATGAACTCCTTTGTTTTAAATTTGTAACGAACAATAATTTAAAACTTTATGGCCCGGTGTCTTACCCGGGGCACCATGGCGTCATTTGTGAGGGCTTATTATTTGTCATTTTCATATATCATGAATAAAAGCATTGGACATTTTTCGCATTTCAAATCTTGCACTCCCTTTCTTTCTTTATATATTGCAAAACAACTATATTTACACACACTCACCTATACAGGTTCCCATCCACTCTGGATCCTACTGGTAACGACTCTGCTATTGCCAGTTATGACTTTGAAAATCCGATCAACTTAGCCGAAGACGAAGGTGAAGATGATTGCGAAGTGCCTGGTGAACTTGCAAGACTGCTGCTCCAGGAAGAGAGGGCCATTCAGCCACATGAAGAGTCAGTGGAAACGGTAAATCTGGGTACTGAGACAGATAGAAAGGAAGTCAAGATTGGTTCCAATCTGGAGCTCAGTATGAAACAACGGTTGATTCAGATGCTGCATGACTATGTGGAAATCTTTGCCTGGTCTTACGAAGACATGCCTGGGTTGGATACCGACATTATGGTTCATCATCTGCCTACCAAGGAAGAATGCCCTCCGGTAAAACAGAAGGTCCTCCCTATGCGTCTAGAGATGTCAGAGAAAATCAAAGCTGAAGTTATGAAACAATTTGATGTCGGGTTTCTAGCAGTGACTTCTTACCCTCAGTGGGTTTCTAATGTGGTCCCAGTGCCGAAGAAGGATGGTAAGGTCCGAATGTGTGTTGATTACAGGGATTTGAACAGGGCGAGCCCCAAAGATGATTTCCATCTGCCTCACATCGACGTTCTGGTTGACAATACTGCTCAGCACAAAGTATTCTCCTTCATGGACGGTTTCTCCGGTTATAATCAGATCAAGATGGCTCCTGAAGTCATGGAGAAGACCACTTTTGTTACTCAGTGGGGCACCTTTTGTTACAAGGTCATGCCTTTTGGGTTGAAAAATGCTGGGGCAACCTACCAACGTGCCATGGTTGCTTTATTTCATGAAATGATCCATCACGAGATCAAAGTATATGTCGACGATATGATTGCAAGGTCCCAAACTGAGGAGGAACACCTTGACCATCTACAGAAGCTGTTTGACCGTCTGAAGTTGTACAAGCTGAGGTTGAACCCGAACAAGTGCACCTTTGGGGTGAGATCTGGAAAACTACTAGGCTTCGTCGTGAGCGACAAAGGTATTCAAGTGGACCCTGCCAAGGTGAAATCCATACAAGAGATTCCAGCCCCCAAGATAGAAAAAGAAGTCAGAGGCTTTCTAGGACGGCTGAACTATATTGCCCGATTCATCTCACATCTAACTGCTACCTGTGAACCAATCTTCAAGCTGCTGAAGAAAGATCAAGTAGTATGTTGGAACGATGAATGTCAGGCCGCTTTCGACAGAATCAAAGAGTATCTCCAAGAACCACCCATTCTTATGCCACCGGTTGAAGGGAGACCTCTAATCTTATACTTGACAGTACTAGACAACTCAATGGGGTGTGTGCTGAGGCAGCATGACGAGTCTGGCCGAAAAGAGCACGTTATTTATTACCTTAGCAAAAAGTTTACCGACTGTGAGACCCGATACTCACTGCTCGAGAAAACTTGTTGCGCTTTGGTATGGTCTGCTCGCCGGCTGAGACAGTATATGTTGACTCACACCACTCTATTGATTTCAAAAATGGATCCAATCAAGTACATCTTCGAAAAGCCTGCCTTGTCCGGAAGAATAGCAAGATGGCAAATGATCTTGACAAAATACGACATCCAGTACACGACTCAGAAAGCAATCAAGGGAAGTGTATTGGCAGACCATATGGCACACCAGGCAGTGGATGATTACCAGTCGATGAACTTTGAATTTCCAGACGAGAGCATCATGGTAGTGACTGATTGTGAAGTACCTGGACCGGATGAAGGACCTGAGGAAGGATCCCGATGGTCTATGCACTTTGACGGAGCCTCAAACGCTTTGGGTAATGGTATCAGCGCTGTGATCATATCCCCTAAAGGCACTCATACTCCACTCACTGCCCGGCTATGTTTCAACTGCACCAACAACATGGCGGAGTATGAGGCATGCATCACGGGTCTTCAAGCTGCAATTGACCTAAGGATTAAGTTTCTGAGTGTCTTCGGAGATTCCGCTCTCGTGATCAATCAGATCAAAGGCGAGTGGGATATGAAACACCCAAATCTTATTCCTTACAAGGAGTATGTGCTAACATTGATCCCCCATTTCGAAGAGATAACCTTTGAACACTTCCCAAGAGAGGAGAATCAGTTGGTGGACGCGTTGGCTACGATGTCTTCCATGTTCAAAGTAAAATGGGACAACGAGGCTCCCCGGATCATTATCTGGAAATTGGATGAACCTGCACATTGCTGCGATCTTGAGGCTGAAGAGGTAATTGAAAAACCTTGGTATCATGAAGTAAAAAGGTACCTTGAAGCTCAAGAATACCCCGAAGGCGCATCTGTTAACGATAAGAAGTTTCTGAGAAGGTTCGCGGCAAAGTTCTTCCTCAGCAATGGAATTCTATACAAGCGAAACCATGATTCAACTTTACTGCGATGTGTGGATAAGACTGAAGCAGAAAAGATCATGGCAGAACTACATGAAGGTACATTTGGAACACATTCTAGTGGACATACTATGGCAAAGAAAATCCTTCGGGCAGGATATTTCTGGTCCACAATGGAAGCTGACTGTTACCAACATTCTCGGACGTGTCACAAATACCAGATCTATGTTGATAAGGTGCATGTTCCTCCAGTTCCTCTGAACGTCTTGACAGCACCTTGGCCTTTTGCAATGTGGGGCATTGATTAGATCGGTGAGATCAGACCTACGGCATCCAACGGGCATCGCTTCATCCTGGTAGCAATTGATTACTTCACGAAGTGGGTCGAAGCAGCTTCCTACGCTACGGTAACCAAGAACGTCGTGGCATGGTTCATTCGGCATAACCTGATCTGTCGATATGGCGTCCCGGAAAGGATCATTACGGACAATGATACCAATCTTAATAACAAGATGATCACTGAGCTCTGCGAGTAATTCAAGATACAACACCACAACTCTTCTCCCTACCGGCCGAAGATGAATGGGGCTGTCGAAGCAGCAAATAAGAATATCAAGAAGATTGTGCAGAAGATGACAGTGACCTACAAAGATTGGCACGAGATGTTACCGTTTGCTCTTCATGGGTACGGTACCTCAGCACGAACGTCAACAGGGGCAACTCCCTTCTCCTTGGTCTATGGCATGGAGGCAGTCTTGCCTATTGAAGTCCAGATACCCTCTCTCTGGATAATGAAGGATGCAGGTTTGAGCAAAGATAACTGGATCCAGACTCGGCTTGATCAATTAAACCTAATCGACAAAAAGAGACTCACTGCTATTTGTCATGGTCAAACGTACCAAAAACGGATGATCATGGCATTTAACAAGAAAGTCAGACGACAAGAGTATCAAGTCGGAGACCTGGTAATCAAGCGCATCATTCTTCCTCAAAGTGATCCCAGGGGAAAATGGACCCCTACGTACGAAGGGCCATTTGTGGTTAAACATATCTTCTCAGGAGGAGCTATGATTCTAACCACCATGGATGGTGACGACCTTCCTCACCCCGCCAATGCAGACATAGTAAAAAGATACTACGCATGAACTAAAGACCCGCTAGGTTGACACACCTAGGCAAAAATAAGGGCTTCCCGGCGAACCAAAAGGGTTCGGGAAAAAATAAGGGATGAAACGAAAAAATCTGTACACCCGGCAAGTCAAAAACCTGAAAAGGCGGCTTGGGAAAAAATGGGTATCCCGGTGGACTGAACACCCGAAAGGGCGGTCCAGGAAAAAGTTAGGGATAAGCGTAATACTATGTCTCATTGGATCACCCTACATCCAGAATTTGGTATTAACTATCAGGTTCAGACGGCACCAGTCAATCAGCTTCATCTTCAACTAAGCAGCGAAGTGATGAGACGCTTGAAGACATAAAGGCGATAGCAGAGTTGGAACCCAGTGGGATTTTTCACATAGCTGTTTTATTTTTCTTTTCAAAATTGTATAAACTCTATGTTGTTCGGCGGCGTTCTCTTACTAGGACGTCAGCCTCTTGTACACAAAACGCCTATTTACAGGTAAATTCAAAAATCAATACAAATTCACTTTGCCCGACAAATTGCCAATTGTTTTTCCTTTATCTGTTTTGTTTTGCAAAGAACGTCCAATGTTCATTTTTGATATATGCATTTGACATTAATTGCTAACTCATAAATATTTGCATGCGAAACAAAGGACTAATTACAGGTGACATCAGAAACAGGGGAAATAACGAGTTGTTTAAGCGATCTAGTTGCTCTGTCCACCAAGGTACCAAGGTAAGTTCGGCTGAAGAGCGACTAAGATGCCTCCACTCCCCGCAGAATAAGACAGATTTCAGCAATACTCCCCTCAAACAGAGTGGCTCTCCCGTCAGCCCTGAAAAGGCACAGTATCCCTAGCAAGTCAGCGACACTCTCCCCAAGCAGAGTTAGTCTACTATCAGCCTTAAGGAAGTTGGGTATCCCCAGAAGATCTCAATATTCCCCAGCGGAGTATACAGATGTTCCTAAGCAAGCATCCCCGACAGTCTTAATATAAGATTGTTCCCCGGCGGAATACCAGACACCCCAGTGGAACCATTCCCCAGTACATTTCAAACGTTTCCCCAGGAAAGGTGAATCAATCTCCCCAGTAGATTTTTGGAAGCTTATCCCCAGTAGATTCTGGAGGCTTATCCCCTGCAGAGTACGAACGCATCTCCCCGACTATATTCAAAGGTTATTCCTCACCAGAGCTTATAACTGGGTTATCCTCAGCTAAATACCACGGAAAGATCGTCCTCAGCGAAGTTCTTCCTATCCCTCAGCGGAGTTCATCAATTCCCCAACAAAACTTATCAACGGTATCCCCAGTGTAGTTATCATTAAAATCTCAGTGAAGTATCTCTTCCCACAGAGTAATTCCCCGCAGAGTAATCTCTTCAACAAGTTTATTCCCCGACGGAGTCATCTTCTCCTACCGGTTTATTCTTGCAACCATCATCCCCAGCGGAAATGAAGAACTCTACTCTTCAACATCAGCCCAGGATTCAACTTCCCGGCATTTGTCAAGGATTTATTTTCCTAGACGAAAATACATTCATAAACATCACATTATCATACACCATGACGCATGCATATACGCATCATAACACACAATCTCATTTATTCTTGAGAACATCATGACATCATACATTTCATACATCATGACATTGCATACAACTGATGTTTCGCCTTTTTAGGAAAAAGGTCAATCCAAAGATGATTACTATCAACTGTTGCAATTTCGGATTCGATACCTGTATCTAGCCAGGGCATATCTGTGAGTGATTGATTGTAGATTTGATACCTGTATCCAGCCAGGGCATATCTGCATGAAGAGTTTAGAGATTCGATACCTGTATCCAGCCAGGGCATATCTGTGGACGACTAACTCCAGATTCGATACATGTATCTAGCCAGGGCATATCTGTGAGTAACTGATTATAGATTCGATACCTGTATCCAGCCAGGGCATATCTGCATGAAGAGTTTAGAGATTCGATACCTGTATCCAGCCAGGGCATATCTGTAGACGACTAATTCCAAATTCGACACCTGTATCTAGCCAGGGCATATCTGTGAGTGATTGATTATGGATTCGATACATGTATCTAGCCAGGGCATATCTGCATGAAGAGTTTAGATATTCGATACCTGTATCCAGCCAGGGCATATCTGTAGACGACTAATTCCAGATTCGACACCTGTATCTAGCCAGGGCATATCTGTGAGTGATTGATTGTAGATTCGATACCTGTATCCAGCCAGGGCATATCTGCATGAAGAGTTTAGAGATTCGATACCTGTATCCAGCTAGGGCATATCTGTGGACGACCAATTCCAGATTCGATACCTGTATCTAGCCAGGGAATATCTGTGAGTGATTGATTGTGGATTCGATACCTGTATCTAGCCAGGGCATATCTGCATGAAGAGTTTAGAGATTCGATACCTGTATCCAGCCAGGGCATATCTGTAGACAACCAGTTCCGGATTCGATACCTGTATCTAGCCAGGGCATATATGTGAGCGATTGACTGTAGATTCGACACCTATATCTAGCCAGGGCATATCTGCATGAAGAGTTAGAAGATCAACACCTGTAACAGGCCAGGAAATTATCTTTTTCTCAGGTACGCAAGTTCTCGCTAAGGAATCTCTTACGCGATCGACACACAATTCCAAATGGCATCTATAAGCCCATTCCCGACAAGATTTTGTCACATCTCCAGATGGAATCTATAAGCCCATCCTCCTATCTATCATCTCTACAAATAGCATCTGTAATCCCATTTCCGCCATCACATTGCTGATACTCTACTATGCGAGTGCAAATTTTTGGGCACTCTAGTGTTCAATCATCTTCCACCTTCGGATCATGAAAGGCACGCAAGCCAGTCTACATCCTCAGGTCTAAGAAGATTGAACAGGGGCAACTGTTGTACCCTAAAATTTACCCTCTCATATTCTTCAAGGTTTATCAAGAATCACCTTCAAATGGTTCAAGGGATTGCACAGTCAAACATCCTCCTAAGCCAGTCAAAATTAGGGTTTTGTTTCTCTCAAGGAAGTTGAGGTTTTCAATGGCTCAATCAAGTCCCATATGCCTATATACATTGTCAAGCATCTACATGTCAAGTTTCAAGACTCACAGCATCAAGTTGCACAGTCAAAAGCCCTAGTTGATCCACAATCAACTGCAGGGGCAAAATGGTCATTTGGCAGTCAAAAGTCAAAAAATTTGGTCAAGATCTTATTTTGAGCACACAATCATCATTTGATCAAATCTTGATCATGATTCCACAAGCATGGCTCAAAAATCATCAAGATGCAAAAGTTTCCATTTTTGGATAGCTGAAAAGTCAATTGTAACTTGACCAAGGCATAACTTTTTCATGGTTCATCAAAAAAATCCCATCTAATGCTCATTTTGAAGGGGATGACATTTCCTGCAACTCATCTTCACATTCCAAGTCCAATAAATGCTCTCACAAAAAGTTATCAATTTCTACATTATAGGTCATTTTCAAAAGTCAACAAAAAGGCATTTTAAGTCAAAGACCATAACTTGAGATTGGTAAATCCAAATGCCATGGGTTCAAAGGCATTGGCTAGAGGACTTCAAGACCTTTCCAAAATGTCCAAGAACATGTTCATATGATCAAAATTGAGTAAGATATGCATTGGAGAAGTTGGGAAATTTTTGTGAAATGGCAAAAGTCAACTATCCTTAAAACTTCAATTTTTGACAAAAGGGCCCACTTTCTTCCACTTGATTCAGCCTTGTCATGCCACACACGTGTCCCATGATTAATTTCAAGATCAAACATTTATTTTTCCATTTTATTTAATTTTTATTGATTTAATTCATTTTAAATCCATAATAATTCAAATAAAATCTAAAAATCAATGGAATGGCATCTTTATGGTTTGAATAGCTTTCATGTGTCATATGCCAGCTACCAAATTCGTGCCAAGCCTTTTTGTGCATAAAATCTTGAATTTGAACCAAAAATGGAAAGTTCTTTAATGGTGGTCAACCAAGATCTCAAGTCTTCAATACACAAGGTTAAGGCTCAGCTGCTGACCTAATTTCGTTCACACATACATAAGCAAGCAGGACAGACCTAATACAGAACCCAAGCCTTGCAAAAACGGCCAGAGCAAAACTCAAAAATTGTCAAAAAAGTGTGAGATCAAGAACAAAGTTGCAAGCATTTTCAGACAAAAAGGAGAACGTGACATCCTTCCTTGCCATCCCCTGAAGCTAGCACGACCCTTACCACGTCCTAAGACTCCCTATATAGCACTGTAAGTATTCACGAACTCACCTCTGAACACGATACCTCAATTCTCCATTCTTGCATTTTTCCTCAAAAATATTGGCATAGTTATGTTTCTTGTTTGATTTCTAATCTAATGACAATAGCCAATTTCGTTTTTAGGCCCTATACTGTGATACCCGATTCTAGGGTTTGTTTGATTTTTTTTTAGGTGTTTTCAGTGCAGGAAAAATTGGCCACCATAATGGGTATAGGAGTGATCAGGAGATGGAAACGAGACCAACCATGGTTTTGGAATTTATTTTTGAAGCCTAGGGATGATTTTCAGAAGAGCCTACGAAACTACCTGCGGATAAAAATCCGCAGGTAACTGAACCAGCAATTTGATGAAGAAGACGATGATGTGTCTTCACATCACTGGCCCATTCAAATCCAAAACGCGCGCATCTTTTATTTTCCAAGATATTGCTTTTTATTATATATAATGTTAATTGTCTATTATCATAACGAATGAAACACGTTGGCGTAGTGGCAGGGCGAACAGGCATGGAGCGCTGGGACCTGGGTTCGAATCCCAGGTCCCCCATAATATTTGTTTGCTCTTTTCATAATATGATCCCATGCAGATTCCCCAAAGCATCTCACCATACACCTCCAGTTCACAAAGCGCCAGGTGGCTACATGCTCAGATCCAAAGGCCATAAGGTGTTGACCACCATATTCCAAGTCAAAGCACGCTCTAGGCAATTGCAAAAAAGTCAAAAAGGCTGGCTGGTTAATGGGCCTCAGATTGCCAAGCACCCCCCCCCCCCCCCAATGCTGGCCCAGCACCCATGGTTTATTATTCTTTTTTTCATTTTCTTTTTTTCTTTTATTTTCTTTAATAATTATTATTAGTATTATTTAATTAATTAACAAATTAACATTTTCACAATAAAATTCAGAAAAACCAAAAAAACATTTTTATTAATTTCAATTACTTTTTTTTTGTAAATAAATTCTAAATATAATTAACTTAGTTTAATTAGAATAATTTTAATCTTTTTTTCACAATAAATAAAACAAATTTAGACTTAGGTTTTTCTTTTGACACTTTTAATTTCTTTTTTTATTTTATTTCATTAAAAACATAAAAAACACAAAAACATTCTTTCTTTTAATAAATTAATTAATTAGTAATTAGGCTTAATTTCATTAATTGCAAAAAAGGGTCAAAACCCTAAGGACATCCCGGTTCAATCTTTCGCGCGCATATTATTTTTAATTTGTTATTTTGGTTATTTATGTATCTGCTCAGAGATGTAATAGTTAATTAGGTTTTTTATCACTTTATTTAATTTTCTCGCATTTTATTTTCCAAACGGGTTTGTTTTTGGCGATGTATATACCTGCGCCTTGTAATAGCGTAGATTCATATTTCCGCAATTTATTTTCCGCACTCTTAACTGTTAATATGCATGAAAGACTTGTATGACAAATAAAATCAATTTGTAGCTCACAAATAACATGTACAAGATAAACATAAACTGAAACAACACACATGCACATGCCACTCCTAGGGTACGCCTCACTGGTTGCCTCAACGTGGTCGTCAAGTATATGGTGTCTTAGAGGTCGCCCTCCTGTCTAAAGATCCAGTTGCCTCAAAACGGTTGCCTCGGATAAAAAGGATCTAGGACATTAGGGTTACCGCTAAGGTGTCCTACTATTGCTTCGGTGACCACACATGTCCCTTATAATCGAATTGACCCGAATAACTCCAACGATGGTGCTACCTACCTCTCAATGGTGGGATAACACTATCTAAAGGAATCTTACACAGCCTAATTCCTTAGAGTAGGTAGATTCTCCTGGGTACTTGCTCTTTCAAACAAACAAAACAACTTTTCGCACCCACACTTTCGAAAGGTTTTCGAACAAATATTTCATACACTCTTGAGGACAGATACAAGAGTTACCTAGAAATTTTTCAAACGAAACTTTTTTTCAAAACCCACATACACTTGAAAAGCAAACCATTTTTGAAAACATAAGAGCAAGTACCTAAGAGCCCGTGGATAACCACGGATAGAAAGGGTGCTAACACCTTCCCTTTCTATAAATCTACCTCCCGAACCGAGAAACATTCTCGAAAAAGGAATTTTGTTGTGCTTTTGTCCTTTCCATGTTGGAGAACATAAAAGACGGTGGCGACTCTTGCTTACCGCGACATTTCGCGAACCAGCTTAAAAAATAGTCAGTTCTATTTCCACTGATCACACGGATTGAAAAATAAATCAGAAGACAGTTCATCTCCGCCCATGTTGAAGTTTGTCATGTGCGGAGGTGGTGTGTAGATCTCGTTTGAAGGAATACCAGGTATCCCATCGTCTTCGGAATAATCGTTGACCATGTCGTCAAACTCCAACTCGTCATCTTCTTCTTCTTCATCAATGGTATCTACTTCTTCTTGTTCGGTCTCCAGAGGATCAACCACTTGTGACAGCTGAGGCTCTCGCAGCATAATGTACAACTCAATAGAGTCGTACCCAGAATACTCTTGACTAGAAAACATATTCTGAAGGTCCTCGTCATCTTGAACCTCAACCTTATAAAATATTATTTGGTTGTTACCAAAAAACCAGATTCTGATAAAATATTTGTGTCACGGGACCTCGTCCAAGTTTAGCCTCCAATCGTTTTTTGAAGTACAAGAAATTGGCTTTCCTGTTTAAACAAAATCAGATGTTCTCAGTGTCTCTAAACAAAAACCCATAGGTGGGACAAATGCATGTCTCACCGTTGAAATGTGCACTGATCACATATTGGGGTGCAGAGGCCATTGTGTATGACTGTTTGAAGGTTTGAAGGTTTGAAGTTTCTGAGTTAATTGCTGGAATTTTTTAATGTTCTAGTGTTTGAGTGATTAAGTGAATGAGTGTTTTGATAAATGTAAGATTAAATAGGTTGTACTGAATTTGAATAAACCAATTGTAAGCAATCTCCAAGGTTGTCACCTAGCCTGCACCTACACTACAACCCATGCCACCTCTAAGGTGTCTCCCATCACGTCCAATCGTGTTACATGCATTCAGAGATGTCTTCTCCAAGGATGTCACCTAGCCTGCGGCTACACTGCAACCCATGCCACCTCTTATTCGCCAACAGGGATGGCGACACCTTTCATTTTTGTACTCTTACGCCAAGTCCGATGGCACCTACCTTCACGTCCAATCGTGTTACATGCATTCAGAGATGTCTTCTCCAAGGCTGTCACCTAGCATGCACCTACACTGCAACCCATGCCACCTCTAAGGCGCCTCCCATCACGTCCAATTGTGTTACATGCATTCAAAGATGCCTTCTCCAAGGCTGTCACCTATCCTACGCTTACACTGCAACCCATGCCACCTCTAAGGCGCCTCCCATCAAGTCCAATCGTGTTACATGCATCTAGAGATGCCTTCTCCAAGGTTGTCACCTAGCCTGCACCTACATTGTAACCCATACCAACCTCTTATTCGCCAACAGGGATGGCGACAACTTTCATTTTTATACTCTTACGCCAAGTCCAATGGCGCCTTCCTTCACGTCCAATCGTGTTACATGCATGCAGAGATGTCTCCCCCAACGCTGCCACGTAGCCTGCACCTACACTGCAAGAGTGACACTAATCATGCATGCATGCACCCACCTACCACCTCACTTACTCTATGATAAAATTTTGCCTATAAATGCAGAGCCTCACATACTTCTATCGCATCCACAATCGTCTCACTCTCTGCTGCAAACTCTTTCATAATCTCTTACAATTTCAAACTCTTTCATAATCTCATACATTTTCAACAATGGCTCTTCTCATAATGGGCGGTTCTCACAGAGGCACAGGGGACAACATTGCAGCATTTGTAAGTTTATTTTATACTTATACATTTTTCATACTTCTATTAATGATTTATTAATCTTACCTACTCTTACACTTTATACATTATTAAATTAGGATACTAAAAGATTCAGAATCCGGTCACGCAACTACCTTGCTCCCGACCCGTTGAGCGTGCCCTATCTCGAATACGTAGGTTTCATAAACGTTATAAAGATCTCCAACTACATGATTGATTCAAATTTCATACTTGCAATGTTGGAAAGGTGGAGACCAGAGACCCATAAATTTCATCTACCAATAGGTGAATGTAATGTCACACTAGAGGATGTGTACATGTTATTGGGTATCCCTGTCGATGGTAAGATGGTTAACGGTTCGGTTCAACAACCCAATTCTATGTGTGAAGAATTGTTGGGCAGGGATATGGTTGAAGGTGGTGGTGTGAGAGGTTAGGGTATACTACTTACTGAGCTAAAAAATCATTATGCGACTCTGGAATTGAACGAAAATTCCTCCGAGCTAGCTAAGGTAATAAAAGCTAGAAATTATATAATGATACTATTTGGAACCTTTTTATTTCCCGAAAGTATAGGAAATAGTGTAAATTTTATGTATTTAAATTTACTTAGAGACTTCGAAAAAACTAGAAAGTATAGTTGGGGTTCTGCTGTTTTAGCCCATCTATACAGTTCCTTGTGTAAAAATGCAATCAAGGAAAAATGTATATTTTATGGCTGCGCTTTTTTACTTTAAGCCTGGGGTTGGTGGAGGATGGAGTCCCTAAACCCCGTCAACAACAACACATTCGTTTTCCCATATGCAACAAAGTAAGTCATCAACTTATATCATTTATTACTACTCATCTCTTCACCAAATATATGATAAAAATAAAATATTTTTCAATTCCTTTAGGTACTGCGTGAGGGGTATGGATTACGGCAAGAATTCAAGATTCAATGTCACTCTATACCTTAATCTATTGGATCACCTTGGCTCGGATGATGTACGTCATACCTTTCAACTTTTCTACTTTTAAATTATTTATTTATTATGTTTTCATTAACCTGATTTAATTTTATCTGTAGTTTGTCTGGAGACCATATTTGGGTTTGGACCATGAACCAAACCCCGAGGATGCAGCAATTTGGAGCGCAAAGACTGCAATCATACAGTTCAATGTTGTGGAGATGCACCATAGCGATCGTGTCAAGGTGCAGTTTGGAATGCATCAAGAGATACCCGACCATCTGACTTATTTATCCCAGTGGCATCTCAAAAGGGTCGACGCCCAATGGGGTCTTACCAACTGGAAAGATTTTTCTCCAAAACGGTGTAAGATGTGGCAGAGGCGTCACTGACATGTCTTGAAATTCTCAGTTTTCCTCAACCATGGTAATATGCGACACACGAATCATTATTTATCTTGGTACATATCGGTTAGTACACCTGAAATGCACGTGTCTCATCCAAGGTATTTGGTTGACCCACAAACACAATGGGTATAACCCTCATTTCCCCAACACACATCAACCTCCCACCAACCCCCCGACAAAATAGAACCACAAACACCCAACCACAGTCACCACCATAATACAATTACACCCACATGCCCCACAACCAACCACAATCACCACCTCAGTACCAATACCCTCATATGCGTCACACCCAACCACAATTTCAATCACAATACCAATACACCCGCATACCCCACACACAATTTCAGTCTTCTGCATATCCTAATATGGGCCCCTCAACATCCAACCTTAGCCCTGATTTGGGATTGTCCGAAGATTATGAACCAACTGACCCAACTTACCATCAACCACAACATCACCAAAGAACTCAACATCCTCAATATCAAACACCCCAAGATCCATTTCCTTTCTACCCCCCGTACTCAGACGACCAGTGCTACAAACCAACCATGGAACCACACCCGCCACCAACACGACCAAACTTTGAGGGTATGGGCAACTGACTATACCAAAGAGGATCTCCTAGATATGGAGATCTGATTGATTTCATAGATCCGGAACGCATTGACTTCGCTGGGCCATCGAACCTACCACAACAGGAAACACGACGAAACCCAACACGAGAAAGGCGAGGACGGGGATGCGAAACCGGGGGTTATTACCGGGTTCCGGGAGACCACTGATTAATCTGTATTTTTTTATGTAATTGTTATGTGTGTAATCATATTTTGTAAATAAAAAGTCAATTTTGTTGATCCTATATCGAATACGTAACGCACCGCATTTAAAATAAAAAACGCGAAAAATCGCCCCGCAATTGCACTAAGGCGCCATCTCACTTGGCTTAGGGCAAGACTTTAACACCTAGGCGCCAAGTGAGATGGCGCATCCCCTTAAAAATAAGGTATAGGCGTCAAGTGGGATGACTCCTCCATTGGGGAGTTTTCTGAATCATGGTTATTTGCGGGAAAAATATTTAATACCTAGTTATTCCAAAAAAAAAATATTCCTACTTATGTCTTTGGTAGAAATTAAGGTTTTTTAAGAATAATTATAAATTTGTATAATTTAAAATTACAAAAAAATAAATGTGATTAGTAGTGAGAAGTTATAGTTGGTTGAAGTTATTCCCATGAAAATGTTATATTCTCATCCTTTAAGTCTCGGAATAAAATTAAAAGAATCATGTGTAAATAAGATTCCTAGAAATAAAAAGTTCTTTGAAATAATTTTTATAAATTTGAATCAAATATGAGAATGTTGCATTTCCATAGTCATATTCTTGAAAATATTTTTTCTAACCTTTAAAACAAACACACCCTAATTATAGTAGAGCGTGACAAATAACACATAGGTACGTACAAAGTCTCGCATTTAAAATTATTGTAATATTTAAATTTCTTCTAACTTAAGTCGCAATTTTAGTCATTGTAGATGAAATATAATTAAAAAATTGTTTACATTAAATGTGAATGAAATTCTAAGGTCATATGAAATTAAAGACAATCTCAAAATAAAAGCATTTTATTCAATGCCACTTTGTGATGTAATTTTTGTCCCAAATACATAATTCATCAACACCATTGCTGAAACACCAAAAGTGTGAATATCATCAAGATTATTATTATTTCTACCGAATAAACATGAATTATCAACTATTAGTATATATTTTTGTCGTCTGAAATCGAAATCAAAGTCATAATGTAATTGTTCAATATATCAATAATATCAATCGTAGGAAAATTGTTATTTTAAAAAAAAGGGTCATTTATATTATCCATAATTAATGGATATGTGGTATTAATATTTGAAGTAATATCTAAATACTTGATCAATATGTCGTATGATATTTCAATTTTAATTTCTCTATCATCATTTATTCTAAGTTATCTGTTCGAAAATCTCTTTTATTTAATTCAATGTTTTTCCTTGAACTATTAACATCTAATTTAAAATCTCTTTCATTTTCATGATATGAGAGCATGAAGATGTAGATTAGAGCTTTATATTTTTTTTTGACATTGTTTGAAAAAATTGTCAAAGATATATTGAGATAATAACAATCAAAACATTTTATCTTGCACCATTTGAAATGACATGAAAAATTTATTTGAAATAATTACTCAAGACGATAATTTCTTCTCCCTAAAATATATTTAAACTTCTAATATTAGAAATATTAAATATAGTCTTAAAGACATATCAACATCTCCAATAAAAAAATTTATATCAAAAACTTTAAATATAATCCTTAAAGACATATCAACATCTTCAATGCAATTTTTGAAATTTATCAAAGATTCATCGTAAATAATAACTTATATGAAGCTTAAAAATATTAATTAATTATTTTTATTTTATAAAAAAAAAATTAATGATAAAAAGTTTAAAATGTGTTAAAAATAATGAATTTCAAAAATTAAAAGAGATTAAAGAATCAATAATTAAAATTAATAAAGAGTGTTAGAAATAATGATAAATTAAAAATAAGTTTTAAGAGAATCAATAAAAATTAATAAAAAATAAAAAATAATGATAATAATAAATAAACAAATGGTAATAATAAAAATTAAAATTTAAAAAAAGATAATTAGGGATTAAAAAAATGGGTTAACATTTTTAAATAAATGGGATAACAAAATAAAAATATTAAATGAAAAAATTAAAAAAAAATTAAAAAAAAAAGATAGTGACTGAGTTTGTAGTTGGTTATTTATTAAAAGTTAGTGAAAGAAGCTTATATTAATAATGATAAATAATTAAAAATAATATTAATAATAATATAAAATTAAGAATTATTGAAATTAATAAAATAAAATAAAATAAAAATATACAATTACGAAAATAATTTTAATTTTGACTTTAAAAATTGCTTCAGAGACTTAACAATTTTAACATATAAGATTATTTTATTAAATAAAGATATTCATATTGATATTAGAGTATTCATTTTTTATATGAATAAATTAATTATATTTATGAACAACAATAAAATAAAAGAAAATAAGAATTAATTGTTACCTGTTAGATATATTTTCATGATACAGTAGTTTTGATTTTTTAAAGAAAATTGAATTGTCCATTATAATTTTTCCAATTAAAAAAATTAATTTAATTTCTATAACTGTTGATATATATATATATATATATATATATATATATATATATATATATATATATATATATATATATATATATATATATATATATATATATATATATATATATATATATATATATATATATATATATATATATATATATATATATATATATATATATATATATATATATATATATATATATATATATATATATATATATATATATATATATATATATATATATATATATATATATATATATATATATATATATATATATATATATATATATATATTATTTAACTTTTATATAAAATAAAATTAATTTAAGAACAATAATAAATGTGTTTGAGATGGTGTTAAAGATTTGGCCATATTTTTATTTACAAATATCATTTTAAAATGAAACAATCTACATTTGTAAACTAACAATTATAGCTATTAGTCACATAAGTAAATCAAAACATAATTTTCATATTTGTTGTCAACAAAAAAATAATTAAATATTTTTTACGTTAAAGTAATACTACGATAGTTTGAGTAATTTTTAAATAAAATATCATATTTTGAGCTATACTTGTTCAAAAAAAAAAATATTTTTTAAAATATGATATAAATATTTACAACATTATTGCTTATAAAAAAATTTCAAGTTTCACCTCAAACATAGTAAAATAGATGTGACAAGCTTATTATATTATAGTTTTTTTTTAATTGATTTTATTTTGTAAAACAATAATATAAAGAAGTATTTAAAGTGTTCAAGATTAATCTAGCTTGTTTAAGTTGTATGGAGGTACATAAGAGACACGTGTTGGGCACGATGTATTAGCATGTTGGTACGACATTTAGGCGTTGCGCAACAGGTCAACGTTGTTGTATTTTGGAAGACTTTCGGGTCAAAAAATTGCATCTGATTTTATTACTATTGATTTAACAATATGATTAGGTAATTTCTTTGATAGCTGAAAGAAGATCAATTCAGATTTAAATGAGATTTAAATTTGAATTTGAATTGTAACAAATCATATCTTGTTGGAGAGATTTATGAAACATAATATCTAACAGATTCTGCATTATTTCGGGACGAAATCATATCAAATATCCAAGGAGAAAAGTCCAGAATAATTATGTTATATAAGAAGTTCAAAACCTACATTGGAAAACAAGAAATACATTGAAGATCTTTAGAGTATTAGATTTTATTTAGAGTCCTTGTTATTGATTTATGTGCACCACACTATGTTTTAGTAACTTGGCATAATCGTAGGTTTGTCTAGATAAGTTGTAAAATTCAACATCATTCATATTATTGATTGGAGTTGATCACTAGGGTTTAGTGATTGAAACACTAATAGGTTAGTGTTTGAGAGAAAATAAAGTGAGAGAGTGTCTCATATTTAGGAGGATTCCTAAATAGAAAGTCATTGGATAGTGTTAGGAAGAGGCATTGAACAACATAGAGTTTGTTGTTGCTTGTAAGACTAAGTGTACTAAACTACTAATAACTAAATTTCTTTTCTTTGATTGGAAGCCTACCATTTAGATGTAGGTGTTGTTTGCATCGAACTGGGTTACCAATTGGTTCTATTATTTATTATTTTTCTACTCCATCATATTGTTCAAGTTAGACTATGTTATTTATGGTGATTCTGGTTTAACTTATCGAACCAATTACAGGACATCGTGTCCGACACCTGTCTCATGAGAAACAAAATTTCAATTGTCATAAGAGAAAGCACCCTAACATGTTGGGTCAGCTTCAGGAAAGATAAATTTTTCTCAAATGGACAACATCAAGGACTGAACATTATTTAACAAACCACATATTTTAGGTGGTACAAATTATGATTATTGGAAGGTCATGATGACTGCTTTTCTCAAATCCTTGGGAATCAAAGCATGGAAAGTTATGATAAAATGATGAAAATATCCAGTGGTTAATTATGAAGACGACACAACTAGCATGAAACTAGAGGTTGATTGGACTTGTGCTAAATATGTTGAAGCACTTGGAAATTCAAAGGCTCTGAATGTTATTCTCAATGGGGTAGATAAAAGCATGTTCAACTTGATCAACACATGTTCAGAAGTTAAAGAAGCATGGGAGATTCTCAAGACTGCACATGAAGACACATCCAAAGCTCATATATCAAGGTTGCAACTCCTAACAACAAGATTTGAGAATTTGAAAATGAATGAAGAAAGCTCTAACAACATGATGGCTTACACTGGTAAGTGTATTGTTGAGAGTGAGTGTAGTGATGAGGACTTGACTGGAAAAAAGATAACTTCAACTTATAGACTATTGATCACCAAGTGGAAAGAAACCTACATGGAAATCGTGAAACAGAAGAAAACCATAGGTGATCTTCATCAAGAGAAATAAAATCTTGCTACTGCTGTCATAGGTCTGGTAGAGAAAAATTCTGTGTTAACATCCAAGTTGGAAAATATGGCAAAATCTGTTAGGATATTGAATAAAGGCTATGACATGTCAGATAAAATTATGGAAGATGGAGAGTAGCCAAGGTTTAATATTGGGGCTAAATTGCTAAACTAAATCCAAGTAGAAGAAAATAAGTCAAGAAATTCAGTAGCTATAGGTTTTGACTACAATCGTATGAACAAGAGGGACCACATGCTCCAACATCCTCCTCGACATTTGTAACCCAACACAGGAATTACTGAAACTTTAATAGAAGAGTTCTCATTATGGTAGATATGGACAAATAAGTCTCGATTGTTATAAATTGTATGGTTATCCTTAATCCTATAGTAAATCAAGGCCTAAAAGAAAAGTGAATAAGATGTGGAAACCCAAAGTGAAAGTCCAATGCCTCATAGCTCATACATAACTCACAGTATCCTCTAAAGAAGATTGGTACTTTGATAGTGGTTGTTCCGGACATATGATTGGGGAAAAGACTTATCTTGATACGCTCAAACCCTACTAAAATAGTTATGTTACTTTAGGTGATGGTGCAAAAGGAGGAACCAAGATCATAGGAAAAATGATGTATCCTAGTCTTCCTAGCCTCGATAATGTGCTACTGGTTTAAGGGCTTACTGCTAACTTGATCAGTATAAGGCAGTTGTGTGATCAAGGTCTTAAAGTGAGCTTCAATAGACCAGATGTATTATTTCCAGCCAAGGACAATAAGTTATTATGAAATGAGCAAGGTCTAAGGATAATTAATATATGTGGATATCTCATAACAAAGGAGATTCTTCAATGTGTCTAAGGACAAAAGTTGATGAAACCAAGCTACGACACCAAAAACTTGGTCATCTCAATCTCAATAGCATGAAGAAAATTATTTATGAAGAAGCTGTAAAGGGATTTCTTAAGTTCAAAATCAAAGAAGGAAAATTCTATGGAGAATAACAAATAGGAAAGCAGACCAAGATGCCTCACGAGAAGCTCTAGCATCTTGCCACCTCAAAGGTTCTTAAGCTATTGCACATGGAGTTGATAGGGCCGATGCAAGTAGAAATCCTAGAAGGGAAAATATATGTCTTTGTATGTGTGGATAACTTCTCAAGGTACACTTGGGTTAAATTCATTAGAGAAGAATATGACACACTTGAAGTTTTCAAAGAGCTATGTAAACTACTTCAATAAGAAAAAGGGAACGAAATGGTAAAAGTCAGAAGTGACCAGGGCACTGAGTTTGAGAACTCAAAATTCTAAGTTTTGTGCTTCATAAGGTATTAGCCATGAGTTCTCTTCCTTGATCACTCCATAACAAAATGAGATGGTAGAAAGGAAGAACAAAACTCTGCAAGAATCAACCAGAGTTATGCAGCGTGCCAAGAAATTTCCATATTATTTCTGGGTTGAAGCTATGAACACAACCTACCACATTCATAATAGAGTAACCATTAGATCCGGTAATAAAGAAACACAATATGGGTTATGGAAAGGGATCCCAAGAGTGAGGAAGGAATATTCCTTGGCTACTCCATAAATAGAAAAGCCTACAATGTGTATAACAAGCGCACCAAGACCATGATGAAGTCTATAAATGTTGTCATTGATGATGCTCCTGAAAATAAGGAAGAGGAATAAGAATATAAGGTTCCCACACAAAAGCCTGATGTTACATATGATGTTCCACACAAGGAGTCTGACCTTGAGTTTGAAATCAAAAATTCTGATAATCTTCAAGTGAATAAGGGGCCATTAATCAGAGTTCGGAAGGATCATCCTATTGAGAATATCATAGAAAATATGAATGAGGGAATAGTAATAAGATCTAGAGAGAGTATATCCAACTCATGCTTCATCTCTAAGGTTGAGCCTAAGAATGTCAAGGAAGCATTGATTGGTGAATTATGGATAAATGCTATGCAAGAAGAACTTTAACAATTTGAAAGAAATAAGGTGGAGGAGTTAGTCTCTATACCTGAAGATGTGAATGTAATTAGTAACAAATGTGTTTTTGAAAACAAATATGATGAAAATGGTAATGTGACAAGGACTAAGGAAAGGTTAGTTGCTCAAGGATACACTCAAATAGAAGTAGTGAATTTTGATGAGACATATACCCACATTGCAAGACTTGAATCCATCAGGTTATTGCTAGGTATTTCATGCATGATGAAATTCACATTGTTTCAAATGGATGTCAAAAGTGTTTTTCGAAATGGATATCTTGATGAAGAAGTATATGTAGAACAACCAAAGGGGTTCACTTATCCCATATTTCCAGACCATGTGTACAAACTAAAGAAAGCTCTATATGGTTTGTAACAAGCTCCAAGAGCTTGGTATGAGAGGTTAACTGAATTCTTGATTAACAACATATACAATAGAGGAGGAATTGACAAAAACTATTTTTGTGAAGAATAATAAAGGAAAGCTTATTATATCCCAAATCTATGTGGATGATATAGTGTTTGGTGGAATGTCAGACATGACAGTGGAGCATTTTGTTCAACGAATGCAGTCTGAGTTTGAGATGAGTCTGGTAGATGAATTCACTGACTTTCTTGGTCTTTAATTAAAGCAAATGGAAAACACTATATTTGTATCTAAAAGAAAGTATGCTAAGAACACAATGGAGAATTTTGGTCTTGATAATTCAAGACATAAGAGAGCTTCTGCTGCAACTCACTTGGATTTGTCTAAGGATGAAAATTGATCTGGTGTAGATCAAAGTCTCTATAAAAGTATGATAAGTAGTTTGTTGTACCTCATATCTAGTAGACCTAATACCGTATTTTTTTTGGTGTGTGTGCTATATATCAAGAAAAACCCAAGGCTAGTCATCTCACCCAAGTGAAGAGGATTTCGAAGTATATTAGTGGGACTTATGACTATGGCATATTGTATTCTCATGATACAAATCCAATACTAGTAGGGTATTATGATGCAGATCAGGCTAGAAGTATTGGTGACCAAAAAAGTACTTCAGGTGGATGCGTCTTTCTTGGCAACAATATGATTTCTTGGTTCAACAAGAAGCAGAATTATGTCTCTATATCCACTGCCGAAGCTGGGTATATTACTATTGGAAGCAGTTGCACTCAATTGCTCTGGATGAAATAGATGCTAAAGAAGTACAATATCAAACAAGATGTCATGTCATTATTCTTTGACAACATGATTCCCATTAATATTTCAAAGAATCCTATCTAATACAATATAACCAAGAATATTGACATTCGCCACTATTTTATTAGGGATCTTATGGAGGATAAATTAGTCAATTTAGAGCACATTGCAACAGACCAACAACTAGTTGGCATATTCACAAAGCCATTAGACGTTTTCCACTTTGAAAAATTAAAAAGTGCACTCGGTGTGTGCATATGTGAGATCCTATAGTATCCAATGCTAGGAAAATATGCAAGGAGACCAAGCCAAATCCTCTTTCCTATTCTCTATGGTGCACATATATTCAGGGTGATTTATTCTTTTTCAATCACTCTTTTATCTAGATATTTGATACAAGCAAGATAAAAGTTCTCACATCCTTATCTCGTACTAAGAAAGTAGTTCTCCCTCTTCTTTCTTCCAAGTGTGTGTGCTAGTCAACATGAGCCAGAACTAGGAAAACTCCAAGAAGACTTCCTCTAGGAAGGGAATCAATATCGTCAAGGTTATTGAGAGGTTTCTTAAGGATGAGAGGAGCAAGAAAAAGGAATATGATTCCTCTGTTAATGCAAGTGTTGGAGGATCACATGGTGTACCATCAACTAGAGAAATTGTACCTTGTAAGACTTCAGTTACTAGGATGAAGACTGAGAAGAAGAAACCAGTGCAAAAAAGTAGCTCATATGCTGACGAAGACTGAATTACCTACCTGGTTTCAATTAGGCATGAAGAATGAAGTCTTTTTTATTAAAGGGGTCTTCTGATTGTGGTGGTTGAAGGGGTAATTCTGTTTTAATTTAGTTTGTTGGCTCATGTATTTTGGGTGTTTTTCATCTGTAAAGGATATTTAGCCTCTTAAAGACTGGTCTAAATAACTAAAATAATGCTTGTTCAAAACTTGATGTTTTTCTAGTTATTCTACTTATGATCTGGTTGTGTATGTACTAATATACTAACCCATGCATGACTGATCTCTGGTTTCTAGTATTGAAGTGCTGACCCTTTGCCAAATTATGGAGAGAAAAATGGAATAATGGTGTAGTGTGATCTATGTTAGTTTAGTGTGACTAACTAACATGTAATAGGTCATTGTTTACTACTTAAAGTACTAATGATGTTCTCACATGTGAGGGAATCGTACAAGATATTTGGCCCTTTTGGAGTGAGCTTTTGTGTTAGTAGTATTTTGAATATCCTGATATTAACTACTAACTGTTTGTGTTGTGTATGCCTAAGTACGTGAATGATTATATGATAATAATTATTAGTTGGTAGGATTGTATGCTACTAACTATGTGTAGACCGAGTTCATGCATGACTAAGTCTAAATGATATGCTCACATGCTGAAGCATCAGGCCAAACATCTGGCCCTTTTGGAGTAAGATTTTGTGTTAGTAGAATTTTGCATATCCTAATATTAACTACTAATTATTTGTGTTATGCATGAACAAGTATGTGAAAGATTTCATGCTAATAATTATTAGTTGATAGGATTGTATGCTACTAACTATGTGCTGACTGGGTTCATGCATGACTAAGCATGTGAATGGTTGCATGTTTGATTGTCTGTTTGGTTTGGAGAAACAAATTGGATTATTTGAAAGCATTTGAATGTTTGATGCTGCTGATTTCTATTGTTGTTGTTGGTTTCACTTATTTTGGTTTGCATGAGTACTATATCTTCAAAAGTTGTTTTGCCATAATATTCTGAAGGGGAGATTGCAGTTTCTTTTGGATTTGCTGCATTTTGCAAAACAACAACATGAAAAGTGGTCAAAGTGTTCATGATTAATCTAGCTTGCTTAAGTTTTATGGAGGTGCAGAAAGGACACATGATGGACTCGATTTCCCACTATGTTGGTACGAAATCCGGGCCTTTTACAACAGGTCAAAGCTTCTGCATTTTGGAAGACTTTTTGGTTAAAGATTGGATCAAATTTTATGTATATTGGTTTAGTAATATGATTAGGTGAATTGTTTCAAAGTTAGACGAAGATCAATTCAGATATAAATGGAGATTTAAATTTGAATTTTAATTGTAACAAATCATATCTTGCTGGAGAGATTTATGGAACATATAATATCCAACACATTCTGCATTATTTCTGGACAAAATCATATCAAATATCCAATGAGAAAAGCCCAAAATGAATATGCTCTCAAAACCTACATTGGAAAGCAAGCAATACATTAAATATTTTTAGAGTACATGTTTTTTTTTAGAGTCCTTGTTATTTCTTTATGTACACCTTATGTACATTGCACTATGTTTCAGTAACTTGGCATAGTTATAGGTTTGTCTAGTTGAGTTGTAAAATTCCACACCATTCATATTTTTTATTGGACTTGATCACTAGGGTTTATTGATTGAAACACTAAGAGGTTAGTGTTTGAGAGAAACAAAAGTAAGAGGGTGTCTCATATTTAGGTGGAGTCCTAAATAGAAAGTCATTGGATAGTGTTAGGAAGAGACATTGAACAACGTAAGATTTTTTTTTATTTCTTGTAAGACTAAGTGTACTAAACTACTAATAAGTGATTTTTTTTTCTTGGATTGGAAGCCAACTCTCCAGACATAGATGCTATTTGCATCAATCAGAGTTACCAATTGATTGAGTTATTTATTTATTTTTTGCTTTATCATATTGTTCAAGTTAGACTGTGTTATTTGTGATTATTCTGCTTTAACTTGTCGAACCAGTTGCCAGGACATCATGTTACATATGTCCAATGAGAAACATAATTTCATATATGATATTGCATTATTTGTTTATATTACCTACTTTTTGTGGTAATATCTTGAGTTATAAATATTATTTTGAGATGCAACTTGTATGAAATAAAAATTAATTTTTTATGTAATTCTTTAAAATACAATAAAGATAAATAAAGTTGCTTTAAACGTCATATTATTATTATTTAAAATTTATTATTTAATTAAGCTCAATACTTAAAAATTTAATATTTAACAAACTCTCCTCAATTTTACTATTCAAGTGTCACATTAAAAAAAAACATTTCCTTGCATTCTATTCTTCTCCTACGCATAGTGTTGTTTCCAGTGATTTCTGGAAAACAACCGCTAGTCTTCCAAACTATCGAATAGTCTTTATTAACGCTACTCAATCTCTTTGGTAACTCACAGGATCGACTAGATTGATCCTAGGACTCCTTGGATATCAAGGTTACTCTCACAATCGAACAATTATTCATGGGTGCTATTGTATATATGTTTGGTTTGTTTCGATCCCTCTCTCTAAGAGTTTAAGAATGTGGTCAAAATGTATGTGAAAACTAAGTTACACGAATGATTGCTAATTGTAATGCTAATTGAAAAGACATAGAAAACTGTATGAAAAATGAAGTAACTGATTTCGATCCATAAAACATTTAACACAAAAGGTTTCTGGAATGTAGAAGTTTAAAATATGAAGAAAGCGTTTAATGCAAGAAATCTAGAAAGGAGTTTAAGTGAAAGTACAGGTTTGAAGAATAATGCTATGAAAGTAAAGATATTGAAAGCGTAAAAGTTCTCTGAAACATAAAGTGCTTCGAAATGTAAAGAAAGCAGTAAAATGTAAGACTTTGAAGAAAGGACTTTGGAATGAAAAGACAATAGATAAAGAAACTTGTAAATGTTGCTCGACAAAAAGAAAAAGAAGGAAAGTGCTGGAAATAATAAAAAGGCTTTCATTAAATTAAAAATACATGGTGCTATCATACATACATCTCTCTTGCATTCGTTTCCCTTGCCATGTGGTAGTTTGAATGTTATTGAGTATTTTGTATAACAGATATGACACACTGAAATCCTAACACTAAGACTTCTATTTATACTAATTCGACCCTAACGGTCTCGCTACAAGATCATGCCACGTTTCGAACATGCAAGATAATGTTCCTTTCTTCTTTCCACGTGTCCTCAAATGCTCCAACGCATAACTTTCAAACTTTGAAAGTCCCGCTTTCACTTAAATTTCAAATGCTTTGGTGTTCTTCTGCTTCGAACGCTCTTCTCAGATTTAGCTTCACTGCTGTTTCGAGACCCCTTTGAATACGCTCCCAAGATTACCGTTCGAAGCTTCAAACTTTGACACACTCATTCGAAACACTGGTTCTGCAATTTCGAACGTGGTGTTTTAATTCCATTTCGATCATAACTTCTAGCTCTTTTTGAATTCCAAATAACACTATCAAAATCTTCAGCCAACAAATTGCCCCTTTAAAATATGTATTTCGATCTCTCTGAGAAATACCTATTTTAAACATTTATACAAGATTTTAATAGGATCTTCGAATCATCATAGCATTTAATGCGTTTGACCCTAGTCACATCAATCATAGCACCCTTTGGGTACCTTAACCCCCCAAAGTCACTTCACAGCATGGTGCAGTTATAAGTAATGATTGTTTTTAAAATCACGCCTATTACCTATATCAACTTCTCGCCACCTCTTCATCACACCAATCCATGATCTCCACGTATCATACTTTCACTCGGTGGATGTTTCATCTTCTTATTATAAAACGTCAATTTAACCTTCCTTTTTTCTTCTTTACACTCTAAACCTTTCAAACTCTAGAATTTTACCCTTCTTCTCTCCTAAACACTCTAAGTTCTCAAACAACAAAAATGTCTTCCTCCACATCATCTCAACTCAAGAAAACTTCCAAGAAGAAGGGAAAAACTACAGGAGCAACTATGGAGAGTAAAATCGTCACCATTCAAGGCCAATCTGCTCTTGCTCTTCAAATGATCTCCAAAGAGAAGGAAATGCTGTACGCATCACAGGTACTCATCCCTACCCATGTTGCTGGTAAGAGGTTAGCCCTAAATGGCCCTCTTACAGTTTTTGAAATACTAAAGGACACCAGGACCATTTTTCCCGTGTGTTACAACTTTAAACCTTTATTCAACAAAATGGATGCCCCTAGGGCAACAGAGTTTCTTAACCCAAAAACCACAGAAACCTCAACTGTTCATCCTAAGGACCCATTCATCTTGGATTATGTAAAAAGCAATTTTAAACCATTCCGATCTTGCCCTACTGCTGATGTTGCTTATCAAAACTGGTTTACGAAAGTAGAAGCCAAAAAATCCCAGCAATGGGAAGAACTAGGCATTTATAACCTTATTAAGCTGTCGAAACCTGGATTCACCTATAGTCATCCTCTGCTATTTGCGTCCCTCTACTTCTGGGATAGTACCTACAACACTTTCCATCTTCCAGGTGGAATGATTACCCCAACTTTCTTCGATATAGCAGCCATTACTGGGCTGACGCCAGTGGGGGAAACTTATGTTCCTGATAATGAAGAGCATTCAAGCATAATTGACTTCGAAGTCAAGTTAGCCAGCTTCTCCAAATTTATCGGCCATTATCATGCTGAAGGGGATGATGTGTCTGACACAGAGCACATTGCTTTCTTAACTCTGTGGCTGTCTAGGTACGTTTTCTGCAGTAGATCCCTGCAGGTAGCTAGTAGGTTCATTCCTTTAGCTAGGGATTTACATGAAAACCGCAAAGTGTGCCTAAGCGAATTACTCTTAGTTGACCTCTATGAGAGCCTGAGGTCGGCTGTTTCGAGCCTTAAATCCCACAATTCCAAAAACATTCTTTTAGCTGGCCCATTTTGGTTACTTCAATTATGGCTCAATGCCATGTTCGAACCTTCTTTAGCAACCGCCAACACCATAGACGAACAAGATGCAGAAATAAGTGATAGGATAGTCGAAGGCACTAGGCTTCGAAGACTAACCCCTAACGATGACAAGGACGACTTCAAGGTTCAATTTTCAAAGTACATCTTGATACTCTCAAAAAGACATAAATTCGAAGAGAGCATGGCGCCCTTTGCTTCGAGGGCTCATGGACCTTCTTGGTTCACCATGGCTCTCTCAGAAGCTATCAAGAGTAAGGAAATCCAAGATGTGTGGAGAGCTTTCTTGCTTCCTAGACTTATCTCTTCAAGGATAACCCCAGCTAAAAACCAAATTCTTCTTTTTGCCTACCAGCCAAACTTCGTTTCAAGGCAGTTTGGCCTATGCCAACTGATTCCTGAACCTTTGTTCCAGACTGAGAGCGCCATCACCTCTGGTCGAACTTTCAAAGCAAGGGAAGCTAAGATCCAACAAGAACAATACCAGGGCTTTGCCCAATTTGAACTGATAGCCTTCGAACCTACTCATCTCGCGGCCAAAGGATTTCTGGAGTGGTGGATTAAGTTTTATCAAACTTGTATGTTCGATACGCTTACTATTCGACAGAAACTAATTGATGCCTTCGATGTGCAGGTACCAGCAAAGAAAGGTATGTTTACTCATGCCAAAGAAATAAAAGCTTTTCAAAATTACTTCGAAACTACTTACGATCCCACACGCTTGGACTCCACTGTGCATCAAGCGGCTGAGACCTTGAAGGAAAAATTTAAACAAAAAGTTACCAAGTTAAAACTTCCTTCAGGGCTGTCACCTGAGGATAGGTATAGGTTGGCATTCGAAATGCATCCACCTAAATTTCCCAGATTACCTACCTCAGAATTGGCTCTGGCTTGGTTTCCCCCATATCCATGGTGGTTTACTTGCAAAGAGATGTTCAAATATCTTCAAAGGAAACCAAAGCCATCTGAGACTGTGACATGGGCTCGACACTGGCTTCATGATTTCCCAGGACATCTTCGATATGACCTTTCTGCCATGTCAATTAAATCTGATCAAGGCACAGGTGCGAATGCTTGGGAAAAACTCCCAAATATCTTTTATTTTCCAAATCTTTAACCTTTGCTTTAAATGTTTTGATTTTCAGCTATCAGGATAAAGACCACTGCCTCGAAATCGAAGGAAGGGAGTGCCTCTCAAGCCTCCATCGAAACTACCGAAAAGACTAATCCACCCGAAACGACTACTGCTGCTGCAACTATACCAACAACAACAACGCCAACAACAACAAGTGCCCCAATTCCAACGGTAATCACTTAGTTTTTTTCTTTTCATGCTTCGAATTCACTCGATCCTTTTATCTCTAACTTCGTTAAACTTCGTGCAGACCAACAAGCTTCCCCCCACTACTCCCAAGAAGCGGAAACCAAACACCACTGGGGAAGAACTGACTGCTGGAGGAAACTCAAACATTGCTTCGAAGAAGAAGCTGAAGAAAACTACGCCCAAAAGTACTGCTCCTACTAGTGTCTCTGGACTCGACTCCAGGGATGCTGCTCCCTTACCACAATCCAAAAATCCACCTTCGACCTCCAACCCACAGTTGGAACGCATAGCTAGTAACCTCTCTTCTGAGGGGCCACAGGTAAATCGAACTTCTTCTAAAAAACATTTAACTTCTTATGACCTTGGTGAGTGTCATTCTTTAATCACTTTGCTGCCCCTTGCAGAACATCCTGAATCCCACTTCTACTATTTCGATCTCACCGTCCAGGGCTGCTGTTCCGCTTAACTCCTCTCCTCAAGGGGATTCCAGCAATTTGGTCCAAAACAAAGGTTCTTCAAACGTGGCGGTTTTGGCTGGAACTTCTGAGCAGCCAGATGACCAAGGTACCTCCATTCCTCTGAAAGAGGTGAGCGAAACCATACCTCAAACGTCTGCAGAGGATTCACAAAGGGTTCTTCAAAAGTCCCCCCTTGAAACTCTTCAAGAGGATCCAAAGGATGCTCAGACTGAAGAAGAAAAAGCTGATTCTGGGCAAGGATTCGAAGAATCTGCAGACGAAGAATCTGAGGAGGAAAACGCCAATGATGGGGAAAATGACAATGATGGTTCGACTGCTGGGACGGAGTCTAATGCACATAGCGGTGAAAAGGATGGTATCGAAGTGGTAGACTTGGTCGAGGATGAAGAAGATCAAGAGTACGAAGCAAATGAAGGGGATGGTGATACGATCAACGAAAACCCAAAGGTTGAAACAAACGAGGTTCCCCTACGCGTGGAATTCCCCCAATCCTCTCCGTCTCGAATGACTGATGAGGAACTGGCACTTCTGAGGCGAAATGACCCTATTGGGTACATGAAGGCAAAGTTGGCCCAGAGGGACATTCCACTCGCTAGGGCTGGCACAAGTTCAAACAGCTATCCTCTTCCCACAGATGAAAGAGTTGTTCTTCTCAACAAAATTAGGAGAACTATTCTCAATGTGGATATCTTCGAAGTGCTTAAGCAAGATAGTACTGCTTGCTACACTATGAAGGAGCTGCTTACAAAGGTCAATCTTTCCAGCTGCTCTTTGCCAGTTAGTACTCTCTTGTTTGATCTTCAAAATTTGCTGGACAACGTAACTGGCTATCTTCTCCAAGATGAATCTGCTGCCAAGAAGGTTCACGAGAAACGTATTGCTATGGATGCCGCCTATGAACAAGCTTCGAAGCTTTCTCAAGAAGCTGAAGATCAGGCTATGCATCTGAAGCGAGCAAAAACTGAATATGAAGCTCGAGCTGAGTCCATTCTTGCTTGGGAAAGGCAGATTCTGGAACTTCAACAGAAAGTCAAGGAGGCTAAGGAACAACAACTAGCCTTCGAAACTAATCCTGCAGGTAACCAATTCGAAGAGCTTCTCAACCGGGGGCTTGCAGAAATGGAGACTGCAGAACAGCTTAAAGGAGAAGTGGCAACCTTGGAAGGTGCCAGGCGGTTTGCTCAGCAAAGACTTGAAACATTTCGAAGTACCTTTACTCGATTGAAAAATAATGTTTATTTCTAGATTTTTGTCTATCTGACCATAACTTTGGTTCTTTTAATGTAATATTCGAACAACGCCATTTTGGCATTCTTATCTTGCCATCTTGGCTTTTTATAATACTTTGTTTACGTTGTTATTATTCGAATTTCCCGCAGGCTTGGTTTATATTTCTTTAAATATTTCCCATTAACCTTTAGGACACGTTTATCATCTAAGAGTTCTTCGACTTCGTAGGCATTGTTAGAGAAAACTTTTAGTACTCGAAAAGGTCCTTCCCAATGAGGTGACCATTTACCTAATGCTTTGTTCTTCTTATCCATAGGCAATATGACTCTCCAAACCAAGTCATTAATAACGAATGCTTTTTTCTTCACCCTCTTATTGTATGTTCTGGCCACTCTTTCTTTTTGCCTCATCAAAATATCCAACGCATGTAATCTAATTTCGTCCAATTCAACTAATTCATTCATCATCATTTCCCAATATAACGCGGCTGGAATTTCGTTTTGTTTCTGTATTCGAACTGATTGCAGGTGAATTTCTACTGGTAACACTGCATCATGGCCGAATGTAAGTTGGAAAGGAGTAGTGTTAGTGGCTTCCTTTGGAGATGTTCTACAAGCCCATAACACTTGGTCCAGAGTTTTGTGCCAATTTCTTGGCTTCTTGCCAATATGCTTCTTGATTAATCCTATTATTACTTTGTTTGCCGCTTCGACCTGTCCGTTTGCTTGAGCATAATATGGGGTTGATGTTAGCAATCTAAACCCCATTTCTTGGGCAAACCCTTGCATCTTTCTACCAGTGAATACAGAACCTTGGTCTGTAGTTATACTTTCTGGTAATCCAAATCTATAGATAATGTGCTTTTGTATAAATTCGATAATTGCCTCTTGATCAGCAACTACCAAAGGTATAGCTTCGATCCATTTGGTAAAATAATCTACTCCTACCAAGATATATTTCTGACCTTTGGACGAAGCAGGATTTATTTCGCCTATCAGATCTAATGCCCATCCTCTGAATGGCCATGGTTTGATGATCGAATGCAGCTCACTTGCAGGGGCGTGTTGAATTCCTGCGTGTTTCTGACATTCCTCACATCCTTTCGCAAAGTCTATGCAATCTTTGAGCATGCTAGGCCAATACAAACCGTATCGAAATAGCAACCATTTCATTTTATGGCCTGCTTGGTGTGCCCCACATGCCCCATTATGGACTTCAGACAATGCTAAATATGCCTCACTTTCTCCTAGGCATTTCAATAAAACACCTTCTTGGGTCTTTTTGAACAATTCGTTCCCCATGAGGAGATATGACAATGCTCTATATTTTGTTTTTCTATCTACTTTTAGCGTTGGGTCTGCTAAATAATTCTTTAATGGACTTCGCCAATCTGTATCTGACAAAGTATTTATGGCTAGGATTTCGAATCCCTGTTTCTCGGCGTATCCCAATCTCATATTTTCCAGATCCGATGGTGTGAATTTAGTAGCCATAACTCTCCCCCTTATTTCGACCAAATCCTTAAAATTCTTGGTGGATACTCTATAACCTGAAGCCAACTGCGCTAAGTCATTTGCTTCTTGGTTTTCTAGTCTTGGTATGTGTTGAATATCCATGTATTCAAACTTTCTCAATAGCCTATTGACTATGACGAAGTATATCATTAGATTTTCCTTTATGCACTTATATTCTTTTGTGATCTGTTTGACCACCAACTCAGAATCTCCTTTAATTTCGACTCTGGTTGCCCCCAATTCCAACAAAGCTTCAAGTCCAACAATGAGCGCTTCATACTCAGCTTCGTTGTTCGAACAACGAGGACCATCCAATTTATACTTGAATTTTGTTGGAATTCCTTCGGGAGAAATTAGAAGGACTCCAACACCACTTCCATTCTTGTGGGTTGAACCATCAAAGTACAATTTCCATGGTTGCATTTCGACGTAACTCATGCTTGTCTGCTCAACCAACGAATGATCCACAATGAAATCAGAAATCACTTGACCTTTCATAGCTTTTAAGGGCATGAACGTCAATGAATATTCTGTTAAGGCCAGAGCCCACTTTCCAACTCTACTATGCATTATTGGCTTTGAAAGCATATGTTTAATGACATCGAAGTGAGACGAAACATAAACATCAACAGGTTTTATATAATACTTGAGTTTCATACACGAGAAATACAAACAGAGACATAGCTTTTCTAAGTTGCTATATCTGGTCTCTGCATCATTCAGCACTCTACTTAGATAGTATATGGCTCTTTCGACGCCATTGTTATCTTCTTGTGCTAACATACTACCTATGCTAACTTCGGAGGCAGATATGTACAATCTCATGGGCTTTCCCCATGATGGTGGAGACAAGATAGGAGGCTGAGAAAGATATTCTTTTATTTTGTCAAACGCCTCCTGGTGAGCTTCGTTCCATTCGAAGGCTTGACCTTGCTTTAGACGAAGTAACGGAGAGAAAGCTTGAGTCCTTCCACTCAGGTTCGAGATGAATCTTCTGAGGAAGTTAACTTTCCCTAGCAGAGATTGCAACTCCCTTTTTGACGCAGGTGCTTTCGTCTCCATTATGGCTTTGGTTTTGTTCTGGTTGATTTCAATTCCTTTCTTGTGGACCACAAAACCAAGAAAATCTCCTGCCTGCACAAAAAATGCACATTTAAGGGGGTTCATTTTTAAGCCATGTTTTCTCATTCGCTCGAATGATTGGCTTAAATGATGCAAATGTGCTTCTGCAGATATAGATTTGATGACTATATCATCAATATACACCTGCATGAAGGTTTCGATAAAGTCATGAAAGATTGAATTCATCGCCCTTTGATAAGTTGCCCCAGCATTTTTTAAACCAAAAGGCATCACCACCCATTCGTAGGTGCCTAAGGCTCCTGGGCAACGAAATGCTGTCTTTGCAACATCTTCTTCAGCAATGAAAATCTGGTTATATCCAGAGTATCCATCTAACATGCTCAAGTATTCGAATCCTGCAGCAGAATCTACTAGCATTTCTGCCACGGGCATGGAATATTGATCTTTAGGGGTTGCAGTATTTAAATCCCTGAAATCTATGCAAATCCTTAAAGAACCATTTTTTTTGATAACAGGTACTATGTTTGCTAACCATTCGACGTACCTTGTTGTTCTGATGAATTTGCAACGCAGCAACCTTTCGATCTCAGCTTTAATTTTTGTGAGAACCGCTGGCGCGAATCTTCTGGGAGTTTGTTTGATGGGCCTCTTGCCATCTTTGATTGGCAGCCTATGTTCGACCAACTCCCTCTTTAAACCAGGCATCTCATCATAGTCCCATGCGAAACAATCTTTGTTCTCCTTAAGGATTTCGATCACTTTTTCCTTGAGGCTTGGGCTAAGTTTGGCACTTACGTAAGTTACTCTTTTTGTTTTGTCATCCCCTAAGTTGATTTCTTCGAGTGGGTCCTGTGCCAACATTTTGACACCTGAGTTTATGGGATCCCTTTCGAAGCCTAAGGGCTCTTTGTCATAGATGGCATCCAACCTTTGATCCATCTCCAACTCTTCGCTGGGTGAGCATTTCGAACTCCCCCCATTAACTTCATTCGTTTTTTCAAATGATTCATTTATTTCAGCCTCTAAGGCCGCTTTTGATTCATTCTCAGCCATATAGGCCGAAATCCTTTCGAAAAAGGTAGATTCAGTCATGGTTAAGGTTGTCGAAGTCCCAGCCTGCTGGCCGTTTTGGTATAGCACCTTCAACTTCCTCTTCTTCACTAATTATTGTTCTATCCCAGTAAAGTCCATCATGACGAAGTGTCATGTAATAGTGGGCATTTCTAGTTTCATTTATCTCATCATTTGGAACACATGGAGCAATCTTCGCCAGGTTTTTATCATAATCCCTTTTGTCAACTAGATTGACAGTTGACATAAAGTAACTCTGATCTGCTTCGATATTTTCCACGATTCCGTCATCTCTCCACAGGACCAGTCGTTGATGCATTGACGAAGGAACTGCTCCCACGCCATGGATCCACTCTCTCCCTAGCAGTAGGTTATAGTTGGCCTTGGCTTCGACAACCATAAACATGGTGGGCCTGCAACTTGAGCCTATTGTTAATTCCAACTGGACCACCCCCAGTGTCTTACCCACTTTTCCTTCATAATTGGATAGAACCATATTATGGGGCTTGATATCCCCTTCACGGATTTCCAACCTTTTTAGCATGAAATGGGGAATCAGATTGACTGCAGCACCCCCATCCACTAGAACTTTGTTTACACCGTGGACACCCACTTTCGCCCGAATGAAAAGTGGTTTGAGATGATTCTTCATTGTAGGCTCTGGACGTTCGAAGAACGCATTTTGTTCTTCAACAGCCCCATTGTCCATCACGTAGTAGCATACGGGCCTATGTTTCATTAAGTCTGTGGTGTCTTCTTCCTCATATTCATTGATTTCGGTTTCTTGCCCGAATTCGCAGGGAAGCACAGACACTACGTTACAGTTCAGGTTAAATGAGGACTCCCCCTCCGATTCGAAGTTATCTGTTATCATATCTTCGTCCTCTTCCGGGCCTGGGGTGTATTCCTTTGGTCCGTCTTGTTGGTCTTCAGAAAAGAGCCTTCTGTTGACTGGAGGTTTCTCTTCCGTCTGACCTTTTGGTTTATTGGTGCTTGATTCACCTTGTATCTTTGTTGAAGTATCCCCTTTGTTTGCCACAGCTTCTCTTTCAGCCTTTCGAATCCTTTGCTGTCTGCGCCACTGGGATCTTGACATGGGGTTCCTTCCTTTGTAATTTTCTAATCTGACTTCCTCCCTTTTTTGTGTGTTGAATTGCCTCCTGTATGTCACGGCATGGCGTGCATTTCGTTCAGCATTCCTCCATTTGTCTTTGCCTTTGTCATTTCTGGCTTGCAGCCATCTATCGGTTGGCACTTCAGCAGGGAGTTTGAAAGTCACTCTTCGAGCAACTTTGGGGTGAGGGCTATCTGGTCTTCGCTGTTTGTATCTGCTGTCGAAACGTGGACCCATCTGAGTAGTTTCTTGATGGCTCCAGCAAGGGGCAAAGGGGATCGTTTCGAAGGCCCTAGCCATGCTTTGGTTGTACACAGCAGAACATCTTGGGCACACCAAGCACTTAGTTGCCCCCTTGTAGCAGCGAAAAACAAACTCCAATAGACTCTCTCCAGCCTTGGGGTAGCATCTGAAAAGTTGGTTATCCTGGCGCCAATTGTTGCCAGTTCGAGCCTTCTGTACCCTTTCGAAATTTGCAGCAATTCTTTGGTTGCAGAGGATGCTGCACCTAGGGCACAGTATCATGCCTGGATCTCCTTTGTGGCATGACATGAGATAGTCTTTGAGAGTATCATCTCCAGTGTGACTGTCCCCCATTCTATGCTTTTCTTTTTCTAAGTATTTTTCCACTTCCTTCATCTCAGAACGGGGTCTTTCCATGTCCACCATATTTATTTCCAAATCCCCCTCTTTTGTTTCGTCATCGCCCCATCCTGTGGGCTTTATGTCTTCGATCTGGACCTTCGAACTCTCTGGGGCAGAATATTTGACCAGATAGTCATATTTTCCACTGGGTTCCCCTAGAGTGTCCCATATTTCCTTCTGAGAGGGGACTGGCTGCGTAATTTGGACTTTCTCTAGTTCCAAACTCAAGCCCTCAGTGACTTGTGTAAATCCTTCATTGTGATCCCCTTGGCCTTCAGTAGCCTGGGTTTCTCCTGCAACAGTCACAGGTCCAACAATCGAAGTGTCTGGTGTATTCTGGATGCCTTCAGTGACTTCCTCGCTTACTTCGACCATCACCCAGTTTTCAACTTCAATGTCCTTCTCTCCAGTTAGGGTGTCGCTTCGATCAATTTCCACCATGTTGACTTCTCCAATGCATGCAGGCTCGGAGTAGTTGGTGTCTGCGACGTCCAAAGGATCTTCGTCCACTTTCATCTTCATCTTATCAGCAAACTTTAATCTGCCATCTTTGATTGCGTTTTGAATCAAATCCCTGAAAAGAAAACATTGTGAGGTCTTGTGGCCTAAGAAACTATGATATTTGCAAAATCCCCTTTTCTTCCTCTGGTCCAGAGGGGGTATTTTGACATTTGATGGCACAATTAGTTGGCCATCTTTGACAAGCAAGTCAAAGATTTCGTCACATTTAGTGACATCGAAGGTGTAAACCTTCTTTGGAAACTTATCACTTTTCTCATTTTCAACAATATCTTTCCCTTTCGTAGGAACTAACATTTTGCAGGAGTAAGGCGGGGCCTGTTTTAATTCAGCGAGGTCGATTTCGACCTCTTCGAATTCGAATTCAGGATATTCTTCTGCTTCCTCAGTTCCAACATAGGAAATCCTTTCTTTCTTACTATTCTTAAAGACTCGGGCTTTTTCGGCTTTTAGTCTTTCGACCTGTCGAACCCTATCGGCTAACTGAGCCATATCCCTCAAATGCTGAGTATCTAATTTCTTTCGAATAGAGTAATCCAATCCCCCAGCGGCCATTTCGACTAACTCATGCTCAGGCACTACTGTGTAACATCTGGATTTCAACAGCCTAAATCTATTCAAATAGTCATCAATGGGTTCAGTGAACTTTCTCTTAACACTGGCCAATTCCTTCAGACTTATCTTCGATTGTCCCATGTAAAATTGTTCATGGAATAATCTCTCTAAAAGGGTCCAAGTATCAACAGACCCAGGAGGCAACGTGGTAAACCAAGTGAAAGCATTTTTCGTCAAAGAACTTGGGAAATATTTGATTCTAAGATCTTCATTATTGGCTATATCCCCCGCTTCGGTTAAGTATCTCGCTATGTGTTCGACTGTTGATTCGTTGGTATCCCCAGCGAACTTTGTAAATTTAGGGACTTTGTATCCCCTTGGTAAATCAGTATGCATTATACAATCTAATATAGGAGAAGCGTAATTTGGCCTCCTCATTCCCATATTGAGGCCGTTTTGGGTCATGATCCTTTCTATCATGGTGGTCAGATTATTTTCTGCCAAGATGTTATCGTTTCGAACCCTATGAACGACAGCATCGGCATCTTGGTTTCGACCAACCAAAACAACTCCCCTAGGTTGTTCTCCTCGAAATTCTGGGGCTTCTGGTCTTTCGATCCTTGCCCCTGGTTCCATAACTTCCCTTTGTGGGCCTGGAATTATTGGGGCTTCTAACCTTGGTGCTCTGGCCCCTAAGTTAACCTCTTCTCTGGGTGGTCTATGAATTGGGTCGTTGGCAATTTGTTCTATAACAGGCACGTTTGTTCGAAATCCCGCCTGGTTTTGCCTACGCCTTTCTGTGGGAGCAAAGAAATCTGCTATTCGACTCATATTGTCAGCGTTTTCCCTGTTCGTCACAGTTACATTCTGAACTATTGGGGCGAATATTTCCTGCATGGTTTGCGCTAACACCCCTATCATATTGTGGTTGCTTTCATCCATCAATTGCCTAAAAGCCAACTGGTTATCCGTGGTTAGGGTAGGCAACGTGCTATAACCCACTGACCCTTGGTTATTTGACATAAATTGGTTTGCCCCAGACCCAGATCCTAGTTGTGGGGATGAATTCGATGTGGAATTGTGCAAACCTGCCATAAAAGATGTTGGCATTCCGTAAGAAGAACTTCTAATTCTATTCCCATCGAAGCCGGGTGGTCTAGTTGATGGAGATGCGAAATGGGATTGTGTCCCAGGTGGCGGAACGAATCCCCCAGGATAGCCCATAGTTCCAGTATTTCCTAAGATCGAACTGTTGGTTGATACGCCACTTACTCCGTTGGTGGCCATGTTACTGGTTGAAGATGCAACAGCCTGTGCATTCGAAGGCATTACATTAGATGCTCCGCTCGAAATGGACGCGTTAGTGCCTGTTGCCTGTGGGCCGCCTTGGTCTCCTTGTTGATTGTCTGAGTTAGACATTTTGTCCAAACGTTTTCTTCTGGATAAAGGTTGGTTGCTGTTGATTATCTTACCACTTCTCAGGTTCATAAAACAGCAAACTTCTTATGTTCCTGCGTTTCTTGGATGGCTATGTCTTGACAATCCTTAATTCTGATATCCAACTATTGGTCCCACCAGGTGTGCCAATTTGTTTCCAGTGATTTCTGGAAAACAACCGCTAGTCTTCCAAACTATCGAATAGTCTTTATTAACGCTACTCAATCTCTTTGGTAACTCACAGGATCGACTAGATTGATCCTAGGACTCCTTGGATATCAAGGTTACTCTCACAATCGAACAATTATTCATGGGTGCTATTGTATATATGTTTGGTTTGTTTCGATCCCTCTCTCTAAGAGTTTAAGAATGTGGTCAAAATGTATGTGAAAACTAAGTTACACGAATGATTGCTAATTGTAATGCTAATTGAAAAGACATAGAAAACTGTATGAAAAATGAAGTAACTGATTTCGATCCATAAAACATTTAACACAAAAGGTTTCTGGAATGTAGAAGTTTAAAATATGAAGAAAGCGTTTAATGCAAGAAATCTAGAAAGGAGTTTAAGTGAAAGTACAGGTTTGAAGAATAATGCTATGAAAGTAAAGATATTGAAAGCGTAAAAGTTCTCTGAAACATAAAGTGCTTCGAAATGTAAAGAAAGCAGTAAAATGTAAGACTTTGAAGAAAGGACTTTGGAATGAAAAGACAATAGATAAAGAAACTTGTAAATGTTGCTCGACAAAAAGAAAAAGAAGGAAAGTGCTGGAAATAATAAAAAGGCTTTCATTAAATTAAAAATACATGGTGCTATCATACATACATCTCTCTTGCATTCGTTTCCCTTGCCATGTGGTAGTTTGAATGTTATTGAGTATTTTGTATAACAGATATGACACACTGAAATCCTAACACTAAGACTTCTATTTATACTAATTCGACCCTAACGGTCTCGCTACAAGATCATGCCACGTTTCGAACATGCAAGATAATGTTCCTTTCTTCTTTCCACGTGTCCTCAAATGCTCCAACGCATAACTTTCAAACTTTGAAAGTCCCGCTTTCACTTAAATTTCAAATGCTTTGGTGTTCTTCTGCTTCGAACGCTCTTCTCAGATTTAGCTTCACTGCTGTTTCGAGACCCCTTTGAATACGCTCCCAAGATTACCGTTCGAAGCTTCAAACTTTGACACACTCATTCGAAACACTGGTTCTGCAATTTCGAACGTGGTGTTTTAATTCCATTTCGATCATAACTTCTAGCTCTTTTTGAATTCCAAATAACACTATCAAAATCTTCAGCCAACAAGTGTTCACTGACAAGCATGAAAGACATCCACAAGATTTGAGGCTTTTTTTTTTACAAAAAATGTTCACCGGGCCTGGTGTGTGTGTGTGTGTGTATATATATATATATATATATATATATATATATATATATATATATATATATATATATATATATATATATATATATATATATATATATATATATATATATATATATATATATATATATATATATATATATATATATATATATATATATATATATATATATATATATATATATATATATATATATATATATATATATATATATATATATATATATATATATATATATATATATATATATATATATATATATATATATATATATATATATATGTTAATCTTTTTAATTTATTGGTCCATATTCGAGTTATTCAGTTGATTCGAGTTTGAGTTATCGACCTGAACTGAGTTGTTTGCGAACTTTGATTGAGTCAAATTTGAGTTAGAAAAAAAGTTTGTGACGAAGTGAAGTCGATGTTTCAAGTTGAATCAATCCTTATCGAGTCGAGTCATGCTTAACCAAGTATGAATTAGTTCGACTTATTTTCAACCCTAATTTTGAGCATTTCATATTGGCCTTTAGACTTTGTTTTGGAGTTTGAAGAGGAAGGGAAAGAGAAATATTTATTTTTTGAAATTTTATTTTTGTATAAAATGATAAATAAATGTTCTTTGTTAATATTTTTTTTTATTTTTTTAAAATATAATAATGACATAGATTATATTTAAAGAATTTATCTAAGTCATCCAAAACCTTCATTCTATACAATTTTTGAGTTTGCCCCAAACTAGGGTTTTGTATTATGAATAAAAATAAACTCTTTCAATCTAAATCCCTCAATTTTTACATTTAATTATTTCCCTTTTCAAAGTCATCCCATCCCTTCCTCTCCAAACTCCCAAATAAAGCTTTAGTGTTTGGAATATGATCTTCTTAAACTTGTCATTGCCACCGTATATTTTATCGAGTGTGTCCCACACACCTTTTCCATTTTTTTTTCCAATTATCTTCTCAAAGATGTTTGGATCAACATATTAATGATTCAAGAATAGTCCTTTTCCATATTTATTTACTTGTTTATATGATGTGTTCTATGCACCTCAAGTGTATTATCATCCAATACTACAATTCCATCATTCACAATCTCAAGAACATTTTGAAATGATAAGATCGTCTTCATTTTTGCATGTCATCGATCATAATTCTCTCCTTTGGATATTTCTAGATTTGCATGGAATTATTCGAGGTAGTATTTGAGTCTATCATTGATCTTTATTAGAGGTTAAAGGATAAATCAAATTAGACCGTGATATACAAATTTGTTATGACAAATTAAGATTGATAACATAAGGAGAAAAAGAATTGAATTACTTGCATCTCAAGCTATAAAAATTAACTAGCTCGAATACTTTACCACCAAAGAAATTAATTGTATTGAATGATTAAGTTGATTATATACAAAGAGCTTATTAACAAGCTCAAAGCAAACATAACCTTCTCTGCAAGGTATGTGACTAACTCTAACCAACTTTGCCAATAAACAAACTTATAACAAACTTCATAACTAACGTTTGTCATTCAAATTTTTTAAAACTGAATTATAACTCAACATTTTCCAGTTAGTTAATAAGACTTTTAAGAATCATAATATTGTGCATTGTAGCTTAAAAAATAGATGACAAAATTGTTTGACTCTAACTTTACGTATGACTTGTATTATATCTCATATATACATGAAAGGAAACAAATGTACTAATACATTAGTAGATATAAGGATTGCTTCGAGTTTCTCTCATTGGTGGGATATCATTGATTGTAATGTGATCTATGCATTTATTTTATTCGAATCAATCGAGTATATATTTTGCTAATTGTTCTTTACTTACTGCACACTTTTTTTCCCAAATAATTTTATTTCAATACAAATGAGTTTTACAAATATATTTTTGACAAAAAACTTGTTCTTTGTCTCCAAATTTTAGCCTGGCCCCTCAAATTAATATATTTTATTTTTATCTTTTAATAAATATATATGGTTAAGTGACAAGTTTGAGAAATTAACTTAATTTTTACTACTTTTTTTTCCAAAAAGTATATTTGATTTATTTTATATATAAAAAAGTCTCACCAATATTTTTCTTATATCTAGTTGATGCATAGTCCAACCTCTATAAGTTTTTATTTCCACAAATAGTATGATTTCTTAAAGTCTTACAATTGGTGCAAAACTTCATTTAAATTCAAGCCAAATCTCTGTAGAAACCCTCTTGCCACTAGCATTTTTTTATACTTATAAATTTTACAATTTCACCTCATTTTGATCTTATATACCCACTTCATATCAATTGGTCTTTTATTAACTAGCTTATGCATCAACTCCCGATGTTTTTTACTCTAAATTTCCTTCAACTCTTCCTTCATGGTTGCTACTGTTGGCTGAAGATTTTGATAATATTATTAGAAGCCAAATAAGTTGAACGTTTCGATCGAAATGAAACAAAGCGTCATGTTTCGAAGTAGCAGAAGCAGTGTTTCGAATAAGCATATCAAAGCTTGAAGTTTCGAGTGGAAGTTATGGGAACATATCTAAAAGAAGTCTCGAAATGACAACAAGGTTGTGTCTGAGAAGTGCATTCGAAATGGAGAAGTACCAAAACATTTGAAATTCAAATGAAAGCGGGACATTCGAAGTTTGAAATTTATGTGCTGGAGCATTTGGAGACACGTGGAAACAAGAGAGAGGCATTGTTCTGCATGTTCTGAACGTGGCATAATCTTATAGCAAGACCGTTATGGTCGAATTAGTATAAATAGAAGTCTTAGTATTAGGATTTCGTGTGTCATATCTATTGTACTAAATACTCAGTAACATTCAAATTACCACATGGCAAGGGAAGCGAATGCAAGAGCAATGTACGTATGATAGCACCACATGTTTATTATTTAATGAAAACCTTTTATCATTTCCAGCACTTTCCTTTATCTTTCTGCCAAATACCATTTACAAGTTTTCTCATCCAAAGTCTTTTTATTTCGAAATCTCTTCATTAAAGCCTTACATTTCAATGCTTTCTTTACATTTCAAGCACTTTACATTTCAGAAAACTGTCATACTTTTCATGCCTTTATCTTCAAGTTTTGTCTTTCGAAAGCCTATTTTTACTTAAAGTCATTTACAGATTTCTTGCATTGAACGCTTTCTTCATATTTCGAATCTTTTACGTTCCAGAGCATCTTTTACATTAACTGTTTTTATAATTCGAAGCCATTTACTTGCCTTTTATGCAATTTTACATGTCTTTACAATTAACATTTATTCATGCAAGTTAGTTTCGCGCACATACATTTTGATTACATCTTTAGATCTGTAAAGGAGAAATCGAAATAAGTCAAACACCTACACAACACTCAAATACTAACCATGAATATATGTTCGATCATGAGAGTTACCCTAATGACCAAGGAATCCTAGGATCAATCTAGTCGATCCTGTGAGTTACCAGAGAAATTGAATAACAGTCAGTAAGTTTATTCGATAGTTTGGAAGACTAGCGATTGTTTACCAGAAATCACTGGAAACAAATTGGCACACCCGGTGGGACCAATAATTGGAAATTAGAAATAAAGATTTTTGAGACATAAACATTATAAAAACGTTGGAACCTAAGAAGTTTGTTGTTTTATGAACTTAAGAAGTGGTAAAATAACCAACAGCAACCAAACCTTATCCAGAAGAAAACGTTTGAACAAGATGTCTAATTCTGACAATCAACAAGGGGAACAAAATGCCCCACATACAACAGGCACTAATGTGTCCACTTCGATAGGAACATCTAATGTGATCCCTTCGAATGCACAGTCTGTTGCATCCTCAACCAGTAATATAGCCACCAATGGAGTAAGTGGCATATCAACTAATAGTTCGATCTTAGGAAATACTGGAACCATTGGTTACCCTGGGGGATTCGTTCCACCATCAGGGACACAATCCCATTTCGCCACTCCACTAACTAGACCACCCGGTTTCGATGGTAATAGAACCAGAAATTCCTCTTATGGAATGCCAACTTCCTTTATGGCAGGTTTACACAATTCCACATCGAATTCATCACCACAATTAGGGTCTGGGTCTGGGGCGAATCAGTTTATGACAAATAACCAAGGGTCAGTGGGTAATAGCACAATGCCTATTTTAACCACAGAAAACCATTTGGATTTTAGGCAATTGATGGATGACAGTAACCATAATATGATAGGGGTGTTAGCACAAACTATGCAGGAAATATTTGCCCCAATAGTACAAAATGTGACTGTGACAAACAGGGAAAACGCTGACAACATGAGTGGAATAGCAGATTTCTTTGCTCCCCCAGAAAGGCGTAGGCAGAATCAGGCGGGATTTCGAGCAAACGTGCCTGTTATGGAACAAGTTGCTAACGACCCAATTTATAGACCACCTAGAGAAGAAGTTAACTTGGGGGCAAGGGCACCAAGGTTAGAAGCCCCAATAATCCCAGGCCCACAAAGAGAAATTATGGAACCAGGGGCAAGGGTCGAAAGGCTAGAAGCCCCAGAGTTTCGAGAAGAACAACCTAGGGGAGTTGTCATGGTTGGTCGAAATCAAGATGCTGATGCTGTCGTTCATAGAATTCGAAACGATAACATCTTGGCAGAAAACAATCTAACCACCATGATAGAGAGAGTCATGGCCCAGAATGGCCTCAACACAGGAATGAGAAGGCCAAATTATGCTTCTCCGATATTAGATTGCATAATGCATACTGATTTACCAAGGGGATATAAAGTCCCTAAATTTACAAAGTTCGCTGGGGATACCAATGAGTCAACAGTCGAACACATAGCTAGATATCTAACCGAAGCGGGAGATATAGCCAATAATGAAGATCTCAGGATCAAATATTTCCCAAGTTCCTTGACTAAAAACGCCTTCACATGGTTTACCACTTTGCCTCCTGGGTCCATTGATACTTGGGCTCTTTTGGAGAGATTATTCCATGAACAATTTTACATGGGACAGTCGAAAATAAGCTTGAAGGAATTAGCCAGTGTCAAGAGAAAGTTCACCGAACCCATAGATGATTATTTGAATAGATTTAGGCTTTTGAAATCCAGATGTTACACAGTAGTGCCTGAACATGAGTTAGTCGAAATGGCCGCTGGTGGTTTGGATTACTCTATTCGAAAGAAACTAGACACTCAATATTTGAGGGATATGGCTCAGTTAGCCGATAGGGTTCGACAGGTCGAAAGGCTAAAGGCCGAAAAGGCCAGAGTCTTTAAGAACAGCAAGAAAGAAAGGATCTCCTATGTTGGAACTGAGGAAGTAGAAGAATATCCTGAACTCGAATTCGAAGAGGTCGAAATCGACCTCGCTGAATTAAAACAGGCTCCACCTTACTCCTGCAAATTATTGGTTCCCACAAAAGGGAAAGAGATTGTTGAAAATGAGAAAAGTGACAAATTCCCAAAGAAGGTTTATACCTTCGATGTCACTAAATGTGACGAGATTTTTGATTTACTTGTCAAAGATGGCCAGCTCATTGTGCCATCAAATGTCAAAATACCTCCTTTGGATCAGAGAAAGAAGAGAGGATTTTGAAAATATCATAGTTTCCTAGGCCATAAAACCTCACAATGTTTTCTTTTCAGGGACCTAATTCAAAATGCAATCAAAGATGGCAGACTAAAGTTTGCTGATAAGGCGAAGATGAAAGTGGACGAAGATCCCTTGGACGTCGCAGACACCAACTACTCCGAGCCTGCATGCATTGGAGAGACTAACATGGTGGAAACTGACCAAAGCGATGCCCTAACAGGAGAGAAAGGTACTGAAACTGAAAACTGGGTGATGGTCGAAGTCGATAAGGAGGTCACTGAAGACATCCAGAAGATGCCAGAGACTTTGATTGAAGCAGCACCTGTAGCTGTTGCAAAAGAAACCCAGGCTACTGAAGGCCAGGGAAATCAAAACCAAGAACTAACACAGGTCACTAAAGGCTTGAGGCTGGAATTGGAGAAAGTCCAAATCACGAAGCCAACTTCCCCTCAGAAGGTGGGACACTCTAGGGGAACCCAGTGGAAAATTTGACTATTTGGTCAAATATTCTGCCCCAGAGAGTTCGAAGGTTCAGATTGAGGATATAAAGCCCACAGGATGGGGCGATGATGAAGCTAAGGGGGAAGATGTTGAGATAAATATGGTGGATATGGAGAGGCCTCGCTCTGAGATGGAGGAGGTAGAAAAATACTTAGAAAAAGAGAAGTATAGAATGGAGGATAATCACACTGGAGATGCTAGTCTCAAGGATTACCTCATGACATGCCACAAAGGAGATACAGGCATGATACTTTGCCCTAGGTGCAGCATCCTCTACAATCAGAGAATCGCTGCGAATTTCGAGAGGGTACAGAGGACTCGAGCTGGCAACAATTGGCGCCAGGATAACCAGCTGTTCAGGTGTTATCCTAAGGCTGGAGAAAGTTTGCTGGAATTTGTGTTTCGCTGCTACAAAGGGGCAACCAAGTGTTTGATTTGCCCAAGGTGTTCTGCTGTGTATGACCAGAGCCTTCGAAACGATTCCCTTCGCCCCTTGCTGGAACCATCAAGAAACTGTCCAGATGGGCCCACGTTTCGACAGCAGACACAAACAACGAAGGCCTGATAGCCCTCACCCCAAGGCTGCTCGAAGAGTGACTTTCAAACTCCCTGCTGAAGTGTCAACCGACAGATGGTTGCAAGTCAGAAATGACAAAGGCAAAGACAGATGGAGAAACACCGAACGAAATGCACGCCATGATGTGATATACAGAAGGCAATTCAACACAGCAAAAAGGGAAGAGGTAAGATTAGAAAATTACAAAGGAAGGAACCCCATGTCAAGATCCCAGTGGCGCAGGCAACAAAGGATTCGAAAGGCTGAGAGGGAAGCTATGGCAAACAAAGGGGTCACTTCAACAAAGAACCAAGGTGAATCTAGCACCAACAAACCAAAAAATCAAACTGAAGACAAACCTCCAGTTAATAGGAGGCTTTTCTCTGAATTACAACGGGATGAACCAAAGGAATACACTCCAGGCCCAGAAGAGGACGAAGACATGATAACAGATAACTTCGAATCAGAGGGGGAGTCTTCATTCAACCTAAACTGTAACGTGGTGTCTGTGCTTCCCTGCGAATTTGGGCAGGAAACCGAAATTGATGAATATGAGGAAGAAGATACCACAGATTTGATGAAGCATAGGCCTGTGTGCTACTATGTGATGGACAATGGGGCTGTTGAGGAGCAAAACGCGTTCTTCGAACGTCCAGAACCTGCTATGAAGAACCATCTTAAGCCATTATTTATTCGGGCAAAAGTTGGTGCCCATGGTGTGAACAAGGTTCTAGTGGACGGGGGTGCTGCAGTCAATTTGATACCCCACTTCATGCTGAAAAGACTAGAGATCCGCGAAGGAGACATCAAGCCCCATAATATGGTTCTGTCCAATTATGAGGGAAAAGTGGGCAAAACACTGGGAGTGGTCCAGTTGGAATTGACAATAGGCTCAAGCTGTAGGCCCACCATGTTTATGGTGATCGAAGCCAAGGCCAACTATAACTTATTGCTGGGAAGGGAGTGGATCCATGGCGTGGGGGCAGTCCCTTCATCAATGCATCAGCGACTAGTTCTGTGGAGAGATGATGGAATCGTGGAAAACATCGAAGCAGACCAGAGTTACTTTATGTCAACAGTCAATTTAGTTGACAAGAGGGATTATGATAAAAATCTGGCAAAGATTGCTCCGTGTGTTCCAAATGATGAGATTAACGAAACCAGAAACGCCCACTACTACATGACCCTTCGCCATGATGGCCTTTACTGGGATAGAACAATAATCAGTGAAGAAGAGGGAGTTGAAAGCACTATACAAAAACGGACAGCAGGCTGGGACTTCGACAACCTTATCCATGACTGAGTCCACCTTTTTCGAAAGGATTTCGGCCTATATGGCTGAGAACGAATCAAAAGCGGCCTTAGAGGCTGAAATAAATAAATTAACTGTAAAGATGAACGAAGTAAGTGGGGATGGCTCGAAATGCTCATCCTTCAAAGAATTTGAGATGGATCAAAGGTTGGATGCCATCTACGATAAAGAACCCTTAGGCTTCGAAAGGGACCCCATAAACTCAGGTGCCAAAATGTTGGCACAATATCCACTCGAAGAAGTTAACATAGGGGATGAAAAAACAAAAAGAATAACCTACATAAGTGCAAAACTTAGCCCAGGCCTCAAGAAGGAAGTAATCGAAGTCCTCAAGAAAAACAAAGATTGCTTCGCATGGGATTATGACGAAATGCCTGGTTTAAAGAGGGAGTTGGTCGAACACAGACTGCCAATCAAAGATGGCAAGAAGCCCATCAAACAAACTCCCAGAAGATTCACACCAGCGGTTCTCACAAAGATTAAAGCTGAGATCGAAAGGTTGTTGTGTTGCAAATTCATCAGAACAACAAGGTACGTCGAATGGTTAGCAAACATAGTACCTGTTATTAAGAAAAATGGTTCTTTAAGGATTTGCATAGATTTTAGGGATTTATACACTGCAACCCCTAAAGATGAATATTCCATGCCTGTGGCAGAAATGCTAGTAGATTCTGCTGCAGGGTTCGAATACTTGAGTATGTTAGATGGATACTCTGGGTATAATCAGATTTTTATTGCTGAAGAAGATGTTGCAAAGACAGCATTTCGTTGCCCAGGAGCCTTAGGCACCTACGAATGGGTGGTGATGCCTTTTGGTTTAAAGAACGCTGGGGCAACTTATCAAAGGGCAATGAATTCAATTTTTCATGATTTCATTGAAACCTTCATGCAGGTGTATATTGATGATATAGTCATCAAATCTATATCTGCAGAAACACATTTGCATCATTTGAGCCAATCATTCGAGCGAATGAGAAAACATGGCTTAAAGATGAATCCCCTTAAATGTGCATTTTTTGTGCAGGCTGGAGATTTTCTTGGTTTTGTGGTTCACAAGAAAGGGATTGAAATCAACCAGAACAAGACCAAAGCCATAATGGAGACGAAAGCACCTACATCAAAAAGGGAGTTGCAATCTCTGCTAGGAAAAATTAACTTCCTCAGAAGATTCATTTCGAACCTGAGTGGAAGAACCCAAGCTTTCTCTCCGTTACTTCGTCTAAAGCAAGGCCAAGCCTTCGAATGGAACGAAGCCCACCAGGAGGCATTTGACAGGATAAAAAGATACCTCTCTCAGCCTCCTATTTTGTCTCCACCTTCATGGGGGAAGCCCATGAGACTGTACATATCTGCCTCTGAAGTTAGTATAGGTAGTATGTTAGCACAAGAAGATAGCAATGGTATCGAAAGATCCATATACTATTTAAGTAGAGTACTAAATGATGCAGAGACCAGATATAGCAATCTAGAAAAGCTATGTCTCTGTTTGTATTTCTCTTGTATGACACTCAAGTATTATATAAAGCCTGTTGATGTTTATGTTTCATCTCATTTCGATGTCATTAAACATATGCTTTCAAAACCAATAATGCATATCAGAGTTGGTAAATGGGCTTTAGCCTTAACAGAATATTCTTTGACTTTCATGCCTTTAAAAGTTGTGAAAGGTCAAGTGATTTCTGACTTCATTGTGGACCATTCTTTGGTTGAGCAGACTGTCATGAGTTACGTCGAAATACAACCATGGAAATTGTACTTTGATGGTTCAACCCACAGGAATGGAAGTGGCGTTGGAGTCCTTCTAATTTCTCCTGAAGGAATTCCAACAAAATTCAAGTATAAATTAGATGGTCCTCGTTGCTCGAACAACGAAGCTGAGTATGAAGCGCTCATTGTTGGACTTGAAGCTTTGTTGGAATTGGGGGCAACTAGAGTCGAAATTAAAGGAGACTCAGAATTAGTGGTCAAACAAATTACAAAGGAATATAAGTGTATAAAGGAAAACTTGATGATATACTTCGTCATAGTCAATAGGCTACTAAGGAAATTTGAATACATGGATATTCAACACATACCAAGAATAGAGAACCAAGAAGCAAATGACTTAGCACAGTTGGCTTCGGGTTATAAAGTTTCTACCAGGAACTTTAAGGATTTAGTTGAGTTAAGGGGTAGAGTTATGGCTACTAGATTCACACCATTGGATCTGGAAAGTATGAAATTGGGATATGCTGAGAAACAGGGATTCGAAATATTAGCCATAAATACTTTGTCAGATGCAGATTGGCGAAGTCCACTGAAGAGTTATTTAGCAGACCCAACTCTGAACGTGGATAGAAAGACAAAATACAGAGCATTGTCATATCTCCTCATGGGGAACGAATTGTTTAAAAAGACCCAAGAGGGTGTATTATTGAAATGCCTAGGAGAAAGTGAGGCATACCTAGCATTGTCAGAAGTCCACAATGGGGCATGTGGGGCACATCAAGCAGGCCATAAAATGAAATGGCTGTTATTTCGATACGGCTTGTATTGGCCTAGCATGCTCAAAGATTGCATAGACTTTGCTAAAGGATGTGAGGAATGTCAGAAACATGCAGGGATTCAACATGCCCCTGCAAGTGAGTTGCATTCGATCATCAAACCATGGCCATTTAGAGGATGGGCATTAGATTTGATAGGAGAAATAAATCCTGCTTCGTCCAAAGGACAGAAATATATCTTGGTAGGAATAGATTATTTTACCAAGTGGATCGAAGCTATACCATTAATAGTTGCTGATCAAGAGGCTATTATTGAGTTTATACAAAAGCACATTATCTATAGGTTCGGATTGCCAGAGAGCATAACCACAGACCAAGGCTCTGTGTTTACTGGTAGAAAGATGCAAGAATTTGCCCAAGAAATGGGGTTTAGATTGCTAACGTCAACGCCATATTATGCTCAAGCAAACGGTCAAGTCGAAGCAGCCAATAAAGTGATAATAGGATTAATCAAGAAACATATTGGTAAAAAACCAAGAAACTGGCACAAAACTTTGGACCAAATATTATGGGCCTGTAGAACATCTCCTAAGGAGGCTACAAACACTACGCCTTTCCAACTCACATTTGGTCATGATGCAGTGTTGCCAGTAGAAATTCATCTACAATCAGTTCGAATTCAGAGACAAAACGAAATCCCAGCTGCATTATATTGGGAAATGATGATGAATGAATTAGTTGAGTTGGACGAAATTAGATTACATGCATTGGAAATTTTGATGAGACAAAAAGAAAGAGTGGCCAAAACATACAACAAAAGGGTGAAGAAAAAAGTATTCATTATTAATGACTTAGTTTGGAAAGTCATATTGCCCATGGACAAGAAAAATAAAGCATTAGGTAAATGGTCACCTCATTGGGAAGGACCTTTTCGAATATTAAAAGTATTCTCAAACAATGCATACGAAATCGAAGAACTGGTGGATGATAAACGTATCCTAAAGGTTAATGGGAAATATTTAAAGAAATATAAGCCACGCCTGCAGGAGATTCGAATAGTAACAACGTAACCAAGATATTATAAAAAGGCCAAAATGGCAAGATGAGATGCCAAAATGGCGTTGTTTGAATATTACATATAAGAAACCAAATTGTAGTTAAATAAACACTGAAATTTAGAAATAAGAGTTATTTTTCAATCGGTTGAAAGTGCTTCGAAATGATTCAAGCCTCTGCTGAGCGAAATGCCTGGCTCCTTCCAAGGTTGCCACTTCTCCTTTAAGTTGTTCTGCAGTTTCCATTTCTGCAAGCCCCTGGTTGAGAAGCTCTTCGAATTGGTTACCAGCAGTATTGGTTTCGAAGGCTATTTGTTGTTCTTTAGCCTCCTTAACCTTCTGTTGAAGTTCCAGAATCTGCCTTTCCCAAAGAAGTATGGACTCAGCTCGAGCCTCATAATCAGTTTTCGCCTGCTTTAGATGCATAGCTTGATCCTCAGCTTCTTGAGAGAGTTTCGAAGCTTGTTCATAAGCAGCATCCATTGCAATGCGTTTTTCTTGAACCTTCTTGGCAGCAGATTCATCTTGGAGAAGATAACCAGTTACGTTGTCCAGCAAAGCCTGAAGATCGAACAAGAGAGTACTAACTGGCAAGGAGCAGGTAGCAAGATTGACCTTTGTAAGCAACTCCTTCATAGTATAGCAAGCAGTACTATCTTGTTTGAGCACTTCGAATATATCCACATTGAGAATTGTTTTCCTAATCTTATTAAGAAGTACAATTCTTTCATCTGTGGGAAGAGGATAGATGGTCGAACTTGTGCCAGCCCTAGCAAGTGGGACGTCCCTTTGAGCCAGCTTTGCCTTCATGTACCCAATAGGGTCATTTTGTCTCAGGAGTGCAAGCTCCTCGTCAGTCATTCGAGACAAAGAGGATTGAGGGAGTTCCACACGTAGGGGAGTCACGTCCATTTCAACCTCCATGGGTTCGTTGGTTGCATCACCATCCCCTTCATTCGTTTCGTGCTCATGATCTTCTTCATCATCATCCAAGTCCACCACTTCGATGCCTTCCTTTTCACTGCTATTTGCGTTGGACTCCGTCCCAGCAGTCGAACCATCATTAGCATCCTCCTCCTCAGACTCTTCGTCTGCAGATTCTTCGTCTCTTTGGCCAGAATCAGCTTTCTCTCCTTCAGTTTGAGTGTCCTTTGGGTCCTCTTGAAGAGTTTTAAGAGGGGACTTTTGAAGAGAAGCTCTTTGCAAATCCTCTGCAGATGTTTGAAGTGGTATTTCGTTTGTCTCTTTCAGAGGAATAGAGGTGCCTTGATCATCCTGCTGCTCAGAAGTTCCAGCCAGAACCGCCATATTGGAGGAACCTTTGTTATGTACAAGGTTGCTGGAATCTCCTTGAGGAGAGGAGTTGAGTGGAGCAGCAGCTTTGGATGGTGAGTTCGAAGTAGTGGAAGCTGGATTCAAGATGTTCTGCAAGGAGCAACAAAATGTTAAGAACATGCACCAAGGTAATAAGAAATTATTATTTTCAAAGAGATTTAAAGTTCGATTTACCTGTGGACTCTCGGAGGAGAGGTTACTAGCTATGCGTTCCAACATTGTGTTGGAGGTCGAAGGTAGAATTTTGGATTTGGGTGAGGGAGCAGCATCCCTGGAATCTAGTCCAGAGACACTAGTTGGAATGGTACTTTTCGAAATATCTTTCTTCTGCTTCTTCTTCGAAGCAGTTGTTAAGTTTCCTCCAGCCTTGGGGTCTTCCCCAGTGGTATTTGATTTCCGCTTCTTGGGAGTAGTAGGAGGAAGTTTGTTGGTCTGAAAAGATTTAAACAAAGAGTTAGATGCAAACCATAAAACATGAGTGAATTCGAAACATCAAGGCTAAGTGATTACCGTTGGAGTTGGAACACTGGTTGTTTTGGTATTGTTGTTGTTGTTGTGGTTGCAGCAATGGTTGTTGTTTCGGGTGGAGTCACTTTGTCAGTAGTTTCGATAGAGGCCTGAGAGGCGCTCCCTTCTTTTGACTTCGAGGCGGCTGTCTTTATCCTGATGGCTGAAAATCGAAACAATTAAAGCAAAGGTTAAAGATATGGAAAATGAAAAACGTTTGGGATTTTCCCAAGCATTCGCACCTGTGCCTTGATCAGATTTAATTGACATGGCAGAAAGGTCGTATCGAAGGTGTCCTGGGAAATCATGAAGCCAGTGTCGAGCCCATGTCAGTCTCAGATGGCTTTGGTTTCCTTTGAAGATGTTTGAACATCTCTTTGCAAGTGAACCACCAAGGATATGGGGGAAACCAAGCCAGAGCCAGTTCTGAGGTAGGTAATCTGGGAAATTTAGGTGGATGCATTTCGAATGCCAACCTATACCTATCCTCAGGTGACAACCCTGAAGGAAGTTTTAACTTAGAAACTTTTTGTTTGAATTTTTCCTTCAAGGTCTCAGCCGCTTGATGCACAGTGGATTCCAAGCGCGTGGGGTCATAAGTAGTTTCAAAATAATTTTGAAAAGCTTTAATCTCTTTGGCATGAGTAAACATACCTTTCTTAGCTGGTACCTGCACATCGAAGGCATCAATTAGTTTCTGTTGAATTGTAAGTGTATCGAACATATAAGTTTGATAAAACTTGGTCCACCATTCCAGAAACCCCTTAGCAGTGAGATGGGTAGGTTCGAAGGTTATCAGCTTAAACTGGGCAAAGCCTTGGTATTGTTCTTGTTGTAATTTGGCTTCCCGTGCCTTGAAAGTTCGCCTAGAGGTAATAGCACTCTCAGTTTGAAATAAGGGTTCAGGAATTAGTTGGCATAAGCCAAACTGCCTCGAAACAAAATTTGGCTGGTAAGCGAAAAGAAAAATCTGATTCTTGGCTGGAGTTATTCTTGAAGAAATGAGTCTAGGTAGCAAAAAAGCTCTCCATACATCTTGAATCTCCTTGCTCTTGACAGCTTCTGAGAGAGCCATGGTGAACCAGGAAGGTCCATGAGCCCTCGAAGCAAAAGGCGCCATGCTCTCTTCGAACTTATGCCTTTTGGAGAATATCATGATGTACTTCGAGAATAGGACTTTGAAGTCGTCTTTGTCGTCATTTGGAGTTAATCTTCGAAGCCTAGTGCCTTCGACTATCCTATCAGTTATCTCAGGGTCTTGTTCATCAATGGTGTTGGCAGTTGACAAGGAGGGTTCGAACATGGCATTTAGCCATAGCTGAAGTAACCAAAAAGGGCCAGCCAACAGGATATTCTTGGAGGTATGGGATTTGAGGCTCGAAACAGCTGACCTCAGGCTTTCATAAAGGTCAACTAAGAGCAGTTCACTTACGCACACTCTTCGATTTTCATGCAAATCCCTAGCTAGAGGAATAAACCTACTGGCTACCTGTAGGGATCTACTGCAGAAGACGTATCTTGACAGCCATAGGGTGAGGAAAGCAATGTGTTCTACATCAGACACACTGTCTCCCTCAGCATGGTAGTGACTGATAAACTTGGAAAAACTTGCTAGTTTGACTTCGAAGTCGATTATACTTGAATGTTCTTCGTTGTCAGGTAGATATGTTTCTCCTACTGGCGATAGCCCAGTGATGGCCGCTATGTCGAAGAAGGTAGGGGTAATCATTCCACCAGGGAGATGGAAAGTATTATAGGTACTGTCCCAGAAATAGAGGGACGCGAATAACAAAGGGTGGCTGTAAGTGAAACCAGGCTTCGACAGCTTAATCAGGTTGTAGATACCTAATTCTTCCCATTGCTGGGATTTCTTAGCTTCTACCTTCTTGAACCAGTTTTGATAAGCAGTATCGGAGGTGGGGCAAGATCGAAACAGTTTAAAATTACTTTTTACATAATCTAATACAAAAGGGTCCTTAGGAGGAACAGTTGGATTTTCTATGGTGTTTGAGCCAGAAGATTCTATTGCCTTAGGGGCGTCCATTTTGTTAAACAAGGGTTTGAAACTATAGCAAGCTGGGAAAATTGTCCTGGTATCTTTTAATATTTCAAAAATCGTAAGAGGGCCCATTAAAGCTAACCTCTTACCAGCAACGGTGGTAGGAATGAGTACCTGTGATGCATACAGCATTTCTTTTTCCTTTGAGATCATCTGGGGAGCAAGAACGGATTAACCTTGGCGAGTGATAACTTTACTTTCCATGGTAGTTCCTGCAGTTTTTCCTTTCTTCTTGGAAACCTTTTTGAGTTGGGATGAAGTAGAAGAAGACATTTTTGAAGGATATTGAAAGCTTAGGGTTTTGACGAGAGAAGAAGGATAAAGGATTCAGAATGTAGAAAGAAAAGAAAAAGACTAAGTGGATGATGTTTTATAATGTGGAAGTTTAAGCATCCACTGAATAAGGTGGTGATACGTGGAAATCATGGGTTGGTTTGATGAAGAGGTGGCATAAAGTTAACATGGGTAATAGGCGTGATTTAAAGATAATCATTGTTTGTAACTGCACCATACTGTGAAGTGGCTCCAGGCGGTTAAGGAATCCAAAAGTGCTATGATTGACGTGACTGGAGTCAAATGCATTAAATGATACTATGATTCGAAGGTCGCCTCAAAATCTTGTGTAGATGTTTAAAATAAGTATTTCTCAGAAAGATCGAAATACATATTTTAAAGGAGCATTTTATTGGCTGAAGATTTTGATAATATTATTAGAAGCTAAATAAGTTGAACGTTTCGATCGAAATGAAACAAAGCGTCATGTTTCGAAGTAGCAGAAGCAGTGTTTCAAATAAGCATATCAAAGCTTGAAGCTTCGAGTGGAAGTTATGGGAACATATCTAAAAGAAGTCTCGAAATGACAACAAGGCTGTGTCTGAGAAGTGCATTCGAAACGGAGAAGTACCAAAACATTTGAAATTCAAATGAAAGCGGGACATTCGAAGTTTGAAATTTATGTGCTGGAGCATTTGGAGACACGTGGAAACAAGAGAGAGGCATTGTTCTGCATGTTCTGAACGTGGCATAATCTTATAGCAAGACCGTTATGGTCGAATTAGTATAAATAGAAGTCTTAGTATTAGGATTTCGTGTGTCATATCTATTGTACTAAATACTCAGTAATATTCAAATTACCACATGGCAAGGGAAACGAATGCAAGAGCAATGTACATATGATAGCACCACATGTTTATGATTTAATGAAAACCTTTTATCATTTCCAGCACTTTCCTTTATCTTTCTGCCAAATACCATTTACAAGTTTTCTCATCCAAAGTCTTTTTATTTCGAAATCTCTTCATTAAAGCCTTACATTTCAATGCTTTCTTTACATTTCAAGCACTTTACATTTCAGAAAACTGTCATACTTTTCATGCCTTTATCTTCAAGTTTTGTCTTTCGAAAGCCTATTTTTACTTAAAGTCATTTACAGATTTCTTGCATTGAACGCTTTCTTCATATTTCGAATCTTTTACGTTCCAGAGCATCTTTTACATTAACTGTTTTTATAATTCGAAGCCATTTACTTGCCTTTTATGCAATTTTACATGTCTTTACAATTAACATTTATTCATGCAAGTTAGTTTCACGCACATACATTTTGATTACATCTTTAGATCTATAAAGGAGAAATCGAAATAAGTCAAACACCTACACAACACTCAAATACTAACCATGAATATATGTTCGATCATGAGAGTTACCCTAATGACCAAGGAATCCTAGGATCAATCTAGTCGATCCTGTGAGTTACCAGAGAAATTGAATAACAGTCAGTAAGTTTATTCGATAGTTTGGAAGACTAGCGGTTGTTTACCAAAAATCACTGGAAACAGCTACGTAATCTGAATCATTCAAATTTTGATCCAAATTGATTGGCTCTAACTCTACAATCATGACCTTAATAGCTAAGTCACCATCTTCTATAATTTATTGATCATGAACCATATAATAACTTTATAACTTAGGATGGTTTAACTTCAAGTGAAGTATATTATTCTTAAAGTATGATAGTTCTTTGAACTATGATTGTCGGTGATAACAATATGAAATTCTTGGAGTAGTTTAGCTTTAAGTGAAATATATTCATCGTGATGGAGTATAATAGTGCTATTGATCTATGATTGTTGGTGAATAAAATATGGATATTCTTAAAGTGATGTAGCTTTAAGTTAATATACTCATTATGGGAGTATGATAGTTCTTTTAAACTGTAATTGTTTATGAAGACAATATAATTTTTTTTAGAGTTATGTAGCTTCAAGTGACTATACTTTTTAGATAGAGTATGATAGTTCTTTGAACTATAATTGTCTATGTTGATAATGAAAATTGATGTATTATTTTTAATCTAGGTGAAAAATATTGGTGTTGATTGAAAATATACATGTTTAAAAAATTCCATATCTCTTAGTATTTTAAATGAAAATGAATACCAAGACTATATATATATATATATATATATATATATATATATATATATATATATATATATATATATATATATATATATATATATATATATATATATATATATATATATATATATATATATATATATATATATATATATATATATATATATATATATATATATATATATTATAGTGCTTTGTTATAAGATATATCAGTCAAAATCTCTTTAAGTTTATATTTAACTTCTTTTTTTTTAGTTTTGTTTTATAGTACTTTGAGATGTAGTTAAATATTTATTTTAGAGAGTGTGAGTGTATTGTGGACCGTGAGGTGGTTGAAGGTAATCTATATATTGTAATAATTTTTATATATTATTATTCTCTGATTGTCATTTGAAAATGGCCACAATTTTTCTCATATTTTAGAGTTTCTACGTTATGTCCTTGTTTTATGATCACGTTATTTGTTTTCTCTATGCCGGGTTTTTTCCAATAAGTGGTTTCAGAGACATGATTTGACTTTAGAGGGGGGGGGGGGGGGGGGGGGGAGTTTGATCGTGTGTTGGATCGTGTTATAAGATGTAGGAGACTCACACTTGTGGGGGAGATTATTGGGTGTAAGTGTGAGTGGTTCAGTCTCACATCGCGTATGAATGCGTGAAATGTTTGATTTTATAAGAGAGATGTCTCATATATTATATGCTTTAATATTTTAGATGGAGATGTGGAAATTACCTTTCTTATGGTCCTAGGGCATTGGTCCCGTTAGTGCTCCCGCCTTCTTCAGTCTTCCCAATAATTTCTTCATTTATTATCTTTTTAAAGATGTTTGAATCAACACATTGATGAATCAATAAACAATCCACTTTCTTATTTATTTCTCTATTTAGATGAATTATTCTTTGTGCCTTAGTTGTATTATTTTTCAATGATACAATTTCATAATTCATAATCTTAAGAACTTCTTAAAATCAAAAGATCACCTTCATTTGAGCACACGAACGATCATAATGGTCTTCTTTAAATATTAGCATATTTTTATGAAATTGATTCGAGGTAGTATTCAAGTTTACCATTAATATTGATTAGAGATTAATAGATGAATCGAAATGGACTACGTTATATAGTTTTAGTTTTGTTTTTAATTTTGATTTTGCAAATGACTTGTCTTGTATCTATTCAGAAGAAAATAAATGTGCCAATACATTAGTAAAAATAAGAATTGTTTTAAATTTTAAATTTGAGAACATTTAGATACAATTTCATAGGTGTGGTTCATACTTTTTTCTAATATAAATATGATAAATATACTTACATATCTTTTAAGGAATAAAAATATGAAGAAATTGCATATTTGTAAGAGGAAATTATATACTTGTCATACACTACAAAAATAACTTGTGTTTTGCCACGTGAAAGCCACGTCGCTAACACCAAAATCACGCTACTATTCAACTTTTGCCACCTTAAGAAACACGTCACTGTAGAGCGCGTGTAAATTTTGTTGCAGCGTGAAAAGCATGTCACAACGTTGCCACGTGAAATTCACGCTGTAACAGACTTTATAGGATGAAAGTAGTTCAGAGCAGAGTAGAGCAGAGCAGTTTATATTTATCTTTACGTTTGCTGTTGCGGCGTGTTTTTCACGTCACTAATTAGTGACATGAAAAACACGCCGTAACTTGTTTTTTTTTTTTTTAAATTGTGTTTTAAATATATTAATTCTGTTATAATAATTAATATTATTTTTTGTTTTATTAAATTTATAAATTAAATATTATAATTTATTTATTAAATACAATATTATAAATCAAATTATCAAAAACAAAACTAAATATATCTAAATGTATAAATAAATATACTTAATATTATAAATTTAATAAACTCAAATTTAAATTTATAATATTTTTAAATATACAATATGATTATAAATTTATATTACACAAATAAAAAACTAAATACAAAATAAAAATAAAACTAAGCAGAATCATTCGAGTCGTCAGAAAAGTCGGGAAGAAAGTCATCATTATTTTGGTGGTTATTATTTTGGCCACCACTGTTGGGATTTCTACCAAATGCTTGCATAAATTGTCGCATTTGCTCCTCCATGTCAGCCCGCCTCTTCGCCATTGCCTCAATTTGTCGATTATGTTCGCCCCTCATTGCCTCCATTTGGGCCTTCAATGCCACCTCGCGATCTTCGGACTCGCGTCTAGCCAATTGTCTTACCAGTTCTAACTAATCTGGTGTCAAATTTGTTTGGCGTGACCCTCCTTCACCGTCTGCAGCTCTCTGATATAGATTTCTATCCCCACTCCTCAAGGTGCCCGCTAAATTTCCACCACCAAAAAAACACCCGTTAGGCCCCTTTCCCCCAACAACTTGACTCCAAATATAGAAATCCACATCTGGATGAACCGGTTTTTCCGGAGGAGGAGTATACTGAGGATTATGGGTCAGAAATTCTACAAGCAAGACCTGATAATCCTCCTACACATACAATAAAAAAATCAAGTTAAATTTATAAGTAACATTAATGAAATTAAATGAAATAAAAAAAAAACAAAAAACAAATAGCCACGTGATTGTAACGCCACAACTTATCAGTTGCCACTCAATTTTCACGCCACAATATGTCACTTGCTACATGAAAATCACGTCACAAAATTGCTTAAAAAATATATATGTAAACATAAATTTACTTATCAGGGCTTTTTTTGTACGCTCGTCAATAAATCCTTCTGATTTGTTTGTCCGAGTTTCCTTAACCAGCTCAGTCATCAATGGTTGTCTCCCCAAACGCTTAGCCTAAATAAAAAAATTAACTTAAATTAATAATATGTTATAAATCCAAATATGACTTTAAAAATTGGTAATAATTACCATGCGTCGAGAATGCTCAGTAGTACTAATACTTCCAACAGTATTAAGGCAACCCCCTTTTTCCCATGCCCTCATCTTCTTTGCAGTTTCAGATTTAGCCTTAAACTCATCTGATTCCCAATACTTAAGAAGTTGTTCAAAAACTTCTTTGCCTATCCATTTGGGACGAATGCCCAAAAGTTACCAATTCTCTCTAACACGTCGTAGCATGTCAGAAAGTCGTCTTGAACTCCTGCCAAAATAATATTTTTTTACTTTGTTATGGTTCAGGGGATCCCAAACACATTTCGCCTACAATGTTGTATGACATTAAAATAAATAGTTAGATAAATTATAACAATAATGAAAAGGTCATTTAAATAAAAATAACTTAAGAAATAAATTAAGTATACCTGAAATTGCTTGAACCATTCTTCTTTATCGGAAACTTCTCTAAAACTGTTCAAAAATTTTGTATAATTCTGCTGAATTATATAATTTATAACCTTAGCAGCAGTCCGGCTCGGCCCGAAACTAAAACAACAATAATTGAATTAGCATAATTAATTATATAAAGTTATATTAAAAATGGAAATGTGTACTTATAAATAAAAATCAATAAATAAGAAACTTACGAGTTCCATTCAGGCCAAATCCAAAATCTCCCATCAATGGTGAATCTCACTCGGATCATCATCCCCTCGAAGATCTCTCTCATCTATCTGATCATCATCCACACCAAGATCATCATCATCCGACTCTACATGATCATCGGATGCAGGTACATGTGTGGGATGTGGGGTGAGACCAGTCTGTGTGGGTCGTGAAGAGGTGGATCCTCCAGGATGCTGGACGGATGGGGGCATCTGTGTAGGAAGTGGGGTGCTGGATCCTCCAGGCTGCTGCACGAATGAGGGCATCTGTGTGGGAAATGGAAAACTGTGTTGGAAGGATGAGGGCACCCGTGTCTGCTGGAAGGATGAGGGAACCTGTGTCTGCTGGAAGGATGAGGGCACCTGTGTCTGCTGGAATGGTAAACCAGGTGGGGCCCCAGATGGACTAATAAAACATGTACTCCCAGATGGGAATTGAAGAGGACTCTGAGATGATAGTAATGGAGTAAATGGCATAGTACTGTCCATGGGCATATGATGAACCTGACTCTGCGGGGGAGGACACGTGGCTGAGTGAGGTGACTGGCATACTACTACCCTTGGACGTCTGGGCTTCCTACCACTATCACTAGGACCTTTACCCTTATTATCTTTGGGTGGCATTTTTACCTAATTATAGAAAATACAAGTTAACATATAATATATTTGAATTACAAGACACAATTCTCATGAATACATATTCATTAAATCATTCAATAAATGGTTCGTTAAGTAAAATTACAAGACACAATTCTCATTAATATAGGTTCACTATTCTAAATCATCATGCTCGTCATCCATATCATCCTCGTCATCTGATGTGATATTATCCTCAGATCCAGAATCTTCATGATCTTCATCCTCATCAACTTGATTCCCCTCAACCATTGTATCAGACAAACATGTAGTGTTTTCATCTGGAATCACATCATTAACTTCAACTTCATCAAATTGGTAAGCAACATCCTCCACTAGATCGTCAGTTTCAATATGACCCAATGGTTTTGTTTTTATTACAACACAACACCGTCGTTTACGTGGCACAAATGAAGTATAAGGAACATAATAAACTTGCCTAACAATATTTGACATTATGAAAGGGTCGTACTCTTTGTACCTCCGGTCCATTTGAATCTCAACAGTACCATATGTCTTATCTATTTTTGTGCCTCTAGTTGGATCATACCATTCACAATAAAACAAGACAACTTTATTTTCCGAGTCCAAGTAATTGTATACTAACTCGTAGATATGTTTAACAAAACCATAGAAGTCATCTTCACCACCATCTGTAACTCCTTTCACAAATACGCCAATGTTTATGTTTTTTTTCCTTCAGTCCATTCATGAGTGTGAAATTTATATCCGTTCACGAAGTATGTGTGCAATTTATTTGCACTTTGACGAGGGCCATTAGACAAGTTTCTCAAATGGAGTATTTCTGGAGTCGGTGCAACAACCCTATACAATTTCTCCTTGAACCATGTTGGAAATTGGGCATGAATGACACCAGATGTTGATTGTACATCGGCACTATCAAAATAGGCATTGTTAAATTCCCTAAAAAGAAACACACTATAAGTTTCAAGGTAATCAATTTTATATTCACACTGTAAAGAAAATTAAGAAGTTGGATTATACTTACTCAAGATATGGTTTAACTTCAATGCAGTTGATCAAGACATGAACATGTGCAGATTGCATTTCTTGTTGGGTCAACCAATGCTCACCCTTCTTTCCAGAGGGACGACCTAGAAGCCCGAAGACTGATAAGGTGTACTGACTTCTTTCGATAACATTTACAGGATTCCTTATGATTCTTGGAGTTAACATCAAGTGCTTGAAATAGTGACTGCAAAAATGTGAAGTTTCTCGATGCAAGTAATGTGCACATATTGATCCTTCAACTCTATATTTATTTTTCACTGATCGCTTTGAATCACCCATGAACCTTTCAAACGGATACATCCACCTATATTGAACAGGTCCTCCTAGATAAGCCTCATATGCAAGATGCACAGGTAAATGTTCCATGGAGTCAAAAAAACCAGGCGGAAATACTTGTTCCAACTTACAGAGAATGACTGGAATATTTTGGTCCAACTTAATGATGTCATCCACTCTTAAAGCTGACGCACAAATATCTCTAAAAAATTGACTAATTTCAGTGAGTGGATTAAGCACATGTTTGGGTAGAGAACCTAACGCAATTGGTAGCAATTATTCCATAAAAACATGGCAATCATGACTTTTCATACCCCATGCAACTTCCCAGTGTTAGCATCAACACACCTTGCTAAATTTGAAGAATACCCGTCGGGCATTCTCAAACCTTTTAGCCATCCACAAACCGCTTTAGCTTCTTGGGCGGTCAGACTAAAACAAGCTTTGGATTTAAATAATTTTCCATTTGGTTGAGGCTTCAATTCCAACTCTTTATGATTACACCAAATTTCCATGTCTTGTCTAGCCTTCACATTATCTTTTGTTCTGTCTTTAACATCCATCACTGTGTTAAATACGTTATCAAAAAAATTCTTCTCAATATGCATAACATCAAGATTATGGCGCAACAAATTATCTTTCCAATACGGGAGGTCCCAAAATATACTTCTTTTTGTCCAATTATGTGTGACCCCATATCCTTCAATTCTACATGCTTTTCCAGTATCTGTAAACTTTGGAAGTTCACAAACTTGGTTCCATATAGCAACTGGTGCCAATCGAGGCGAAGGCAGATCTGTTACCCGTTCGTCCTTTTTGAAATTTGTCTTGTTTTTTCTAAAGGGATGATTTGATGGTAGGAATCTGCGGTGGCAGTCAAACCACGAGCTTTCCCCCCCCCCTTTTTCCAATGTAAACGCCTTAGTGCATTCCATGCAATGCGGACAACCCATTCTGCCATGCGTACCCCAACCAGACAACATGCCATATGCTGGAAAGTCGTTAATGGTCCACATCAAGGCAGCTCGCATAGAAAAGTTTTGTTTACGGGATATATCATAAGTCCATTCTCCATTATTCCACAACCTCTTCAAATCATCAGTTAAAGGTTGTAAGTACACATCAATTCCGGTTTTTGGACTCGACGGTCCTGGAATGACGCACGTCAAAAACATGTATGGTTTTGTCATGCACATCTCAGGAGGGAGATTGTAAGGGGTTACAATAACTGGCCAACAAGAACACGCACTTCCGGACGCTTGGACATATGGAGCAAAACCATCAGAGCATAATCCATGCCTGACATTTCTAGGTTCGGCGGCAAAATCAGGATGTACCTCATCAAAGTGCTTCCATGCATGGTCGTCAGATGGGTGTCGCATATTGCCTGGGCTTGTTTTGTTTGTATGATGCCATGTCATTTGACTTGCACTGTGCATTGAAGAAAACATTCTTTTTAACCTTGGTATTATCGGAAGATAAAACATGGACTTTACTGCTACACGTTTTTGGTTACTGTTAATGGCTCTATTGCGAACTTTATATCTTGGACTATGACAAAACTTACATTCCTCTGACGATCCATCTTGAGTACCAAACTCGTTGTCATAAAACAACATACAACCATTAATGCAACAATCAATCTTTCTTACTCTTAAACCCAACTTCTTTGCATCATAGAAACTCGCAGGAAAGTTGTCTTTCGTTGCCGTTGAGTCCAACATCATTTTTGCGAAGTGCTCCAAACACTGATCAGGAACATTCCAATTTGACTTGGCGGCCAATAATCTCACACACATTGATAGCTTTGAGTCTGACGACCCCTCAAACAACGGCGTATTCATCTCATTCAACAACTAATAAAATCTCTGCGCTTCCTCATTCGGCAACTCTTCCCCGTCAAAGTCTTCAGGTTGATCATAGGTCACGTTAACACCAAAAGCATCACCAACCATGTCACCTATCAGATTAAAGTTTTCTTCAAATTCCATAGGTGGTTGCATAACCGGTTGACTACTTGAAGCATCTGTGTTGCTAGTCTCTGGTACATTACTCGACAGTGTTTCACCATGATACGTCCAAACCCAATAATTTTCAATGAAACCTTTCCTATGCAAATGACGTGTTATTTCCTCTGGGTCACTAATTATATATCTACATCCACATTTAAGACAAGGACACCTAACTCCTCCTTCACTTCGACAACGTTCCTGAGCAAACGTCCACGCGATAAAACCATTAACTTCGTCTATAAAATTGGGTTTAAGTGCGCGTCTTCTTGGATATAGTCTATCGTACATCCAACTACGATAATACCTATAATATTCCATTTACTGCAAATTTATATAATCAAAACCTATTTAATTAGAAATATTAATTAATCAACTTAATAATAATCCTAAACATATACAATTAAAGATAAATATATGCTTTCAAAAATATTTATAAACTCCTAAAAATATTTATTTATTTTTAAACACTTAAAATTTAATTTAAACACCTAAATTTTATAAACTCCTAAAAATTTAAAAACTTATTAAACTCCTAAAAATTTAATTTAAACACTTAAAATTTATAAACTCCTAAAAATATTTTTTTTAAAACACTTAAAATTTAATTTAAACACCTAAATTTTATAAACTCCTAAAAATTTAATTTAAACACTTAAAATTTATAAACTCCTAAAAATATTTATTTATTTTTAAACACTTAAAATTTAATTTAAACACCTAAATTTTATAAACTCCTAAAAATTTAAAAACTTATTAAACTCCTAAAAATTTAATTTAAACACTTAAAATTTATAAACTCCTAAAAATATTTATTTATTTTTAAACACTTAAAATTTAATTTAAACACCTAAATTTTATAAACTCCTAAAAATTTAAAAATTTAAACTTCTAAAATAATTAAACTCATTCATCACAAATTAATAATTAATAATTATTATAAACTAAATAATTAAACCTAAAATTTAACCCAAATACAGAAAATATAACCCAAATTCAACCTAAAATTTTAACCCAATGCAAATTCAACCTAAAAATTAATCAAATTCAGAAAATATACTAAATTCAAAAAAAAAATTCATGAAATACCTTTTATCTTGTAACTCCTTCAATCTTCTTGTCCCTTTTTACAATCTATACTTCTATCAATATTCTTCTTCTATTCAAAGAAAAATTGAAAAAAAAATTATATTCAATAACACATAAAAAGATGTTAACAAAATATAAATAATATTGAATTGAAATTACCTTAAAACAATAATGTATGGAGATTGTAGGAATTTAATTTTGGAGAAGAACAAATTTTGGAGAAGAAAATGGTTATGGAGGAATATGGAAGGAGGAGGTTGAAGAAGAAGTTTAAACAAACTATTAACGCTACTGTGTTTGTGGAGCGTTTTTGATAAAGTATATAAAGCATGTAGCGACGTGAAAATCACGCCGCAACGTTGCCACGTGATTTTCACGTCGCAACAATCCAACAGTTATTTTCTCTTTCTTCAAAACCTAAACACGCCAGTGTTGGAAGTTGTGATTAAATTATTTTTTATGATATTTTTATTAGCGACGTGCAGCCCACATCGCAACTTTTTTTAAAACAAAAAAAAAAACTGACAAACTTAATGGTTCTTTATTATATTATTAAAACATGTTGCCACGTGATTTTCACGTCGCAACTGACTTTATTTAGCCACATGAAAATCACGTGGCAAAATCACGCGGTCGGAAAACCTTTATCTTGTAGTGATATTTTCATTAAAAAAAAACATAAATCGCATTTTAAAAAAATGCACCTAAACTTTTTCCTTTCAAGTTTGCCATTAATCTTCATCAGAGATTAATAGATGAATCAAAATAGAGTATATTATACACATTTATTAAGAAAAACTAAAATTGATAACATAAGGAGGATTAAGAATTGGATTACTTGTATTTCTAGCTATAACAAGTGACTTATTTTAAAATTAATGAAAACTGAAATGAAATGGATTGCATTGAATGATTAATTGATTATATGCAAAAAAAAAAAAAAAAAAAAAAAAAAAAAAAAAAAAAAAAAAAAACTTCTAAGCAAACTCAAAACAAATATAACTTGCTCTAACCGATTTAACCAACAAACTAACAAATTTTATAATCAATGTTTGTTAGTCAAACTTTCTAAAACAGAATTACAATTCAGCGATTTTTAGCTAGTTAATAGGATTTTTAAAAACCATAATGTTGTGTATTGTAGCATAAAGCTTAAGAAATAAATAGCAAAGTTGTTTAATTTTAACTATGCAAATGACTTGTCTTATATCTAAAAGGAAGAAAACAAATGTGCTAATACTTTAGTAAACCTAAGGATTGTTTTGAATTTCTATTATTAGTGGAGTATCATACCTTCAAAATTATCAATATTTTTATTCATTTGGGTTATCGAATACATATTTCACTGATTATACTTTACCCACTACATTTTTTTCACCTGATTTTATTTGAATACCAATGAATTTTACATAAAAAAAATTTAACAGGACAAGTGTTCTTTGTTTAGCCTAATCTTCTAAAAGCACATCTCTTAATTTTATCTTTCAATAAACGTTAGAGTTAAGTGATAAGTTTGAAAAATTAGATTTTTTTTTTTTAGTAATAATCAAGTATTGAAAAAAAAACACAAATAATCATATTTTAGAGAAAATTACGTAAATAATCATGTTTTAAAAAATTTCACATGAAGACGCCAAATGAGATGGCGCATGCGCTCACCTTTTTATCTTAGGCGCCATCTCACTTGGCGCATGCACGTTGTTTTAACCAAGTGAGATGACGAATGCACTATAAAAAGGGGATGAGGCGCCATATGAGATGGCTACTACATGCAATTGTGTTTTCTATAAATAAAATACCCATTTTTCCATCAATCTTCACACTTTCTCACACTCTCTTCTTATTTTTTCTCTGTTATTTGCATCATAACATCTCCCATGATTTTCACCAGAGATTGATACGTTATTTTCTCGGTCACCAAACCTCCGATGAAAATAAAATTTTGACACATTCACTCCATGGAGCATCTGAAGAGAGAGTTGATGCGATGACTAGAGGGAGACATCAAGGCTGGGAAACAAATTAGAAGGATCCAGAGAAGAAGAACAACCACCTCGCTTGCAATTGGAAGAACTCAATATTGGTTGGAGGAAGTCAAAATAGACATGGACGTAATGGTGATGATGCATGACTCAGATGAAATTATTTTGACGGTTGTAATTTCTTATACGTTTTATCGTGTTTTTATTTTTTGTTTGCATATGTTTTGTTGTAACAAATTCTCTTAATGAAAAAAGTTACTTTTAGAGCTTAAAAAAGTGCAGATGGTTTCCATATAATTTTTATGTTGTCGGGCTTGTAGCCCGAGTTGGACAACTTTTTCGATTGTGTCCGACCTGACGACATAAACCACACTTTCTTTATAGCTTGTCAAAGGAGTCTATTTCAGTTGTGATACGCTTACTTTTAGGACGACCCTTTTTATTCTTTCGCATTTGATCATTGTGCCATACTATTTTTCTGTTGTATATAGGCCAATAATCAGGTTTCACTACCATTAGGAAGCCATTATTGTATACGTCGAGCAAGGTTTCAGACTTATAAATGAGAGATAGAAGTAGTAATGCATCTTGATGAGTATACGCACATGCCACAATGACATGAGAATAAGGTATACGAAAGGCTTCAAACTTTCCACAATCGCACCAAAGACATGGTAGTATAACCCTATACTCTTGTCTTGGCAACCCCTCATTGTGGTCGATTGTCTCTTTGACAATGATGTTTTGGCTATGTCGGTCAAACATTATAACAAGATGGTGTTGGCTTTGGCGTTTTCTGCCTTAATATACTTCATGCAGCTTTCACTCCATAGTTGTCCCGATTGTAAGACCGCATTCCATATTTCACCTCTTTTGGCAAACAACGAAGCCATCTTAAAATATATTGATTTCACCAAAGCGGTTACTGGGAGGTTTCGTATGCCTTTGAATACACCATCCATTGATTCGATAAGATTTGTTGTCATGTGGCCCCATCGATGTCCATTGTCGTATGAGCTTGCCCATTTCTCCACTGGAATATTATCAATCCATCTACCTGCATCCGGATTTGATAATCTGATCTCGTTGCGATAGTATTTGAACGAAGGTTATGTTAATGCATACCCCGCGTTCATAACTATTTTCCTGAGAGCATTGTTTTTTATCTCCCTCGTGAAATTTTATACGATATACCTAATGCAGAAGACATGCATAGAAGGAGGGCCATGCCAACCATTTGCAGGATTATTATATGCACTCTCAATAGATGCACGTCTGTCAGAGATCAAATAGAGACCAGGTTAAGGAGCCACGTGTGTTCAGAGATTCTTGAGAAAGAAACCTCAAGCACCACCAGTCTCTCCCTCGACTAGAGCAAAGGAAATTGGGAAAATGTTATTGTTGTCATCTTGTGCAACTGCCATCAGTAGCGTGCCTTTGTATTTCCCATACAACCACGTTCCATCTATTTGAATAATAGGTTTGCATGACGCAAACCCTGTGATGTAAGGTTGAAAAGCCCATAACAGTCGACTGAATATTCCATTTCTGTTGACATGAGTACCATCTAGGGCGTATGCCGGTAATGTTTCCATAATATAAATAGTTCCAATAGAATATGTATGAAATACATGCAGGTAGCGCGGTAGTTATTTGTATGACTCCTCCCAGTTTCCATATACCTTTTCAATCGCCTTGGTCTTTGCTAACCATGCCTTTCTGTATGACGGAGTATAATTGTATATCGTAGTAATGTGAGAGATTATGGTTTTCACCTTCAATGATGGATCATTGCTGACGAGAGGTAGGATTTCTTGATATATTAGATCATAATTTAGTTTACGATGATCTTGTGATTGAGTAGAATTGACGCACGTGTGGGTGAACATATAACCTATTGTTGGCTCCTAAATTTGACACCCTTGTTTTTATTAATATCAGCCATTAAAGCTGAAGGATATTTTCGACCAGCTGGGTCTGTCGAAATGCCCATTAAAAGATGGCAATGTACTTAGAGGATTTCTTCCAAGGGAGAATTTGGTTGCCTTCGACGTCGAAGGTGTGGCTCGTCGAAGATGCCTCTCGACGAAGGTGTTCGATTGTTCAAAGTGGAACGGTTTGAAATTCAAGCGTTTGGAGGGAAAACGGTTTCCAGCGGTTACCAAGTGCAACGTGCAAAGATCTGGAGCGTCGAACACTGAGAACGTGCCAAGTGGAGTCATCTCGAAGCAGTGTAACTGCCCGACGGTTACTTGGGATGTTTTAGTATAAATATTAGTAGTTCACGCAGTTTTTCGCGTGTGTTTACAATTATATACAAAGTCACTCATATAGATTCGAGTACCCAGCGTGTGAGAAAGAATTGTTGAGAATGTATGTGTGAAACACCACTTTTATTAATCAAAGTCATTTACTTTCCAGAAACTTTACTTGCTTTCTCCTTTACTTTTCCTGTCGAAAACCTTTATTTCAGGCCTTCCTTTATTTTATCAAGTTCTCTTCTTCATGCAATTTACATAAAGCTTCTTTATTTCCTTGTCATTTAACCATAGTCAAACTTAATCAAAACCCCAAAATCAACCATGTCTTAGGATCAATCTGATCGATCCTGCGAGTAACCAAATAAGTAACCATTTGGAAGATCAGCGGTTATTTACCAAAACCAACGGTAAACAAATTGGCACACCCGGTGGGACTGTGTGTTGATTTTTGAAGTTTAATCCTTTTACATAAAATATCATCTTTTCGAGGAGTGTTGTATGTTATTGAGAAGTGGTAGAATATACACTAACAATACCAATACTGCCAGAAAAAGAGAAGAGATGACGAATCCGCCAAACAATAACGAAATCCCACAAACGAATGTGGGATCAACGGTTATCCCAACCGTAAGTGAAGCGATAACCGCTGGTTCAACACCAGCAGTAACGATCACAACGACGGGGCCATTACCTCCGTTCACTGGCCCCAGAGTGCCTTTGGGAACCCCCCACCAAGGGGAAATTTAGGCACAAGGCCTTATGTTCCCCCAGGATTTATGACAGGCGGTCATAATCGAGAACCACTCTACGGCATGCCAACGTCTGACTTGGCTAGCCTAACGAACGTTGCGTCCACTTTTTCAGACCCTTTAGTGAGTGCCTCTTCGCCACTCCAAGGTTCTGGAGTAGGTATGGCGAATAGAAATAGGACCCAACTCTTAGGAGGAACGTCCCAAGTAGCACATGGCCTTACAAATGCCTCGACAGCAGTCTTGAGGCAACAAATGGACGAAATCAACCATGATATGGTTCAAATATTGGCACAAACTTTAAGTACAGTGCTGAATCCTCTAATACAAAACACCACCCAATCGAATCAGCAGATGACAGCGCAAATGACGCGTTTGGCTGATTTCTTTGGAGTACCCCAACCTATTCGACAGCCCCAAAGGGCGCAAATAAGGGGAAACCAAGGTATATTCTTAGAGGAAGAAACCACTATCAACCAAGGTCAGCAGCCTGTCGAAGAAAACCTTAGGGCACGATTGGAACAGCTTGTCGAAGAACCTAGGGTTATAACCCCAGAGGTAAGGTTAGTTAACAGAAACCAAAATGCTGACGAAGTAGTTCAGCATGTCCAATACCAGAACATGGGTTTGGAAAATAATCTGGCAACCATGATCGAAAGAATCATGATGCAAAACGGGATGAACATGGGCTTTCGTAGGCCCAACTTCACATCCCCACTGTCAGAATACGTGTTACAGACAGACTTACCTCCTAGATGTAAAGTCCCTAAGTTCACTAAATTCTCTGGGGACACGACAGAATCTACTGTCGAACACGTGGCGAGATACTTGATCGAAGCAGGAGATATTTCAAATAACGAAAACCTGAGGATTAAGTACTTCCCAAGTTCTTTAACAAAGAACGCTTTTACTTGGTTTACAACTCTCCCTCCCAATTCGATCCATCATTGAACCCAGTTGGAGAGATTGTTCCATGAGCAATTCTACATGGGACAAACCAAGATAAGCCTAAAAGAATTGGCCAGTGTAAAGAGACGTTTCACTGAACCTATAGACGAATATCTAAATAGGTTTAGGTTGCTCAAAGCGAGATGTTTTACACAAGTTCCAGAACATGAGTTAGTCGAAATAGCCGCAGGCGGCTTAGATTATTCCATTAGGAAGAAGTTAGACACTCAATACCTGAGAGACATGGCCCAACTGGCCGATAGAGTTCGACAGGTCGAACGCCTTAAAGCTGAGAAAGCCAATGCAACGGAAACTTATAAGAGAGAGAGGATAGTGTGATCGGTGGATCTGGAACTGACTGTTTAACGCTGGTTCGCGAAATGTCGCGGTAAGCAAGAGTCGCCACCGTCTTTTATTTTCTCCAAATGGAAAGGACAAAAGCACAGAAAAATTCCTTAAAGAGATTGCTCTCGGTTCGGGAGGTAGGTTATAGAAAGGGAAGGTGTTAGCACCCTTTCTATCCATGGTTATCCATGGGCTCTTAGATACTTGCTCATTTGTGTTTTCAAAAATGGTTTGTTTGCTTTTCAACTGTGGGTTTTAAAAAGTTTCTTTGAAAATTCCAGTTCGACTCTTGTATCGGTCCTCAAGAGTGTTTGAAAAGTTGCTTTCGAAAGCTTTTTGAAAAGGTGTCGGTGTGAAAAGTATTTTTGATTTGTTTTTGAAATTAGAGCAAGTATCTAGAGTCGTCTACCTACCCTAAGGAATTCGTCTGTGTAGATGTCCTTTAAAGTAGTGCCATCCCACCATTGAGAGGTAGGTAGCACCACCGTTGGAGGTGTTCGGGTCAATTCGAGGTACGGGACATGATGATCACCAGAGCAATGGGAAGACACCTTAGAAGCTACCCTCATGCCAGGTTCCCAGATCATGAGGACTTACTAAGACATCCTCTACTCGACGATCACCTTTCGAAGCAAGGCAACAGTGAGGCGTACCCTAGGGGTGGTGTGTGATTTTGTGTGTCGTTTTCATTTATTTTTGTCTTTTGTCATGTATGGGTGATCTACACGTTTGTTTTTATTTTAACATTCATTCTTGCATGCAATCTATTAGCAGTTAAAAAGTTGCGAGAAATATAAAGTTCCAAAACTATTACAAAGGCGCGGGTCCACATCGCCAAATTTAATTCAGGACCCGATTTGACATAAAATAAAGTAAAGTGCGAGAAATATAAAATTACACGGCTTTGGGAGAGGTACATAAATAATTAAAAGAAAAAGAAATACATATGCGAATTGAATTAAAATTAGAAACGAGTGCGTTGGACCCTTTTTTAACGAAATTAAATTATTATTAATCAAATTAAAGAAAAAGAAATTATTTTTGGTTTTTTTGTATTTATGAGAATTTAATGAGATTAATTGAAATTAAAATACTAACCCTAATTCTAATTGTTTTTTTAGTTTATTAAGAAAGTATTAAAGTTAAACCTAAATTAACCTAATTACTTACATGCAATTTTAATTTATAAAAATAATAGGAAATATTTAATTATTTAGAGAAAAGAAAAGAAAAGGGATAAAAAATTAATATAAACCCTAATTCTATCAATTTTAAATTTATTAAAAAAAACATTAAGATTAACCCTAGATTACAACTAATTAATTAATGAATTTTATTTACAAAAATATTAATTAAATAAACATATTTTAAACTTTGTCTTTTCTGATTTTTTTGTTGTTTTTATATTTTTTATGAAAACATTTAAATTAAAAAAACTAACTAATTGAATCAAAATAAATAAAATAAATAAATAATGGGAAGAATATTGCAAACCTAGGGGGGTTTCTGTCCCCAAATTAGGAGGTGAGACTTTAGCATTTTAGGCCCAATTATCCCTGGCCCGATTGACTTTCATGCCAACGTGTGAGGTGGTTGACTGGTGTCTACCATGTTCTTCAGATCATGGTCTTCTGATCGTTTCCATTGGCCAAGTGGACGGCTTGATTTTGATGATGCACGGTGGTCCACAATACTGAAACTGCACATGAGCGTTAATGAAAAAATAACATAGAAAGGGTGGGGGACCTGGGATTCGAACCCAGGTCCCAGGGGTTACCAACGTATATGCCTGCCAATCGTGCCACTTTGTTTCTTTGTATATTACATAAACAATAAACAATATAAAATAAAACAAATGTTAATGCTCCTTTTCGCGCGAATTTTTGAATGATCCAACCACAGCTAGCCACGTACCCTTCTTCTTCCTTAGCTTGTTTTTTTCCTGAAAATAAAAAGGGGTTAGCGGGGGTTTTGAACCCCCTCAAAATAGGCCATATACAATAATAGCGATTAAGCCATCTTTGAGTATAAATTAGGCGCGAGGGTGCTAGTCTGATCGTCCAAGCCTGCTGGTTTTATTCATGGTATTGGCATGTCTTAATTTTACAGGGATGAGAAACGCCCAATTTAGAACTTGGAAAACCCTAGATGATAACAATGGTGAATCCTTCCATGGTGCACGAAAACAAAATCAAACCACACAGTTAGCTTCAGAATTGAATAATGAACATAAATCAAATGTTAAAAATTGCAAAAGATGCATGAATTGAGATGCACGAATATGAAATATTTTCTGTACAGGTTGCGATCGTGTTACCAATTCAGGGCGTTAGGATGATTGATTTTGATTGGAAAACTTTCCTTGAAGCCTCAGGAAGCTAATGGAACAACTATTTGGCCTTGAATCGTCCTAAAACTCAGTTTTCAGTATTGGAGTTTTCTTGAAAAAATTCAAGTTTGCATATGGCTTTTCTGCGCAGCTTGGAGTCTCCTTGCATTAGGGTTTGCATCCATCCTTATATGTGAATGATTTAGGTCAAAGAAAACCACCAAAAACCTTGGCATTCATGACTTTCAAGATTTGATTTTCAAAGATCTTTTTCAATATTTTTTCATGCTATTTTGGCTTCAATCATATCCAATCACTTCAATTCCTTCCATATTTGATTGTACACGAAATATTGATCCTATTCTATGCACAAAAAGATTCAAAACATTAGGCTTGGTATTTTTCATGTATTTTATTTAATTAAATGAATTATTAATAATAAAAAATCCAAATAAAAAAATAAAAAATGATAAAAAAACTTCCCTTTGGGCCAAATGGTCGTGCACATGCCTTGGATGATGAATTGTGGAAGAAAAAGAGGCCCATTAGCAATTTTAGGTCATTTGAAGCAATGTTGACTTTTCAAAATATCCAAAAATTTCCAAACTTCCACAAGGCATAACTTGCTCAATTTTTAAGATTTTCTCATTTTCTTGGACATTTTGGAAAGGTCTTTGAGTCCTCTAACCAATGTATTTGGTCCCATGTCATTTTGATTTACCAATCTCAAGTTATAGCCTTTGACTTAAAGTCCCTTTTTGTTGACTTTTGAAAATGACCTATAATGTTGAAATTGATAACTTTTTGTGAGAGCATTTCTTGGACTTGAAATATGAAGAGGAGTTGTAGGAAATGTCATTCTATTCAAAATGAGCTTTGGATGGAATTTTTCTGATAATCCATGTGGAAGTTATGCCCTGGTCAATTTACAGTTGACTTTTTCAACTGTCCAAATATGGAAACTTTTGCATCTTGATGATTTTTGAGCCAAGCTTTGAGAATCATGATCAAGCATTGATAAAATGATGTTTGTGGCTTCAAAATGAGATGTTGACCAAAAATTTGAACTTTTGACTGTCAAATAACCATTTTGCCCCTACAGTTGACTGTAGTGCAATTAGGGTTTTGACTGTGCAATCTTGTGCTGTAAGTCTTGAGACTTGGTATGAGGATGCTTGACCATATTTGTAGGCATGTGGGACTTGCGTGGACCCTTGGAAACTTCATTTTCTTTTCCAGAACCAAAACCCTAATTTTGACTGTTAGGAGGCCCTTACACTGTGCAACCCTTGGGGAATTTTGAAGCATGACTTGGCAATTTCTTGAAGAATATGGGAGGGCAAATTTTGGGGTACAACAGTTGCCCCTGTTCAATCTTCTTAGACCTGAGGGTGCAGATTGGCTGACGTGCCTTTCGTAATCCGAAGGTGGAAGATGATTGAACACTAGAGTGCCCAGAAATTTGCGCTCACATAATAGTAGTGTGATGGTGGAATGGGCTTGTAGATGCCATTTGGAGATTGATGAATAGGGTGATGGGCTTATAGATGCCATCTGGATGTCAATCGCATAAGAGATTCCTTAGCGAGAACTTGCGTACCTGCAAGAGAAAAATGAGTACCTGACATGTTGCAGGATCTGGTCTTCAGATGCTTTGTATAGATGTGTCCTGACTGGTTACAGGAGCTGAATCTGGAGCTTCAAATGATGATGAATGAACCAGGGATGGTTACTACCTCAACAGGAACGGTGAGAGAACCTTGGATGACTTTAACCTCAACAGCAATCATTGAGATAATCTTGGGATCACCACCTCCGCAGTATCGGGGAGAGAACCATAGGCGACTACAACCTCAACAGCAATCATTGAGAGAATCTTGGATATCTTCTACTAAGTCTTTATCAGGAAAATCTGTTTGGGGTCGATTTAGCTGGACTAGAGAAGGCCTTGGACTGGATAAGAAACAGAGAAATCTTTGGAGTCGATTTAACTGAACCGGTCTAGGTCTTGAACGTCTTCAACTGGATAAGAAACAGGGAGATCTTTGGAGTCGATCTGACTGAACCAGAGAAGGCCTTTGACTGGATAAGAAACAGAGAAATCTTTGGAGTCGATTTAACTGAACCGGTCTAGGTCTTGAATGTCTTCAACTGAGTCTTCAAAAGAAAAACCTTTAGGAGTCGGTTTAACTAGACCAGAGAAGGCCTTTGACTGGATAATAACCAGGAAAATCTTTGGAGTCGACTTAACTGAACCAGACAAGGTCTTGGAGTCTTCAACTGAGTCTTCAAAAGAAAAACCTTTAGGAGTCGGTTTAACTAGACCAGAGAAGGCCTTTGACTGGATAATAACCAGGAAAATCTTTGGAGTCGACTTAACTGAACCAGACAAGGTCTTGGAGTCTTCAACTGAGTCTTCAAAAGAAAAACCTTTAGGAGTCGGTTTAACTAGACCAGAGAAGGCCTTTGACTGGATAAGAAACATAGAAATCTTTGGAGTCGATTTAACTGACCCGGTCTAGGTCTTGAAATGTCTTCAACTGGACAAGAAACAGGGAGATCTTTGGAGTCGATCTGACTGAACCAGAGAAGGCCTTTGACTGGATAAGAAACAGAGAAATCTTTGGAGTCGATTTAACTGAACCGGTCTAGGTCTTGAAATAGCTGAGAACTTAACTGAATCTTTTCCTGAAAGGTAAAGGTCAGTCATATGCAATGCATGATATGGGTCAAGCAATGATGTTCTCAACATAAATGAGATTTGTAAGATATGATGCGTACATGCATGCTATAATGATGTATGCGATGTTTACGAACGTATGTTTTTTCGTCTAGGAAAGTAAATCCTTGACGCGTGTCGGGAAGTCACTCCTGGGCTAATGTTGGAGAATCGATTTTGCTTCCGCTGGGGATGATAGTTGCAAGAATACCAGTAGGAGGAGATAACTCCGTTGGGGAATACACTTGGCGAATGGATAACTCTGCGGGGAGAAGAGTACTCTAACGATCTTGCTGGGAAGCAATACTCTGTGGGGAGAAAGATACTTTGCTGGAGTTGTTGATAATAACTTGCTGGGGATACCATTGTTGTGTGGGAAGTATTAACGGACTTCGCTGGGGATAAGAAAGACTGCGTTGACGAAGATCTTTCCGTGGCTTTTAGCTGAGGATAACCCAGTTATATCCTAGTAAGGGCATAACTCTTTGAATAAAGCCGGACGATGCGTTCGTGCTCTGTGAGGATAAGCTTCCAGAATCTACTGGGGATAAGCTTACTGCTTGGGGGAGATCGATTCCACTTTCCTGGGGACACTGGGCTGGACTCCTGGGGAAGTTTTGAACTGTACCGGGGAAGTGACTCCTTTGCATGTTGATAGAACGCTGGGGAATAATCTTAAATCAAGACTGCCGGGGATGCTTGTTAAGAATGCGTATATACTGCTGGAGATTGTTGAGATCTGCTGGAGGATACTCAACTTCCTTAAGGTTGACTGTAACTTTTCTTGGGGAGAGTGTACTGACTTGCTGGCTCACTCTATGGGGAATTAAGATGTCTGGTTATGTTCTTTAGCTGAACTCACCTTGATGCCTTGGTGGACAGAGCGATTAGATTGTTTGGACAACTCATCATTGCCCCTGTTTCTGAGGTGGGAGAGGAAGACCTGTGAGATGCTGATAGTTGTTGATAGACAAACCTTCTTCTGGCAGGCAGGTGACAGGATGACAGGACATAGTCGTACGCTTTAATCCCTAATTTTTGCCTGGACCGCCCTTTCGGGTTTTCAGTCCATCGGGATACCCATTTTTGCCCAAGCCGCCTTTTCAGATTTTCGACTTGCCGGGTGTACGGATTTTTTTCATTTCATCCCTTCATTTTTTCCGAACCCTTTTGGTTCGCCGGGAAGCCCTTATTTTTGCCTAGGTGTATCAACCTAGCGGGTCTTTGATTTTGCGTAGTATTTTTTTCGACTATGTCCGTTCTCAGAAAGTAGGGAGTTGCCCCTGTTAGAAGTGTTTTGTCATGCCACCAGAAGGTATTTGATCAGGTCAGATTCGTCGTTGGAATGCCCCAAGTGACTCAGGCGGAGATTTGCCCCAGGCTATTTAGCCTTTGAGAGATTCCTTGAATCTTGATTGGACTTCCCCAGATGACGGACCATGATCATGCCGTGCCCCTTGATTGGAGCGCTTTTGTTCACTAGGCATTCGTCATGCGAATTTCTATGTTGTTCAAACAAAAAGTCATATGCAAACAATGTTATATTAAAAATGCAAAGCCTATGTCTGTCTTGAAGATTCTGAAAATGCATTCTTTTTTTCATAAAACAAATGAATGTTTGTAAAACGTGATGTCAACTCCGTATTTATTGTAAGCCTTAAGGAGTCAGGATACCTTTCGTAACAGTATGCTTTCAAACTAACCCATGCTTCAGCTAGGACTTTTAAGGGTTATAACGTGGCTTGGTTCACGGTTTAAGAAACAAAGGATAAAGGCTCAAATTTTATTTGTACCCACCCGCTCTTCGTGATGTTCTCCAAACCTAAACTCAGTTGATCATACGTTAGACCTTGTTTGAGTCTTTGCTCTGATTTTTCGGTGATGATTCGGATGTTGATAACTTATTTTGAATAGGCAGTCATTCCTTTTTTGTTGAGGGTTTGTAAGACCTCTTTCTTGATTTTTGTTATCCCTTTCTTTTTTTGCCTGAACTATTTCCTTTTTTGGAATTACAGTCAGCGGGATGCCCCAGTTTTGTAAGTCTCCTTCATGGGTATTGACTTAATGGGTTTTTACTTTGAGAAGTAATGACGGCCTTTCTTTATTGATTATTCGGAACCATCACTGTCTTTTTTTTTTGTAAGGACCTCTTTGGTGCCATTCGTTATGCACTTGGATCAACTGAGAGACTACCCTGCCCCAGGTTATGATGAAGGGTTTTGAATTTCGAAAAGAAAAACTCCTACTTCTTTGGCTCAGAGGGGTTGACGAGGGATTATTATCCTTATAACTCCAGCGTTTAGGATTTGAAACAATGCCTGTACCTCATCAGCGGGGTCTGTTCAAAAGCATATTGTAAAAATCGTGGTATCGTTTTCGTCATCCTCCCTCTAGAGGCTTAGAATTATTAGTCCAGAGTTGATCATCAGAAGAAATATGAAAATACTTTGCATATAGTGAATACGAATATATTGTTTTAAAACAGACATATGCGATGCATTAATGAAATAACAATGTTTAACATGAGTAAATGTTTGAACAAAAGAAGATTGCAACTTGAACATTCGAATGAACAAAAATTTCTCAATCCTAGCCATGATTTGGCAAGGGAGCAGTGATTATGTTCGGAGTCTCAGGTACTTCAAACTGAATCTCTCCAGCGTCGATCATGTCTTGAATTTTGTTTTTGAGAGGCCAGCAGTTGTCCGTAGTATGCCCCGGGCTATCAGAATGGTATGCGCACCTATCGTTGGGATGATAATTAGGAGCAGAAGTGTTTGGATTCCGGAGAGGAGCCCTTAAGGTGATCAGCCCTGCCTTCAGCATTTGTTGTAGTGCTTGATCCAGCGACATGTTGATCTTGGTGAACTGCCTTTTAGGCTTTTCTGGTTTTCCCTGATTAGCCCGTTGTTCTGGGCGAGGTCGTTGTTGGACCTGTGAAGTAATAGCAGCTTGGAGAGGCCCAAACCTTTGACTTCTTGGAAGTTGATTAATGATTGGGTCCCTGATTTGGGCTGGTTGCTTCATGTCTTGATGAAGCTGACTGATCATAGCCCTCAGCTCTCCTTGCTCCTGAGCTAAACCTTGAATGAGTGCCCTTTGCCCCAGCATCTGGGTTTTCAATGTGTCTACCTCAGCTTGTAGACGTTTTAGCTGTTCGTCTTTGTCATCTTCAGGACTCTTTCTAATCAGATTCCCCTTGTAGAGTGTCCTCAACTCTTCCTGCCCCTTGGATAGGCTTAGGAAAATTTCCCTGAACTGAGTCTCTTGAGCGAGAAAGTCCTGGTTATCTTGTTGGGAAGCCATTGCTGAAATAAACAGCGAGAAAGGTAAGTGACCTACAACAAGGGTACCTGTAATGCAATGATATGTATGATATGCATGCAATGCTTTCAAGGACCTCGCGGAGTAAACAAGAAAATTGTTAGAGTTTGCATTTAGTGGCTTGATTGAAGGCACTTCCTGTTGTTGATAGTCCTTCTTCAAGAGTCAAGGCTCACCATATCGAGTGGGTCATAGCCCCGGACAATCTCGGCTCGGGGAACCTTCTTCAAGTGTCAAAGCTTACCATATCCAGTGGGTCACAGCCCCTGACAACCTTGGCTAGAGGAAAATAAATCCTCTTTGCCCCTTGCTAGATGTTTGATTCATCATGACCTGCATCACAAGCCCTTGAGATCCCTGAAATGGGTTAGGATGTATGCAATGGTATGATGATATGCTATGCATGGGGTAATGTAGGTAACCCTGTTATGAGTCCCAACTAAGGACTGCAAACCAAAACCTGCAAGAAACTCAAGTAAAACCGGTCATGAGTCCCAGTTAAGGACTATAAACGAAACCTGCAAGAAACTCGGTAGACCTTGTTATGAGTCCCAATTAAGGACTGTAAACAAAACCTGCAAGGAAGTTAGTAAGCCCTGTCATGGGTCCCAATTAAGGACTAAAACAAAACCTGCAAGTAGTTCATGTGTCAGATAAAACATGCAAGTATTCAAGTACGAAGGCACACAAGTCACACAAGAGAAGCCCTTAGAGTTTAGGCCAGCATGAGGTCTGGGTATTACCCTCTTGAAGTTGGTGGGCTCAACCTGTCCTATTAGAAGTAATCGGGTTCTAAGGGTCCCAATATCACGGGATTGCTTTCATTGTTCATCGTTTCGATTTAGCCACTGAACTGGCGACCGAAATATTCCAGGAAAGCAACCCTCAATTGAGTGTAGTATCGAGTATCAACCAACCTCGGACTGCACCAAAGTCAGTTATCTCACTACCCTAAAGAGGCCAAGATAGTTCAATTAAGGTTCCTAAGGTCTGTTGATGCTTCACGGCACCACGCGGAGGCCCCGTACTCTCCTTGACTGAACTCAAGGGTTACCGGTACACACCAAAGTGCCACATCAACGTAGCAGACTGTTTCAACCATGTCGGTATACCCCGCACAGTTCCCTCACAGCCTTGTTGCTACTTTCTAAGAAGGTATCCCCAGATCCGGGTTAGGATCTATAGAACTCCCAAGACAGTCCCACAAATTAAAGCAAGCAAAGAAAGCAATTGAAAACACAGTTATGACCTTTCCCTAAGGTACACCTCACTTTAAGTTTTAAGTCCCCAGCAGAGTCGCCAGTTCTGTGATCGGTGGATCTGGAACTGACTGTTTAACGCTGGTTCGCGAAATGTCGCGGTAAGCAAGAGTCGCCACTGTCTTTTATTTTCTCCAAATGGAAAGGACAAAAGCACAGAAAAATTCCTTAAAGAAATTGCTCTCGGTTCGGGAGGTAGGTTATAGAAAGGGAAGGTGTTAGCACCCTTTCTATCCATGGTTATCCATGGGCTCTTAGATACTTGCTCATTTGTGTTTTCAAAAATGGTTTGTTTGCTTTTCAACTGTGGGTTTTAAAAAGTTTCTTTGAAAATTCCAGTTCGACTCTTGTATCGGTCCTCAAGAGTGTTTGAAAAGTTGCTTTCGAAAGCTTTTTGAAAAGGTGTCGGTGTGAAAAGTATTTTTGATTTGTTTTTGAAATTAGAGCAAGTATCTAGAGTCGTCTACCTACCCTAAGGAATTCGTCTGTGTAGATGTCCTTTAAAGTAGTGCCATCCCACCATTGAGAGGTAGGTAGCACCACCATTGGAGGTGTTCGGGTCAATTCGAGGTACGGGACATGGTGATCACCAGAGCAATGGGAAGACACCTTAGAAGCTACCCTCATGCCAGGTTCCCGGATCATGAGGACTTACTAAGACATCTTCTACTCGACGATCACCTTTCGAGGCAAGGCAACAGTGAGGCGTACCCTAGGGGTGGTGTGTGATTTTGTGTGTCGTTTTCATTTATTTTTGTCTTTTGTCATGTATGGGTGATCTACACGTTTGTTTTTATTTTAACATTCATTCTTGCATGCAATCTATTAGCAGTTAAAAAGTTGCGAGAAATATAAAGTTCCTAAACTATTACAAAGGCGCGGGTCCACATCGCCAAATTTAATCCAGGACCCGATTTGACATAAAATAAAGTAAAGTGCGAGAAATATAAAATTACACGGCTTTGGGAGAGGTACATAAATAATTAAAAGAAAAAGAAATACATATGCGAATTGAATTAAAATTAGAAACGAGTGCGTTGGACCCTTTTTTAACGAAATTAAATTATTATTAATCAAATTAAAGAAAAAGAAATTATTTTTGGTTTTTTTGTATTTATGAGAATTTAATGAGATTAATTGAAATTAAAATACTAACCCTAATTCTAATTGTTTTTTTAGTTTATTAAGAAAGTATTAAAGTTAAACCTAAATTAACCTAATTACTTACATGCAATTTTAATTTATAAAAATAATAGGAAATATTTAATTATTTAGAGAAAAGAAAAGAAAAGGGATAAAAAATTAATATAAACCCTAATTCTATCAATTTTAAATTTATTAAAAAAAACATTAAGATTAACCCTAGATTACAACTAATTAATTAATGAATTTTATTTACAAAAATATTAATTAAATAAACATATTTTAAACTTTGTCTTTTCTGATTTTTTTGTTGTTTTTATATTTTTTATGAAAACATTTAAATTAAAAAAACTAACTAATTGAATCAAAATAAATAAAATAAATAAATAATGGGAAGAATATTGCAAACCTAGGGGGGTTTCTGTCCCCAAATTAGGAGGTGAGACTTTAGCATTTTAGGCCCAATTATCCCTGGCCCGATTGACTTTCATGCCAACGTGTGAGGTGGTTGACTGGTGTCTACCATGTTCTTCAGATCATGGCCTTCTGATCGTTTCCATTGGCCAAGTGGACGGCTTGATTTTGATGATGCACGGTGGTCCACAATACTGAAACTGCACATGAGCGTTAATGAAAAAATAACATAGAAAGGGTGGGGGACCTGGGATTTCGAACCCAGGTCCCAGGGGTTACCAACGTATATGCCTGCCAATCGTGCCACTTTGTTTCTTTGTATATTAAATAAACAATAAACAATATAAAATAAAACAAATGTTAATGCTCCTTTTCGCGCGAATTTTTGAATGATCCAACCACAGCTAGCCACGTACCCTTCTTCTTCCTTAGCTTGTTTTTTTCCTGAAAATAAAAAGGGGTTAGCGGGGGTTTTGAACCCCCTCAAAACAGGCCATATACAATAATAGCGATTAAGCCATCTTTGAGTATAAATTAGGCGCGAGGGTGCTAGTCTGATCGTCCAAGCCTGCTGGTTTTATTCATGGTATTGGCATGTCTTAATTTTACAGAGATGAGAAACGCCCAATTTAGAACTTGGAAAACCCTAGATGATAACAATGGTGAATCCTTCCATGGTGCACGAAAACAAAATCAAACCACACAGTTAGCTTCAGAATTGAATAATGAACATAAATCAAATGTTAAAAATTGCAAAAGATGCATGAATTGAGATGCACGAATATGAAATATTTTCTGTACAGGTTACGATCGTGTTACCAATTCAGGGCGTTAGGATGATTGATTTTGATTGGAAAACTTTCCTTGAAGCCTCAGGAAGCTAATGGAACAACTATTTGGCCTTGAATCGTCCTAAAACTCAGTTTTCAGTATTGGAGTTTTCTTGAAAAAATTCAAGTTTGCATATGGCTTTTCTGTGCAGCTTGGAGTCTCCTTGCATTAGGGTTTGCATCCATCCTTATATGTGAATGATTTAGGTCAAAGAAAACCACCAAAAACCTTGGCATTCATGACTTTCAAGATTTGATTTTCAAAGATCTTTTTCAATATTTTTTCATGCTATTTTGGCTTCAATCATATCCAATCACTTCAATTCCTTCCATATTTGATTGTACACGAAATATTGATCCTATTCTATGCACAAAAAGATTCAAAACATTAGGCTTGGTATTTTTCATGTATTTTATTTAATTAAATGAATTATTAATAATAAAAAATCCAAATAAAAAAATAAAAAATGATAAAAAAAACTTCCCTTTGGGCCAAATGGTCGTGCACATGCCTTGGATGATGAATTGTGGAAGAAAAAGAGGCCCATTAGCAATTTTAGGTCATTTGAAGCAATGTTGACTTTTCAAAATATCCAAAAATTTCCAAACTTCCACAAGGCATAACTTGCTCAATTTTTAAGATTTGCTCATTTTCTTGGACATTTTGGAAATGTCTTTGAGTCCTCTAACCAATGTATTTGTTCCCATGTCATTTTGATTTACCAATCTCAAGTTATGGCCTTTGACTTAAAGTCCCTTTTTGTTGACTTTTGAAAATGACCTATAATGGTGAAATTGATAACTTTTTGTGAGAGCATTTCTTGGACTTGAAATATGAAGAGGAGTTGTAGGAAATGTCATTATATTCAAAATTAGCTTTGGATGGAATTTTTCTGATAATCCATGTGGAAGTTATGCCCTGGTCAATTTACAGTTGACTTTTTCAACTGTCCAAATATGGAAACTTTTGCATCTTGATGATTTTTGAGCCAAGCTTTGAGAATCATGATCAAGCATTGATCAAATGATGTTTGTGGCTTCAAAATGAGATGTTGACCAAAAATTTGAACTTTTGACTGTCAAATGACCATTTTGCCCCTACAGTTGACTGTAGTGCAATTAGGGTTTTGACTGTGCAATCTTGTGCTGTAAGTCTTGAGACTTGGTATGAGGATGCTTGACCATATTTGTAGGCATGTGGGACTTGCGTGGACCCTTGGAAACTTCATTTTCTTTGCCATAACCAAAACCCTAATTTTGATTGTTAGGAGGCCCTTACACTGTGCAACCCTTGGGGAATTTTTAAGCATGACTTGGCAATTTCTTGAAGAATATGGGAGGGCAAATTTTGGGGTACAACAGATAGCGTATGTTGAGATGGATGACGAAGATCCAGAAGCCTTCGACGAAACTATAACTGTCGAAGAAGGCGAAGTCGATTTAGCGAAACTAAAACAAGGACCACCATATTCTTGCAAGCTGTTAGTCCCCTCAAGTGGAAAAAATCCCACTGGTCCAGAAAGGACCAACGATAGGTTCCCCAAAAAGACTTATAGTTTTGATATTACAAAATGTGATGAGATCTTTGACTTGCTTGTAAAAGATGGCCAAATGATAGTACCCCCAGGGGTAAAAGTACCTCCTCTTGATCAAAGAAAGAAGAGAGGTTTTTGTAAATATCATAATTTTCTGGGCCATAAAACGTCTCAATGTTTTCTTTTCAGGAATCTTGTGCAAGACGCTATCGAAGAAGGGAGGTTGAAGTTTGCTGACAAGACCCCCATGACTGTGGACTCTAACCCGTTGCAGGCTGAAGCCCATTATGCTGAACCTTCAGAGGTGAACGTGATCGAGGCATCCAGAAGCCAGTCGAAGAGGCCAGGAATCACAATGGTCGAAGTCTCAAAGGACCATTTCAACATGCCAATCTTTGGCAGTTTTTCTGGGAATCTATCCAGAAAGACAATTGAAGCGGTTCAAAAAGCGGTCGAAAGCCCAAAGCTGGAGACAGCAGGAGCCCAAAAATCTGGAACAAAACCCAGTTCTCACTTGGCTGCAGTTCAAGGCCAGACGGAGGGCTTGGAGATTCAAATGAAGCAGTTGACTCTTGCCAACAAAGATACCATGAATGTAAACATGGTCGAAGTCTCTGAACCAAAAATGTCAGAGGAGGCCATGAGGCAAGAGATAGCCAACAAAACTGCTTTCCCTCGGGAAAATGAAAATCTGGCAGATTTTCTGCAAAGATGCCAGAAAAAGAAGTCAGAAGTGATGCTGCGTCCCAGATGCAGTTCAATCTTCGACAAAAAAGCTGTTGAACATATTCAAGGTGTTAGAGCAGCAAATAAAAGAAGGGAAAGTGTTGATTTTCGACATGATCCCAGAAGAGCCTCCCAAAGAGGTTTAAACCAAGAAAAGAGGCCACTGACTTTCAGGCCTCCCACTAATGTGCCAGTAGATACATGGTACAAAACATCTGGTCGAAAGAGGCCAAGAGAGGAAAGATGGCACTCCTTCGATGTGCCAAGAGGTTCGTCTTTAACACATAAGAAAGAGCCTCAGGTTGCTACCCCTAAAGTGACACAGGTGTCAAGCAACTACAAAGGGAAAAATCCCATGTCTCGATCTCAATGGAGGAGATACCAGAGGCGTCGAAAAGCTGAGAGGGAGGCTGCTAATGAACCAAAGGCAGAAACCAGTTCAAATGTTCCTCAAAGAAAGCAAAGGAAGCCTCTGGAAAGAGAACCAGTAACCAATAGGCTAGTTTGGCCTAACCAAGGTGAAGTTGATGACGAAAATGGTTCTGAGTCTGATGACACTTTGGACATCATGGTGAATATAGTCTCAGTGCTGCCCAGAGAGTTCAACCGCCAGGTGGAGGTCGAAACAAGCGATTGGGAAGTGGAGCAAGAAATGGCCAAACATAGGCCAGTGTGCTATTTCGTCATGGATAATGGCACTACTGAGGAGCAAAATGGGTTCTTCGAACCACCTACAGAGGCGATGAAAAATCACCTCAAGCCTTTATTTATAAGGGCTAAACTCGAAGAAACCACAGTGAATAAAATCTTGGTGGATTGTGGGGCAACCATCAACATTATTCCTCACTTTATGCTAAGAAAAATTGGCAAAAGTGATGAGAATATCAAGCCTCACAACATGGTCCTGTCGAACTATGAAGGCGGCATAGGGACCACTATGGGAGTGATCCAACTGGATATCAAGGTGGGATCTATCCTTCGACCAACTATGTTTATGGTCATATCGGCCAAACCTAACTATAATCTTTTGTTGGGCCGTGAATGGATTCATGGTGTTGGGGCTGTACCATCATCAATGCACCAGAGGTTGCTGCTATGGCGTCCAGATGGGATGGTCGAAAACATAGAAGCAAACCAAAGCTATTACCTGGGCAAAGTGAATCACCTGGGGCTGGTAGACTTCGACAAGAACTTGGCTCACATAGGGCCATGTCCAACACCTGACTTCGACTTGGCACCAGCGCCAAATACTTTTTGTTCCCTATACCTGCACCCTGAGCATGGTTTTCAATGGGACAGAGAAGACTTGTCCCACATAGACTTCAGTGGGTTAACTGATATCCAACCAACTGGTTGGGGAAGTGAATTCAGTGATAATGACTGAGTCACAATCATTAAAGCGAATTTCGACTTACGTAGCCGAAACAAAGATGATAACGGCTCTCGAAGCCGAAGTAAAGTACATGGCCACACAGGCCAATGATCAACAATTATCTTCTACAGGTCCTGGAAAGGACTTCGATCCAGAACCTCCTGATATCATGCCAGAAGGGATGCAGGAACAGAGGCTCGACGCCATCTATGACGATGAGCCTTTGGGCTTCGAAAAGGACCCCTTGGCGAACAACATCAAAATGTTAGCGCAAGATCCTTTAGAAGAAATCAACTTGGGCGAAGGGTCAGAGAAAAAGCCAACTTACATCAGCGCAAAAATTGACCCAGAACTTAGGTTGGAAGTAATCCAATTGCTAAAGGAGTTCAAGGACTGTTTTGCATGGGATTACGACGAAATGCCTGGTCTCGACAGAGGATTGGTGGAACTTCAGTTGCCAATCAAACCTGTGAAGAAGCCAATCAAGCAAAGTCCAAGACGCTTCGCTCCAGAAATACTGTCGAAGATCAAAACGGAAGTCGAAAGACTGCTGAAGTGCAAATTCATACGCGTTACGAGGTACATCGAATGGATTGCAAACATTGTGCCAGTAATTAAGAAAAATGGTACATTGAGGGTGTGCATAGATTTTAGAGATTTGAATGCTGCTACACCCAAAGATGAATATCCTATGCCTGTGGCGGAAATGCTAGTCGATTTTGCCGCTGGCTATGAATACCTGAGTATGCTCGATGGTTATTCAGGATATAATCAAATATTCATTGCTGAAGAAGATGTGTCGAAAACAGCTTTTCGATGCCCTGGGGCTTTAGGCACTTACGAATGGGTAGTGATGCCTTTTGGCCTAAAGAACGCTGGGGCAACATACCAGCGAGCAATGAATTCCATCTTCCATGATTTTATTAACACCTTTATGCAAGTATATATTGATGACATTGTTATAAAATCTGTTTCCAGGAAGAACCATATAGACCACCTTCGACAATCATTCGAAAGAATGAGAGAACATGGTCTCAAGATGAACCCTTTGAAGTGTGCATTCTGTGTGAAAGCTGGAGATTTCTTGGGCTTCGTTGTCCACAAGAAAGGAATCGAAATCAACCAGAACAAGACGAAGGCGATTCTGGAAGCGAAAGCGCCATCGAACAAAAAGGAATTGCAATCTCTGTTAGGCAAGATAAATTTCTTAAGGAGATTCATATCTAACCTAAGTGGGAAAGCTCAAGCCTTTTCACCCTTGCTTCGACTGAACAAGGAGGGATTCGAATGGGGGCAGGAGCAACAAGAAGCCTTCGACAAAATCAAAGGGTACCTCACAAAGCCACCTATTTTGGTGCCTCCTTGTAGCAACAGGAGTATGAGATTGTACATAGTTGCGTCCGACAAAACTTTGGGAAGCATGTTAGCCCAAGAAGATGAAAGTGGAGTCGAAAGACCCATTTACTATCTTAGTAGAGTTTTGAACGATGCAGAAACTAGATATAGCGAAGTTGAAAAATTGTGTCTATGTCTGTATTTCTCTTGTACAAAACTCAAGCAATATATAAAACCAGTTGATGTGTATGTTTCGTCTCATTTTGATGTTTTCAAGTACATGTTGTCGAAACCCATCTTGCACAGTCGAATTGGCAAGTGGGCACTAGCATTAACTGAATACTCCTTGACCTTTATGCCTCTTAAGGCAGTAAAAGGACAAGTGGTTGCAGACTTTATAGTCGACCACTCAATTCAAGTTGAGAGTATTGATTATGTGGAGATAGAACCCTGGAAATTCTACTTCGATGGTTCCAGCCATAAAGATGGAAAAGGAGTAGGAGTCTTGATTATTTCTCCAGAAAAAATTCCAACAACATTCAAGTACAAGATATCAGGTTCTTGTTCGAACAATGAGGCTGAGTATGAAGCTCTAATTACTGGCCTTGAGATATTGTTGGAATTGGGGGCAACTCGAGTCGAAATAATGGGAGACTCAGAGTTAGTCATTAAGCAAGTCACAAAAGAATATAAATGCATAAGAGAAAATCTCATTATGTACTTTGTGATAGAAAATCGTTTGTTGAAAAAATTTGAAATGGTCAATATTCGACACATACCCAGATTGGAAAATCAAATAGCCAACGATTTGGCACAAATTGCATCTGGGTACAAAATTTCAAAAACGAGATTACAAAGAGCAATCGAAGTTCGAGAAAAGATAAAAGCAACCTGTCTGTCACCAACAGACTTGGAATCGACAAGACTAGGGTATGCTGATCAAAGTAACTTCGAAATTTCGTTCATAGACAATTTGTCAGAGCAGGATTGGAGGAAACCCATTGTGGATTATCTTCAAAATCCAGTAGCTTCGACAGAACGAAAAACAAAGTATAGGGCGTTGAGTTACGTACTCATGGGTAATGAGTTATTTAAGAAGACGCCTGAAGGGGTATTGCTAAAATGTTTAAGTGAAACTGAAGCATACATAGCCCTTTCGACTACGACGCTGGAGCATGTGGGGCTCACCAAGTAGGCCATAAGATGAAATGGTTGTTGTTTCGACAAGGACTATACTGGCCCACCATGTTGAAAGATTGTGTCGAGTTCGCCAAGGGTTGTCAAGAATGTCAAGTCCATACAGGCATCCAACATGTACCAGCAAGCGAACTTCACTCGATAGTGAAACCTTGGCCCTTTAGAGGATGGGCGTTGGACCTTATTGGAGAGATTCGACCAGCGTCATCAAAGAGCCAGAAGTATATATTGGTAGGCATTGATTATTTTACTAAGTGGATCGAAGTTATTCCTTTAGTCAATGTAGACCAAGAAAATGTCATTGAATTTATTCAAAAGAACATTATCTTTAGATATGGAATCCCTGAGACTATAACTACTGATCAAGGATCAGTTTTCACCGGTCGAAAGATGTAGGAATTCTCTCAGGAAACAGGCTTTAAACTCCTAACATCAACGCCTTATTATGCACAGGCAAATGGTCAAGTCGAAGCAGCGAACAAAGTGGTGATTGGCTTGATAAAGAAGCATGTTGGGAAGAAGCCAAAAAATTGGCATAAGACGTTAGACCAGATCTTGTGGGCCTGTCGAACGTCCCCAAAAGAAGCCACAGGTACAACTCCATATAGGCTAACTTTTGGTCATGACACAGTGTTGCCAGCAGAAATTTGTCTTCAATCTGCAAGGGTTCAGAGACACCATGATATTCCCTCTGAAGTTTATTGGGATATGATGTTAGACGAACTAGTAGATTTAGACGAAGAAAGATTGCGCGCTCTCGACCTACTAAGGCTTCAGAAGAAAAGAGTGGAAGACTCTTTCAATAAAAAAGTGAAACCTAAGGCATTCTCGCCTGGAGAATTAGTTTGGAAGGTGATTCTTCCCATGGATCGAAGGGATCGAAGCATGGGAAAATGGTCACCCAAATGGGAGGGACCATTCAGAATTATCCAGACTTTTTCTGGTGGAGCCTATGAAGTCGAAGTGTTAGGTGACGATAAAAGGCTCTTGAGAGTAAATGGCAAATACTTGAAAAAGTATAAACCTATACTCCCAGAGATAAAAATAAATAACAAGTAACGACTAAATTAACCATAAATAAGCCAAAATGGAAAATTGTATAAATTAGCCAAAATGGCAATATTGTCAAATACATATTACAATATATGGTTAAAAGGCTGAGTCAATCAGAAGGGGATCGAGTCTTTGAGTCGAAGGTACTTCGCCTGCTGCAACTCCAATCTTTTGTTGCACAAGGCATTCGCCTGGACAAGCTTGGCAATTTGATCGTCGAAGGCTTGAGCTTTCTTAGCAAATTCTAGGCCTTGTGTGATTTCAGCTTGACTTTCGGTGTCTGGAACAGTCGAGAGAAGTTCCTCCTTGCGCTTAGTATTGGCATTCATCTTGGCCTCTAGCTCTTCGATTTGCGCCTTTATGGAAGCATTCTCTCGATCTATGGCATCAATTTCTTCCTGCTTAGACGCCTTTTGCTTCGAAAACTCTGCAATTCGAGAAGTCGTCTCTGATACAGCAGTCCATGCAGAAGAACTTTTGCCATATAACACTTCAAGCTGGCTGTTGAAGCCTATTTGTCGCCGATAGTCTGCTGAGACTTGATCAATAATGGAGTGTAACTCCATGATAAAGCCTGAAACCTCCGGGGTCACAGCTAGCAAGTCTACGACATTCAAAACAGTCCCCAAATATGATGGAGCAGTAGGGTCCCCCTCCAAAGCTTTCATCAAATCCCTCTTGAAGAACTGAGCCTTGACCTTCGTCAAAGCCTCATCGAGAGGAGAAGTTTCAGTGGACTTCCCCGACTGAGTAGAAGCCCCCTGACTAATATCAGACGAACTTCCCTTGCTCTCGATAATGGCATTCAGATAGCCAACATGATCAGTTTGCTTCAAGAGTTCTAAGTCTTCTTTCGACCTATGCTTTGTTGAAGGGGTAACCCTTGCAGCAGCGTTGTCTTGGGTTTGAGGCTGTTGAGTAGCATTTGCCTCGACTTGACTCTCTTCGATTTGAACTTCAGCAGTGCCAGCGTCACCATGATCCCCTTCGCCAGCGTCACCGTGATCCCCTTCGTCACGATGTTCCTCCGACAGATCAACCACCTGAATCTTTTTTGGTTGTTGCTCTTCTGTTTGTTGTTCTGCTGTCTCAACATTGGCTTCATTTGTTTCAGTATTGGCTTCATCGTTCACCAAGTCTTTCTCTTGTGGCCTACTGAGTTCAGCAGAGTCCAATGTTTCAGAAGTCCTTGGCGCTGAGCTTTCAGTGGTTTCCTAAAAAAGAAGAAGAAGAATTTTCTAGGTTAGAAAGGGGCATAATCGAACGTGGGTATCGACACCTGAGTTAAAAAAGGGTCAAAAAGATTACCTGCAGAGGAACTTCAGCCCCAGGGCTGGAATTGTCGCTTTCGACAGGTTTATTGAGAAGAACATTTAGTTCCTCCTCCGTTGGCTCTTCAATAATTACTGGAGGTGGCCTTGGCTTTCTCCCAGCAACCTTTATTCTGATTGTTCGAGTCTTAGGAGAAGGAACGTCCTTCTGTAGCTTTCGCCTTTTAAGAGGAGCAGGGGGAGAATCGTCTTCTTCGTCACTCCCAGATTCGACCGTCAGTGTTGGTCGTTTCTTGAGTGAAGGTGCCTAAAAACCAGTTGTTCGATTTAGGAGCTACATCGAAAGTCAGAATGTTAAAGCCAGAAGAAAATAATTAAAGTCTGGTTACCGGTGCAGAAGGCTTTTTCGAAGGACCTTCCCCCTGATGGCTTGTTGTAGTCTTCGCCGGCGCTATAGTCTTCGCCGGTGGTGGAGGTTTTATCAAGGGACCTCCTCCCTGTTGGCCTTCTGCAGCTTTCTTGGCTGCAAGCTTTCGAACAACTGAAAGAAGACAAAATAATTAACAGGCTACCAGTCGAAAGGGAAAGACAAAATAATTTGGAAGGATGAACTTACATTTCTTTATTTTGTCCAAGACAAGGACAAAAGACTTCTGAAGTTCGTCCGCGAAGTCCTTCTCGTCGAAAAACTCCTCAGCGTAGTAACTTTTCCACCACTCTTCGAAGGATGGTGAGCAGAGAAAGTTAAGCTGATAGTCGAACAACGAAAGGACTGTTCGACCAGCATATCTGCCGATATGCTTAGTGGCAGCGTCTTCAGTGTAGTCGTTGCAAAAGTATAACATAGACTTCTCCCTGGGAAAAATAGGAGAAGTAAGTGTTTGAATGATACCAAACTGGCGAGAAACCAAGTTTGGTTGATACGCGATCAGACTCAAGTGAGTCTTGGAGCTCTTGAATCGCAGGGGCATTATTCTTGGTGTGAGAAATGCTTCCCACACTGTTGTATGTTCTTCGACCTGAGGGCCACTTGACGATTTAGGATGGGGCCTCGTGAACCACTCTGGACCAACCTTTCGTCGAGCAAAGGGAGCCATGGTCGAAACAAACTCTTTCCTTTTTTCAAACATCAAGAAGAAGTTTGTAAAGGTTTGTTGAAGCTCCAGCCCATCTTCAGTTGGGGTCAGCAGAGCCAATCTGGTGCCTTCGATGCACCTATTTGCTATCTCCGGAGCCTGCTCATTTATTTGAGTCTTCTGAGGTAAGAAAGACTCGAAGGTGGCATTGAGCCACAGCTGAAGTAGCCAAAAAGGTCCTGCAAGCAGCAGACTGGCTCTGTTGTCGATGATCTTCAAAAGAGTGGCTCCGCTGCTAATCGACTCGTACAGATTCGCCAAAATCAATTCGGCCAAACAGATATTTTGGCCGTGGTGGAGTTGGGTGGCGATAGTGACCATCTTCTTGGTCACTTGTAAAGACTTGGTGCAAAACACAAAGCGTGACAGCCACAAGGCTAGAAATGCGATATGTTCTACATCCGACACAGCGGCCGTCGACTTATCGTGGTAATGGTTGATATATGTGGTGTAGGTTGGTTTTGTGGCAGAGAATCCAATCTGATCCTCCGACATTTCCTCTGGGTCGAAATAGTCCCCAGTGGGTCGAAGGCCAGTGATGGCAGCCACGTCGAACAGCGTGGGCGTCAGCATTCCGCAGGGAAGGTGGAAGGTGAAATGGGTGTAATCCCATAAGAGTAAGGAAGCTATCAACATTTCTGGGGAATAGTTGAGACCCGTTTTCGACAACATAACCAGGTCGAATATCCCTAGATCTTTCCAGATCGAAGCCTGGCTTTTCTCCATTTTTTCCAGCCAAGCACTGTAGTCAGGAGTGAGGCTAGGGCTAGACCTGAAAGCCCTAACACCCCGATTGAGGAAGCGAAGATCGATTTTCTCCTTAGCAGGATCTTCGTTATCCTCAGCATCTTTCTTAGAGCATCCAACAGGCTTGAGCCTCTCGAGCACTGGAAAGTAGCTTTTGATTTTCATGGCTTCAGCGATGCTTGGGTATAGCGGGCCAGACATGGCAAAGATTTGGTTGGAGTATCCAATCGGAATCATGAGTTGGCGTGAATAAGCGTCACATACAGCAATGTCTAGGGGTTCAGGAACCCTTCGTTGGCCTGTAGGAGAAACTACAGGAGCAGTGGAGAAAATCTTGGGTTTAACATTTCCTGAGGGGATGTTAGAACTAGGAGCGGTGGAAGAACCGGACGCCATTGTTTGATGATAAGGTTGAAGATGAAGTGAAGAACAAAGTTGTTTGCAAAGTTTGCAGAGAGTTTTTGTTCAGAGAAGTTTGAAGGCAAGGTAGCGTGAAAAAGTCCCACAATGGGTACTTGGCGCTATTTATAATAATTGGGGAAATCCCCAAATTCGAGGACATTTAATGCTATTTAATGTTGCAGAGGGTAGTGGGACACATGGCGTCCCCCTGTTAATACAACCGTTCTGCAGAAATGAAAGGGTGCAGCGTGCGCCCTCGTTTCTGGGAATTGTCATGATGACAATTTTATGAAAAGACATTTGGCACGCTGCACGCCGTACTGAGGTGACGTCTTAGGTACGGATGAAATGATGGCTTTCCTTGGGATTGTCAGTGGTTGGTAGAAGACAAAAAAAGTGCACAATTTAATTTGTGACTAAGAATGAAAAGACAGGTGTCGAATGGAGTTTCAAAGAATGCCTTTTTCTTTTCAGAGTCGAAATAAGGCATTCTTGGGGGGCAATTTGTTGGCTCCTAAATTCGACACCCTTGTTTTTATTAATATCAGCCATTAAAGCTGAAGGATGTTTTCGACCAGCTAGGTCTGTCGAAATGCCCATCAGAAGATGGCAATGTACTTAGAGGATTTCTTCCAAGGGAGAATTTGGTTGCCTTCGACGTCGAAGGTGTGGCTCGTCGAAGATGCCTCTCGACGAAGGTGTTCGATTGTTCAGAGTGGAACGGTTTGAAATTCAAGCATTTGGAGGGAAAACGGTTTCCAGCGGTTACCAAGTGCAACGTGCAAAGATCTAGAGCGTCGAACGCTGAGAACGTGCCAAGTGGAGTCATCTCGAAGCAGTGTAACTGCCCGACGGTTACTTGGGATGTTTTAGTATAAATATTAGTAGTTCATGCAGTTTTTCGCGTGTGTTCACAATTATATACAAAGTCACTCATATAGATTCGAGTACCCAGCGTGTGAGAAAGAATTGTTGAGAATGTATGTGTGAAACACCACTTTTATTAATCAAAGTCATTTACTTTCCAGAAACTTTACTTGCTTTCTCCTTTACTTTTCCTGTCGAAAACCTTTATTTCAGGCCTTCCTTTATTTTATCAAGTTCTCTTCTTCATGCAATTTACATAAAGCTTCTTTATTTCCTTGTCATTTAACCATAGTCAAACTTAATCAAAACCCCAAAATCAACCATGTCTTAGGATCAATCTGATCGATCCTGCGAGTAACCAAATAAGTAACCATTTGGAAGATCAGCGGTTGTTTACCAAAACCAACGGTAAACACCTATCACCCAATAATCACCTCTCAACCTGTATGATGTAGTGAGCCTGAACATACAATCTGGGTGAACACGCTTGATCTTGTACCTTTCTGGATTTACCCAATCGACCTTAAAATCGACAGAGTTTATCATATGAAACTTTTTTATAGCTCGTATACAATCTTCTCTATTACGAAATTTGTCTTTCTCTTTTAAATTTTCATTCGACTACATATACGGGTTGAAAAAACATCAAATGACAGTTCATCTTCGCCCATGTTGAAGTTTGTCATGTGTGAAGGTGGTGTGTAGATCTCATTCGGAGGTATTTCAGGTAGCCCATCATCTTCAGAATCATCGTTGACAATGTCGTCAAAATATAACTCTTCATCTTCCTCTTCTTCATCAATGACGTCTACTTCTGCTTGTTCGTCTTCGAGAAGATCAACCACTTGTGACTGAGTTGGTCGTGACAAATGTACGTCTCACTGTTGAAATGTACACTAATAACGTACATCTATTTAAACAAAATCAGATGTTCTTAGTGTCTCTAAATAAAAACCCAGAGGTGGGACAAATGTACATCTCACTGTTGAAATATGCACTAATAACGTATTATGGTATAAAGGACATTGTGTTTGAATGTTTGAATGTTTGAATGTTTGAGTGTTTGAGTGTTTGAATGTTTGAATGTTTGAGTGTTGATAACATTAGATGCATGTAGGATAAATAGGTTTCATTAAACTTGAACAAGACAAAAATGCTCCACCACTAATTCGCCAATTGAGATGGAGACACCTTTCAAATTTTCACTCATGCGCCAAGTCAAATGGTGCATCCCTACATGTCCTATCACCTTACATGAATGCGCAAAAGCCTGCCCCTATGCTACCACCTATGCTGCCACCTACTTTACATGTAGGCCTGTCCCACGCCAAGTTGAATGGCGCATGCTCTCTAAATTGCATGTAGGCGCCATTTGACTTGGCGCATGAGTGGCAGGTATCATGCATGCATACAACCACCAACCACCTCATTAATTCACTCTTATACGATTTTGCCTATAAATATGGCGCCTGAGATACTTATTTTGCATCACCAATCATCTCACTCTCTGATACAAACTCTTTCATTGTCTTATACAATTTCAAATATGGCTCTTCTCACAATGGGCGATTCTCACAGAGGCACAAGAGACAACATTGTGACGTTTGTAAGTTTCTATAAATTCTTAAATATTCTTGTATGTTAATATATTTTTTACAAAATTATTATTCAATTAGTCATCTTATAGACTCTTACACTTTTACATTTTGAATTTAGGATACTAAAAGATTTAGAATTCGCTCACATAACTACATTCTCCCGACTCGTTGATCGTGCCCTATCTCGAATATGCGGGTTTTGGAAATGTTATAAAAATCTCAAACTGCACGATTGATTCCAAGTTTATACTTACAATGTTGGAAAGGTGGAGACCCGAGACACACACATTTCATCTACCAATAGGTGAATGTACAGTCACACTAGAGGACGTGTACATGTTATTAGGTCTCCTTATCGATGGTAAGACAATTAATGGATCGGTTCAACAACCCAATTCTCTATGCGAGGAATTGTTGGGCAAAGATATGGTAAAAGGTAGTGGTGTTAGAGGCCAAGGTATATTACTAACCGAACTCAAAAAATATTATGCGACTCTTGAGTTGAATGAAAATTCGTCCGAGCTAGCAAGAATAATAAAAGCTAAAAATTATATGATGATACTATTTGGAAGCTTTTCATTTCCCGAAAGTACAGGGAATAGTGTAAATTTTATGTATTTAAGTTTTCTAAGGAACTTTGAAAAAACAAGAAAGTATAGTTGGGGTTATGCTATTTTAGCCCATCTATATAGTTCTTTGTGTAAAAACGCAACAAAGAACAAATGTACTTTTTAAGGATGTGCTTTCTTACTCCAAGCCTGGGGTTGGTGGAGAATGGATTCCCTAAACCCCGTCAACAACAATGCATTCATTTTCCCATACGCAACAAAGTAAGTCAATAACTTAAATAATTTATTATTCACCATTTCGCCAAATATATGTATAAAATAAACTATTTTTCAATTACTTTAGGTACTACGTAATGGATATGGATTACAGCAAGAATTCAAGATTCAATGTCGCTCTATATCGTAATCTATTGGATCGCCTTGGCCCAGATGAAGTATGTGGTACCTTTGAACTTTTCTACTTTTAAATTATTTATTTTTTACGTTTTCATTATGCTGATTTAATTTTATCCACAGTTTATCTGGAGACCATATTTGGGTTTGGACCATGAACAAAACTCTGAGGATGCAGCAGTTTGGACTGCAAAAACTGCAATCATACGGTTCAACATTATGGAGATGCACCACAGCGACCGTATCAAGATGCAGTTCAGAATGCATTAAGAGATACCATGCGATCCAACTTGTTTGTCACCCTAGCATCTCAAAAGGGTCGACGCCTAATGGGGTCTTACTAATTAGAAAGATTTTGCTCCAGAATGGTGTAAGATGTGGCATAGGCGTCACCAACATGTCTTGCAATTCCCTGTTTTCCTCAACCAGAATAATATGCGACACACAGATCAATGTTTTGATTGGTACAGATCGGTTAGTAACCCAGAAATGCACGTGTCTCATCCGAGGTATTTGGTTTACCCACGAACACAATGGACACAAACCTCAAAACCCCAACAACAAACCCAACACACATCAACTTACCACCAAACACCACGCCGATACAGATCCACAAACACCCAACGACAATCACCACCTCAATACCAATACACCCATATGCCCCACACCCAATCCTAATCCTAATCACATTATCAATACACCCACATGCCCCACACACAATTCATGTCTTCTCCACATCCTGATGTGGGCCCTTCATTATCTCACCTTAGCCCAGATCTAGGCTTTCCTGAAGAATATGACCCAACTGACTCAACTTACCATCAACCACCACATCACCATAGCATCCAACAATCGCAATACCAAACACCCCAAGATTCATTTTCTTTTTACCCCTTACTCAGACGACCAATGCTATAGACCATCCATAGAACCCCACTCCCCATCAAGACAACCAAACTTGGAAGGCATGGGTAACCGACTGTATCAAAGCGGATCTTCCAGATATGGTGATCTGATCGTTTCATGGATCCTGAATGCATTGACTTCGTTAGGCCATCGAACCAACCGCAATAGGAGAATCGACGAAACCCACCACGAGATAGGCGATGACGCGGATGCGGAACCACAGGTCGTTATCGAGTTCTGGGGGACAACTAAATAATATGCATGGTTTTTTTCATTATGTAATCGTTCATTTGTTAATGAAAAGTCGAAGTTTCATGAAGCTATATCGTTTACTTATTGTCTTGTATTTAAAATAGAAAGCAAAAACAAATTGCCTCTTAAATGCACATAGGTGCCATCTGAGATGGCTTAGGGCAAACATGTTGCACCTAGGCGCCATCTCACTTAGCGCCTCCTTCTAAAATTAAAGTGCATGCGCCATCTCACTTGGCGCCTCCATTGTGAGATTTTCTGAAACATGATTATTTGCGTAATTTTCTCCAAAACATGGTTATTTGTGTATTTTTTTTCAATACTTGATTATTGCTAAAAAAAAATCAAAAAATCAACCTAATTTTCACTATTTTTTTAAATTAAAAAAAATTATATTCTTACAATTGCTCCTATTTCAAATGATACATTATATTCCTAGAATTACTCCTATTTCAGAGCATCTCCAATAATGAAAACTTAGTAATTTTTAAATTTTTAAATTTTTAAATTTTTAAATTTTATCGTTTATTTTTTAACCATTGAAATGTATTAATGTGACAACATTGGTTGAACGGAGTTTGTTGAAACAATTTAAAAAATGGAGAACTTAACAATAAATATTATTATTTTTGAACCAATTCAATTGAAAAGAGATTATTAAAATGTAATACAAATAAAATAATATAAATTGATGGAATCAAATATAAATTACTTATTTATAATTACCATTGAAGTAAAAAATAGTTGAAATTGCTTAGAGCTTACTTAAATCCAATGTGGCAATTTAAATCCACAAAATATGACACAACTAATAAAAAAAATTCTTCCATTAAAGATTCTCTAATATGCATTTCAACTAGGGTGGCAAAACAATTCCAATGTGTTAGACATTATTATCGGTTTTATCTATACTTTATACACCTTTAATATATCTGCTTCATTTATTATATATTTTTTTAGTTTTGAAATACAAATATTAATTTAAAAATTTATAATTTTTAAATTTAAAAAATGCAATATTCACGAACCAATCTTACAAAAACTTTTTTTTGTGTTGAAAATATCACAATTTTACGATCACTGCCTCAACAAAATCCACTCTGCTCTTCCCAGCTACAATTTTTTAGCATACTTTTGCGAATCGTACCAGAACAGAGCGTCCAGGCTGTTTGCACCCCTAATTTCAATGCTAGTACACCTATTATTTTTTTAATGCAATATTATTATTAGTATTTAATTGCTACCAGAAATAACTAGTTATTACTTTTTATATGTAACGTTACAATTATTTTATTTATACTTTTTTAGCCACCGTTATTATTTTTATTAATTTATTTCCATTTATATAAAGTTTCCTAATCTGTCCGCATACAGAATCATAAATTATAATTTTACTGTATAATAAAATTGTATTTATAAAATTGTAGATAAACCCCCAACAATTCATTATATCAGTCACATGATTTTTCTAATTATCTGAAACATAAAGTTCCAAATAAATAAATGAATACACATGGATAACTTTAATCAGACGTGTATAACAAATTTAATCCACAAATTTAGAAACAAAAAAGAATGATAATCTAGTAATAAATAATTTGATTCTCTATTAACTTAAAAAAGATATTTATTTTTAAAAAGAAAAATACTAGTAGTAAATCGTAATTGATTATATTGACAGCTCAACAAAATGAAAGATAAAGCCAAAGTTTTCTACTCATCCCTCTATATAAATCAAAAACCTACTTTCTCTTCCTTACTCTTATTCTTATTTCTTTCACTATTCTTGTTTTCTTCATCCTTCATCGGAGAAAAAAATGCCTGCAGCCGGAATCCCCATCGGAGCGGGGAACAAGGAGTACCCCGGAAACTTAACTCCTTTCGTCACCATAACATGTGTTGTTGCAGCCATGGGTGGTTTGATTTTTGGCTACGATATAGGAATTTCAGGTACATAATCTTAAAAATATTCAAACAAAAATAAACTTTGTTATTATGATATTTTTCGGAGAATAATGTATTTTTGTTTTGTTTTAGGTGGTGTTACTTCAATGAATCCGTTTCTTGAGAAATTTTTTCCGGCGGTGTACCGGAAGAAAAACGCGCAACATTCGAAGAATCAGTACTGTCAATATGACAGTGAGACACTGACCTTGTTCACATCCTCGTTGTACCTGGCTGCGCTTTTGTCGTCGGTGGTTGCTTCAACGATCACTAGAAGGTTTGGTCGGAAACTCTCCATGCTTTTCGGAGGCTTGCTTTTTCTGGTCGGTGCTCTCATTAATGGCCTTGCTCAAAACGTTGCGATGTTGATCGTCGGTCGGATCTTGCTCGGATTCGGTATCGGGTTTGCGAATCAGGTATCATTATTTTTTGTACTGTAGAATATTATAGTATCTCATAATAATAGTAAGTAGTTACAAAAAAATTATGGTATTTAAATTTTATACGAAAGTGATTGTGACGTGATGAATAAATAAATGAGGTAACGGCGAAATTTGAAAATATCCTATTTAGTGGTATTTGGAATCGGTTGATATTGACTTAGCCTTTTGAACTCTGCAAATTGGACTTTGTTTTGTTGCGTTGTAAAGGAAGAATCTTCGCCTTATTTTTCTCTGCTAACATGCTTTGAATGCGATTTCTTGGATATCACAATTATTGTACCCCGTTTTTCTTTCTACTTTGCATCATTTTCCAAGTCTTTGTATTATAAAAATAAAAATATTATTATAAATACTGTTTTAAAATCTGTAGAAGCTAGTGTTAGTGGTCCTACATGGTGACTTATTCAAATAACTTGTGAATTATTGGTTAGTGATTCTTAATTATGGTTTTTTGTTGTTTTGAATTTTACAGTCTGTGCCATTATACTTGTCTGAGATGGCTCCATACAAGTACAGAGGAGCGTTGAATATTGGATTTCAATTGTCAATTACAATTGGAATACTTGTGGCCAATATTTTGAACTACTTTTTTGCCAAAATCAAAGGTGGATGGGGATGGAGATTGAGTTTAGGTGGTGCTATGGTCCCTGCACTTATAATAACCATTGGTTCGCTAATCCTTCCCGACACGCCAAATTCCATGATCGAGCGTGGGGATCGCGATGGTGCCAAGGCACAGCTTAAGAGAATTCGTGGAGTTGAAGATGTTGATGAAGAGTTTAATGATCTTGTGGCTGCTAGTGAAACGTCGATGCAGGTTGAAAATCCTTGGAGGAATTTGTTGCAGAGAAAATATAGACCTCAGCTTACTATGGCTGTGTTGATTCCGTTCTTCCAACAGTTTACTGGAATTAACGTTATTATGTTTTACGCGCCTGTGTTGTTTAACTCGATTGGGTTTAAGGATGATGCTTCACTTATGTCAGCTGTTATCACCGGTGTTGTTAACGTTGTTGCTACTTGTGTCTCAATTTATGGAGTTGATAAGTGGGGGAGAAGAGCTCTTTTTCTCGAAGGTGGTGTTCAAATGCTTATTTGTCAGGTATTGTTTTAACTTAAGTTTAGAGCCTAGTACTCAAATTTTTGTATGTGAACTGTTTCATTAATTCAATGTTTGTTAATGTTTTGCAGGTTGCAGTTGCAGTTTCAATTGCGGCCAAGTTTGGAACAAGTGGAGAACCTGGTGATTTACCAAAGTGGTATGCTATAGTAGTTGTGCTTTTCATATGCATTTACGTTGCTGGATTTGCTTGGTCATGGGGTCCTCTTGGTTGGTTGGTGCCTAGTGAGATTTTTCCATTGGAGATCCGTTCTGCTGCGCAGAGTGTCAACGTCTCGGTCAACATGCTCTTCACCTTCTTAGTTGCACAGATTTTCTTGACTATGCTTTGTCACATGAAGTTTGGATTGTTCCTCTTCTTTGCCTTCTTTGTGGTGGTGATGACAATTTATATATACACTATGCTGCCTGAAACTAAGGGAATACCAATTGAAGAGATGGACAGAGTATGGAAATCACACCCATATTGGTCTAGATTTGTTGAACATGATGACAATGGTGTTGAGATGGCCAAGGGAGGTGTTAAAAATGTATAATTTATCAGTCTTGCTTTTATTTTTATTTTTGTTACTAATTAGTTTTATTTTTATTTTGCTTGTGAAGCTTGGTATTGAATTGTCCTTAAAAAATTACTGGGTTATTTTTATCATACGTCCCCTTGTTTCTATTTACATGTGCATTAAAAATTGGCTTCTAACACAAAATTGAGTTCATTATTTTCTGAAATGGGAAACATGAGTCCCGGGGTGTGAAGAATCAAGCTTCACATGTTTTTGTAGTACAATTTTGTTTTCCTTTAATTCTCATTAATGTAATCATGAGAGTATAAGACCTTTCGGTGGACAAGAGTGACCATGAAATGATAATATAATGCAATGTGTCTGATATCATGAGAGAAAAGAAACTAATCTTGGGAGCCAAAAGGTATTCCATTTATTTTGGTGATCTAATCTCTATTATTCTATTTTCTACAACCATGTTTTATAACAACACTGTGCTTTTGGATAACATAGAATTTAAGAAATGATGTAACAAAAACCAGTAAAACTGTAACAAACACAACAAAAAACAGATTTACTTTCATACCAGAATTGCAGATTTTGGCCTATAAAACCAGTCAAACTTAATTATGCAAAAACTGGAATTGCACAAAATCATACAGGATAAGATTTAGGTTAAAGCCCAATTGAAAGAAACACATAAAACTAGAACTAGAAAACAAAATAGCGCGTAATGAGATTCTCAATAAATAACAATGCATACAGGATAAGATTTAGGTTAAAATAGAACCTACCTATTTAACTAGGATTGCTATCATTTAAATTTAAATGATAGTAATTTTAAGGAAAAGTAGTTATTGACCTAATTTAATTAAGGATTCTCATTCTATTATTGTAAGTCTATTTAAAGACATTCAGATTATCAATAAAAATCATCAATAATTATTATAAAAAATACTTGTGAATTCAATAAGAGACTCTATCAAGGACGAGTAGGTCGTAGCAAAGTTTCTACCACATCTAGGACTGTGTCAACACAATTCAAGACAAAGGGACATTAAAATTAGAATCTGAGGCCGTCCAATGAGAACTCCATAAGTTATTTTTGGCAACCATCCAAGCTTCAAAATTATTCACTCCAGCCATGGCACTTGCCATAGTGATTAATGCTAGCGGCAATCCTCTGCATTCTTTAGCCATTTCACGTGCTAGCTTTGGGATCTCTAAGTGACATTTTAAAGTCTCATCACCTACTTTCTTACAAAACAAATCAAATGCATCATTCTCTGATAAACATTCTACTTTGAATTTCTTTTGAGCTTGCATTATACCACACACATGTTCAGATCGCGTTGTGAACATTACTTTCGATTTGTTATTTGTTTTCAAATCAGGAACTCCTATTGCTTCTAGGTCTAGATTTCCCCACAAATCATCTAACATCAACAAAAACTTTTTTCCATTCAATCGGTCATAAATAGTTGCTACTCTTTGGTCTTGAGTACTTCTATTCCAAAAACTTTCATCAATTTATTGCTCATGTCATTCATTACTTTATTGATATAACAATCTCTAGAAACCACTACCCATAACACTAGATCAAAACTATGCTCCCTCTTTCCTAATTCATTGTGAATTCTTTTCATAAGAGTTGTTTTTCCGACCCCACCCATTCCATATAAACCAATTACTCCAGCATTGTCATCCTCAAGAGAATTCCATACTCTGTGGACCATCAAGTCTAAGCCTTTAGTCTCACTAGAAGGCATCTCATACAAGAGTTTCTAGATCAAAAAGTATTTAATGAAACATATTGTTCTTACCTATGATGAAACTCTTGTGTGATTATTTATTTAATTGGACGCCTATGACAACATTTATAGAACATAGCTCAAGATTATTTTCTAAAGTTTAGAAAGGAGTTTTGATTTTGGTTTTGCTTTGGTTAATGATAATGAATAATTCCTCATCAAAATGAAAGCAAGGAATCAGAAAGTTATGGTAAGAATGAAAATTGTACTAAGGAATTAAAAAAGTGAGGAAGAAAAGGATATGGCATTGAGACACAAACCTTTCATTTAATTCATGTATAGTAACAGTAACGGCTTCTTATTCACTTTTCATTTCATGCTTCCAATTGTGTAAATAATAAGGTTTAATTTATAAATAAATAATTTGTTAATCAATTTTAGTTATCCCAAATTCAAGAAAACCTATAGAGGTATTATCATGTACAAGAGAGTAGCATCATCCCCTTCTTGAATAATGTGGTAAAAATGGATTTTGTCGGTGATGTTCATCAACTGTTGCATAAGGTTTGTTACCCTCTAGCTGAAATGGATTAGGGAACTTCAAGTCAATCAAAGTACTAAATCATAAAGTGAAACAGAACGAAAGATTAAACAGGTATAGTTTATCTTATCAAAGATTCTTCCGACACTTATCCCCTTCGAGGATTACAATAACATAAATGAATAAATAATAGAATATTTACAAATATCACTCAAGGAATTAAACAAGTCTAATTATAAATATAGGTGTTTTGATCTTTCAATAGAAAGCGTAAATAATAAAATCACTTGCTTACTTCTTGTCTAACTTTTATTAGTGCTTTTTTTCTTTCTTTTTAAGTGGATTCTCATATGTTTATTCAAGTATTTACAGTTTTGTTCAGTGAGTTCATTGACGTCGTTTGTGTTGTTGATGAATAAAATACTGAGAAGTTGAGTCTTTCAATAGTTTCTTTTTTCATGATTGTTAGATTATTTTTAACTTTTGATAAAGGAGTTGTGATTCTTGTATTATTTGCAATAGACTATTTCGTATCTTTGTCCTCATAACAGGTCTTATCACGCACAATGTTGTACATTTTGTCGCATAAAGTTTGTATCAATGTAAATTGTATACCATTTCTTAATTGTCTCAAATTTGATCATTGAGAAGGAAAACAACTAAATTATTATTTCCAAGAATAAACTTTACCATAGATTTCTAGATGAATAAACTTGGAGAAAACTGATCTTTTTCTAGAGGAACAAAACTGTTAACTTTATGCTTTAGAGTAAATTAAGGAACTTCATGATGATTTGACTATATATAAATAGATGATAACATTAATCATGTACCAACAGATACCCGGGCAAATCTTCAAGGATGTGTGCATAAAGGATGCTTCAACATATGCAATACAAGATGCTTGATGAAGACATTATAGTTGATTGTAAGATTGTGAAAGGAGAAAGAATAATTTGTTTTGTAAATTATCATAGTGTTTTACATTATGTGTAAAATATTTATCTTTGGTTCATCGTTGTTAGTAAAAATGCTTGGGTGACACTTTTTCCCATGTGCTTGCAAGAATTTTAATGAGGCGTCTTATTTTCTGAATCACCTAATCTTGATTCATAATTCGATGTATCTTTAAAGTATCTGAAATCCACTTGACTGCTTTTCAATGATGTCTTTCTAGTTTAGACATAAACTTACAAATTTGACTTACAGCTTGTGTCAAGTATAGTCTAATGGAGACCATAGCATACATTAAACAACTAATAACACTGACATTAAGAACTACTACTACTACTACTACAATATATTTATCTTAACATGTTATTACCTCATGAAATTATGGTATGCATATATCAAATATCCTAAGAGATGTCGAGACACTGATATATGATCAAAACACAAAGACAATATAAATCACAGATAAGAGTATTGAAAGTAAAAAAGTGAACACACAAAGTTGTTAACCTAGTTCGGTGTACAATAACACTTACGACTAGGGGTTATCAAGCCAAGGGGGAAATCCACTAAATAGTATCAGTTTGTAGACCCAGAACAAACTATCGCCAGTTTACAATCTACTCACATACTCGTGCTTAACTTCTACCTAAGACTCACTTAGTTATGAGACCTTTATCAATTCCCTTTCAATCACAACAGTAATGAAAACGATAACAACTTGAATATTTCAGAAGTCACACTTTAAAGACACACAATCACTCAATGCTTAAAAGCTTAAGAGTGATTAACAGAATTTATAACTCAATAGAGACAATCCTACTTTTATATCAAGATGATATCAGAGAGGCTCACAATAAACACGCAAACCCTAAAACAATAATACACGTTCCACATATAATTAGGTTTGAGATCTTCTATTTATAAAACATCTTCTCGACTGGATTTGGCCATCAAAAACGCAACAAGGCAGTTGCTGAAAGTCTCCATAATTTTCTGCATAAAAATAGGTCTTCAATCAAGTGTTTCCTAAAATGTCTCCATATTTAAAAACACATAATAACCTTTGACTTGCAAATAAAATTTTTTATTCTTCAATCTTGGACGGCACATAGGATAACATAATATTCCCAAAATATTCAGAATCTGTTATAAATCAAATATATCCAAGTGCACGACTGTAACAGACGCGATGCATAATCATCATGATAGGACAACTTGTTCGACATATTTCTCTGCAAGTTAGAACATCTTATTCAACATGTTACTGCCAAGTTTGTTTTACCAAAACTAATGTCAATCAATAATTATAGAGAATTAACAATCTCCCTCTTTGGCAAATTTTGGCTAAAAACAATCAAATAACCCTTGCACACAAACACCAGGTTTGAAAATAAATCAAACACACATATCAAAAGCACAACAGCAGAAAATTTTCAGCAGAAAAATAGACTATCAGAGGCATTAGCAGCATCAATAAATATCAGAGTATCAATTAGTGGAAGCTAATCAACACAACAAAATAGAGAAAAATAAATTCTCAGCGAGATTGATGTCAGGACATCATGTCTAACATCTCTTCACAACAGCCCAATCCAGAGAAAGGGCACCCCCTCAAAAACTGTTAAAATGCACTTCAATGAATCATAAAATGTCCCCCTCAATAGCAGCAGTCAGATAACCAATCAGTTAGTGGTTAGAGCAAATTAGACGCGACTCCCCTTTTTAGCCAAAATATGATAAATGTAAGCATTTTTCTCCTTCACCATTAGCAACATCACCATCAAATGCAACATTTTCACCATCACCTTCAGATCCATCACCATCTAATACAACACTATCAGCAGCAGCAACACACTAGCAGATTCAGCCTGGTTTTCCTCTTCCTCCATCAAAGCTTTAATCAACTTCTCAAGCTTGATTTTCCTAGCAGTGCTTGTCCTGATTGAGTCATCTAACTCCCTGCATGTCTTCTTCAGTTGAACAATTATACCTTTCTTGGAAGTGACAGGACCAGGTACCTGGGAAGATGTCATGATAATATCCGGAACATGTGTTCCACCAAACAGTTTATAATGTAAAGAAAATGGAGATTTCCTTTTCTTCACACTATCAACAACCAATAAAATACCAAAGTGTTGATTCAAGAATGTTCCACAGATGAGAGAAGGAAAACAAATAGGAAGCTTCACAGCATATGAGGATGCTTGCTTCAGAATTTGATCAAAGATGTACGCTCTAAAATCAAAAGCCCTTTCTTTTACCAACAACATGGATGAACTTATCAAGGCCAGTGGAAATAGTGGAGGTATGGTTTGTGGGAACCCAATTAATATTACCAATCCTATTAAGGATTTCATATTTAACACTAAGCCTTACAGCTGACAGCTTTCCTCCATTTGGCCAGTGCTTCAATTGCTCACAGTTATCTCCCTGCAAACTTGATCATCTGTAACCTCTAACTCTGCTCGAGGTTCTTCATATCTGCCCAGAAAATTGTTGATCACAACAAGAGAGAATGTCACAACCTTTCCCTTATCATATACTCTCTTGTAGTCTCCGCTCTTCACACCATCACATCCATAAGGGATATTCACAACAAACTCCTCGACTAACCTTTCATAGCAAGCGTGAAGGTGGGAGTAATACAATTTGAGACTTTGCTTAACCCATTTAAATAGAAGCAATTGCTACAAATCCTCATAAACACAAATACCAAGTTTCCCTATTGATTTTTCAAACTAGACTGCATCCAAGGCCTTAGTAAAATCATAAGCAAGTTGATTTTCACCGCTAACATGCTCAAGAGTTATGACTTTATCTTCAACGAGTTCTCTGATAAAGTGATGCTTGATATCAATATGTTTAGTCCTACTGTGATGAATAGGATTTTTGGAAAAATTAATAGCACTCAAGTTGTCATAGAATGAAGTAATGACATCTTGTGTGACATTATACTCAGTCAACATTTGCTTCATCCATATTAATTGAGAACAGCTGCTATCTGCTGCAATGTACTCATCTTCAATTGTAGATAGAGAAACATAATTTTGTTTCTTGTTGAACCATGAAATCATATTATTATCCAAGAAGAAACATTCTCTAGAGGTACTCTTCTTGTCATCAGCACTTCCAGTCCAATCAGCATTGCAACACCTCACTAACATAGAGTTTGAATCATGAGAGTACAATATTCCATAGTCATATATACAATTCAAATATTTTATAATCCTTTTTACTTGATTGATGTGGCTTACTTTGGATTTTGCTTGATATCTAGCACACACTCCAACAACAAAAGTTATATCTCGTCTGCCTGTTGTAAGATATAGAAAACTACCAATCATGCTTCTATATAAACTCTAATCAACACCAACTCCCTTTTCATCTTTGGATAACTTCAAGTGTGTAGGAGCAGGAGTTCTTTTATGGATTGAATTCTCCAATCCCAATATCTTCACAATATTCTTTGCATATTTGCTCTGACAAAGAAAGATGGAGTCTTCTATCTGCTTGACTTGTAGTCCAAGAAGTATGTTAACTCACCTATCAAACTCATTTCAAACTTAGATTGCAGCTGCTTGACGAAATGTTGTACCATCTTGTTGTATCCCAAAATTTATCCTCTCATTTTACTCAACACGTGCCTATTGAGGTCCTCAACTTGCCCAATGATGCCCAAGAATTGATCAGACAAAGTCTCCTCCTAAGGCAATGAACCCCCAACTAGGGTTTTCATTTGAATCATGATGTGTCAACTCCAAAGACTTAAATTGATTTCCATGGTCCTATTATGCCTCCAAGAATGTCCATGACAAATTTCATGCTTTGCAGAACAAGTTTGCACAATCAATTGCCCAAATGCCTGAAAATCAACTATACTAGGTCAAAAGTCAACAGTGGCATATATGCAGTCAAACTTCGAGATTTTTTGTCAACAACATCGTTTTGAAGTGATAATTATTATTTGATCAAGGTTTGACCATGATTCCTCAAGAAATTCTACTAATTCATCAAAAGTCAAATTTGCAAAGTTAGGGTTTCTATAGGAAAAGTCAACTAAACTTTGATTGAGCATAACTTTCTCATACTTTGTCCATTTGGCCCCAACCAAAGCCCATATTGAAGATAATCCAATTCCCTACAATCCATCTTTTATATTCAAGTTCAAGAAGTGCACTATTTGAAATATGTAAGCTCATACATTACATGTCATTTTCAGAAAGTCAACAAAATACACTTTTTGTCCAGACCTTTTACATCAAGATGACATCTTCAAATTAAAAAATGATCAAAAGAGGGATTAAAGGTCTTAAGGTCTTCTTCCATCACCAAATGCTCGTCCCAGATAATCTTAAAAAATCTCAACTCTGACAAATCAAGTGTATGATAAAGGAAGAAAGCTTGAGCTTTAACTTTATCAAAGCCCTAGTCACCCGCCAACAAATTCTACGTCATGACAACTTCAAGCTTTCCATTCATAATTTTAAAAATAAAATCTCGCTCAGAGAGTTGGGCCTTCAAATCTTCGATGACTCTTTTAGATTTTGACAATTTGTAACAAAGTTCGCTCTGATCAGAATAAGAGGCCTTTTGGCCGCTTTGAGATATTCCAAGTCTTTTTCGAGAGAGCTTATATGATCGTTGGCCGAGGCCGCTAAAGCATCATTTAACTCCTGGGACTCTTGCAGCTTCTTTAACTACCCTTTCAACTCGGTCTCATTTTTTCAGAAGAATCAAAGACCTCAAACAGGGTTATGCACAACACTATAGCTTTCATCAAATAAGTGTTGATATTCTGAATCAATTTTGGAGCACCCACTGACTTAAACTTCTCAACATCCCCTTGATCATTTAGATGATCATACAGGAAGCGTAAGTCGTCATAAGAGAAGTCCCAAAACTTAAACTCTGAAGGACGAGAAGTGGATCCCCCAACCTCGATACTAGAAATAGAACCTTCAAGAAAGCCCTCAAACTCGTCATCCTGACTCATTTTTGAAACATCGGCGGAGGAATTTTTTCCCTAGTCGACTTTATTTTTCTTCAGAGGAGGGCAGATAAGGGTTTTGACGGGAATGGGTGTGCTTTGGGAAAATACCTCATCCACGTCAGTTTTTCTCTTTTTTGGAACCCGGACAAGGATACCTGACAGATTCACTCTTCCCGACACTTTGAGCTTCTCCACGAAGACTTTTTTGCTTTTCCAGTAAGGGAATCTTCTCTCGAAGGTTCAAACTTGCCATCCTTTTAGCAAAATGATAAATTTTAATTAATTAGACAAAACATAATAGTACTATTACGGGTGAGGAACAAAATGAAAAGTAAGGGACCGTGGCCAGAAACAAAGTCCTTACCTAAAAGCTCTAAAGACTAACTACATCATTTTCCAAACTTAACACATCACGTACTGACATGACCCAGAGGCATCAAAAAGATCAAATATTTCCCTATATGTTTCACTCAATTTGATAAGCCCAAAATCATTAATAGGAGCGGGACTTTGAGTCCGACAAAGAGGAAAGCAGTAAGACTCGTCATCCTTATATATGACTTTTAGACATCTGCTACTACCTCTCACCTTTAGAAACTTATGTTTAAAGTTTTTAAAGTTCAAGGAAAACACTTTGAACAAACCTCGACCAGGAGTGCCCGACAAAGAGATCCAACCCCCACTTCCTACTCAATTAGCTTCGTAAGATGAAAGAAAAATATACAATGTAGGAGTGATGCCCAAGGCACCATACACTATTTCAAATGCCTTCACGAATCCCAACCTATTGGGTTCAAGTTGAGAAAGAGCAATGTTTAGAACGGTTAACAAGTCGACCTCGAACTCGGTAAAGGGAATCCCTACTCGAAGGGTTTCCAACAGATCCTCGTAAAAATATTTAAAAAAAATTATTTTGAGACTCGGGAGGATGGTACATGCACACCTTCTCGCCTGGGATACACGACTCAATAATAACATCACCCTTTTCGCCGGTGTTTGAAATGGTAAGACCCTCCCTAAATGAATTAACATATTTTTTATCGAAGCACATTGAGTCATACTTCAAAACCACTGGACTGAAGGAAATCGTGGGAAAGCTCTATGGTGATATCGATCGAACCTGAGGAAGTAGACATTAAGTCTGTGTCACTAGAGAAAGAAAGGTTGTCAAAATCACCATAAACCTTTTTACATATAAAATCCCAGTCGGTGTTATCCATTTTTTACCCAAAAGTTTTCACATAATCATCTCACAAATAATGCATTTCGAAAACAATAATGAGAGTCATTACCCTACCCATTTCATCACACTCGCGGATAACCACCATTATAGAAGAAAACAAGAAGACAAAACAAGAAGAAGAAGAAGAAGAATTATTTGATTAAAACCAAAGAGAAGCGTTTTGGTGTTTGGAGTAGTGAGGAAACTTTGAGCTAAGGAAAACACAAGGAAATTTGGAAACAAAAAGGTTTAAGATAAATAAATAATGATGACGTTAACGAATAGACACCGTGACTAGGTGGATAATCGCTAGTCATTAGGCATAATAATGGTACACAGTCCCCATAAAGAGTAATCATTACGGATATACCAAAAGAAAATGATTTAGAATAGCGAACATTTAAGCCTGACACAATGACCCACGTGCCCAAAATGGGGATTCAGCTCTTTTTTTCGAGATATATATTCTGGATTAACCCACCTTGGAAATCACAGTACCTACCAAGAAGCCAAAAGAGCTTCAACCCTTCACGTTTCACACTTGGAGGATTATGTACATTCGCGGTGTATATCCCGAATTACCTACCAAGACTCCAAAAGAGCTTAAGTGCTTCAACCCTTCACGCCTTGCGCCTGAAAAACTATGTACATAAATGTTTAGCCGGACAGGTACCTCCAAAAGAGTCTCGGACTTGTACCTCCAAAAAGTCTCAAGAATGACTTCAACCAAATAGAAGAAGAGCATTCGTCCGAGATGTTAAAGCTAGTATCAGAATATTTTGAGAAGAGGCTCAAGAGCGAGATCGAGAAATCATTTAGAGTCCTCGAACAATAACCTTATTCATATACTCTGAAGTCAGACCCAAAATGTATGAACGAAATCCACGCCTGACCAAGTCAGCCGACAAAGCAAGATACACTCGCATGAATGATATTCAATGCCCTTTACTTTACAAATCTCTTGGCGACAGAAACCACAGTAATTATGACTATCCTCATTCCGTTGGTAATAAGCATTATAAAACAGTAGTCTCTAAACAATAGAGACCAAGCAATCATTCCATCTGAATCTCGCAAACAGTGCGACTTCTCCCGGCCCTATGCTTTAAAAAAGAAAAACTAAAGACAAATTATGGTGTTTGAAAACAAAAAATAAAATAAAAACCAGTTTCATATATATTTTGCAAGTCAAACAAATAATGAACCGGTTTCATTTTCTTTATTTATAAATACTTCTCATAGGATAAATCAATGTCAACCAGCATATTCCTTAAAATGTGTAACCAAATTTATAGTTTTTTTTTTTAATTGAGAATGTTGACTATCTGCAAACAAATAGAACCATAGCAAATAAATTGACAGCAAATCATTCTCTGATCATTTGACATAAATCTATCAAAATATATTATTCCACAAACATAATGACATTTATCTACATAGAGGATGATCACCACACCCACACATAGTTTTCTCTATAGTACACACTTGTCATTCACCTGAAACTTTTCCAAGAAAAAGATGCTGCGATTTTAATAATCTTCTCTCAAGATAACACAAACATTAGTTTATCCAGACCAACAGTCTATACAGAATCTACAAGCACATCGCCCTGCTGCTTAGCAAGGTATCTTTCCCTCCTCTCTTTCTGAAAAACATAACAAGGAATTATATTATAAATTGAGCATTCCAAACGTAAGTACCACAAAGAAGATATTTATCGAAATTCAACTGTATATACCCATTCGTCTATGACAAGCCCTTCTCCTATTATTTTAGGACCCACATCTTCTGCAGGTTTCTTTCGTGCTTCAAGGGCAGCATCAGCATCGGCCAGCTGTCGCTTCAATTTTTCCAAAATCTTAATGAAGAAAAATAGAACCTTATAAGTAATACACATTTGATTAATGTGTTATATCAGAGTACACACAACTTAGAAACAGAAAACCAGAAATAGCTGATACTGAATGTCTCAACCACAGTAAGAATTGAACGAGAAAATAAATCTTGCAAGAACCACAAAAACTGGCTCAAATACAAGAAAGTGTACACTGAAGATATCCGTACTCACAGGACTAGGGCGATCTGGATCTAGAAAAACAACACGCAGAATTTGCTCAACTGCTACCTGGTCCTTCTGCTCATCAAACTGTTTCAAGGGGCAAATTGAAGACAGTTAAAGCGGCTGAATTAAAAAGTAAAATATTATACATTATTTTTGGTTAATTATAACATAAACCAAGGAACAACCGATTCAATGCAGTCGTATTAATAGCAGTGTGTGTGTTTTTTAAAAATGGTAAATGTTTGTATTATGTTGTGGGTGGATATCGAACCCTCAACCTCCTTATCACTTAACTGCAAACAGCTCCACCAGACCAACCCTAGAACCCCTAATAGTGCTTGTGTTTGTGGGTGTGAGAGATAGGTAACTCAAGAATATATCCAGTCCCATGATTGCAGGATGCTCGTGTTGAAAAAGGAAGGGGACTTGAAAAGAGAATGCAGGCAAGACAACATCGTCTCATTTTTTGACAAAAAAAAAAATTAATCAAAATAAAATTAACTAACCAGCTCAGGGACATAATCAATTGAACCTTTGACCTTCAAACTCATGATTTTAAATTTGAGTCCACTTTTTTCGGGCTTTTCATTATTTTCTGGTTGTTCTACAAACTTGAACACTAGTAAACAGAATACAGATTAGAAAGATGATTAAACCTTGTATTTATTATATGTAGAGAAATCGAATATTGCCTACCCGTTGCTATGATACTATCGCCAGGTGCAAGGATAGCCCCAGGCGGACGCATGAAACAACTTTTCGGTGCAGTTGTTTGAAACTATAAAAATCAAAGAAAAATCTCAGAACAGATGGCTAAATTCCAGACCTAATTTAGAATATAGGAAGATTCATCAAATTATACAATAAAAAAGGAATAATTCTGTTCAAAACAGTGACATAGTAGTAAAAGTAAGAATAGACAGTTGAGTTCAAGACTTCAAAATACCTCAACAACAAGAATTGAAAACGAGGAAAAGGAATGTATAAAACAGGGGAATAAATGAATAGTGAACATGTTTCATTATTATATCTTGAAGCCACATAGGGGTAAATAAACAGGTGAACATGTTTCACTATACCTTGAAAGCTACATTACTTTTACTGGTGTTCTTAATTCTGACAGCACTCCTAACCTGTTTTCCTGGCTCATCTACACATGACAGTATCGAAAGAAGGGATGAATTAAGTAATACAAAGATAAAATAAATTAACAATCCTATAGAGAAGTACCAGAATAAGGAATCTATAAAACAAAAATGAGCACGCGCCCATGAGTCTGCATAGTATTACTGTCTCTGAACCTAAAAGTAGAGACAATGGAAGGAACATGATCACAAAGGGATATTTTCTATCATATTTTTCATCTAGCACATTTGTTTGACCATCTGCTTTAAAAGTTTACAGTTTCTGCACCATTAAAACTTGAAATCCATGTAACTTATGATCGGTATCTGAGTTATGCACATCTATCTTATGCAAAATCTGCCACACATACATATATCATTTTCAAATTTCAAGACAGACAACTTTTTAATAACTCAAAAACAATGGAAAGTAACTTCTAATTTCTATTACGTGCACGGTAAGGCATTATTGCTTCAATTCCGATTTAACGGCTATACAGAAAGATAAAAACAAACAAATAAACAAATAAAATTCTAATATAGTAGAACTACACAATTAATATTCCAAATAATCTAGTTTTAGCAGAAATTCACTTATGCTTATGCAGACAGGGGAAAATGATTCTCTGACAATAAAGGACTACAAATTGAAACAAACAAAATATTTATCTGCATCATGTAGGTATGCTTTCATTATTTCAAAGCACAAAACTAACCCCAGAACTAAAATTAAAGTTTTTTTTTTAAATCTTGATATACGGCCTTGGGACCGAGTCCGACTAATCCAAGGGGACCTGTTCTGGACTGGGTCCGCATCTGCCCTACCGTTGGGGAGGCTCAATCCGGCGCCTTTACAAGGCCCAAAAGCATGAGCCCAAACTGAGGACCGTTGGGCATTTCCCCACGTGTCCCCTAGAAGAAAATGACTCACGTTTCCGTAACGTCATTATCCTACCCTCCAAGAATAACGGGCCCAACTTTCCTACTTTCTCGGGGCAGTTGACCAGAGAGGAGGCCACGTGCTGGACTCCATACACCCGTAAACCCTGACAGTCTCCATTATTGAGCCTCATCGTGGCCCAACGCTGGAGATCTTGGCCCAGCGCTGGGGGCTATAAAAACCCTCTCACTTGAGAGGGTCAGGTATTCATTCACTCATCCATACTCACTTTACTTGCTCTTGTTCTGAATCTTATTTTGGCATCAGAGTGTCTTGCAGATACCCCCACTTCACATTAAACCGCTACTCAACTTGAAACTCGTGGGCCTTGACGATCCCTTCTGAACAGGCAGACCAGGACCAATCTCAGAGTCCATTTGAGGGGACCCGTTTAAAGCCAGAGAGCTAAGCTCTATATGGACTTGGGCCACACAGGAATTGTTTGCATCCAACGGAAACCTTGAGAGGAGCATACTCTAAGGACCCAAGCCTTCACCACTAGGTCAACCCCCAGGGTATTGACTATTGACCGGACTTATTGATTCAATGGTGAAAAACACACTTGCCCATGATGCAAAACTATTTTACCTGTGCATATTAGACAGAGCCTTGTTCTAAAAAAACAATCTTATACCCCAAAAAAAACTCAAGCTATCGAGCCTTAGGAAATTTTCCATTTTCGCAACAAAACAATTCCTGATTGGCAACACGAACAACCATTATTTTTTAAGCCATGTTGAAAGAAACAGACAATGATTTTAACCCAAATTAAAATTTCTAGTTTTCGATCGTTTAATAATTAACAACCTCGCCTCATAATTAAACTGAAATTAACATCAGTTAATAGACCCAAATAGATCACGATAAAATTATTAATTACTAAGCATTAAATTGCATGCAAAGGAAAACGCAAACATGAAAAAAACTATACGAGATATAAAAATTAAGATGCAAAAAAACGGGAAAGAGAAGAAAGAGAGAATACATACAAGGGAAGTAAAGCTTGTTGGAAGGATCAAGCTTGAGACGACGTCGTGTTGGGAGAAGCGATCTGGCAACGGAGGAAACAGAATTGGAAGATTGAGAAGATGAACCTTCAAGCGGAGGAGGATTGTGCGCGTTACTGTTAGGGTTATGGTGATGTTGATGATGATGAGGATGATGAAGGTTAGGAGAAGACGACGTCGTTCCGGTGAAAGAAGTGGTGCTGGAATGGCGAAAAGGAAGCTTGAAGAAATTCCAGACCTTAGGTTCGGAGTGAGGTTTGGGTTCAACTACGGCCATTTTTTTCTCTGCTGTGACAAACTAAAAAGGAGAGAAAGAAAATGAATGAAAGGAAACGAGGGACTTGACTTTTACATATTACGATTTCAAGTTTTCAACGCAAGGAAATTGGTGGAAACGACGTCGTTTGGTTTACTGTAGTTTTTTGAGAAAGTTACACTCACCTCCTCTTCGAAGTTTATTGAAACAACATAGACAACTCCTCTAATCTTGAATAACAAAATAGATATCTTTATAATTTTTAGTGACAACAAAAAATTATAGATATAGATGATATTTATTTATAATTTTTTGTTTATCACTAAAATATGATTAAATTTAGAAAAGATTATTGGATACTTTAAAATTAAAAAGAATGTGAGTGTCATTTTAACGAACAAATTCAGTGCAATTATCCCTAGTTTTTTTTTAAAACTATTTGAAGTTTGGAAAGTGGAGCAGACGCGGATGTGAAGAGACTATGAATTGGAATGGAGAAGGTGGTTTGAAGTCCATGGTTTGAGGAGTGTTGGTTGAATGGGAATACGACGTCGTAGTGATGTTCGTGGAAAATGTGGTGGGGTAGCCTGCAACTTCAAGTAAGTAACCTGTGTTTGGAACACGTTAATGGAGTTGACTTTAAGACTTGAAAAAGTACCTTGTTTCAACCTTCACGACAAAAGGTGAGATTAAGCAAGAGAGAAGGTATTATAAAATCTGTCCGGGTAAACTATATTCATAAGAATTGCTCTTTAAATATTTAAAATAAAAAAGTTATTTATTAAAAAAATGTGAAATATTTAATTTTAAATGTGTACAATATATTCATTTTTATTTTAAAAAATATATATTATTTTAAATCTTCAGATGGGTGTTTTTAGAATATTCATTATATATATATGGATTGACAGTGTAAAATATTTTAATACTGTCAATTAATGAGAGATATTCGTTATAATAAATCTCAATTTTATTTTTGAAATATTAAAATGACATAGAAAATTTAAGAATTTTGATTGATTTTATGTGTAAAATTATTTTGAAATATATAAAGAATACATGATCAAATAGTATCAAATAATGTAAAAGTAAGATTATTTTTCTCTCAAAGATTACAATAATTCAAATTGATTCTCACCAAAAAAAAATCTTCTGAATAACCCAGAACAAAAAGGTAACAATAATAATGGTTGTCAAAGATTCAGGTTGAATACAATAAATAATAATAATGAAGTCAATATCTTGTGTTTGTGTCTGATGAGATTTATCGTGACAATTCTGATGTTCAAAACTGAACCAGCTCAATAGAAAACTGTTGAAAATTCACTAAAATATATGATGAATTTCTACCAATCTTGATGAACAAGATTGATATCCACCAAAATCTATGACAATGAAAAATAAAAGATGAAGAAAGAAAGAAAGTATTTTTCTGTAAAGTTTCTCTCTGCCTATAAACTATGAAAATCTTTATTATTCACTTGCAACTGCAAATTCTGTGAATACAATGAGTTGATTTGATTACAAAAATAAGGGTTACTCCTTCTATTTATAGATTTAGGTTAGCTTACTCCCTAAGCCAAAGCCCAAAACTATAAAAGCCCAAAATACTTATTTTAGAACTAAATCAAATATATTCTATTTTAGACCTAAATCAAATTTATCTAGATCTAAAATAAATATGTGTCTAACAAACATTTTCTACACTAAATCAAATCTTTTCGATATTTTCTTTTCTATGTTGAGCAAACTGCTTCGACACAAGGAATTACTTTCAACACACCACTTGATTCATTGTGTCTAAGCTATCTGCATTCATCATAGCTCTTAATTTTTGAAATACTTCGACTTGCACACCCTTCGTCATGATGTTTGCAATCTGATTCTCGGTTTTGTAGTGTTTCAAGTTTATCTTTCCATTTGATACCTGCTCTCGAAGATAGTGAAATCTCATTTCAATGTACTTGCTTCAACCATGAGCTATCGGGTTCTTCGCTAGATTGATAGCTGACAAGTTGTCGATCTTCATGGTAATTGCTCCATAACCTTTACATGTAATCTCTTTGACCAAGTTCACCATTCATGTAGCTTGACATGCACAAAGAGAAATATCTATGTGTTCTGCTTCGTACGACGATAATGCCACTACCAGTTCCTTTCTTGAACTCCAAGCAACTGGTGTACCACCTAACATAAACGCATATACTGATGTGGATTTTCGATCCTCGACATCACTACACCAACTCGAATTAGTGTATCCTACTAACTTGCATTCTTTTCCCTTATCAACTGCAGGAAATAAAATGCCATAGTCGAGAGTTCCTCTGAGATATCTTAGTATCATCTTCATTGCTACTAGATGTGATATCTTTGGCTTCTTCATGAATTTACTTACCATACCCACATTATATGCTAAGTTAGGCCCCATATGACAAAGGTATCTTAATGACTCAATAAGTCTTCTATATTGGGTTGGATCGACATCATCTTCTTCTGCCTCTTTCGACAGTTGCAGTCTTGGTTCTGCAGGTGTCGATGTCGAATTGCATTCTTTCATCTCAAATCTCTTAAGAATTTCACTTGCATATCTTCTTTGATGCATCATCAAACCTCTACTACTCTTGTAGAATTCGATGTCAAGGAAGTATGAAATGTCACCCAGATCTGACATTTCAAATTCCTTGTTGAGACCACCTTTGAAGTCTTCAATCTCCTTCTTGCAACTACTTGTTATTAACAAGTCATCGACATAGAGACATAGTATAAGCAATTCACTATTTCTTCTTCTTACGTATACTCCATGTTCAGTTGTGCACTTCACAAATTCCTTCTCCCTTAGGAAACTATCAATCTTCTTATTCCAGGCTCTTGGAGTTTGTTTTAATCCATACAGGGCTTTATGCAGCCTGTACACCTTTCTCTCTTCGTCGTGTTTCATAAATCCAACTGGTTATTTAACATAAACTTCTTCGTCTAAGGGTTCATTTAGGAACGCATACTTCACGTCCATTTGACATATGTGCCAACTGTTTATTTATGCAAGACCAATAACCAACTTGATTGTTTCGATTCTGGCAACAGGTGCAAAAACTTCATCGAAGTCTATTAATTCTTTCTAGAGAAATCCTTTCACCACGAGCCTTGCTTTGTGTCGAGTTACTTCCCCTTTAGTATTCATCTTCACTTTGTATACCCACTTGACATTAATTGTCTTCTTGCCTTGAGGCAATTCGACAAGTGACCAAGTATTGTTGTCTTCGATGGACTTCGCTTCTTCGTTCATTGCTTTCACCCACTTTGAATCCTTCAATGCTTCAACTGCATTGACTGGTTTGACATATGCATAGAAAACATAATGTACCATATCACCTTCCTTATCAACCAATCATCTAATGTAATCACACAATCTTGTAACCTTGCATGCATATATAAGTATGAGAGTGCGCCTAAGAGGGGGGTGAATTAGGTACTTTAAAAGTTTTACCGTTTAGTGATGATGGATATTATTTTTCTAGTTTAGTGCATGAGTTTACAAATGTGTTTCTTTCTTTTCTGGTTTATGGCTAGTGATGAAAGAGGTAAATGCGGAAAAGTAAATAACACAGAGATGTATCCTGGTTCTCCTCACAGTCCGAGAGTACTCCAGTCCCCTTTCAACATGAAAGAGATTTCCTTATTGTTAGATCTCTAGACAAGACACTATAGTCCTTCTATACAAGACTCTAACCAATAAAACCACTAAGAACAATCCTCTTGGACCAAGAACAATCCTCTTGGATTTTTACTATGTCAACAATGAGAACAATCCTCTCAAAGTGACTACACACTTGTATCCAACAATCCTGGAAAGACAAGATTTATAAAACCACTTAAACTTATTTCCAACAATCCTGGAAAAATAAGTAAGTATCTATCAATATTTGATTTTGAGTGAGTTGAGTAGTAATGATTGTAACACCCCTTCTAAATAACCCGCAAATATATTAATTAAATCAGAGTAACATGGAAAACAGGGATGTCACAATTCAGGATAAATATAAAAATCTCAAATCTACAGTATCATGCTTTACTGAAGGAATTATTAAGATAAACATTCAAATCAACATCATGTTCTACACAGCGGAAATGTCTCAAAACCGGAATAACTTCACTTCATAAGTATTCCCAACATAAATTACACAATAGAGTATAAAATAAAACTCATCATTCAAACGTTTCCCCCAGTGTTACAACCTATCAGAGCACGACACTGACACGCGGACTTAAAGTAACATAGCTTTAGAGCCATCCTCACCAACTCCTGAGCTGCTAACTTTAATCTAAAATCATTAAAGTAAGGGTGAGATTTCTCATAATTAACATGCATTATAAGCTTCTCAATCAACAGTATATCACAAGCATATTATTTCACCCATTTTAGCATAATTTCAGGTTCAACACGCAGTTCCAATCATACAAGTTATTATGCACAAATCAATAATCAACCAAAGAATTGTAACACTGGAAGACATCCTAACATATTACAATTCCATGCAAACACAAATGCAGACACAAATGCAGACACAATGCATGTGGTACCAATCACGTGACCAAGTCACCCAACACTGATCCATCATCAACCGGATACAGCAACCATCGATTCGTCCATAAACACTCGGACACGAATCCAGCCTAACCACCCATCATCACCCGGGTATCGGTTAACGGCAATACAAGTCAAATTCCACACAATGGGAATTAACTTCACCAAAACAATGCATATGCATGCACATCACCAGCATGCAACATCAAATCAACGGAATATGATCACAACATAATTCCAAATAATGCCAAAACCAATATATCACATGATCACATCTCAATCATAATGGATAGCAGGCACAACACATAAGTATCAGTTCTCATTCACCAAATTAGAATAATTTACAAACAATTCTACATCATTCTCAAAATACCAAAGTTTACAAAAATTGGGAATTCGACTCTTTTTAAAATAATTTTCATAAAATAATTTTTTTCTTATTTTATAAGATAGCATTTTAAATTTAAGAAATATTGCCGAAAACGACACTCAAATCGGACTTACGGTTTGAAAGTTATGAATTTTCAAAGTTTAATATTTTTCAAAAAGTTACGTTTCTGGAAAATGTACTGGAACCCGGTTCCTACCTATACAGGAACCGGTTCCTACGTGCAATTTTGCTAGTTTTTATACGTTTACACAGTGGAACCCGGTTCCTCCCCACTGGGAACCGGTTCCCACGACCTGCAGAGTCAAAATCTGCTATTTTGACAGCATTATTCATTCCAATTCCATCCAATTCATACCCATACGAATTATAACATTTGGAACACCAAAATGCAACCAATACACATCAATACAACATTATAAATCATGTTTCCATCATTCCTATTAATTATTCATCACATTAATGGTTCCAATTCCTATACTCTGACACAATTAGGGATAATCCCACAAACCTAGAATTCCAAAAATCGAGATTCCTAACATGCTTAATCAATTCTATTGATCTCAAAATCTATAAGGCATATTAAATAATTGAAATCATCCCTTACCTCGCGATGATCCTTCGAATTCACGGCGTTTGGCTTTTTCCTCTCTTCTCTTCTCTTCTCCAATTTCACGTACAATGACTTCTATCCAAATAACCTTCTTTTTCTTTTCCTTTTATTATTTTCCAAATAATAGAAATAATTTAGTAATTATTTAGTAGAGCTTTTTACTTCACACACCTCTAATTCAACCTTACACCCTCCGGTCTTCCTTTTTAATTCCATAATTAATTCATCCATTTAATCCAAAATATTATTAATTAAGCCTTTAATTAATTAAATAATTAAATTCCTAATTATTTAACACTTAAATTAATTTGGGGTGTCACAACTCTTCCTAACTAAAAGAGTTTTCGTCCTCGAAAACATACCTTAGACGAACAGTTCGGGACACGAGTCCTTCATCTGGCTCTCCAGCTCCCAAGTGACATTTCCATCTGCTGGTCCTCCCCAAGTCACTCTTACCAACGCGATCTCCTTGCCTCGCAACTGTTTCAACTTCTGATCCTCAATTCTCGCAGGTACCGCTTCCACATTCAAATTCTCTCGTACCTGTATATCGTCTACCCGAATCTCATGAGACGGATCAACAATGTACTTCCTCAACTGAGATACATGAAAAACATCATGCAAATTTGCAAGTGACGGTGGCAAAGCAATCTGATAAGCAACTTTCCCAACTCTCTTGGTAATCTGAAACGGACCAATAAAACGTGGAGTCAACTTCTTTGACTTCAAAGCTCGACCAATACCAGTCATCGGAGTAACTCGCATAAAAACATGGTCTCCTTCGCTAAACTCAATATCTTTCCTCCTCTTATCGTGATAACTTTTCTGACGACTCTGAGAAGTCCTCATCTTCTCCTGAATCATCTAAATCTTTTCCGAAGTCTGTTGGACAATTTCCGGTCCAATCACAACACTCTCTCCAGATTCATACCAACACAACGGTGTCCGACACCTCCTACCATACAATGCCTCAAACAGAGCCATATCAATGCTCGAATGAAAACTATTGTTGTAGGTAAACTCAATTAATGGTAGATAACTATCCCAAGCTCCACCTTTCTCCAACACACAAGCTCTTAACAAATCTTCCAACGACTGAATCGTTCTCTCCGTCTGACCATCTGTCTGTGGATGATAAGCGGAACTCAAACGCAACTTAGTACCCAAGGCTTCTTGCAATCCCGTCCAGAATTTAGATGTAAACCTCGGATCTCGATCCGACACAATACTAGAAGGAATACCGTGCAAACTCACAATCTTCTCAACATACAATTCTGCCAACCTTTCCATCGGATAATCCATTCTTATCGGAATAAAGTGAGCAGATTTCGTCAACCGATCAACAATAACCCAGATAGAATCACAATTCTTCGATGTCCTTGGCAAACCAGACACAAAATCCATAGAGATTCCATCCCATTTCCATTCCGGAACAAACAACGGTTCCACCAATCCTGACGGTTTCTGATGCTCAATCTTCGACTTCTGAAAAACCAAGCAAGCATACACAAACTCATCAATTTCCTTTTTCATTCCCGGCCACCAAAACAACTTCTTCAAATCATGGTACATTTTAGTAGCACCAGGATGAATACTCAATCCACTACGATGTCCTTCTTCCAAAATACTCTTCCTAATCTCTGCAACATCCGGAACACACACTCTATTACCAAATCTCATAACACCATTCTCATTAATCCGGAACTCGCCTCCTTGACCTTGATTGATTAATGTTAATTTATCAACTAACCCAACATCGGACTCCTGTCCATTCCGAATTTCTTCCAGAATACCACTAGTCAGTTTCAACATACCCAATTTCACACTATTCGGAGTAGTTTCACATACCAAACTTAAATCTCTGAACTGCTCAACCAAATCTAACTCACGGACCATTAACATCGACATATGCAAGGACTTCCTACTCAAGGCATCCGCAACAACGTTTGCCTTACCAGGATGGTAATTCAAACCGAAATCATAATCCTTTAGAAATTCGAACCATCTCCTCTGCCTCATATTCAACTCTTTCTGATCAAAGAGATACCTCAGACTTTTGTGATCACTGAACACCTCAAACTGAGAACCATATAAATAATGCCTCCACAACTTCAAAACAAACACAACAGCTGCCAACTCCAAATCATGAGTCAGATAATTCCTTTCATGTACTTTCAATTGTCTCGAAGCATAAGCCACCACCTGCTTATCTTGCATCAACACACCACATAATCCCATTAATGATGCGTCACAATACACAACAAAAGACTTAGTCAGATTTGGCAAAATCAAGATCGGAGCACTTGTCAACCTCCTCTTCAGCTCTTGAAATCCTTTCTCACATTCAACATCCCAAACAAACACCTGACCCTTCCTGGTCAACTTAGTCAACGGTAACGCTAATTTGGAAAATCCTTCTATAAACTTCCTGTAATAACCTGCAAGACCCAGAAAACTACGGATCTCAGAAGCATTCTTCGGCGCTTCCCACTGAGATACTGCTTCTACCTTCGTAGGATCCACAATAATTCCATTCTTGGAAATTACATGGCCAAGAAAACTTACTTCACTTAACTAGAATTCACACTTAGACAACTTCGCATAAAGCTTCTTCTCTTTCAACAATTCCAACACAACTCTGAGATGTTCTGCATGCTCTTCATCGCTCTTCGAATAAATTAGAATATCATCAATGAACACCACCATAAACTTATCAAGATACGGATGAAATATCCTGTTCATATACTCCATGAAAACACCAGGTGCATTAGTAACTCCAAACGGCATAACAGAATACTCGTAATGTCCATACGTCGTTCTAAATGTAGTTTTCTGAATATCTTCCGACTTCACACGAATCTGATGATATCCAGATCTCAGATCAATCTTACTAAATACACAAGCTCCAACTAGTTGATCCATCAAATCATCAATCCTCGACAAAGGATATCGATTCTTGATTGTAACTTTATTCAGTTGTCTATAATCAACACATAATCTCATTGAACCTTCTTTCTTCTTAACCAACAACACCGGAGCACCCCACAGCGAAACACTCGGACGAATAAACTTCTTCTCAAACAAATCCTCAAGTTGACTCTTCAACTTTCTCAATCTAGAAGCAGACCTCTTATAGGCATCCTCGAATTTGAACTAGTTCTAGTAACAAAACCCATTAAGACTTCACCTTGCACTCTCACACCGTTCCACTTACTTCATCACGGAACACTTCATAAAAAAATTACATCCAATAGGTCACATGCCTTTTTCTTTCTCTCGCCGAGATCTAAATCTCTCGTTACGCAAACCATAACGCTTCTCTTCTTGCCGACTCAACTAATTTCACACACTGTAAAGCTGGCACAATAAGTACATCCCATCCAACGCGATCCCGACTACTATCAACAAGAGATTAAGGGTGATCAGTTCCTCAATTTGTCAATAGATAGTCAACAATCATGAGGTGGCGTCAACCATCGTTACCAAACCATAATAGCATCTTCAATCTTACCCTTCAAGCTACTTAAACATAACCATGCTTGAAGCATCAACTGCTCGGCAATACTTACATCTTACAATCGGTGGTATACTAAACCAACCTCTTGCACAAAACTTCAGAGAAGAAACTTCTCCCCCACTTATTTCACACGTACCTCTGCAGACAACGAAAAGGAAACAATCAAGTACCGACAGTGTTTCACACACATGTCGCATACCAAAAGGGAGTAAACGCATAAACAACCTGGCCGATAGACCGACCTGCTCTGATACCACTATTGTAACACCCCTTCTAAATAACTCGCGAATATATTAATTAAATCAGAGTAACATGGAAAACAGGGATGTCACAATTCAGGATAAATATAAAAACCTCAAATCTACAGTATCATGCTTTACTGAAGGAATTATTAAGATAAACATTCAAATCAACATCATGTTCTACACAGCAGAAATGTCTCAAAACCGGAATAACTTCACTTCATAAGTATTCCCAACATAAATTACACAATAGAGTATAAAATAAAACTCATCATTCAAACGTTTCCCCCAGTGTTACAACCTATCAGAGCACGACACTGACACGCAGACTTAAAGTAACATAGCTCTAGAGCCATCCTCACCAACTCCTGAGCTGCTAACTTTAATCTGAAATCATTAAAGTAAGGGTGAGATTTCTCATAATTAACATGCATTATAAGCTTCTCAATCAACAGTATATCACAAGCATATTATTTCACCCATTTTAGCATAATTTCAGGTTCAACACGCAGTTCCAATCATACAAGTCATTATGCACAAATCAATAATCAACCAAAGAATTGTAACACTGGAAGACATCCTAACATGTTACAATTCCATGCAAACACAAATGCAGACACAATGCATGTGGTACCAATCACGTGACCAAGTCACCCAACACTGATCCATCATCAACCGGATACAGCAACCATCGATTCGTCCATAAACACTCGGACATGAATCCAGCCTAACCACCCATCATCACCCGGGTATCGGTTAACGGCAATACAAGTCAAATTCCACACAATGGGAATTAACTTCACCAAAACAATGCATATGCATGCACATCACCAGCATGCAACATCAAATCAACGGAATATGATCACAACATAATTCCAAATAATGCCAAAACCAATATATCACATGATCACATCTCAATCATAATGGATAGCAGGGATGATAACACGAAATTGTATCATTTATTTTCCATGAAATTTACCCGTTCTGTATTATTTTGACCCGATTAACTCCCGAATATTTCGAGTTTGTCATTACTTTTTGCAGGTATTCATAACTCAGCTCAAAACAGAAGAAAACATGAAACAATGCAAGAAAGCATCAAAAGAATAGAAGAAAAAGATAAATCTGTCAAGAATTACAGATTTTGTAGCTGTGACGGTCGTAACACATCTACCACGACCGTAAGCCATCATGAAGCGTGTTACGACCGTAACACATCTGCCACGACCGTAACACGGAGAAACACCAAACCTGCTCGTAACGCCTCAGTGACGACCGTAATGCGTATATCAGTTATTTGAAAGTGCATATCGTGGCAAAGCAAAACAGAAGGAGTTTTCAAACTCCTTATTTCTCTCCAGTCAAACCCCACATTCACCACTTCTTCCTCAACTACCCACGTTCCTACATTTGTGGAGATTTTTAAGGAAAGCTTCGTGACAAGTCTTCAAGCCAACTGCCAAATTCATTCCTCTATAAATACCTCAACATTCAACGTTAGATGGACAAAGCATTTTACAGTTTACTTGTGCGGAAGCTCTGCCGAAATCAAAACCATTATTCCTTCAGTTGTTATTTTTCTGCATTCGTTTATTTCCGTTCTTTTAATTTCATTGCCCAAACAATAATTTCCAACATCAGGAAATTATTATTATAGTTTAGGATTTATTATTCAAGCCTCAGAATTTGTCATATTACCGATACCAAGTCCGAGTTTCCGATTTGTGGAAGAGGGATTGAAGTATTGGCTTTATTTTCAGGTTTCTATTTTGCAATTGTATTACATACCTTTTAATCAATTAATGCAAGTTTAATTTATTATTTATAATGTCCAATCTATATTTGTTTGTTTTTATTTCCCGTACGTTCATTATAATTTCCATGGCTAGCTAAACCTTTAGCGTCGGTATGGGATAGTAAGAGACATTAGGCATCTGATCAAACTTAGGCTAAAACTTTAATCAACTTAACTCTGGTTATAACTTTTTATGCTTAAAAATAAAACCTTTGTTACGAAAGTAAGAAGAGTAAATAGGTTAGATCGAGACCACGAAAGTGTGAGGTTTTTAACCGGATAGCTAAAGTTAGGCATTTGATTTAAATACAGTGAAAGCGCTTTAAACCAAATTAGAATTAATTAAGTTTCCAAAAAATACTTCTAAACACTTATAGGCTAGCGAAAGCAGGTATAGGGCTTTAGACGTATAATCCGAGATAAGACCATGAAAGTGTGAGTTGAGGGTTTTTAAACTGATTAATTCTACAGATAAACCAAGTTGACCATCCTTATATGCCTAGGTCCGATTAGATCCTTTAGGTCGACTCTATGGCATACCGACCATTTCATTTTATAATTACTTTAAAATCAATTAGTTTACCTTCCTTAACCTTCCCAAAACCAAACGTGACAATTTCCGCCTTAGCTAAACTAACCTGTTTTACAACACTAGAGTGATTACAAAGTCCCTGTGGATTCGACAATCTTTTATTACTACCGCAATAGGTTGTGCGCTTGCAGTTAAGATACTGTTAGACATTAGGTCGATCGCAGACACATCAAGTTTTTGGCGCCGTTGCCGGGGACTTTAGTTTAGTCACTAGTGTAATCTGAAAACAACGCTGTCTAGACTAAGGCAACTTTTTATATTTCCCTCTGTTGTATGCCAAACACTCATTCTCAAAACGAGCCTTTGCATTTACAAATTAACGATATCGAGCGTTACTTAAGATTAAGACGCCGAATTCAAGAATACCGATCTCTCAACAATCTTCCTCCGACTAAAATTCCTGATATCCCGTTATCGGAATCTATCGAAGAATCGACAATTGCTGACGTACCAAATCCGCCTCGCGCTCTTAAGGACTACGCAGTTCCTTCGCAAGCGGAGCCTCACAACAGCATTGCCGCCCCTGCTATCGCTCGAAACGATTTCGAGCTGAAACCTTCGCTTCTATCCGCCGTTCAGCAGAACCAATTTTCTGGATCTCCTACTGACGACCCTAACCTACATCTGTCAGTGTTTGTGCAGTACGCAGACACTGTAAAAGCGAATGGTATAAACCCCGAGGCGATACGATTGCGCCTATTTCCTTTTTCTTTAAGAGACAGAGCCCGAGCCTGGCTCCAATCCCTTCCTTCAAATTCGATCACCACATGGGATGAATTGAAAAAAGTCTTCTTGGCTAGATATTTCCCACCAAGCAAAACTGCTATGCTTAGAGCTAACATCAACGGTTTTAGACAAAAAGATAACGAATCACTTTTCGAAGCATGGGAACGTTACAAGGATATGATTAGACTCTATCCTCATCATGGTTTAGAAGAATGGCTAATCATTCATACGTTTTATAACGGTCTGTTGTATAACACAAGAATGACTATAGACGCCGCTGCTGGTGGCGCACTGATGGATAAACCATATGCCGAAGCAAATCAACTTATCGAAAGTATGGCCCAGAACCACTATCAATGGGGAAGCGAAAGAGCTAATGTGGAGAAATCCCAAACCAAAGGTGGAATGTCTGAAGTGAATATCCTAGACCAAGTCAATGCTAAAGTGGAAGCTTTTACCCAAAAGCTAGAAAACCTCACCACTGCTCCTGCAGCTACCGTAGCTGCAGTTGTCCAAACTTGCGATATATGTGGTCTTCAATCACATCTTGCTCCAGAATGCCCACTTCTAACAGGAGTTCCAGCTGAACAAGCAAACTATGTACAAGGGAACCCTTATAGCAATACTTATAACCCAGGCTGGAAAAATCATCCGAACTTTTCATACAAAAGTAACAACGCGTTATACGCGCCTGTACAAGCTCCTGCCACACCACCCGGTTATCCAAAAGCTATCCCAAATCATCCTGGTAATGGACCTAATGCTCCTAGGAAATCTAACCTAGAAATCATGATTGAACACTTCGTTGCTTCCCAAGCTCAGACTAATAAAGACGTTATGAATCAAAATTTACATACTAATGAGCAGATAAAACAATTAGCTAGCAAGGTTGATGCTTTAGCCACCCATAACAAGATGCTTGAGACGCAAATTTCACAGGTAGCCCAACAACAAGCACCTACTGCGGCACCGGCTGGAATTTTTCCTGGTCAACCACAGCCCAACCCGAAAGGACATGCTAATGTTGTGATACTGAGAAGTGGAAAAGAACTCGACGGACCTGTTGACCCAAGACTAGAAAATCCAGCCATGTACCAAAAGCAGAGCGAGCCGCCTGAACAAGCCAATGAACCTAGAGAAAAAGAAAAGGAAAGCGAAACGCAAGAGGCAGTGGAGCAAGAGAAGCCTTATGTACCTCCACCACCTTATAAACCACCAATCCCGTATCCTCAGAGACTTACAAATTCCAAAACGATGGGCCAGTTCAAGAAATTCGTTGAACTTCTGAAACAACTCAATATAACAATACCTTTTACAGAAGCCATCACTCAGATGCCCTCGTACGCTAAATTTCTTAAGGAAATCCTATCCAACAAGAAGAAGATAGAGGATAATGAAACAGTTACACTCACTGCCGAGTGTAGCGCGATCATTCAAAACAATATGCCTCCTAAGCTAAAAGACCCAGGTAGTTTCTCTATACCTTGTAATATTGGAAAATTTGTCATAGACAAAGCTCTATGTGACTTAGGAGCAAGCATTAGTGTCATGCCCTTATCTATCTGCAAAAAGCTAGAGATGGGAGAACTCAGACCCACGAAAATGTCTGTCCAATTAGCCGACCGATCGGTTAAATACCCTGTAGGTATACTGGAAAACGTTCCAGTTAGAATAGGTTAATTCTATATCCCTACCGATTTCATCATCATGGACATAACCGAGGACTCAGTTACCCCTATCATACTAGGAAGACCATTCCTAGCCACCGCCAGAGCTATAATTGATGTCAAGAAGGGCAGATTAACATTTGAAGTCGGAGAGGAAAAAGTGGAATTCATCCTCACTCAATTTCTACAAGCACCCGCCATGAATGACACATGTTATTTACTCGATATTATAGACGAGTGCGTGAGAGAGATGGAAGTTGAACAAACCACATATTCCGAAATAATGAAAATTGAAACCCCTCTGATATTCGAAGACGACAATTGGCGAGAACCATATAAAGATGACAGTCTAAGCGAAAGTCTAGCACTTACACCCGATCATATGCCATGTTCCAAGAAACCAAAACTAGAATTGAAAATTTACCTAAAAATCTACGATACGAATTCCTTGATACTGAACAAACTCGACCTATAATAGTGAATTCCAGTTTAGGAACGCTCGAAACTCAGAAACTTTTAGACGTTCTAAGGAAATACCCTACTGCGTTAGGTTACAACATATCAGACTTAAAAGGAATTTGTCCTTCAATTTGTATGCACCGTATTCTATTAGAAGAGGATTACAAAACCTCTCGAGAACCTCAAAGAAGAATCAATCTGATTCTAAGCACTGTAGTCAGAGATGAAATCAAAAAGCTAATGGAAGCTGGAATTATATACCCGATCTCCGACAGTAAATGGGTTAGCCCAGTGCATGTCGTACCTAAGAAAGGAGGTGTCACTGTCGTGAAAAATGCACAAGGCAAATCGATAACACAAAGAGTAGTTAGTGGACACAGAGTGTGCATTGATTATCGAAAACTGAACAAAGCTACTCGGAAAGACCATTTTCCTTTACCCTTTATTGATCAAATGTTAGAACGATTAGCCAAACACTCATATTTCTGCTATTTAGACGGTTATTCTGGATTTTTCCAAATTCCGATTCACCCTGATGATCAAGAGAAGACTACATTCACGTGTCCCTATGGAACATTCACGTACAGACGAATGCCATTTGGATTATGTAATGCTCCCGCAACTTTCCAACGATGTATGATGGCCATCTTCGCAGATTTCATTGACAACATCATGGAAGTGTTTATGGACGACTTCTCTGTGTGTGGACAAAGCTTTGAAGGATGTCTATCTAATTTAGAAAGTGTTTTAGAACGATGTGTGAAAGTAAACCTTGTGCTCAACTGGGAAAAATGCCATTTCATGGTCAGAGAAGGAATCGTACTTGGACATGTTATTTCTAATAAAGGAATTGAAGTTGATAAAGCTAAGATAGAAGTGATTAAAGAACTCCAACCACCAAAGACCGTTCGAGAGATACGAAGTTTTCTAGGACATGCCGGTTTTTACCGACGCTTTATTAAAGATTTCTCGAAAATTACAAAACCACTTACCGGTCTATTAATGAAGGTTGCTGAGTTCATATTCGATGACGATTGTCTTAAAGCTTTTGAAACCCTTAAAGCCGCACTTATTTCTGCACCAATCATGCAACCGCCCGATTGGAGCATACCTTTCGAAATCATGTGCGATGCAAGTGATTTCGCTGTAGGTGCAGTTCTTGGATAAAGGATAGATAAGAAACTTCACGCAATTTACTACGCCAGCAGAACGCTAGACTCAGCTCAGATGAACTACGCCACCACTGAAAAAGAACTCTTAGCCGTGGTCTTCGCGCTTGATAAATTCCGTTCTTACCTTGTAGGAGTAAAAATCATCATTTACACGGACCACGCTGCTATCAGATATTTACTTGCCAAGAAAGATGCAAAACCCAGACTCCTCCGATGGATCTTACTTTTACAAGAATTCGACTTGGAAATTAAAGATAAGAAAGGAACCGAAAATGTCGTAGCGGATCATTTATCCCGTTTAGAAGGTATAAAACTCGAACAAGTGCCAATTAACGATGATTTTCCGTATGAACATCTGATAGCACATATGATAAGCGACCTAGCTCAATTGGATTTAAATAAACCAGAAGCTAAAGAAGTCGTGGAAGCCATCGACATGACCATAGGATTGCCTTGGTATGTTGACATCGTTAATTATTTAGCTGTCGGAGCGCTTCCACCTGACTTAACTTACCAACAGAAAAAGAAATTCTTCCATGATCTCAAGAGTTACTATTGGGACGAACCACTTTTATTTAAACGAGGACCTGGTGGAATTTTCCGCCGGTGTATACCCGACGAAGAAATAAAAAACGTCATTTCCAATTGTCATTCATCTCCTTATGGCGGACATACTAGCACCTCTAAAACGTGTGCCAAAATTCTCCAAGTCGGCCTTTTCTGGCCTAACCTGTGGAAGGATGTCCACGTCGCCGTTAAAAACTGTGATCGATGCCAACACACCGGTAATATCTCAAGACGCGATGAAATGCCTCAGAAAGGAATACTTGAAGTTGAAGTCTTTGATGTTTGGGGAATAGATTTTATGGGACCTTTCCCATCTTCTTTTGGAAACAAGTTTATACTCGTCGCTGTCGATTACGTTTCAAAATGGATCGAGGCAATAGCTTCTCCTACAAATGACACACGAGTAGTGATAAAGCTTTTCAAGAATATAATTTTCCCGCGTTTTGGTGTTCCCCGACTTGTTATCAGTGACGGTGGATCTCATTTTATTTCGAAGATATTTGATAAATTACTATCTAAATATGGAGTGAAACACCGCGTAGCAACACCTTATCATCCGCAAACTAGCGGACAAGTCGAAGTTTCGAACAGAGAGATTAAACAAATATTAGAAAAAATTGTCGCGATATCTCGAAAAGATTGGTCATCCAAGCTTAACGAAGCTTTATGGGCTTATAAGACGGCTTACAAGACTCCTATCGGGACTACACCTTTCAAACTTGTTTACGGAAAATCATGTCATCTCCCGGTAGAATTAGAGCATAAAGCTTATTGGGCGATAAAGACACTCAATATTAATTACACTGCTGCTGGCGAGAAACGAATCCTCGATTTACATGAACTGGAAGAATTAAGACTAGACGCTTACGAAAATGCTAAAATATACAAAGAACGAACTAAAAAATGGCACGATCAGCGTTTATCTCAGAAAGAATTTAGTGTGGGAGATGCCGTACTTTTATTTAATTCTAGACTTAGACTCTTCCCTGGAAAACTTAAATCTAGATGGTCCGGTCCTTTCGAAATTACAAGAGTTTTTCCTAGCGGAGCGGTAGAAATTAAGGATAGAAATAGCGCCCCGTTTATTGTAAACGGGCAGCGGTTAAAACAATATCATCGTATAGATAATAGAGATTATACGAATAAGCTTACACTCGTAGAACTGCCACCTATTTCTCCCAACTAATCTTTCACTAGGTATTTCGTCAGGCTTATGACGTTAAAAACAGCGCTTCATGGGAGGCAACCCATTTTATTTGTTTTTACCTGCTATTTTGTTTGTATTATTTGTTTTTGCTTGCTATATAAATATTTTTCATTTTTTTTAAAACTTTTATGAAACTGCTGCTGATTTCAAAACAATTTTACTTGCCACAGGACTTCTGAATAGTCTTTTTCTCTTTACTTTCTCCTCTACTCTGTTTCCCCGCTTTGTTTTTGCTATGGCTCCTCCACATAACTTTATGGAAACCACCTTTAGAGGTAGAAATCAACGAAGAAGATTTGAGGCTTTGTCTCAGCGAGACATCAGTTTAACCCTGTATCATGATGAACCCACTATGGACTCTTTAGGCATTACTGACAGTGTTTACTACATGTTTAACCAGTTGGGATGGGAGAAAGCCCACCTGAAAAATAGGTTTATCACTTACCGAGAGCTTACCCTTGAGTTCTTGAGTTCTCTAGTTTACATCCCTGAACACGGTGTCGGAGCCCGAAAAGGAATCATTACCTTCAGACTTTTTGGTATTGAGTTCACCTATAACCATAGGGACTTAGCTGCTTTATTAGGATTCCCCAGCGGACCCTTAGCTTTTACTACCCCTGAGGCCGATTTATTGGATTTTGAGCTGGATTACTTCTGGGGTACTTTAACCGGAAACTATCACCCTGACCCAGAAAGTATGGATAACAATGAGATACATAACCCATCCATTCGTTATTTCCATAGGATTCTTGCCCACACTCTGTTTGGAAAAGAACAAAATCAAAATGTTGTATCCAAGGATGAATTATCTATGCTTTATTGTATGAATCTAGGACGCTCTGTCAATGCTGTCCCACTCCTGATGAAGACCTTTACCCGCATTAGTGAGGACCCTAATGTTCCTGTCAGTGTGGGAGGATTAGTTACAATGATTGCACATGCTCTTGGACCTCGTTACCAACTTAATAACTATGCACCATTTGGATCAATTAGGCCTATGAACATTGATTTCTGTTTCAACAACCGGATAATAGGAAATTTAGGCCCTGCACCTTATGATTACCTGATCAGAAACGAAGTTGTTACTCTTTTTACCCTTCCGAACCATGCCCGAATAAGTGTCCATAACCGTGAAAATTGGTTGTACGAATTGAATCCACCCGACCATCCTTCGACACCAGAAACACCACAATCATATTTTGTTGCTAATAATTTCATGTCTGAAAACGAAACAGATCCTGAAACTCCTCCTGGTTACCATGACTTTACAAATATGGCTGAAGCACAAGTAGCCCTTGATATGAACCAAGGAGAATATACTACACAATTAAACACCATTCTGACCACTTTGGATGCTTATAAAACTGACATTGATGGAATAAAGAATGAGTTGAAGACTATGCGTTTGGATCTTATTGGTTTAACTGACATCTCGGTGGAGCAATTCTATAACATCACCCAAGCTTTAGAGATATTAAAAGAAAAGATTGGATGAAGCAGTTTTTAGTTTCTTAGTTTTTCAGTTTTCAGTTTTTCAATTCTTAGTTTTTAGATTTTTTCCATTCTGCTTTGTTTCTAGGTAGTTTCAATTTTTTGTTAAATTACTGCATTTCAATTTACAAGTCATTTATTTTCTGTCAAAAAGAATAAGTTACTCAATTTGAATTAATGCAATTGTTTGTTTTCAATTTTAAACTTACAATCATTATGCTGCTTACAATGTTTTATGGTTTTCTACTCTATTGCGAATTATATATGTTGGATTATATGTTGAATAAATTAATGTTGTGTTTATGTTGGAATGCCTGAGATGTTCTGCCTGCTATAAAAATATATACTCTGTGTAATTGTGTTCTGTTCTGTAAAAAAATTTGCAAAATTTGTAGCTGCCACGATCGTAATCCATCCCCCACGACCGTCACGCGCCTTTCAGAGCGTTACGCTCGTCAGCTTGGTGTTACGACCGTAACACGGGCTACATCAGTAACCCTGTTAGCAGAACGTTCCCTTTTCTTCTTCCCTCAACCTTTCTCTCTTCTTCCTCCATTAACTACCCATTAACCCCATTCAACCCACCACTAATCCCTAACAATTTTCAAACTTCCCACTATCTCCTTCCACTATATATACATCCATTACCCGTATCATCTTCTCATTCTCTCATTCACCAACCACAACCATTCTCACTCAAACACTCTTGCATGCAAATGGAGAACAATCTCCAACCCATTCCTGGCATTACCCTACGCGATGGCGAAGCAGGTGAAACTCAGTGCACGCGGTTCCTGAAGTTCCAGCGCCGAGGCATCCATCCCACGAGGTTCATCGACATTGACTGCCTTCGAGACCTCGGGTTACTTGAAAGTGTCCAACACATCCTACAGAATGTCAACCTTTGGACCCTATGTAGCCAACCACAACCAACGTACGAGAATCTCACCCTTGAGTTCCTCAGTTCATTTTGCTACATCACTTCAAATGGCCCAAGAAATCAACTTACCGGTGCGGTAAGGTTCCGCATTTTCAGCACCAAATATGATTTCTCTCAGAATGCATTCGGTCACCTACTAGACTTCTGTACTGATGAAGGCACTCACCTACGTGTTCCTGACACCTTTCATGAGGAATCCTTCAACCTTTGGCATAGCTTGACCAATAATCGGGCTAACTTATACGATCACTTAAATGCTACCCAAATCCACAACCCCGCCATTCGCTACTTCCACCGCATCTTATCCAACACCATCTTTGCAAGGGATAATAACCACAAGCTCAACTCCAAGGAGCTATTTTTCATGCATTGTGCATTCTCGGGTCAGAAAATTAATGCCGCACCTTTCCTCCTGGCCCATATTCACTCCATCTGCACCAGAGGCGGCAAACCTTTCTATTTCTGAGGGCTTGTCACTTCTCTTGCTTTAGCACAAAACCATGGTGACACCCTTGCTCATCTGCCATCCCGACCACCGGTCCTGCTTACTTTGGATCATTGCAAATCAGCCCACCTCATCCACGAGCGGGACGACGGAAAATTCTATCCAGTGATACAGAACCGAGTTTACACTAACATTGTTTTGCCTTGCAGGGACCGAATCGACCCTCAGAACCGAGCCAACTGGATATTTAACCTTGAAGACCCTGAAGGCCCTGCTGCTGCTCAAGAAGAACCTCATGTCGGCCCCGCTGATGAGATGCAGGAAGAACTGGATCGAGCTGTTCCCGTGCCTGACATTCCTGAGTCGTCCTCTTCTGCACCACCTCCTTTTACTATGGAGGACGTCCTCAGAGCCCTCCATCAGCAAAATCAGATGGCTGTAGCTCTTGAAAGAAAGCATCAGGAGCGTTTCGACGCCTTACTCGCGCAAAATGCCCAAATCTTGAGTGGTCAACGCTCGACAAATGAAAGCCTTGATGAAGTGCTATGCGAGCTTAATGCTTTAAGGATGGATGTTACATCTCTTGGACCCCAGGGCACTGACTCTGAAGCTACTCCTTCCAGACGGTCACGAACCCGAAGCCGCCGTGGTCGCCAGTAGTTTTTCCTTTTCTTGTTGTTTACCTTATTTTTCCGATATATTTTTCATTTATCCTCGCCATTATATCATAACATTGAGACAATGTTTGATATAGTGTAGGAGGAGCACTGCATTCTTAATTTCAGAATGAGTAATTTCATTTCTATTTCAGTTATATTTCGTTATTTCATTTTCTCCCCGTTTTATTTAGCCATACCAAAAAAATTTCGCCTTTTATATTCGCATAACCGTTAGTTACCTACTTTAACTGAAATCTTAGTTAGAAGGCCGAGAGCGGTCCAACGAGAACTATACGATTATGACACCTTCGACTCCCTACTTACGCGAATCGTCTCCATTTTCGTTATACCGATACTTTGAGTTTTAAGTCTTAAATTAGCCCCTAGTAGTTTATATTAGCAGTCGGCACCAGTCTTAACACAAACCACGTGGAAAGTCGATGAACATAAGTGGATGATCTTGCAAGTTGATTTAAAAAGAATGTTACATGCTTTAAGGAAATAGGTATTGCACCAATTAAATTGGGCGATCCTCACCCGATCGTTTAATCCAACGAATGCAAAAGCTTCTACTAAGTAACATGAGAATCCATTGTCTAGGTGGTTCAGAAGCATCTGGTACTGAACTCGGTAGGGCAGACTACGGTTTGATCCCCCGCATCTTGCAATTGGATAAAAGAGGTTGCCACATAATTGTGCCAGAAACCGTCGTGTTTTGATCAAAACCACTAATCGGCTATTCCACTACGTGCGTGCAAGGATAATGGGCTTAATGTGATTGCGCAAGAACGAAACCGGGTGAAATATGAACGAGAAACCTTGAGTTGAATTATAACGGTATAATTGGACGTTTCGTTTAAAACGGATAGTCGTCGACTAGCTTGTTGCTTGTGTCATTTACGTATCATTGTTGTTTCATTCGATTTTCTCGGCCGAACTAACTTAGGATTTCTTGTAATTATTTGAAAACGAAAGGTATACTAGTTATGTGCGTTTATAAAAACTTGTCCGATATTTTTAATTGATTATTTTGCTTGAGGACAAGCAAAGGTTTAAGTATGGGGGAATTTGATAACACAAAATTGTATCGTTTATTTTCCATGAAATTTACCCGTTCTGTATTATTTTGACCCGATTAACTCCCGAATATTTCGAGTTTCTCATTACTTTTTGCAGGTATTCATAACTCAGCTCAAAACAGAAGAAAACATGAAACAATGCAAGAAAGCATCAAAAGAATAGAAGAAAAAGATAAATCTGTCAAGAATTACAGATTTTGTAGCTGTGACAGTCGTAACACATCTACCACGACCGTAAGCCATCATGAAGCGTGTTACGACCGTAACACATCTGCCACGACCGTAACACGGAGAAACACCAAACCTGCTCGTAACGCCTCAGTGACGACCATAATGCGTATATCAGTTATTTGAAAGTGCAGATCATGGCAAAGCAAAACAGAAGGAGTTTTCAAACTCCTTATTTCTCTCCAGTCAAACCCCATATTCACCACTTCTTCCTCAACTACCCACGTTCCTACATTTGTGGAGATTTTTAAGGAAAGCTTCGTGACAAGTCTTCAAGCCAACTGCCAAATTCATTCCTCTATAAATACCTCAACATTCAACGTTAGATGGACATAGCATTTTACAGTTTACTTGTGCGGAAGCTCTGCCGAAATCAAAACCATTATTCCTTCAGTTGTTATTTTTCTACATTCGTTTATTTCCGTTCTTTTAATTTCATTGCCCAAACAATAATTTCCAACATCAGGAAATTATTATTATAGTTTAGGATTTATTATTCAAGCCTCAGAATTTGTCATATTACCGATACCAAGCCCGAGTTTCCGATTTGTGGAAGAGGGATTGAAGTATTGGCTTTATTTTCAGGTTTCTATTTTGCAATTGTATTACATACCTTTTAATCAATTAATGCAAGTTTAATTTATTATTTATAATGTCCAATCTATATTTGTTTGTTTTTATTTCCCGTACGTTCATTATAATTTCCATGGCTAGCTAAACCTTTAGCGTCGGTATGGGATAGTAAGAGACATTAGGCATCTGATCAAACTTAGGCTAAAACTTTAATCAACTTAACTCTGGTTATAACTTTTTATGCTTAAAAATAAAACCTTTGTTACGAAAGTAAGAAGAGTAAATAGGTTAGATCGAGACCACGAAAGTGTGAGGTTTTTAACCGGATAGCTAAGGTTAGGCATTTGATTTAAATACAGTGAAAGCGCTTTAAACCAAATTAGAATTAATTAAGTTTCCAAAAAATACTTCTAAACACTTATAGGCTAGCGAAAGCAGGTATAGGGCTTTAGACGTATAATCCGAGATAAGACCATGAAAGTGTGAGTTGAGGGTTTTTAAACTGATTAATTCTACAGATAAACCAAGTTGACCATCCTTATATGCCTAGGTCCGATTAGATCCTTTAGGTCGACTCTATTGCATACCGACCATTTCATTTTATAATTACTTTAAAATCAATTAGTTTACCTTCCTTAACCTTCCAAAAACCAAACGTGACAATTTCCGCCTTAGCTAAACTAACCTGTTTTACAACACTAGAGTGATTACAAAGTCCCTGTGGATTCGACAATCTTTTATTACTACCGCGATAGGCTGTGCGCTTGCAGTTAAGATATCGTTAGACATTAGGTCGATCGCAGACACATCAAGGCACAACACATAAGTATCAGTTCTCATTCACCAAATCAGAACAATTTACAAACAATTCTACATCATTCTCAAAATACCAAAGTTTACAAAAATCGGGAATTCGACTCTTTTTAAAATAATTTTCATAAAATAATATTTTTCTTATTTTATAAGATAGAATTTTAAATTTAAGAAATACTGCCGAAAACGGCACTCAAATCGGACTTACGGTTTGAAAGTTATGAATTTTCAAAGTTTAATATTTTTCAAAAAGTTACGTTTCTGGAAAATATACTGGAACCCGGTTCCTACCTATACAGGAACCGGTTCTTACGTGCAATTTTGCTAGTTTTTGTATGTTTACACAGTGGAACTCGGTTCCTCCCCACTGGGAACCGGTTCCCACGACTTGCAGAGTCAAAATCTGCTATTTTGACAGCATTATTCATTCCAATCCCATCCAATTCATACCCATATGAATTATAACATTTGGAACACCAAAATGCAACCAATACACATCAATACAACATCATAAATCATGTTTCCATTATTCCTATTAATTATTCATCACATTAATGGTTCCAATTCCTATACTCCGACACAATTAGGGATAATCCCACAAACCTAGAATTCCAAAAATCGAGATTTCTAACATGCTTAATCAATTCTATTGATCTCAAAATCTATAAGGCATATTAAATAATTGAAATCACCCCTTACCTCGCGATGATCCTTCGAATTCACGGTGTTTGGCTTTTTCCTCTCTTCTCTTCTCTTCTCCAATTTCACGTACAATGACTTCTATCCAAATAACCTTCTTTTTCTTTTTCCTTTTTCCTTCTTTTTCTTTTCTTTTTATTATTTTCCAAATAATAGAAATAAATTAGTAATTATTTAGTAGAGCTTTTTACTTCACACACCTCTAATTCAACCTTACACCCCCCGATCTTCCTTTTTAATTCCATAATTAATTCATCCATTTAATCCAAAATATTATTAATTAAGCCTTTAATTAATTAAATAATTAAATTCCTAATTATTTAACACTTAAATTAATTTGGGGTGTCACAATGATCACTTAGAGTGATTTAATCAATGAATGATCTTCTCTTCTAATGATAATAATGTACAATGACTCAAGATATAATGCTCAAATTTTTCTGTTTAACAATATGCGAAAGTGTGCAGAAAACTTATGTATGAAAGTGAAGAAAAGCTTGAGTTTATATTTTTAAAATTCAGAAGAAAAAAATATTTGGAAGAGGTGTTGGAAAATGATTTTGAAAATTAGTATTTATATGTTCATAGCACCTTCTGAAACATCATAAAGTTCTACAAATGAATCATGAATAATTGCCAAGATTAAGTGAAAGGTTTCCATGAAAAGGTATTATGAACAGGCATGTGCAAAGTTGTTGTTTTTCAAAATCGTGCAGCATGCAATCGATTGCACCCTTTGTGTAAATCGATTGCACGGGGTTTCAACATCTATATTTTCAAAAGTTTTAAGTGTGAAATCGATTGCACATGAGTGTAAATCGATTGCATGTGAAGTCAGTAGTAAAAATTGATTGAGTGCAATCGATTGCACAAGCAATGTAAATCGATTGCACTGAGAAACAGTAGCAAATGTTTTGAAATTTTTAAGCATGCAATCGTTTGCACTAATATGCAAATCGATTGCACTCAAGTTAAAAATGTTTTTTAGCTTAGAAAAACTTGAGTAAGGATTTGGACAATATAAAATATTTCCTTTCACCATTGAGCATTTATGTCTTAAGTTCAAAAGTGAGTATTATCATTATACCTTGAAATTTGCTAAGTGTTTGAACTGAAGACTTTTGTCCATAGATGCTTTGAGCTTGATCAAAAAATCTTTGCCTTCTTTGTCAATCATGGTTTGTCTTCATCAAAACAAAAGTTCATTTGAGAAGCTTGATTTTATATTCTCCCCCTTTTTGATGATGACAAACAATCTTACTTTATACGATGTGATTTTCGGAAAGAGGTTCTCCCCCTAAGATGCATAACTCCTCCTATGTATGTGAAGGTTGGAATCCTTTGAATTTGTTCATCTTGGTTGAAGAGTACCTTAAAGAATTAAGACAAGGAAATATACAAGCATAAAGTACCACATTCTTCTCCCCCTTTGACATTATCAAAAAGAAGGGAAAGATGCAAAATAAAAATGGACAAAATATATGTAGTAATATTGAAAACTTAACCATAGCCATACTGCTTCATGATGCTTTTTATCATCCTTTGATAGATGCACATACTAGTTGTCTTCGTCAAAATATGATGTTGAAGATGCCTGACTCTTTTAGGCAGAATGAGAAACTCTTATGTGAATGCTCCCCCTATCTTTGATAGCTCCCTCTTGATCAAAATTCTCCCTTGAGTCATAGAGAATTTGCATCTTTCTTTGGGCTGCAATAGTTAGAGACAAGCATACACATACATATATATTTCTTCTCCCCCTTTGTCATTTAAAAAGGATGGGAAAAGCCTTATAATACATAAAGAAATTATTGAAAGTAAAAACAATTTATACCAATGATTTTCACCTCAAGAGTGACTTCGTAAACCATTCATCCTTGATGAATTTGAAGCCTTTTCAACAAAGTTGTCTTTTACTTAGAAGTTGTCTTTTGTTCTTCAACATAAAGTACATCTTCAATGGATATGAAAGTTAGTGTATCAACTTTGCCAATGCCAAGGATTCTTCCTTTAAGGTATTTTCCATATGTGAAATAATCCTTGGACTTGAACTAGATTTGAAAGCTAGTGTATGTCTCCCGTCATATGCTTTGAACAACCACTATCAAGATACCAAATATTTCATGTGGTCTTCAAGCATACCTACAAAACAAATTAAGTTTGATTTGGTACCCAATGCGCTTTGGGTCCATCATAGTTAGTTCCTTTCTTTACCCACACATAATGCCCACTTGCCACACTAAAGTTTCTAACATAGCAAGCATTAGGTGTATGGCCAACAATACCACAATCAAAACAAGTAGGTTCAAAGTTACTTCTATATCTAGAAGAGTAAGATTTCTTCTTAACAAATCTTTTCTTTTTAGGATATTGATGAACTACTTTAGGTTTGTTCACTTTCTCTTTAGATGATTGATCACCAGCTTTAACAAAGATAGTTTTATTAGAACTTGGTTTTGAAAAATTTGAATATCCAAGTCCACTTTTATCATTGGAATATCTTTGTTGGCTAAGAACACCTTCCAATCCAATTTGACCTTTTTCATATCTTTCAATAACTCTTTTTAATTGGACAATTTGGAAAGAGAGTGATTCACAATTTTTGCATGTAAAATTTTGTTTTTGCTCACTAAATTTTTGTTTTTCATCTTTGAGATCTCTTTCCATAGACTCACATTTTTCTTCTAAAGATGAAATTTGTTTCTTTTGAGATGAAATAGTTTTGTACAAAATTTTGCATTCATTTAATAGTTCATCTATAATACCTTGTGCATCACTATCAAAAAGAGAAAATTCATTACTAACCTCGTCATCTTCACTATCGGAATGGTGTGAGGCCATCAATGCAAGATTAGCATGTTGATTGTTTTCGGAATCGAAGATGAACTTTCCCATGCTATATATGCTTTCTTTGACTTCTTATCTTTATTTCTCTTGAAAAATTTCTTCTTCTTTTCAAGTGTTGGAAATTCACTTTTAACATGTCTCTTTTCTCCACATTAAAAGCATATAACCTTCCTTGTTGGTGCTTCCCTTTTTCTTTCTTTTCGTAGAACCTTTTCAATCTTCTTGATAAGATCATCATCTTCACTACTAGTGGATTCATCCTCTTGATTGCTATCATGATTTTTATCCTTGTATTTAGAGCCATGTCTTTTGAATCTTTTACTTGGATTTCATGCTTTTCGAGTCTTGCAAGTTCCGTCTCATATTCTTGAAGTTTTTCGAACAAAGTGGCGGAAGTCATTGTGGATAGATTCTTCTTCTCGGATATTGCTGTTACTTTTGGTTTCCATTTCCTGGATAAAGATCTAAGCACTTTAATATTAAGTTCATCATTAGTTAAAGTCTTACCGAGTGCTTTCTAATGGTTTGTCAAGTGTACAAATCTTTTCTGCAAGTCGAGGATTGATTCTTGGGGCTGCATTCTGAATAGTTCGTATTCTTGACTCAATGTATTTAATCTCGATCTTTTAACTTCAGTGGTTCCTTCATGAGTTTCTACCAAGGTATCCCATATTTCTTTTGTCGTTTTGCATGCTGAGACACGGAAGAATTCATCCATGCTAAGTGCACCTTGAAGAAGATTTATTGCCTTTTTATCATAGAGAACCTTCTTCTTATCATCTTCGTCCCATGCAGTTTTAGGCTTTGATGAGCCAGCACCATTGATTACCGTTATAGGAATAAATGGACCATTCTTGATGGCATCCCATATTTCTTCTCCTTGTGCTTCTAGATGTGCCTTCATGCGTATTTTCTAAAAAGCAAAATATTCACCACAAAATAGAAGAGGCTTGTTGTTACTACCACCATCTCTGAAAACGAGATTTTGATTTGCGGAAGCCATTCTGGATCTTTTAGGAGCAGGTTACCTATAACCTGCTTCGATACCAATTGTAAGTATGAGAGTACGCCTAAGATGGGAGGGGGGTGAATTAGGTACTTTAAAATTTTTACCGTTTAGTGATGATGGATATTATTTTTCTGGTTTAGTGCATGAGTTTACAAATGTGTTTCTTTCTTTTCTGGTTTATGGCTAGTGACGAAAGCGATAAATGCGGAAAAGTAAAGAACACAGAGATGTATCCTGGTTCCCCTCATAGTCTGAGAGTACTCCAGTCCCCTTTTAACATGAAAGAGATTTCCTTATTGTTAGATCTCTAGACAAGACACCCTAGTCCTTCTATACAAGACTCTAACCAATAAAACCACCAAGAACAATCCTCTTGGACCAAGAACAATCCTCTTGGATTTTCCCTATGTCAACAATGAAAACAATCCTCTCAAAGTGACTACACACTTGTATCCAATAATCCTGGAAAGACAAGATTTATAAAACCACTTAAACTTATTTCCAACAATCCTGGAAAAATAAGTAAGTATCTATCGATATTTGATTTTGAGTGAGTTGAGTAGTAATGATCACTTAGAGTGACTTAATCAATGAACGATCTTCTCTTATAATGATAATAATGTACAATGACTCAAGATATAATGCTCAAAGTTTTCTATTTAACAATATGTGAAAGTGTGCAGAAAACTTATGTATGAAAGTGAAGAAAAACTTGAGTTTGTATTTTTAAAATTCAGAAGAAAAAAATATTTGGAAGAGGTGTTGGAAAATAATTTTGAAAATGAGTATTTATATGTTCATAGCACCTTTTTGAAACATCATAAAGTTCTGTAAATGAATCATGAACAATTTCCAAGATTAAGTGAAAGGTTTCCATGAAAAGGTATTATGAACAGGCATGTGCAAAGCTGCTGTTTTTCAAAATCGTGCAGCATGCAATCGATTGCATCCTTTGTGTAAATTGATTGCAGGGGGTTTCAACAGTTATATTTTCAAAAGTTTTAAGTGTGCAATCGATTGCACATGAGTGTAAATCGGTTGCATGTGAAGTCAGTAGCAAAAATTGATTGAGTGCAATCGATTGCACAAGCAATGCAAATCGATTGCACTGAGAAATAGTAGTAAATGTTTTGAAAATTTTAAGCATGCAATTGATTGCACTAATATGCAAATCGATTGCACTCAAGTGAAAAATGTTTTTTAGCTTAGAAAAACTTGAGTAAGGATTTGGACAATATAAAATATTTCCTTTCACCATTGAGCATTTATGTCATAAGTTCAAAAGTAAGTATTATCATTATACCTTGAAATTTGCTAAGTGCTTGAACTAAAGACTTTTGTCCATAGATGCTTTGAGCTTGATCAAAAAATCTTTGTCTTCTTTGTCAATCATGGTTTGTCTTCATCAAAACAAAAGCTCATTTGAGAAGCTTGATTTTACAGCATATGCATCTTGTTCTTTGAGTTCTGGTTGTACTTGGTTTATCTATAACTGCTGGTTCCTGTTGTCAAATTTCTATTTTGACTTCAACTGCTAGTTCTTCGAATAAGATTCTTACTAAATCTTTCTTGAAATTTTCTCTCCAATCCCATTCTTTAAGCTCATCTATAATCACGTCCCTGATGATCACAATCTGCTTGTTCACTGGGTCGAACGACTTGTAACCTCCCTGTCGAATGATGTCCAACTAGGATCATTTGACTCGACTTGTCATCAAGTTTTCTTCTCAACTAATCTGGCACATGTCTATGCACAATAGATCCAAATATCTTCATATGACTCAAGCTAGGCTTCACACCAGACCAACATTCTTCTAGAGTAATTCCTTCTAGCTTCTTCATATGACATCTGTTCAAACTATATGTTGTAGTCGACATGGCTTCACCCAAAAATTCTTTAGGTAATTGCTTGTCGTTTAACATAATTCTCACCATATTCATGATGGTTCGATTCTTCCTTTCTAGAGTTATATTCTGCTATGGAGTGTAGGGTGACACCACCTCATGCACAATCCCTTATTTTTCACTTAATTTATCGAAGTCCTTTGACACATACTCTCCACTACCATAAATTCTCAAAACTTTGAGGTTTCAACCACTTTGTCTTTCGACCACAGATTTAAACTTGGTAAATACCTCGATCACTTCACTTTTCTTCTTGATCAGGTAAGTTCACAACTTTTGACTGAAATCATCTATGAATGTGACAAAGTACTTATTACCTCCAAACAAATCCACCTGGATTGGTCCATATACATCATAGTATATGACTTCGAGGATAGCCTTCGACCTTCTTCATGCATCCTTGCTGAAGCTATTCTTGTGCCGCTTCGCCTGCACACATTCCTCACATATCTTGTTTGGAATGTCAATTTCTGGAAATCCTGAAACCATATTTCTTCTCTTCAAACTCTGATGTCTCTGAAGTTGATATGGCCTAGTCGACAATTCCATATCCATTCATCTCTGTTAGCTGCAGTAGAAAGGCATCTATGCTCCATCACATTAAGTTCAATCTTGAAAGTTCTATTTTGAGACATGGAAGCCTTCAAGATTAACCTTTAATTGGCGTCGAAGACTCTCATCATCTTGTCTTTGATCGACACTTTGTAATTCCTTTTGACCAATTGCCCTATACTAAGCAAATTGCTCTTCATGCCTGGTATGTACAACACATTGGAAATTACTTACCTTTTACCATCTTTCCTTATAACCATAACATCACCAATACCTCCAGCTGCTAGGATATTGTCATTTGTGAATTTCACCATGTTCTTCATCGAGAGTTTTATGTTGACAAACCAATCTTTCCTTCCATACATGTGTGACGAGCATCTTGAATCCAAGTACCATTGGCCCTTGAATCTATCTTCATCTTTTGTTGTGACCATCAGCATCATCTCTTCTTCTTCATGTTTTGCAAATTTTACATCACTTTCTTGATTCTTTCACTTTTCAGGACAATCACTAAAATAGTGACCATACTTTTGACAATTGTAACATTGAATGTGACTCTTGTCAGGCTTTCAACTACCACCCCTTCCTCTATTTGCAACACCACCTCTTTGGTTGCCTTGGTATAGTCCTCTCTAAATCGACACATTTTCTTCGTGTTGATTTCTTATACCAGTCGAATTATTGTAGTCATCTTTACCTTTGTTGTCGAACCACTTTCCTTTGTCTTTCTTATCTTTTACTGATTGTGCCTGCAAAGCCACATCACTCTTCGACTTTCCTGCAGCTCTTTCAGCCATTCTTTGTTCATGAGATTCAAGCGTCCCTTGAAGCTCTTCCTTCGACAAAGATGACATGTTCTTTGACTCTTCTATGGAAACTACCACATGGTCGAACTTCGGAGCCAAAGATCTTAAGATCTTTGAAACAATTGCCCTTATTGTTAATGTCTCTCCATAAGTCTTGATTTGATTCACTAGTTTTGTAACCCTAGTGAAGAAATCAGATATTCTTTTGCTATCTTCCATCTGAAGCAATTCATACGTTATTTTGTGAGTTTGTAACCTCACTTCTTTCACCTTCTCAGCGCCTCCAAACAATTTCTTCAGAATTTCCTAAGCTTCTTTTGTAGATTCTACATCACTAACCTTTTCAAAATTGTCCGGGCTGATACATTGGTGAATTATAAAGAGAGCTTTATAATTCTTCTTCTTCGATTCTCTGTATTCTGCTTCTTCTTCTTCTGAAGCGTCTTCATCAAGCTGTTCTAATCCATGTTTCACAAAATCCCAAAGACCTTGAAAACAAAATATAACCTTCATCTGTTTGCACCAATTTTCATAGTTCCCACCTTTAAGAACTGGAAGACTTGCTGGAAAATTTTTGTTAGCGTAATTCATCGCCACCGTAAATTTCTTATTCTTCTTCCTCGATCATTCTTGACTGTTCTTCCCTTGAGTCACTCAACTGGAGCTCTTGAAAACAGATGTTGGAAATCCACCAAAACCTATGACAATAAAAAATAAAAGATGAAGAAAGAAAGTATTTTTCTACAGAGTTTCTCTCTACACACAAACTGTGGAAAACTTTATTATTCACTTGCAACTGCAAATTCTGTGAATACAATGAGCTAATTTGATTATAAAAATATGGGTTACTCCATTTATTTATAGATTTAGGTTAGCTTGCTCCCTAAGCCAAAGTCCAAAACTATAAAAGTCAAAAATACCAGTTTTGGAACTAAATCAAATCTATTATATTTTAGACCTAAATCAAATCTATCTAGATCTAAAATAAAGTTGTGTGTAACAAACTGTTTCCACACTAAATCAAATCTTTTCAACGTTTTCTTGTCTCTGTCGAGCAAACTGCTTTGACACAAGGAATTACTTTCAACAAAAACCACAAACCGAACCAAATCAACTCGTAAACCATAAAAATTCGCACTTGTTTCGAATGTGATTGGGTCATATTTTAACAAAATTGTACGGTTCAGTTCAGTTTGCGGTTTGTATTTTGCAAACCCAACCAAACCAAATCAAATTGTATTATGTTACAATCTAAATTTCACTTAACTCACATTCAACCCTAAAATAAACATAGTATGCCTTAGCCTTACAATTACGAATGATTTTATTTTCCTCACATTAAGGACTTCATTTTCACCCCTCTCAAATCTCTCCTAGTAGTATATCGTCTTCTTCTCCAAATACATCTTGACGGAGTCGTCTCAAACAATTTGGAGGTCCTGTTTCAATTTTAAAAACCGACCTCTAAAAAAAAGAAAAATAATGAATTTAAAAAGAATCATCTTTTATTAATTTATTTAAATTTTAAATATAAAATAAATTTAATGCATTGAGTTTAATAAAATTAAAAAAAAATATTGACTTGAGAAATTTATAAGAGTTATATAAAAAATGATTTATCATAAAATAAAATTAATGATGTAAGATTTTGTTATAAAATATAAAATAAAATTAATGTTTAACGTTTTATTATAAAGTCAAATTGTAAAAGCTTTAAAACTTTGTTATAAAATATAAAATAAAATAAATGCATTAAGATTTTGTTATAAAATTAAAATATAATATGAAAGCTTTAAGTTTTGCATTAAATAAAATGTGAAAATGGTTTTGTATTAAAAAAAATACATAATAATCTCCAAGAAGGATCGAACAGGCTCCATTTAGAAAAATAGACATTGCTTCAGCCGCTGAGCTATAATTTTTCATTAACCGTTTGATTTTCTCTTACGATATTACATATAACCAGAATTTTTATCAAAGGATTGTATTTCAAAATTGACACAACTAGGTCTTTGACACATATTAGCATTTTTTGTGTACGTGTGTAACTCACAATGCTTCATGTCATTAAAGATAATTAGGTTAGGTTTTAGTTTTGTTATTCTATAATATGGTTTAAGGTTTTATTTTTTCAGTTTTAATTGGGAATTAACTAGCTTACTCGATATATTGGCTTTTAGATTCATTTTGAATTTGAGAATTCTATTTGCATCATTTTTTGTAGTAATTTTTACTAGGTATTTCACCTTTTCATCTGATAGGATCTCACTTGTGATGAATCCAATCTATTATTTAAAGTGAAGATAATCATTGATCCTCCAGTTTCAAGCACAATAACCTTATTGATAATGCTCATTGACATTTTTATTATTTTTGCATATTTTTGTAAGTTTTTATAGATCCATTAACTTGCCTTATTTAGTAGTGTTTACCTCCCATACACTAAATTCAATAATAAGTTTTATTTCATACTTTAGAGTAATTCAAACTTCTTAATAGGCTAACTACTTTTCTCACTTCTTTTGGCGTTACGGGGGTAATCACTAAGTCATAATTTATGGATTGATTCTTTATACGACATTAATTTCAATATTGTCAACAGTCCAATTTAAATCATTCTAGATTAATTTAGAGATTCTCCTAATTTTAAGATGAGGTTAGGTACTATTTTATTTTCCTTTTTTTAACACAAAACATTAAACAACCAAACACAAAACATTTTCATTAATCATTAGAAACAGAATATATAACATAATTGAAAACTAATATAGGTGCCTTCACCCTCAATCTTAAAGTAACAATAGTGTCCTCACTATCAGCCTAAGAGCTCTAGTATATCATACAACAATAAAAAAAACTTGTAAAAATTTAGAATGATGGGTTGGAAATACAAGTTAGCTCTGAAGCCTGTTGCTTTTCCCCGTTGGGAAGATTTTTTCATCTCTTTTCCTCTTTTTTTCTTCCTACTTCTTCTTGCTCTTTATTGGCATACCTTTTGATTCAGCCTTCTCTTCATAAACAACAACAAAGGTGTGTTTGACTTTCAGTTTTAGAGAGGACTCATTGGTCCTCTGTTGCTCTTTTGATAATAGCATTGTGACATGTTATGTCACGTCAGATGGTCTTGTCTTATTCTTACCTTTTCTTGAGTACTTTGTTAGATGACGATGATTTATCTAGTGGAGGTGAATAGATCGCCAAACCAAAATACCAATTAAAATTAGAGTTTTGAAAAGTTAATTGAAAAGAGTGCAAGTGGAAGGTTTTTATATAGATCAATTAAAGTCGTATATACGAACGTAGTTATTAGAACTCAGATATGCAATTAAGTCTTATAAAATAAACGACATAATAATATGAATTTATACACTTGAAACAAGCAACATAATATTATTCGTTTATATCAAGTTACTAGCAATTCTATTTCCAATGAAATTAACCAAAAATAATGAACTATGCAATTTGTCAAACACTTGGTGTGCGAACAAATATTCAAAAAATTTCCTTGAGTTGTGTTGATATGAAAAAACACTTATAATTAAAGTGATTATAAGCTAATCAACAACCAATTCAAAACAAAAACAGCCACGGAGAAATTCTTATGAGTTGACCGATCAATCACTGTTATTTAACAAATTGCTTAATGAAAAGTAAAGTAAGTAAAGAGATAAGAGAGAGAGAGAGAGGGAGACGAGGATTTTTTAGGAAGTTCACCAATCGTCCTCGCTATGGCTACGTCTCCCTCCAAATCCGTTTCAGAATTAGGATCATTTCTTACTATACAAAAAGTTGATTACAAGAGAAATGTTCCAAGAGCAACCCTACAAACCCTAAGCGTTTATTATTGATTCAACCTCTTCTCTTATTTTGATCTTGAGCAAGACCAAGACACACTAGCTACCAATTAATTTATCTAATCTTGCTACTCATTTGTGTACCAAACTCCAAATCTCTTTCGCGCACGATCAATTGTACCTATTGACCACAAAACCTTTCAATTTGATTTGTTGTTCTTGAAATTAATGCACTTTCAATATAGATGTTAAGATTTATATTCCAACACCAAAACACAATATCAATACAGATGTTAAGACATCATCTGCTAACAGAAAACTTTTACCAAACAATAAATTATGCAGAAGTAAATTGCAGAAGATAAAAAGACACAGTCAATTGTTAATCCAGTTCAGTGCAACATCACCTACTCTAGAGGCATCCAAGCTAGGAAGGAAATCCACTATGATAGTATTAGTTCAAAGCTAAACAATCATAGTGAAATTTTGGTAGGTCAGAACTTCAGATGTCCTATGACATGTTGGGACATCTGATCTGATATAAACAACAAATGCAAGGTATAAACGTTCAAAAACAGTACTGAAAAACATAAATAACACACAAGAATTGTTAACCCAGTTTAAAGCAACTCTTCTACTCTTGGGGCATACCAAGCCAGGGACACGTCCACTATGATAGTATCAATTCATAGACCCTACAATAAAGATACCAGTTTACAATCTACTCGCTTAATCACCACCCGTGTTATACTTTTATCTAAGACTCACCTAGATAAAAGGCCCTCATCAATCCCTCATCAATCATAGACAGCGATTGGACAACAAACAAGAAGACACACTTCTATGACAGCAAAACATAAGACACACTTCCATGACAATACTCGTTCAAAACCTAAAGCTAAACTCAACCATTTACAACTTTACTCCTAACTAAGAACATAACTTGGAGTTTCTTAAAAGCTTCCTTCAAGAACAATACTCACTCTTGCTTCACAGCTTCGAGAAGAACAATAATCAACTCATTACCTAAATGAGTGATAAAAAAACCTTGTAATCCAAGGAACAAAATCCAACTCACATGTCGAGTGGATTACACAACCAACTCTTCTAGAGAGTGGTACAGACTCAACCCTAGTGATTACATCTTTCTAATTTTCAGTTGATACCAATCATAGGTTACAAAGTTTCTATTTATAACCTATTCCAAATTGGATTTGGGCCTTCAATCATAGATCATTAATTGTTAAAATACATCAATAACTTCTGCTACAAACAAGGTCTTCAATCATTAGTTTCTTAAAATATCTCCATATTTAGAAACTGCATATTCTTCAATATTTTGACTTGATTCTTCTTGATCTGTAATTCAACGCCACATAGGATAATATAGTATCCTTAAAATATATTATGTTTTTGTGACTTAACAGAATATAACAGTCAGTTCAGCTTAGGTGCAATGTCGTATGCTCCTTCATAGGACATCTTATACGACATGTTGTTCCAGATGATGCGAACTTCTCATCTTAACATGTCTCAACATAAGATAGGACTTCTTGCTCAACCTGTTCCTATTAGAAAGTTAATACATCTTATCTAACACATTGTTGCTATATTAGTTTTACTAAACATAATACCAATTATATAATTCAGAGAATTAACACATAATGTATAACTTATAACTTAATCACTACCTTATGCAACTTCTACCTAGGAACCTCCTAGATATGAGAACCCCCTCTCACTTCCCACAGTCACCTAAGTGATAATAACAAAAGACCAAAATATAATATCACACTTCTAACTACACACATTCCACTCTTTGCTTAAAAGCTCATGAGTGATTGACAATGAACAATGAACAATCAATCAAACTCTATGTATCAACAAGATACATGAGTGACATACACAAACACAAATACCCTTGAAAAACTCTCAAACCCTAAGATTCTTGAATAACCAAGTTTCCCTTATTTTTTTTGTTAATTTCTTAATAACATTAGGTTTAGGATTTTCCTTTATAAACTCATTAACAGTCCATGAGCTTTGAAATCTTCACTAAATTTGTTGTTGATCCACAAGCTGAGGGTTGCACCAATTGTGAAGAAAAATCTCCTTGAATTTTGGAAAAAAACATCATAAGTTTCCTAAATTGTCTCAATATCCAATTTTAGAAACTAATGTACAGTTAAAGATAAAATCAATTGTTCCAAATAAAATCTTCTTTACCTACGCAAATAAGTGAGATGTATCCAAAAGAGTCTCACAAAATTAAATCAAATATGTCAAAAAATAACAGCAAAACCTGTTGTAATAGTTGTTCAAGATGTCATGATATCTTGCTCAACATCTGGAGGCAACAACATCTACTATGACACTTGTTCAAGATGTTATGACATCTTGCTCAACATCTGGTTGTGATACATGTTTTTCCAAATGAAACATGTTCTACCAAAATTATTGCCAATCATAAAATCACGAACTAATAATCTCCCTCTTTGGAAAATTTTGGCTAAAATAACCTTGGCATAATAAACCTGGAGATAAGGAATAAAAACAAAAAATAACAAAAGACAAGCTACATGAAATACATGTAAAATTTGTACAAACTCCAAACAGAAAACATCAAAGATAAATACATCTACAGAGAGACCTAGCCTCACACATAAATCACAAGAGATTAAAACTCATTCAAACTCCAGAAATCTCTAGAGATCAGATGTCATGACAATGTGGTCTGACCTCACATCAACACATCTTAAACAACTCCAATATAACACAATAAACTCGACACCATAGTACAGTGTTCAACAACTTCAGATAGCTCCATTACTCCCCCTGTCACACATAATCAATACTCCCCCTCAAGGGAACATTCAAATAAACATGAACTGTCCAAGTTCACACATCAGAGGCACATGCAGCAGTATAAAGAAAAATAAGCCTCACAAATAAAAACTAAGAGAACTAGAGTAACCAGAGTTCTCCACAAAATACTTTAGGCAAGATGCCAGAACATCTGGGGTGACATCATGCACAAACACATCAATTAGTAGCAGCGAAAGCAAATTCCATTAAACTCTTCTTGTTTTTTTTAAAACTTGAACCACTTTCATAATAAACTTGGAATTATGTCCATGCATTTTCAAAATATTTTCATAAATAAACTTCAATCAACTTAATAGTACCTTGACATTTTTGTGAGAAGACTAAAAGTGAATCAATCTTATTTTAAACCATTTTTCCACTTTGACTTTTTATTTTAAAACATTTCTCAAAAGATTAGACTCTTGTAAATCCTTGTAGTGATGCAAACAACTATACTTCTATAATATGTAGTGAAGTGAGATATTTTCCACTTGGGTGTTGAGTGAGGCATTGTTGATTTTAAAATCCAAGCCATATCCTCCACTTTGAGATGATACAAATTCTCCTTTCTCATAATTTTGGGTAGTAAGTATGTTTTCCAAAACGGACAATGACGATGATGTCTTATCTCATAAAATTAACCAACACACTTGTGTTTTAAAATCTTAAAGAGGAACTATGTGTACCCTGATCCCCTATTGCACGAAAGGTGATACATAGGCACTAAAGGGCCGTAACCGCGGCGGGTGCAAAAATCATAAAAAAATACTTCTTTTCTCACCTCCACCATCTATTTTTTATACAACATTTTATTTCCAAAATATACAGATTTTTCAAAGAGGTTCCTGCGGAGTACCGTAGATGTTTAGGGTGTTAATACCTTCCCTTTGCATAACCAACCTCCTTACCTAGAACCTTTCCCCCTCTTTTTGCGTTACTCGCTCTTTTCCCATTCCTTTGGAAACAATAAAGTGCGGTGGTGATTTTTAATTTGATATGTATAAGTCTAGTCAATCCAATGGCTTAGTCTTAAACATTTCTACCGCTACAGCAACCTAAATACCGCTCGGTGCCTAACACCATCAGCATTCTCCTCGACCACTAGTTCAACCAACAACACAACACGATACAACTTCTTAACGACCACACCACTACTATTCATAACTTCTGGCCAATCGCTCGGAACGGGAAACTATATTTCTTATCGACGGATTCCTTCATTGCATAAGACCGTCACACACAACCCTCATAATACGACCATAACAACCATTCCTAGTTTCCCTCCAACTGCTCTGAACACTACAACATTGTAACGACCACAACAACATAACGAACACGACAACCAGTGATAAACTATACTCACTTAATCATCGATTCTACCGGGAAATCACATAACTCAAAACGTCCACAACATAACAAAACAAGCATCTTCCCTTAACAGGTTCAGCAACATCACGGGAAACAATCATAATCACGACCAATTCTCCATAACAAACATCATAAACCTCATTATAAGGTCAAAACCCCACCCTTACCTGGATTGAAGGTCGCTCAACCAAAGCTCCGACCGTAATCCTTGATTTTCTATGCTCGACACCAGGCAGCTTGCTCCTCTTCCACGTAGCTCTTCCGGTCAACGTATAGGGTTTGTTATTCTCCAACTAAAAACAACCCCTTGTGTCAGCTTAGCCTTATATATCAATCCTATTGGGCCTAACCTACACCCCCACTTTACTACTTGCAACAAATAGCTTAAGTCTAACATTATATATATTCCGTTAATTCCAACAATATAATTATTATTAATCAACTAATTAATTAATTAATTAATTAATAATAATCCAACATCTCATACCAATAATTCTCAACATGTCACAACTTCACAAATAATCCAAAGATAATTTAATTAAATAAATAATTGATTAAATTACGGGTGTTACACACTATAGTTCGACTCATATGTTTCTGCTTATTTTGTGTTTTTTATGGGTGACAAATCCTGGTGAAACGGTTTTGAGTTACACCCTCAAGGCAAGATGCCACGCTTGATTGGTTTGTGTTTTTTTACCTTGAAAAGGGGTTTAAGTGTGATTAGCATGTTTTATGATTTGCCAAGAAAAAGAAGGTTTTAGTTTTAAATGCAAATGTAAAAAGAGGGAAGAAAAATGATAAAAGGGAAATGTCTACCTATGTTAGCATACCAAAAACCTAGGGGTGAGGATAACTATCTTATAGGTAATATACAAAGATCAAAGTCGTTATCTCAATTCTAATTGAGTGACATCATCAATCATTAACAAAGGAAAACGATAAATCCCTAAGGGAGCATGCAAAGATCGAAGTAGTTATCTCAATTTTAATTGAGTTACATCATTGATCATCAATAAAGGAAAACGATAAAATCTTAAGGGGAGCATGCAAACGCCGAAGTCGTTATCTCAATTCTAATTGAGTGACATCATCGACCGTCAAAAGATGAAAGCAAACACAAGCATAATTAGCAAACAAGTGCGGAATTCCCGCTACAGGTCTTTAAACAACGACTTCGAGCGCCCACTCTTTATTTCCTACTTCTCATGATATCTAGAAAGCGGTAAAGAAATGTGATAAAGTGCGGAAAAATGTAAAAGCAGTAGCGACAACTACCAAAAGCAAGCAGATTGTCAAAAGTAGACTAAAGCAATGGAGAAGCAAGGAGTACGCGTCGAGCAAGCTTCACCAAAAAACAAACAAAGTCAGAAACGATATTCAACTAAGATAAAAACACACGCGTGTTGCAAACGCAACGCATAATCAGAAGTTCCTGCATAAAGTATCATAAAATATCACATGCATCTGGATAATATATAATATAATATGAATTTCTCATGACGATGAGAAATGAGGCATGTTGCATCAGAAGCGAGCATAAGTCATATGTTTCGATCATATAACAATTGTTATGTTACATGATCGAAAACACCAAAAATCTTGCACAATGAACAAGCGTGTCAAAAATAACATGGCAAAAAGGTGTAAAATATGAACAAAAAAACTAAAAGAAAAAGTATTTTTTATTAGTTTTTTTATGTGAGGAAAATTCTATCAAAAATTAAAGAATTAATTCCTAAAATCAACTAAGGAGATCTAACAAGTTTTTATTGATTTTACAATTTTGTCATAGTGTTGTACCCCAAAATTTGCCCTCCCATATTCTTCAAGATTTGCAAAGAGCATGCTTCAAAATCTCCCAAGGGTTGCACAGTTCAATGGCCTCCTAACAGTCAAAATTAGGGTTTTTGTTCTAACAAAGAAGTTGAGGTTTCCAAGGGTCCAAACAAGTCCCACATGCCTATAAACATTGTCAAGCATCCAGATGCAAGGTTTCAAGACTCACAGCACAAAATTGCACAATCAAAAAACCTAATTGCTCAACAGTCAATTGTAGGGGCAAAATGGTCATTTGACAGTCAAAAGTCCAAATTTTTGGTCAACATCTTATTTTGAAGCCACAAACATCATGTGATCAATTCTTGATCATGATTCTCAAGGCATGGTTCAAAAAGTCTCAAGATGCAAAAGTTTCCATATTTGGACAGTTGAAAAAGTCAACTACAAATTGACCAAGGCATAACTTCCACATGTTTTATCAGAAAAATTCCATCCAAAGCTCATTTTGAAGAGAATGACATTCCCTACAACTCCTCTTCACACTTCAAGTCCAAGAAATGCACTCACAAAAAGTTATCAATCTCAACATTATAGGTCATTCTCAAAAGTCAACAAAAAGGCACTTTAAGTCAAAGACCATAACTTGAGATTGGTAAATCAAAATGACATGGGACCAAAGGCATTGGTTAGAGGACTTCAAGACCTTTCTAAAATGTCCAAGAACATGATCAAAGCTTAAAAATTGAGCAAGATATGCCTTGTGGAAGTTGGGAAATTTTTGGGAATTTTGAAAAGTCAACTTTGCTTCAAATGCCTCAAAATTGCTAATGGGCCACAATTTCTTCCAAGAATCATCACCCAAAAGCTATGCACGACCCATTGACCCAAAGGGGAGTTATTTTCTTATTTTTAATTTATTAATTGAATTTTTAAATCTATTAATTCATTTAATTCAAATTAAATATGAAAAAAATACTAAATGCCACCTTTCAAATCTTTTTATGCAGCATTTCTATTCATCATTCACTCAAGATTTCGTGCATACTCAAAAAGGCAAGAATTGGCAATGATTGGTATAAAAAAGGAATGAAAAAGATTGAAAAAGATTCATGAAGATCACAAATTCAAAAGCATTGATTAAATGGATTTTGGACTGGTTTTGTAAACCTAATTCATTGACATATACATATACATCACAACCCTAATGAAAAACACAAGCATGCTGCGCTGAAAACCTGAAAACAAACTTGCATTTTTTCTTAAGAAACTCAAATCTGAAAACATAGATACAGTGTGTTTCAAGGCCTCAAAACAATTTCAGAAGCTTGCCAAGGTGATCAGGAATCTTTTCCAATTGAAACCAAGCTTCCACGCGCAGAGAAACGGTAGAACGCCATAGCCCTGTTCATGGAAACTTTCGTAATCGTATTTTGATTTATGCGCATGTTTCATACATTTTAATGCTTGTTTTACACTAACATGGACTCACTGAAGCTAATGGTGCCAATGAATTGAACTAACGTGCCCTGTACGAGAATCTGCCATGGAAATTTTCTAGGTTTTCATAAGCTTGAAATTGGGGACTTTTGCATATGGAAAAATTAGACAGCAAGACCTACACCATTGCATTCGTGACATTCCAACGATTCAAAACCACACCTCGCGCTCAATTTATATGAGCCCAGGGCCTAATCGCTATTTTTGTGTTCTTCACTTAGTGGGGGTTTAAAACCCCCGCTATCTATCTCATGTTTTCAGGTAAAACAAAGCAGCCATAAAGAAGATGCTGAGGTGTCTCAACCAGACTGGGCCATTCAAACATTCGCGCATTTTTTAATGTTTACCAATATCACTTATTCTCTCTCATATCAATCACGTTCCATTAATCTTACAAACGAACGCGCTTGGCTGGTTGGTTGATGCGTTGTCCTTCAAACACTAGGACCTGGGTTCGATTCCCAGGTCCCCTATATTTCCCTATAATTTTTGTCATAATGTGCTTCTGTGCAGCTTCCCTTCTAATGACTACCATGAAGCCCAACGCCTTGGCACGCCACATGGCTTCAGAGATCAATCTAATGGCCAGATCAGGCAGTCCACCATGGACACCAGTCAACACCTCCACGCGCATCATTGAAAAGTCAAAAAAGGCCAAGAATCAGTGGGCCAAAATGCTTCTCATATACCTCCAATTTGGGTCAACACCCCCATCTGTTTGCATTTTCTTCTCTTCTTTTTTTTCTTTTCTTTCATTTATTTTAATTATATTAATTGTTTATTTAATTCCACAAATTAATTTTGTATAACATAAAAATACAAAAAAATCAGAAACTCTAAAAAATAAAAATATGTTCATTTATTTTTTCAATCAATATTTTGTAAATAAAATTCTAATAACTAATTAGTTTAATTTTAGGTTTAATTCTAATTTTTTTTTAAATAAACTAAAAAATGTAGAAATTAGGGTTTTTATACTTTTATTCTTTTTTTTCCTTTTTCACCATATTTAATTATTAATTATTTTTGTAAATAAATATGCCATTTAATTAATTAGGGTTAAATTAGGTTATAACTTAAACATTTTTTAATAAATTAAAAACCATTTAGAACTAGGGTTTTAATTAACTTTTAATTCCAATTAATTTTCTCATTAAATTCCATAAATACAAAAACTCCAAAAAATAAGTTCTTTCTTTTATTTAATTTAATTAATTTATGATTTCGATTTAATTTCTTTAAAAGGGTCCAACGCCCTCGCATTCTCGATTTTATTTCTTTTCGCACATTTACTTTTATTTCCCTTTTTAAATTTCATGTAATTGCCCCAAAGCTTTGTAATAGATAATTAGGATCTTTACTTTCCGCATTTTATTTATTTCAAATTGGGTCTTGGTTTAATTTGGCGATGTAGACCCGCGCCTTTGTAATAGCGTAGGACCTTTATCCTTTCCGCACTTTAAATTCCCGCACCTTTTAAACTGTTAAAACACATGAAAGAATGAATGCCAAAAATAAAATCAAAGCGTAGATCACCAATGCATGACAAGACAAATAAAAACTGAAAATGACACACAATTCACACACCACTCCTAGGGTACGCCTCACTGTTGCCTTGCCCCTCGAAACATGGTCGTCGAGTAGAGGACGTTTTAGTAAGTCCTCATGTCCATGAACATGGCATGAGGGTAGCTTCTAAGGTGTCTTCCTATTGCTCTGGTGACCACACTGTTGCCTTGCCCCTCGAAACGTGGTCGTCGAGTACAGGACGTCTTAGTGAGTCCTTATGTTCCATTGATTTAGTTGCCTCGAATAAGTTGCCTCGGAACAGTCGCCTCGGAATAAAAAGATCAATGGCATAAGGGTAGCTCCTAAGGTATCTTACCGTTGCTCGGTGACTACACTGTCCCTACGAACGAATTGACCCGAACACCTCCAACGGTGGTGCTACCTACCTCTCAATGGTGGGATGGCACTACTTTAAGGACATTTACACAGACTAATTCCTTAGGGTAGGTAGATGACTCATAGATACTTGCTCTAATTCAAAACAAATCAAAACTTCTTTTTACACCGACACTTTTCGAAAAGCTTTCAAAACAATTTTTCAAACACTCTTGAGGACTGATACAAGAGTCGAACTGAAATTTTAAACGGAACTTTTTCAAACCCACTCTGAAAAGCAAACAAACCTTTTGAAAACACAAGTGAGCAAGTATCTAAGAGCCCATGGATAACCATGGATAGAAAGGGTGCTAACACCTTCCCTTTCTATAAATCTACTTCCCGAACCGAGAACTAATCTCAATAAGGAATTTTTCTGTGCTTTTGTCCTTTCCGTTTGGAGAAAATAAAAGACAGTGGCGACTCTTGCTTCCGCGACATTTCGCGAACCAGCGTTAAACAGTCAGTTCCAGATCCACCGATCACAGAACTGGCGACTCTGCTGGGGACTACTTTATAAAGTGAGGTGTACCTTAGGATAGTTCATAACTGTGTTTTCAATTGTTTTGACTTGTTTGCTTTAAATTGTGGGTTGCATCGGAGTTACATAGATCCTAACTCGGATCTGGGGATACCCTGTTTAGGTAGCATAAGCTGTGAGGGACCTGTCCGGCGTAGACCGACACGGGTGAAGCAGTGGCTACGTTGGTGTGGCACCTTGGTCTGTACCGATATCCCTTGTGTTGCAACGAGGAGAATATAGGTCTTCTGAGGAGTCATTAAGCACCAACCGACCTTAGAACCTTAAATGACCCAACTTGGCCAATAGAACAGTAGCAGTATGCTACGCCCATTGAGGCTAAACTCTCGTGATGGTTCTGGCCGCAAGAAAAGATTGCGATGCTGGGGTTATGACCGATTGAGGGTAGTCAATGATATTGGGATCCTCTAAGAACCCGGTTACTTCTGATAGGACAAGTCTTAACCAACAAACTGAAAGAGGGTAATACCTAGACCTCATGCTGGCCTAAAATCTAAGGGCTCTTATGTGTGACTTGTGTGCCTTCAAACTTGACTACTTACATGCCTGCTATCTAACACTTGAGTTTCTTGCAGGTTTTGTTTATAGTCCTTAATTGGGACTCATAACAGGGTTTACTGAGTTTCTTGCAGGTTTTGTTTACAGTCCTTAATTGGGACTCATAACAGGGTTTACCTAAATTACCCCATGCATAGCATAACATCATACCATTGCATACATCCCGCATAAGGACTAATCCGTTTCAAGGATCTCAAGGGCTTGTGATGCAGGTCATGACGAATCAGAATGTCCAGCAAGGGGCAAAGGGGATTTATTTTCCTCTAGCCAGGTTGATGATCTGAGTCAGAGGCTACGACCCACTTGACATGGTGAGATCTGACTCTTGAAGAAGGTTCCCCTAACCAAGGTTGTTTGGAAACAAAACCAGACATGATGACTAAAGCCAGGGGCTATGACCCACTGGGTATGGTGAGCCTTTGACCCTTGAAGAAGGACTCTCTACAACACGAAGTTACTTCAATCAAGCTACAAGATTCAAATGCTAACAAATTTCTTGTTTACCCCGCGAGATCCTTGAAAACATTGCATATATATACATACATATCATTGCATAACAGGTACCCTTGTTGCAGGTCACTTACCTTTCTCGCTGTTTATTTCAGCAATGGCGTCCCAACAAGATAACCAGGGACCTCATGCTCAAGAGACTCAGTTCAGGGAGATCTTCTTAAGCCTATCCAAGGGGCAGGAAGAGTTAAGGACAATCCTTATGGGGAATTTGGCCAAGCAAAGTCCCGAAGATGACAAGGACGAGCAGCTGAAACGTCTACAAGCTGAGGTAGACACATTGAAAACCCAGATGCTGGGGCAAAGGGCTCTCATTCAAGGTTTAGCTCGGGAGTAAGGAGAGCTGAGGGCCATGATCAGTCAGCTTCATCAAGACATGAAGCAACCAGCCTAAGTCAGGGACCAGGTCATGGAACAGCTTCCAAAAGGGCAAAGGTCTGGTCCAATGAATAGACCTCTCCAAGCTGCTACCACTCCACAGGTCCAACAACGACCTCGCCGAGAACAACGGGCTGATCAGAGCAAGCCAGACAAGCCTAAGAGGCAGTTCACCCAGCTCAATGTGTCACCGTCTCAAGCTTTACAACAATTATTGAGGTTGAATCTGGTGACGCTAAGGGACCCTCCTAAAAATCTCAATACAGCCTCCCCAAAGTACAACCCTGAGGAGAGATGTGCATACCACTCTGGCAGTCCAGGCCATGACACCGACGACTGCTGGGCTCTGAAGAATAGGATCCAAGACCTGATTGAGGAAGGAGCTGTGGATTTCACCCATATGGGCCATGCTGAATGCTCCTGCCATTCCTACAAGATGCACCAGTCGAAGTAACAAGCCCTGAGACTAAAAGACTTTTGTTCATTAGGATTTTCAAGTTATAATTTTCTTTTGTTCAAACATTTACTCATGTTAAACGTTGTTATTTCATTAATGCATCGCATATGTCTGTTTTGAAGTAATTATTTCGTATTCATTATATGCAAACTATTTTCATTTTTTTGTAATGATCAATTCTCGGTTAATAATTCTAAGCCTCTTGAGGGAGGATGACGAAAACGATACCACAATCTACAGTATGCTTTTGAACAGACCCCGCTGATGAGGTACAAGCATTGTTTCAATCCCTAAACACTGGAGTTATAAGGATGATAATCCCTCGTCAACCCCTCTGAGCCAAAGAAGTAGGAGTTTTTCTTTTCGAAAAAATAAAACCCTTTATCATAACCTGGGGCAGGGTAGTTCTCTCAGTTGACCCAAAGTGCATAACAAATGGCATCAAGAGAAGTCCTTCTGAAACAAAAGACAATGATGGTTCCCTATAATCATAAAGACAGGCAGTCATTACCAAAACAAAAAAAAACTAAAACCCAATAAGTCAAAACCTATAAAAGAGACTTACAAAACTGGGGCATCCCGCTGACTGTAATCACAAAAGAGACAGTTCAGGCAAAATTTAGGGATAGCGAAATCAAAAAGAAAGAGGTCACACAAACCCTCAATAACAAAAAGGAATGTCTGCCTATTCAAAATAAACTATCAATATCTGAACAATCATTGGAACATCAGGACAAAGACACAACAAGGGCTAACGCACGATCAACTGAGCTTAGGTTTGAAGAACATCACGAAGAACGGGTGGGTACAAATAATTTGAGCCTTTATCCTTTGTTTCTTAAACCATGAACCAAGCCACGTTATAACCCCTAAAAGTCCTAGCTGAAGCATGGGTTAGTTCGAAATCATACTGTTACAAAAGGTATCCTGACTCCTTAGGGCTTGCGGTAAAATAACGAGTTGACATCACTGTTTACAAAAAATTGCACTTGTTTTTATGAAAAAAGAATGCATTTTCAAAATCTTCAAGACAGACATAAGCTTTGCATTTTGATATAACAGTGTTTGCATATGACTTCTTGTTTGAACAACAGAGAAATTCGCACGACGAATATCCAGTGAACAAAATCTTCTCAACAAAAACTCAAATGGAAGAAGCACTCCCAATCAAGGGGCAGACATGATCATTGTCCATCGTCTGGGGCAGTCCAATCAAGATCCGGAGAATCTCTCAAAGGCCAAATAACCAGGGGCAAATCTCCGCCTGAGTCACTTGGGGGCATTCCAGCAACAAATCTTGCCTGATCAAACATCTTCTGGTGGCATGGCAAAACACTTCTAACAGGGGCAACTCCCTACATTCTGAGAGCGTGGACATAGTCGGAAAAAAAAATACTACGCAAAATCAAAGACCCGCTAGGTTGACACACCTAGGCAAAAATAAGGGCTTACCGGCGAACCAAAAGGGTTCGGGCAAAAATAAGGGATGAAAATAAAAAAATCCGTACACCCGGCAAGTCGAAAACATGAAAAGGCGGCTTGGGCAAAAATGGGTATCCCGGTGGACTGAAAACCCGAAAGGGCGGTCCAGGCAAAAGTTAGGGATCAAAAGCGTACAACTATGTCCCGACATCTTGTCATTTTCTTACCAGAAGAAGACTGGTCAAATCAGTAGTTATCAAGATCTCCACAGGTATCTCCTCCCATAGAAACAGGGGCAGTAATGATTTGTCTAAGCAATCTAGTTTCTCCGTCCATCAGGGTACCAAAGTATGATCAGCTGAAGAAGGTAAACCAAGATATCTTAAGTCCCCAGAGAGCGAGCCAACAAGTCAATGCACTCTCCCCAAGCGAAGTTATACAATCAGCCTTAAAGAAGTTGAGTATCCTCCAGCAGATCTCAACATTCCCCGACACATCATACATACATTCCTAACAAGCATCCCTGACAGTCTTGATCTAAGACTGTTCCCCGGCGGTATACCAGACATTTAGCGGAGCCACTTCCCTAATATATCTCAAAGATTTCCCCAGGAGAGTCCAGTCTGAAGATTTCCCCAGGAAAGTTTGAATCCATATCCCCAGCAGGAAGCTCATCCCCAGTAGATTCTGGAAGCTTCTCCCCCGCAGAGCACGAACGCGTCTCCCGGCTTTATCCAAAGGTTATTTTCCTACCAGGATATAACTGGGTTATCCTCAGCCAATAGCCACGGAAAGATCGTCGTCGGCAAAGTCTTCCTTATCCCCAGCGGAGTCTATTAACACTTCCAACATATCAACGGTATCCCCAGCGGAGTTATCATCAACATCCCAGCAAAGTACCTCTCTTCCCACAGAGTATTGTTCCCCAGCAAGATCGCTAGAATAATTTTTTCCCGCAGAATAATCTATTCGTCAAGTTTATTCCCCAACAGAGTTATCTTCTCCTACCGGTTCATTCTTGTAATCTTCATCCCCAGCGGAAACAAAGAGCTATTCTCCAACATCAGCCCAGGATGTGACTTCCCGGCATTCGTCAAGGATTTGTTTTCCTAAGATAAAAATACATTCATAAACATCACATTTCCATACATTATAGCATGCATATACGCATCATGAACATACAATCTCATTTATGTTGAGAACATCATTGCTTGATCCATATCATGCATTGCGTATGACTGACCTTTACCTTTCAGGAAAGATCCAGTCAAGTTCTCAGCTATGTCCAAAGCCTTCTCTGGTACAGTCAGATCGACCCTAAGATCTCCCTGATTCTTATCCAGTTGAAGTTATTTCAAGACCTTGTCTGGTTCAATTAAATCGACTCCTAAAGATTTTTTTTTTATTCTTATCCAGTCAAAGGCCTTCTCTGGTCCAGTTAAATCGATTCCTAAAGATTTTCCTGATGAAGACTCAGTAGAAGACAGCCAAGATTCTCTCATCGTTACTGTTGAGGTTGAAGTCGCCTATGATTCTCTCATCGTTACTGTTGAGGTTGAAGTCGCCTATGATTCTCTCATCGTTACTGTTGAGGTTGAAGTCGCCTATGATTCTCTCATCGTTACTGTTGAGGTTGAATTCGCCCATGATTCTATCATCGTTACTGTTGAGGTTGAAGTCGCCTATGATTCTCTCATTGTTACTGTTGAGGTTGAAGTCGCCTATGATTCTCTCATCGTTACTGTTGAGGTTGAAGTCGCCTATGATTCTCTCATTGTTACTGTTGAGGTTGAAGTCGCCTATGATTCTCTCATCGTTACTGTTGAGGTTGAAGTCGCCCATGATTCTCTCATCGTTACTGTTGAGGTTGAAGTCGCCCATGATTCTCTCATCGTTACTGTTGAGGTTGAAGTTGCCTATGATTCTCTCATCGTTACTGTTGAGGTTGAAGTCGCCTATGATTCTCTCATCGTTACTGTTGAGGTTGAAGTCGCCCATGATTCTCTCATCGTTACTGTTGAGGTTGAAGTCGCCCATGATTCTATCATCGTTACTGTTGAGGTTGAAGTCGCCCAAGATTCTCTCATCGTTACTGTTGAGGTAGTAATCGCCCCAGATTCTCTCATTGTTACTGTTGAGGTAGTAATCGCCCCAGATTCTCTCATCGTTACTGTTGAGGTAGTAATCGCCCCAGATTCTCTCATCGTTACTGTTGAGGTAGTAATCGCCCCAGATTCTCTCATCGTTACTGTTGAGGTAGTAATCGCCCCAGGTTCTCTCATCGTTACTGTTGAGGTAGTAATCGTCCAAGGTTCTCTCATCGTCTCGTTGAGGTAGTAACCATCCCTGATTCATTCATCACCGTTTGAAGCTCCAGACCCGATTCCTGTAACCAACCAGGGTGCGGCTATATAAAGAGTTTGAATACCAGCTCCGATAACAGGCCAGGTAATCATTTTCTTTTTCAGGTACGCAAGTTCTCGCTAAGGAATCTCTTGCGCGATCGACACCCAGATGGCATCTATAAGCCCATCCACCTATCCATCACCTCTCAACATGGCATCTGTAAGCCCATCTTCCTATCCATCAATCTCCAAATGGCATCTATAAGCCCATTCCCATCATCACACTGCTAACATGTGAGCGCAAATTTCTGGGCACTCTAGTGTTCAATCATCTTCCACCTTCGGATTACGAAAGGCACGTTAGCCAATCTACATCCTCAGGTTTAAGAAGATTGAACAGGGGAAACTGTTGTACCCCAAAATTTGCCCTCCCATATTCTTCAAGATTTGCAAAGAGCATGCTTCAAAATCTCCCAAGGGTTGCACAGTTCAATGGCCTCCTAACAGTCAAAATTAGGGTTTTGGTTCTGACAAAGAAGTTGAGGTTTCCAAGGGTCCAAACAAGTACCACATGCCTATAAACATTGTCAAGCATCCAGATGCAAGGTTTCAAGACTCACAGCACAAAATTGCACAGTCAAAAAACCTAATTGCTCAACAGTCAATTGCAGGGGCAAAATGGTCATTTGACAGTCAAAAGTCCAAATTTTTGGTCAACATCTTATTTTGAAGCCACAAACATCATGTGATCAATTCTTGATCATGATTCTCAAGGCATGGTTCAAAAAGTCTCAAGATGCAAAAGTTTCCATATTTGGACAGCTGAAAAAGTCAACTGCAAATTGACCAAGGCATAACTTCCACATGGTTTATCAGAAAAATTCCATACAAAGCTCATTTTGAAGAGAATGACATTCCCTACAACTCCTCTTCACACTTCAAGTCCAAGAAATGCACTCACAAAAAGTTATCAATCTCAACATTATAGGTCATTCTCAAAAGTCAACAAAAAGGCACTTTAAGTCAAAGACCATAACTTGAGATTGGTAAATCAAAATGACATGGGACCAAAGGCATTGGTTAGAGGACTTCAAGACCTTTCTAAAATGTCCAAGAACATGATCAAAGCTTAAAAATTGAGCAAGATATGCCTTGTGGAAGTTGGGAAATATTTGGGAATTTTGAAAAGTCAACTTTGCTTCAAATGCCTCAAAATTGCTAATGGGCCACAATTTCTTCCAAGAATCATCACCCAAAAGCTATGCACGACCCATTGACCCAAAGGGGAGTTATTTTCTTATTTTTAATTTATTAATTGAATTTTTAAATCTATTAATTCATTTAATTCAAATTAAATATGAAAAAAATACTAAATGCCACCTTTCAAATCTTTTTATGCAGCATTTCTATTCATCATTCACTCAAGATTTTGTGCATACTCAAAAAGGCAAGAATTGGCAATGATTGGTATCAAAAAGGAATGAAAAAGATTGAAAAAGATTCATGAAGATCACAAATTCAAAAGCATTGATTAAATGGATTTTGGACTGGTTTTGTAAACCTAATTCATTGACATATACATATACATCACAACCCTAATGAAAAACACAAGCATGCTGCGCTGAAAACCTGAAAACAAACTTGCATTTTTTCTTAAGAAACTCAAATCTGAAAACATAGATACAGTGTGTTTCAAGGCCTCAAAACAATTTCAGAAGCTTGCCAAGGTGATCAGGAATCTTTTCCAATTGAAACCAAGCTTCCACGCGCAGAGAAACGGTAGAACGCCATAGCCCTGTTCATGGAAACTTTCGTAATCGTATTTTGATTTATGCGCATGTTTCATACATTTTAATGCTTATTTTACACTAACATGGACTCACTGAAGCTAATGGTGCCAATGAATTGAACTAACGTGCCCTGTACGAGAATCAGCCATGGAAATTTTCTAGGTTTTCATAAGCTTGAAATTGGGGACTTTTGCATATGGAAAAATTAGACAGCAAGACCTACACCATTGCATTCGTGACATTCCAACGATTCAAAACCACACCTCGCGCTCAATTTATATGAGCCCAGGGCCTAATCGCTATTTTTGTGTTCTTCACTTAGTGGGGGTTTAAAACCCCCACTATCTATCTCATGTTTTCAGGTAAAACGAAGCAGCCATGAAGAAGATGCTGAGGTGTCTCAACCAGACTGGGCCATTCAAACATTCGCGCATTTTTTAATGTTTACCAATAGCACTTATTCTCTCTCATATCAATCACGTTCCATTAATCTTACAAACGAACGCGCTTGGCTGGTTGGTTGATGCGTTGTCCTTCAAACACTAGGACCTGGGTTCGATTCCCAGGTCCCCCATATTTCCCTATAATTTTTGTCATAATGTGCTTCTGTGCAGCTTCCCTTCTAATGACTACCATGAAGCCCAACGCCTTGGCACGCCACATGGCTTCAGAGATCAATCTAATGGCCAGATCAGGCAGTCCACCATGGACACCAGTCAACACCTCCACGCGCATCATTGAAAAGTCAAAAAAGGCCAAGAATCAGTGGGCCAAAATGCTTCTCATATACCTCCAATTTGGGTCAACACCCCCATCTGTTTGCATTTTCTTCTCTTCTTTTTTTTCTTTTCTTTCATTTATTTTAATTATATTAATTGTTTATTTAATTCCACAAATTAATTTTTTATAACATAAAAATACAAAAAAATCAGAAACTCTGAAAAATAAAAATATGTTCATTTATTTTTTTAATCAATATTTTGTAAATAAAATTCTAATAACTAATTAGTTTAATTTTAGGTTTAATTCTAATTTTTTTTTAAATAAACTAAAAAATGTAGAAATTAGGGTTTTTATACTTTTATTCTTTTTTTCCTTTTTCACCATATTTAATTATTAATTATTTTTGTAAATAAATATGCCATTTAATTAATTAGGGTTAAATTAGGTTATAACTTAAACATTTTTTAATAAATTAAAAACCATTTAGAACTAGGGTTTTAATTAACTTTTAATTCCAATTAATTTTCTCATTAAATTCCATAAATACAAAAACTCCAAAAAATAAGTTCTTTCTTTTATTTAATTTAATTAATTTATGATTTCGATTTAATTTCTTTAAAAGGGTCCAACGCCCTCGCATTCTCGATTTTATTTCTTTTCGCACATTTACTTTTATTTCCCTTTTTAAATTTCATGTAATTGCCCCAAAGCTTTGTAATAGATAATTAGGATCTTTACTTTCCGCATTTTATTTATTTCAAATTGGGTCTTGGTTTAATTTGGCGATGTAGACCCGCGCCTTTGTAATAGCGTATGACCTTTATCCTTTCCGCACTTTAAATTCCCGCACCTTTTAAACTGTTAAAACACATGAAAGAATGAATGCCAAAAATAAAATCAAAGCGTAGATCACTAATGCATGACAAGACAAATAAAAGCTGAAAATGACACACAATTCACACACCACTCCTAGGGTACGCTTCACTGTTGCCTTGCCCCTCGAAACATGGTCGTCGAGTAGAGGACGTTTTAGTAAGTCCTCATGTCCATGAACATGGCATGAGGGTAGCTTCTAAGGTGTCTTCCTATTGCTCTGGTGACCACACTGTTGCCTTGCCCCTCGAAACGTGGTCGTCGAGTACAGGACGTCTTAGTGAGTCCTTATGTTCCATTGATCTAGTTGCCTCGAATAAGATGCCTCGGAACAGTCGCCTCGGAATAAAAAGATCAATGGCATAAGGGTAGCTCCTAAGGTATCTTACCGTTGCTCGGTGACTACACTGTCCCTACGAACGAATTGACCCGAACACCTCCAACGGTGGTGCTACCTACCTCTCAATGGTGGGATGGCACTACTTTAAGGACATTTACACAGACTAATTCCTTAGGGTAGGTAGATGACTCATAGATACTTGCTCTAATTCAAAACAAATCAAAACTTCTTTTTACACCGACACTTTTCGAAAAGCTTTCAAAACAATTTTTCAAACACTCTTGAGGACTGATACAAGAGTCGAACTGAAATTTTAAACGGAACTTTTTCAAACCCACTCTGAAAAGCAAACAAACCTTTTGAAAACACAAGTGAGCAAGTATCTAAGAGCCCATGGATAACCATGGATAGAAAGGGTGCTAACACCTTCCCTTTCTATAAATCTACTTCCCGAACCGAGAACTAATCTCAATAAGGAATTTTTCTGTGCTTTTGTCCTTTCCGTTTGGAGAAAATAAAAGACGGCGGCGACTCTTGCTTCCGCGACATTTCGCGAACCAGCGTTAAACAGTCAGTTCCAGATCCACCGATCACACATAGGAATAACAAAGAAAAAGTCCTAAATCTAACAAAGAAATAGCAAGCTCAGGGGGGTGCAAGGTTGGTCAGAGGTGAAGTGCAGTAAGCTGGCGCTAGGCCCATTTTGTAAAGTCCAACAAGTTTTTTTTGTAACATTACTCTCAGACTCCAAAAAATGGTGCTTGATGGGCCTAATGCCATGCAGTTTGGTCTGCAACCATAAATTTTCAGCCATTCTAGGTTCAAACATTACCTACCTTTTATTAGAAAGAAAGTAAAAAAAATTTAAACAAAATACAACCACAGGGAAGAGGATGTGTTTAGGTCTTGTGATTGCTCATCTTCCTCTTCTAAAATATGATAACCGCTCACTCTTCACATTTCGCAGCGATGTCGTTCGACGCTCAACCTTCTTCTTCTTCTTCATTAGATCGAACACGCCTCTACCGACACCTTCAACCCTTTGCCGTTCTCCTTGTACTTCCGTTGTTAACCACCTTTTCCTCAAACACCGACACTGCAACACTCCTTCTCTCATCTTCTTCTAAAAAACGGCAGCCTTAAACTCCCTTGTCTCTTCCGATCCGGTTTCACCTTAGCCTCAATATCATATTGATTCCAACGAAGGATAACACACATGCCACAAATTTACGCACAGAAGTTCAGAAATTGTAAAAGCTTACCTACTAGAGAACTCCGGTGGTTCTTCATAGTGACGACAAGCAAGACGACCAGAGAAGATATCTAGATATCTCCAAGTACGATTCTTCTCTGATTCTGCGATTCCTTCTTCTGTCCCATTTTGTGATGTAGTGATATGTGATTTGATGTTGATAGAGATTGGTGTATGATGAAAGGTCTTGACTCACAAATGAGGAGCTTCGTTCAGAGGTTGATGAAAAATGGAGCGTGAATGTAGAGAGAGTTGAGAGAGATTTTTCTGGAGTTTTTGGTGATTCTTCTGAGGAGAATGAAGAATGGGTGAAGATCGATGGGGATTCAGTTGAGTAGAGAGTAGAGAGTTTTCTGATTTTTTTTTGTGGTGTGCTTCTCCTGGACATGAAGAGGGAGCAATTGCAAGGTGAATTTTTGGTTTTATATTCTGTTAATGTTTAGCAGAGTCTGTTAGAGGTGAAACAAAATCTGATCCATTCATGATGGATTTCTGTTAGAGAATTGAAGGTGGGATTTGAATGAGTTAGAGGGTTTTTTTAAATTTTGTTATGGTTAGTTTGAAATAGGGAAGTTAGAAGTTAGTTGGAGGCTGAAATTCTGTTGGTTACTTGGTTAGAGCTGAGCTGGAATTCAGTTAGGAGAGTTAGCTTGCTTTTATTTTCTGTTATAACTATTTGAGCTGTTAGTAATAGTTAGTTGCAACTTTTATTTTGAGCCATTGGATATGAAGAAATTAGTTAATGAATCAATGGTCAAGATTTATTCGGTTGGGGAAGTTGAAATTCTGTTATGATGAGCTCGAGGTTTTGTTTGAGGTTCTGTTGTTAGTTAAGTGAACTGTTTCTGTTTATTTGATTTTTCTGTCATGAATGGTTTATACAAATGCAAGGCAGCTTATAGCTTGATTTTTTTGAATTGGTTTTACAATGAAGATTGACTAGTTGTAGCAGGGTTTGGTTAATGTGTGGGCTGGTTCAAAGAATGTTAAAATCAGATTTGGATTATTTATTAGACTAAACTAATTTAACCGTGAAATCTCGGTTGTTGCAGGTTTTCTCTTAAACTATTGAACTGGTTTTGATGTTTGGATTCAGTTTAATTTCTTTTTTGCAGGATAACATGGGGAACTGATTCGGTTTAATCACAAATGCTGAGCAGTTTTCTTTGTGATGATGGATAGCAGACTGTTTCGATATTTTTCACAGGGCTATGTGTGAATTAATGGTTAATTGTTTGGACATGGTTCATGGTGTGATCTTGCAGATGGTTTAGGCGAGGCCAAGCAATGCACTTGGAATTGCTTTGGCGCAACACAATATGGTTTGAAGCTTGAACAATGACTAAAAAAGATGACGTTCATTGAGTTTTAGTAGAGAAGATGAAAGATGAAGTTTAACATTGGTTTAGACTTTAGGACATTTAAGTTTTTGTGTAATTTTGTCACTTTGTAATCTTGTGAATTCTTGACTTACATGACAAGTTCTTAAGTTTCCCAAACATTCTTTATTTTGTCTAAGCTTCAAGTCCTTTACTTTTTGTCTTTTAATTGCAACCTTGGTGGAACCTTGGATATTGGCAACGTAACATGATACAGTAGTGGAGATTTTGTAATGACTATATGTTGTAACACTTGAATTGGTGATGGATTTGGTAAAGAATCAAGTTTGAATCACTTTCTTCTAATGCATCCATTTGTATTCTAGATGTCTTGTAAACTTTGACTAAGTACTATATAAGATGAAAAGCCATTAAAAGATTTGAGAAAGTTGGTCAAAGGTCAAATTTTCAATAGCGCGTGTTGTACCCTAAAATTTGCCCTCTCATGTCTCAAGGGCTCTTACAATTACTTCAGTCAAGTTTTAAGTCTCAAATCACAATTTTCTAAGAAGAATCATTCAAATTGTCAAAATGGGGCAAAATGAGCAAAATCAGAGTTTCAGCTGGAAAAAGTCAACCAGACGTTAAAAAGTTAAACTTTGACTTTTTTGACCAAATTTGAGTCCCAAAAATCACATTATGGCAAGACATCCAAAAATATGAAATTTGATCATCAAAAATCAAGAGAATCAAAATCCAACTTTGCAAGACTTTGAAATTTTTCTAAGTATTTTCTATACTTGGTTAATCTCTTTTACTTCATGACATCTTCACTACAATTCCAAATAATTCAAGATGATGCAAGTAATTCAAGTTATTACAAAGTGATATTTTTGCAAAATTACAAATTCTAAAATTATGTCTTGTTTGAATTTTCTCAAAAGAACCTTGCCACAATATTTTTACCCTTGACATAATGTGTATAAAATATTCCACAAGACCAAATTTGTGTCATGCTACAAATTATACTGTCCAAGTTGAACAAAGTGTGTTATGCTACATTGCCACAACACCCCAAAACCTGCTCCATTGCTGCCCTACAAGAAACCTTGTGCTATACTGCACCACAAGTATGCATATGCTGTCCTATACAGTCCAAAACTGCTCTATGTAGTATGCCCAAACCTGCATCATAACAGCCCCAAGATTGCACCAAAATGGCAAAAGAAATTTGTGTGAAGAAAGTATCAAAACAGTAGGCAAAAATAATTCAAAAATAACTTACTTTGTTTCCCCCCTAAACCTCAGTCAGGGGTCTACAAAAAGGATAGTCTCATAAGAGACAAGGGAGATTTTTTCGGAAGCAAGGAGATTGAGAGAGAGAATAGAGAGTTTTGTTGAGCAAAAAAACAGTATCCTTTGTAACCTTGACTCACTCATTTCCAAACCAGTTCTGTTCTTATTCAAAACAAGACCCCAACCCATTACTCCACCATACAAACTCTCCCATAAAACCAAACACCTCATCACATACAAAGATTGTCCAAATATAAAAACAATCCTTGTAGTGCTATCATTTTCACCCTCAAAACACCAAAAACATTACAGTATAGTCTAACTTAGTTTCAACAGTCCGAAGCAGCTTTCTGAAGATTCATTAGGGCCATCACAACATTTGGAAAAACATTCAGATTTAAAACAGCCAGTGCAGCCTAAAGGTAAGTCTTCTTGACTTGATATCTTTTCACATATCATTAATGATTTGTTTTTTTTGAAGATAAGATGTAGTATTTTTATTATCCCTTTGAACTAGTCATTTGCTTAATGTTTAGACTATCAAATCATTTGCTATTTATGTTTATCCATCATATGCTGTAAACTAACCTGTACAGACAAGAAAAACCATGTTCAAGGCAAAAAATGCAGGATGAGTCGACACATACCCACATGCGTCGACCCTTTCTAAGTGAAAAAACAGAGTATGAGTCAGCACATAGCCTTATGCATCGACTCATACTGTAAAAAATCTCCAAAACAGAAACGTGAAAGGTGTTTGAGTCGACACATATGCGTTTCGCATCGATACAAGAAGTATGAGTCGACACATCTCAGTATGCATCGACTCATACTAAGTTTGGTCAAGTTTTACAGGGGAAAGGAAAAGTTATGTGTCGATGCATAGCAACATGGGTCGACACATAGCAGTTCAAAATGCATTTTTTCCTTTGTTTTACACTGTTTTTACATTGTTTTCATTATTATTCGATATGGTTGTAATATTTCAGTTTCCATTTCACCCCCATTGTTAATTTATACCCCCATCCCCCTAAAGTGATGTAATAACTTAGGATTTATTTCCTGCATTTTTACTTGCTTTCATATATTGCTAGTAATTAGGATGTATGGCAAGATAAAATCAACAAGTAGATAACCTTTCAAATACAAGACCAAAATGCATGCAATCAAACACACTTTGCACACTAACACCCTTAAGGTTAACTCCACTTGTTGCCTAAAAATGGCCATGTTATGCATGTGGGATGTCTTAGCACAAACAAATAAAAAATATAAGATCGTAGCCCCTCAATGACGCTATCAAAATTGCCTTTCGAAATGATCTTAGTCCCTAAAGAAAAATGCTAAGTCATCTCACAACATTGCTATCATGACTATACAAACGTTCCAACACCTGTCCCTTCACATCCAACGATGGGGCTTCTTACCAAAACAATGGTAAGATAGCAACATCTAAAAGAGGAGGAAAAGAACATTAAAGACCTTTTGAGTAGGCAGATTTGCTCCTAGTTGCTCGCTTGCTCACAACAAAAATGTTTTTTACACCAACACTTTCATCTCGAAACATTTTCAAAAGACAAACACTTTGTACGCGTTCTTATAGAAACGAGAGCCATTGCAAAGAAGACACCTTTTCAAAATCACTTTCAAAAACACATTCCACAAACACATCTTTGAACTATTTTCGAAACAACACTTTGTACGCGTTCTTATAGAAACGAGAACCATTACAAAGACGTTTTCAAAATACTTTCAAAACCCACACAACAAGCACATTCAAACAAAAGCAAGTGATCTAGCGAGTTACTAAAAGCCCATAGAAAACCATGGATGAAAAAGGTGCTAACATATTCCCTTTTCATAATCTACCCTCCGAACTCAAGAAAACATATCTAAAGGTATTTCCTGTGTTTTTTCACCTTTCCTTTTGGATAAAAGAAAAGTCGGTGGCGACTCTTGCTAAACTGCAACATTTGCGAACACAAAACACAAAACAACCAGGTCAGTTTTTCCACCGTATCACAGAACTGGCAACTCTGCTGGGGAATTACTTAAAAGTGGGGTTACCTTAGGGTTAGATCACATTTACTTGCCCTCATTTGTTTAAATTGCTTGCTTTACATTATTGGTTCCTTGTTTGGGTTTATTTTGATCCTCTACCCGGATCTGGGGCACTTTTTTAGGTAAGTAGCAATAGATTGTGGAAACTGTACGGCGTAGACCAATATGGTTGAAACAATGGCTACATTAGTGTGACACATTTGTGGGTACCGGTATCCCTGGTGGTGAATCGAGGAGAATACATGGCCGCTGAGTGGCGTCGTGAAGCACTAATTGACTTTAGAACCCTAATTGAACAACTTGGCCATTAGGACACAGTGAGATGACTGGTTTCGGTGTAGAGATGAAAATTGGTTGATACTCGATACTACACTCATTGATGCTGGACTTTTGGGATATCCAGGCTGCAAGAAAAGATTGATTGTGCTGAGACAATGCCTAAGAGAAAGGCCGGTGATATTGAGATCCTTTAGAACCCGATCACTATTACTAGGACAGGTTGAGCCAACTAAACTTCAAGTGGGTACTTACCTATAAAACCCCATGCAAGCCTAAAACATAGGGACTTGTCTGCTGTGTGTGTATATATATATACTTGTACTTAACATCATAAACATCATAAGCATCATACGCATCCTCACTAACCATTTTAAGGATTTAGAAATTTATCTTTGTTTTTTTTTGTAGGTCATGGATTCTGTCCGAAGGAACACCATCCGAATCCGCTTTGTAAAAGCACACTCTAAGCTTCAAGAGTTAGCCTCAAGAGTGCCCGGGGATTCTCCTTTTACCAATAAATACGGTCGACTCCTTAGTTTGGCTACATCCGGTTTCTAAGAAGAGATGATATGTGTGTTGTTCCAATTCTTTGATCTCGTACATCATTGTTTCACTTTCCCAGACTATCAGTTAATACCTACACTGGAAGAGTTTTCTCTACTCTTAGGGGTGCCCGTGCTTGATCAGATACCGTTCACCGGTCTAGAAGGGATTCCAAAGCCTGGAGTGCTCGCCGAGCTTTGCATATGAAGAGAGTCGACATCATAGCCAATTGGGAGACAAGAAGCAGGGTTAAAGGTTTCCTAGCCAAGTTTCTATTGGAGAAGGCTCGTTCATTCTGGGACGACATGGATTTCCAAGATTTTGAAGACATCTTGGCTCTTCTCATTTATGGTTTGGTTCTGTTCCCTAATTCGAACCAATTCATAGATGTTAATGCCATCAAAGTCTTTCTCTCTCGCAATCCCGTACCTACCTTATTGGGAGACATCTTGCATTGCCTTCATACCTGCACCATGAAGAAAAAAGGTACTCTCTTGTGTTGTATTCCCTTACTCGCTAAGTGGTTCACTTCACACCTACCTCAATCAACATTAAAGAACGAGCAAAGACTGACATGGTCTCAAAGAATGATGTCCCTCACCCACTCTGGCATCCTTTGGTGTTCAAGATCCTTGGAAGACGTCTCTATCATTGACCGCTGTGGAGAATTTCCTAACATCCCTTTGCTTGGTATTAGGGGAGGTATCACCTACAATCCCTGCTTAGCTCTTCGACAGTTTGGGTATGCCCGAAGAGACGGCCCTCATGAGATGCTCATTCAAGGTCTGGTGTTCGACTACGAAAAAGAAGACCAAGGTTACCGCCAGAGGTTTACACGAGCTTGGAGAATGGTGAACAAGGTGGACAGTAGGACTTTGGGACACAAAAACTCTATCCCTCTCGAGCCTTACCTTAGGTGGGTACAGGCTCGTGCTCAGAGACTTGTTATGCCTTACCCTTTCATCCTCCCTGTTATCATAGAGTCTGTTGTTGAAGGAGACGTCCCATACACTGTCCTTCATCCTGACATGCCTACCTCTCTCGAAGACTTGCAGAAAGCTTGGGTTCAATTGAAGGAAGAGCGAGACACCTTTGAAACCCAATTTTACGCCAGTGAGAAGAAGGTTCTGAAACTCACCAAGCTGCTTCATGAAGAGCGGAATTTGAACGCCTACATCGCTCCAAAGAGGACGCGTTCAACCTTTCTATCTTAGGAGTTTTTGTTGTATGTTGTTTCTTTCATTGTAAGCCAAAAGAGGCATGATTTACTCAAACTTAGATTTAATATAACGTGTGTTCCTTTTGGTTTGAACAAATTTAAATCTCTAATTTCCTTGAAATCATTTGCATATTACATCTTCATTCATCATAACATCATACAGGTTTCTTACAACAAGTCTCCTTATCCTTCTACTGTTTATTTCAGTGAGATGGATATTGAACAGACAGTGAAAGATCTTCAGGCGCAGAACGTCCAGTTTCAACAAATACTCTTGACTCTGACAAAAGGACAAGAGGAGTTAAAAACTCTACTGGCCAAAGAGAAGAAGAAGAAAGCAAAGAAACCACCTGGTATTGTGATCATGGGAAGAAGGTTCAAAGGACAAGCCAGATGGACTTTGGACTTTGCAACATCATCAGGTGAAGGAGATAATCAAGAAGATAGGACCAAGGAAGTGAACAATAATCCAGCATCCGAAGAAGAGGAAGAACCTGATTACTTTGAGGAACAATATCCTCCTGCTGATAATAAATACAAAGAGCTAGAGGACCGTTTGAATGCCATGGAGGTCCAGAGGGTACCCGGACTGGATTTTGAAGAGTTAGGACTTGTCTCAGGGGTTGTCATCCCACAGAAATTCAAGGTCCCCACTTTTGCTAAATATGGTGGTGTTTCTTGCCTAAAGCTGCATTTAAGGTCATACGTCAGAAAGATTCAACCCCATACGGCTGATAAGAATCTGTGGGTGCATTTCTTCCAAGAGAGCTTGTCAGGGACGCAATTGGATTGGTTCTATCAATTGGAAGGGACTAATATTCGCAATTGGGAAGATTTGGCTGCCGCCTCCTACAAACAATATCAGTACAATACTGACTTAGCTCCAACTCGGACGCAATTGCAAGGCATGTCTATAGGTACAGGTGAAGGTTTCAAAACCTATGCTCAGAAATGGAGGGATCTTGCAGGCAGAGTCCAGCCCCCTCTATCTGATAGAGAGTTAGTGGATATGTTCCTAGGCACCTTGTCAGGTCCATTCTTCAACCACCTGATCAGAAGTTCCTCAGCTGGATTTACTGAACTAATCATGACCGGCGAGCGGGTCGAAGACGGTATAAAAAGTGGCAAAGTTCAAAGAGATGCATCCTCGAGCACAATGAAGAAACCCTTACTGGTAAGAAGGAGGCCAGTGCCATTTGTAACCCAAGAGATCAGAGCAGAGCGGGATACCTTCCAACGGTAAGTGCTGTAATAATTCCTAGGCATGCGGTTGCCCCACAACGCAACAATCAGCAAAGGGTGGAAAGACCACAAAGGCAGTTCATCCGGATCAACATGACATTGACAGAGGTTCTACCCCATCTAATGAGATCTAACTTGGCAACTTTGAAAGAGGCTCCCAAGAATCCTAATACCTCCTCTCCTCGATACAATCTGAACGCTCGGTGCGCTTATCATTCTGGGAGTCTCGGTCATGACACAAATGACTGTTGGGCTCTAAGAAATAAAGTACAAGATCTAATTGAAGCCAAGGAGATTGAGTTCGATGCTCCAGAGAATCCCAATGTCATAATTGCTCCCATGCCTAAGCGCAACCATGGAGTTAACATCATTGATACTGATCTATTCATAACCTCAGTGGACGAAGTTTCTACTCCTCTTATGGCTGTTAAGAAGAATTTGTTGTTGGTCGGTTTATTTCTGGGTTGTGGTGAAGGTTGCCACATGTGTCCATTTCTACCTTCTGGTTACCATTTGCTGAGGTCAGGTGATCAACGCCTGATGGACAACAAATAAATTTTGTTCGAGAAAACTCTGGTTCCCGTTGTTCCATCTGAAGACATTGCTATTATAACCATTTCTGCCAATCCTTCCAAGGCCTCCTCAAGAAGACTTGTTAGGATTACACCCGCTACGAGAATCGCTCCGCTAATAATCACATGTCCTGGTCCTATCCCGTACGCCTCAGACAAAGCTGTCCCTTGGCATTATGGCGCCGATGTTTACTATCATGGCGTTGAACAAAACTTGAAGACCGAAGAAGTCGATCCTGATGTCAGTAACATTGTCAGGACCAACAAGGTTACTAGGAGTGGAAGGGTTTTCTCTCCTGAGATCTCCCCGAAGACTGTCATTAAGCCTGTCATTATTTCATCTTCTGCACCCGCCAGTACTTCAGTTACGATTCCTGTTCTTACTCCATCTGGTACCCCTGCCGATAAGTCATATGGGAATCGAGGCAAAGAAGTTGTAGATGAGCCTGCCCGGACGGAGGCACCTAGAAAAATTGTTGTGGAAACCTCTAAGCAAGAGATAGAGGAAATTTTGAAAATAATTAAAAAGAGTGACTACAGTGTGGTCGAACAGCTGGGGCAGACCCCCTCAAAGATATCCATGTTATCCCTGCTGTTGTGCTCTGAGGCCCATGCGAAGGATTTGATTGCATTCCTCAAAACTGCGCATGTGCCACAAGAGACTTCAGCTGATCAATTTAAAGATTGTGTGGCTAGCCTGACTGCTGACAATGGGCTGGGTTTTTCAGATGCAGACTTAACACCAAAGGGAAGAAAGCATAATGATACTCTGCATGTCTCGATTGAATGAAGGAGCACCACTATGGCTCATGTGTTGGTGGACACTGGGTCTTCACTGAATGTTTTTCCCAAGAAGGCGTTAGACTGATTGGATTGCGAGGGATTGACTTTAAAGCCTAGTAACATTGTGGTAAGGGCTTTTGACGGGTCGAAAAGAATGGTGCACGAGGAAGTGAACATCCCTGTCAAGATAGGCTCTCAGACTTTTGAGTCCACCTTCTATGTGATGGACATCAGGCCATCGTACTCTTGTTTGTTGGGTCGTCCTTGGATCCACGAAGCTGGGGCTGTTACTTCTACACTACACCAAATATTGAAGTATCTGATGAAGGGGAAGACAATTACTGTGCATGGAGAAGAGGAGTATATGGTGAGCCACCTGAACTCCTTCAGGTACGTAGAGATGGACGGAGAATTTATAGAGACTCCTTGTCAAAACTTTGAAGAGGTTCCCCAGATTTTGGCATCAACTGAGACCGCTACCGGCACCAAACGTCCTCTGAAGATGACTTCTCTTAAAGATGTTAGAGCAGTAGTTGAAGAAATCCGGAATACCAATTGGGGACAACTCCATGAATTTATTCACAAAACTAACAAGTTTGGCTTAGGCTTTACTTCATGGGCTCAGAGGGCCGTTCAACGCGCTCGAGTTGGAGGATCTCCCCTACGCATCAACAATAGAGGGTTCAATGCTATTGAAGACAGTGAGGAAGATTTTGATATTGACAGCTGGATTTACCCAACTACCAACGGTGGACCAAGTAATTGGACGGCCAGAGATTTCGTACCAGTTTCTTTTATTCCACAGTAATTGTCTTACTTGTTTTCTAAGTTTGTAATGAACAATTTTAAACTTTATGGCCTTGTGTCTTACCCGAGGCATAATGGTTCTATCTGTGAGGGTTATTATATGTCATCTCATATATCATCAATGAAGCATTGGACGTTCTTTGCATACAAATTTTGCACTCTCTGTTTTTCTTTTCTGCCTTTGCTTTATCAATACAGCTATGCTCTTACACACACTCACGTATCAAACTACAGATCCATATCCACTTTGGATCCCATTGATAACAATCCTGCTATTGCCAATTATGACTTCAAAAATCCGATCAACCAAGCCGAGGACGAAGGTGAGGATGATTGTGAGGTACCTGGAGAACTTGCTAGACCGCTACAATAGGAAGAGAGGGCTATACAGCCTCATGAAGAGCCGATTGAGACAATAAACTTGGGCACAAAGATAGACAGAAAAGAGGTTAAACTTCGCTGCAAAGTTCTTCCTCAGTAATGCAATCCTCTATAAACGCAACCATGACTCTACCTTACTGCAGTGTGTAGACAAGGGCGAAGCAGAGAGGATCATGACAGGTCTGCATGAAGGCACCTTCAAAACCCATTCTAGTGAACATACCATGGCTAAGAAGATCCTATAGGCAGGATACTACTGGTCCACTATGGAAGCCGATTGTTATCAGCACTCTTGAACTTGTCATAAATGCCAAATCTATGCTGATAAGGTGCATGTGCCTCCGGTTCCCTTGAACTTCTTGACAGATCCGTGGCCCTTTGCAATGTGGGGCATCGACATGATCAAAGAAATCAGGCCCACTGCTTCTAATGGACATCGCTTCATCCTAGTAGCCATTGATTACTTCACAAAGTGGGTCGAAGCAACCTCTTTTTCCACAGTAACCAAGAACGTTGTGGCGCGGTTTATCCGACATAATCTGATCTGTCGGTACGGTGTGCCAAAGAGGATTATTACTGACAATGGTACGAATCTCAACAACACAATGATCACTGAGCTCTGTAAAAAGTTCAAGATACAACATCACAACTCTTCTCCCTACCGTCTGAAGATGAATGGTGCTGTTGAAGCAGCTAACAAGAACATCAAGAAGATTGTACAGAAGATGACAGTGACATACAAAGAATGGCATGAGATGTTACCATTTGCTCTTCATGGGTACCATACCTCAGCACGAAAGTCGACAGGGGAAACACCTTACTCTCTGGTATATGACATGGAGGCAGTCCTACCCATTGAGGTTCAGATCCCTTCTCTCAGGATTATGAAGGATGCGGGTTTGAAAGAAGACGACTGGATTCGAACCCGGCTTAATCAGTTAAATCTAATCGACGAAAAGAGACTTACTGCTATCTACCACGGTCAGACGTATCAAAAGCGAATGATCAAGGATTTTAATAAGAAGGTCAGACGCCAAGAGTATCAAGTCATGGATTTGGTGATCAAGCGCATCATACTGCCGCAAGGTGACCCCAGGGGCAAATGGACTCCCACATACGAAGGACCATTTGTGGTAAAAAAACATTTTCTCGGGTGGAGCCATGATTCTAACCACCATGGAAGATGACGACCTTCCTCGCCCTATCAATGCGGACATAGTGAAAAGATACTACACATGATAAAAGACCCGCTAGGTTGACTGGCCTAGGAAAAAATAAGGGCTTCCCGGTGAACCAAAAGGGTTCGGGCAAAAATAAGGGATGAAAATGAAAAAAAAACTGTACACCCGGTAAGTCGAAAACTTGAAAAGGTGACTTGGGCAAAAAGGGGTATCCCGGTGGACCGAAAACCCGAAAGGGCGGCCCAAGCAAAAGTTAGGGATGAAAAGCGTATCACTATGTCCCATTAGATTACCCATGTGAGAGTGGGATTCTCGAAGATGTACTTGATCAGATCCATCTTAGATATCAACAAAGTAGTGTGGGTCAACATATACTATCTCAGTCGGCGAGCAGCCCATGCCAAAGTGCAACAAGTTTTCTTGAGCAATGAGTATCTTGTTTCACAGTCGGTAAACTTTTTGCTAAGGTAGTATATTGCATGCTCTTTTCGGCCGGACTCATCATGCTGTCCCAGCACACACCCCATTGAATTATCTAACACTATTAAGTACATTATAAAAGGTCTTCCTTCAATCGGCGACATCAGAATTAGAGGCTCTTGAAGGTATTCCTTGATTCTTTCGAAGGCAGTCTGGCATTCGTCATTCCACTTTACCACTTGATCTTTCTTCAGGAGTTTGAAGATTGGCTCACAAGTAGAAATTAGATGAGAAATGAACCTGGAAATGTAATTTAGGCGTCCCAAGAAACCTCTAACCTCTTTCTTAGTGCGAGGAGTTGACATCTCTTGTATATCCTTCACATTTCCAGGGTCTACCTGAATACCTTTGTCACTGACAATGAAACCTAGGAGTTTACCAGACCTTACCTCAAAGGTGCACTTGTTCGGGTTTAACCTCAGCTTGTACATCTTCAACCTATCAAATAACTTTTGAAGATGATCAAGGTGCTCTGCCTCAATTTGAGACCTGAATATCATGTCATCAACATAGACCTCTATCTCATGGTGAATCATGTCATAAAACAAAGCTACCATAGCTCACTGATAGGTTGCCCCAGCGTTCTTCAACCCAAATGACATCACTTTGTAATAGAAAGTTCCCCATTGCGGGAGGAAGGTTGTCTTCTCCATGTCTTCGGGTGCCATCTTGATCTGATTGTAACCATAGAAACCGTCTATGAAGGAAAAGATATTGTGCTGCACGATGTTGTCAACCAGAACATCAATGTGGGGGGAGTGGGAAGTCATCCTTGGGGCTTGCCCTGTTCAAATCTCTGTAGTCCATACACATCTGTACCTTACCGTCCTTCTTAGGCACCGAGACTAGATTAGCAACCTATTGTGGATAGGAGGTGACTGCTAAGAACCCAGCGTTGAACTGTTTCATAACTTATGCTTTGATCTTCTCTGACATTTCAGGGCGCATACGACAGACCTTCTGCTTTACTGGAGGGCAATCTTCTTTAGTTGGCAGTCGATGAACCACAATATCAGTGTCTAGCCCCGACATGTCTTCATATGACCAGGAAAAGATCTCGACATAATCATGTAACATCAGTATCGACCGTCGTTTGACACTAAGCTCCAAATTTGAGCCTATCTTGACTTCTTTTCTATCTTCTTCTGTGCCCAAGTTCACTGTCTCAACTGGCTCTTCATGAGGCTGTATAGCCCTTTCTTCCTTCTGTAACAGTCTAGCAAGTTCTCCGGGTACCTCACAATCTTCCCCACCTTCGTCCTCAGCTTGGTTGATCGTATTTTCAAAGTCATAACCGATAATAGCAGAATTGTTATCAATGGGATCCAGAGTGGATATAAATCTGTAGTTTGATACATGAGTGTGTGTAAGAGCATAGTTGTATAGACAAAGTAAAAAGCAGAAAATAAAAACAGAGAGCGCAAAATTTGTATGCAAAATGTCCAATGCTTTATTAATGACATATGGGACTGAAACATGATAACTCTCACAAATAAACCATTGTTCCCCAGGTAAGACACATAGCCATAGAGTTTATATTGTTTATTACATATCCGAAAACAAGAAAGACAATTAATTCTGAACAAAATTAATCGGTACAAAGTCTTTATCCGTCCAATTACTGGGTCTATCGTTGGTAGTAGGGAAAATCCAGCGATCCATGTCATAGTCACCATCACTATCTTCTAAAGCGTTGACCCCCTGGTTGCTGATGCGTAGGGGAGGTCCTCCAGCATGAGAACGATGAACCTCCCTTTGAGCCCCTGAAGAGAAACGCAAACCAAACTTATCAGATTTATATGGAATGTCAGGGAGTTGGCCCCAAATGGTACACCCACCTTCTTCAATAACCGCTTTGGTGTCCTTGAGAGAAGCCATTTTCAAGGGAGGTCTGGTGATCTTCGGCAGATTGGTAACAATCTTAGTTGCAGCCATAAACTAGGGAACCTCTTCTAAGTTCTGACACGGAGTCTCGATGAACTCGCCATCCATTTCCACATACCTGAAAGAGTTCAGGTGTCTTACCATGTACTCTTCTTCACCATGTACCGTGACAATCTTTCCTTTCACCGGGTATTTCATCATCTGATGCGGAGTGAATGTGACAGCTCCCGCCCCATGGATCCAAGGGCGACCCAACAAACAAGAATATGATGGTCTGATATCCATCACGTAGAAGGTGGATCAAAAGGTCTGAGAACCAACTTTGATGGGGATGTCCATCTCCCCATGCACCATTCTTTTCGATCCATCGAAAGCCCTTACTACAATGTTGCTGGGCTTAAGAGTCAAACCTCCACAGTCTAATCTGTCTAGAGCCTTCTTAGGCATCACGTTCAAGGATGAACCAGTATCTACTAGAACATGGGCCAAAGTAGTTCCCCTGTATTCGACGGATACATGCAGCGCATCATTGTGTTTTCACCCTCAAGGTGTTAGATCAACATCAGAAAAACCCAAACCATTGTCAGCCGTCAAACTGGCCATACAATCTTCAAATTGGTCAACAGATGTTTCTTGTGGCACATGGGCGGTCTTGAGAAATTTCACCAAAGCCTTTGCATGAGCTTCGGAGCATAATATTAGGGCTAACATAGAAATCTTAGAAGGGGTCTTCCCCAACTGTTCGACCACATTGTAATCGCTCTTCTTTATTATCTTCAAGATTTCTTCCATTTCCTTCTTGGAAGCCTCTGGAATAGATGATGAATGTGCCTTTGTCTAGAAAGGTTCAATCAATATGTCTTTGCCCCGAGTCTCGGCCGACTCGGTGATAGGGGTAGCAACAAGAATAATCACAGGAATTGTAGTGGTAGTATCAGCAGGAACAAAAGTAGGAATGATCACAGGAACAATAACAACTTTTGGAGGAGAAATCTTAGGGGAGAACACTCTTCCACTCCTTGTTATTTTTCTGGTGCCAACGATGTTGCCAATGTCGGGATCAGTATTTTCAGAAACTTGGTCTTTAGCATCCAACAGGTCTTGCTTGACGCCATGTTAGTAGACATCAGCCCCATAGTTCCAAGGAACAGCCTTGTCCGAGGAGTATGGGATTGACCATGGCATAATGATGATCAGAGGAGCCAACTTCGGAGTAGATGTAATCCTGATGGGTCTGTAATACGGTGGGAGAACTGACTTGGGATGTTTTGCATTTGATCACAATTGTTGTGGTTAGCAAGAGTCGCCACCGACTTTTATTTTATCCAAAAGGAAAGATGGAAAAGAACATGAAAGACCTTTGAGATTATTTCTTGAGTTCGGAGGGTAGATTATGAAAAGGGAAGGTGTTAGAACTTTTTTCATCCATAGTTATCTATGGGCTCTTAGTTGCTTGCTAGATCACTTGCTTTTGTTTGAAAATATGCTTTGTGTGGTTTTGAAAGTATTTTGAAAAGGTGCCTTCGTTTAGGAAAACTTTGTAATAGTTATCGTTTGTAAGAACATATACAAAGTGTTGGACTTTTGAAAATCTTTCATGTTTGGAAGATGTTTTGAAATTGTTTTTTGAAAATGTTTGGTGTTTGTTTTGAAAATAAGCAAGGATGCTTGTTTTGAAAATGAGCAAGCAACTAGGAACAATCTACCTACTCAAAAGTATTTGTTCATTTCTTTATTTTCTTTGATATTTCTATCTTACCATTGATTGGTAAGAAACCTTATCTTTGGATGTAAAGGGACAAGTATGGGTCATCGTATAGTCATGATAGCAATATTGTAAGATGTCTTAGCATTTCTCTTTGAGGGACTAAGATCATTTTGAAAGGCAATATTTATAGCATCATCTAGGGACTATGATCTTGTATTTTTGATTACTTTTTGCTAAGACATCTCACATGCATAACATGGCCATTTTTGTAAGGCAACAAAGTCGAATTATCCTAAGGGTGTAAGTGTGTAAGTGTGTAAGTGTCTTTGATTTAGATGCATTGTTTATCTTGAATTAAGGTTTGCTAATCATTGGTTTTAGTCTTGCCATACAAACCCTAATTACTAACATTTATATTAAAATGATAAATTGCAAAAAGTAAAATTACTACGCTATTACATCATTAGGGGAAGGGGTATACAAATTTACAAACGGGGATTGCAAGAAAATTAAACCTAATTATCTATTACAACCATATTGAATATTATACAAGAATTGAATAAATGTACAAGAAAAAAATGGAAAGGAAGAGGATTTTTGTTTGGTTTTTTGAGGAAAGGGTCTTGGTTTTAGCCTAATTAACTAAAAGAAATAATTAATTAAATTAAAAAAATTAAACCTAAATTAAATAAGAAAATAAATTAAGTTAGAAAGCATTTTTTAGGGTTTTTTAGAAAAGGTTTTAAGTTTAATAAAAATAGTATGGAAATTAATTAATTAAAAGAAAACCTAAATTCTAAGTTAATTTTAATTAAAAAGAGAATAACTAAACCTAAATCTAATTATTAATTTAATAAGAAAAATAAATTAAGTTTTTTATAAGAAAAATGTTTTTTGTATTTTGTTTTTTAAAGGAATAAAATATATAGAATGCAAATAATAAATAAAAATATTTTTTGGAATTTTTATATGAAAATAATAATAATAAAAATATAAATAAAAATTAAAAATAAAATTAAAAAAATGTTTTATGAGCTGACACATAAGCTTATGTATTGGCTCATGTATTGGCTCATGCATGTTTCGTATTGGCTAATGTGTCGGCTCATGTATTAGCTCATGTATGTTTCTTGCTCCTGGAAGTCAAAATAACTCAGTATGAGTCGACGCATATTGGTTTTGTGTCAACTCATAACCATTTCATGTCGACACATACGTGTTTCATGTCGACTCATAACCTGTTTTGAACATAATATGTGTCAACTCATAGCATTTCGTGTCGACGCATAACTGCTGTTTTTTGCTTTTATCACTGTTTTGCTACATGTAAAAGTGAATTCTCAACACATAGTTAGTGAAAATGAAAAGCAAGCATATGGTTAGCTTCAAGGCAGTGATATCTATATTTTATCTTCACAAATGAACCATTAATGATGCTTGTATGAAGAGTTCAAAGTCAAGAAAACTTACCTTGAAACTGAAATTTGTGCTTTGAGTTTGAGCTGCTGTATGGGCTGTTGTTGAGCTTGGGAAGTGATGATAGTGATGTTACAGAAGTTGTTTTTGTGTTTGAACAACTTCTATATGATATATATAGAGTGTTTAGTGTTTAGATGGTTTGTTTGGAGAAAACTTGCAAGGTATGAGATTCAAAGATTTGGACTTCAAAGCTCAAAAATGGAGGTTTTGTGTACAATTCTGGTTTTTGACAGCAAAAATGATTTTGAATGTTAGTTTCCCCTTCTTTTTTTTCCTGACCTGTTTCTCTTGCAATTAGCCTCTCTATTTATAGAGAAGGTTTGAGACTTCAAACAACTCAGATTTTGAATCACATGTTATGGCTATCTTGCTTGTTTTTGAAGCAAGCATGAAGAACATGTTTCCAATGCTTGTACCAAGCTATCTAAAGTGGTTGATCACTTTAAACATGTTTGTTCTGGCTTGTAGAAGTTTAGTGTGATTAGAACAACAAGTTAGAGGCTCAAGAAATTGACTTTATGATTAAACTGAACTTTACAAGCATGACAATGGTGCCTTTGTGCCAAAATTGGAAAGATGCAATGGACAATACTTGAACCACTTGGATAATGGTTCAATAAATTGTATAAACATCTGATTATGGATAGATTTTCAAGTTAAGAGGCCTGCAAAGTGAAGATTATGCAGCATGGGTAAGATTTTGGTTCCCTGTTCATCACAAATCTGCCTTGTAAATCAAGAACGAATGTCCAACTTCAGATCCTTGAATCTCCTAGCTCAAATATGATAAATTCATGCTCTTGGATGTTTTGGAAAGCTTGAAACACCCTCTATAACTTTCATGTTGGTCATTTTGACAAATCATCTTGTAACTATGTGAAAAAATGCCAAGAAGTTGGGATAAAATCCTGACTAAAACCGCTAAAAATTTCTCTAAGTGTTTATTAAAAAATGCCATGACTTCATGAATTTATAACTCAAAATCTAAGCATTTATATAAAAAGTCCTACCCTACAAAGTTTTATATCTCATTGAGATATACAACTTTCATGTTGGAAGTTTTCCTTGAATCATCTTGCATCATGGTGAAAAGTTGGCATGAAGAAATGAAATTATCATGTATAAAAAACACAAAAATTTCAAAGTCTTGAAGAGTTTGAATTTTCACATTGAATTTTGACTTTCTTGATTTCTTGATGATCAAGTTTCTTATTTTTGAATGTCTTGATGAATTTTGATCTTTGAGGATTAATGTTGACCAAAAAGTCAAAGTTTGACTTTTGGTGCTACATTTGACTTTTTCATCAGTACAGCTGATTTTTGGTCTCTTGGTCAATTGACTGAGAAGACTTGAAACTTGACATGAGAATTCTTGAAGGTCCATAATGATCTAAGAGCGTCACTTGAAGTATTATAAGTCCAATTGTCCTTATGCAAATTCAAACCCTAATCTTGAGGTATCAGTGTTGAGGAGATGGCTTGACCTAGTCAATACTGGTGCAAGCTTGAGCTTTCGCAGATCTTTGTAAGAAATGTCTTGAGAAATGAGACGGAAAATTTTGGGGTACAACAACTGCCCTTGTTCAATCTTCTTAAACCTGAAGAGTTAGATTGACGAGTCTGCTATTCGTGACTTGAAGGTGGAAGATGATTGAACACTAGAGTACCCAAAAATTTGCACTCGATGATGTGGTGGTTGATTGTGTAGAGAATGGGATTAAAGATTCCATTTGGAGAGTTGTCAAAGATGGGCTTAAAGATGCCATCCAAAGTGATTGTTGACAAAAGTTAGACTCAGTCTAAGCTTGACTGTAACTAGGAGGAGTATCAGAATAAATCTTTGGTCGATTTAATTCTGAATGACATGCTGGAATAGACCCATGTTAAGCCGTGTTTGGAAATGTATTAGAAGGAATCCGTGTAAGATTTCTTCAGGATGAACCCGTGTGAAACTGTATCTGGAAATTCACGAGAAAGAGCATATGTAGGGCTGCTTTGGAATGAGTCCGTGTGAAACTGCATCTGGAAATTCGTGAGAAGGAGTTTGTGTAGGGCTACTTCGGGATGAGTCTGTGTGAAACTACATCTGGAAACTTATGAGAAGGATCCTGGGTAGGGCTGCTTTGGGATGAGTCCGTGTGAAACTGCATATGGAAATATATGAGAAGGAATCTGTGTAGGGTAACTTCATGATGAGTTAGTGTAAAACTTCATCTGGAAATGTATGAGAAGGAACATGTGTAGGGTAACTTCAGCTGGTCGTGCAGATAATTGTCTTGTTTGGTTTCAGGTATTAATCTCTGACCTGAGAAATAAAGATAGTTTTCCTGGCTTGTTACATGTGTTAATATTCAATCTCTTCATGTAGATAGTTTTCCTGGCTCGTTACAGGTATTAATCTACAATATATCGTCCACATATGGTTTTCCTGACTTGTTACAGGTATTAATCTGAAACTTGAAAAGGCTGGTCGTTGAGACTTGAGATAGTTGTCCTATCTGGTTTCAGGTATTAATCTCTTACCTGAGAAAGAAAGATTGTTTTCCTGGCTTGTCACAAGTGTTAATCTTCAATCTCTTCATGTAGATAGTTTTCCTGGCTTATTACAGGTATTAATCAATAATATGTCGTCCACAAATAGTTTTCCTGGCTTGTTACAGATATTAATCTGGAACTTGAAAATGTTGGTCATTGAGATAGTTGTCCTGTCTAGTTTCAGGTATTAATCTCTGACCTGAGAAAGAAAGATAGTTTTCCTGGCTTGTTACATGTGTTAATATTCAATCTCTTCATGTAGATATTTTTCCTGGCTTGTTATAGGTATTAATCTACAATATGTCGTCCACAGATAGCTTTCCTGGCTTGTTACAGGTATTAATCTGGAACTTGAAAAGGTTGGTCATTGAGATAGTTGTCCTGTCTGGTTTCAGGTATTAATCTCTTACCTGAGAAAGAAAGATAGTTTTCCTGGCTTGTTACAGGTGTTAATCTTCAATCTCTTCATGTAGATAGTTTTCCTAGCTTGTTACAGGTTGTGATACGGTGGCAGAACCGACTGTAATACTGTTTGCATTTTGTATTTGCAAATGTCGCGGTAAGCAAGAGTCGCCACCGACTTTTATTTTATCCAACAAAGGAAAAGGAAAATGAACAGAAAAAACCTTTTTCGAGAATGTTTCTGAGTACGGGGGGTAGATTATAGAAAGGGAAGGTGTTAGCACCCTTTCTATCCATGATTTTCCATGGGCTCTTAGGTACTTTGCTCATTTTTAAAATTGCTTGTGTGTGCTTGTTTTGAAAAGTTTTACTTCGTGATAACCCTTGTATCAGTCCTCAAGAGTGTGACGAAGTTGTTTTGAAAATTGTTTTGAAAAGTGTTTGTGTGAAAAGTTTTTTTTGAGCAAGCACCTAGGAACTAATCTACCTACTCGAAAAAAGTCTGTTTGTTTTCCTTTAGACAATGCTATCCTATTATCAAGGAATAGGTAGCACCGTCATTGGAGTTTTAAAGGGACGTTCGAAGGGATAAGTACGATCACAAAAGCAATGTTAGGAAATTCTAGTAATCATCCTAAAGCCTTAAATATATTTTTCCGAGGCAACATCCGAATGGGTCATTTTAGATCTTTTGGGACTAGAGGACGACCACTAACATTCCCTATACTTCATGACCGTTTACCGAAGGCAACCAAAGTGGAGTAGACCTTAGGAGTGAGCACGTGCAAGTGTGTTTTTCCAGTTAATTATCTTTGCATAATTAGGGCGTCCTACTGCTTTAATTTCAATTTGTCTTTCCATACAATCCTATACACACATCTAAGCAGTTTATAGTTTGCGGAAATAAAAATGCGAGAAGTTAGAGTCCTAACTATTACAAGGCTATGGGCAGATACATAATTTATTTTTGACTGGACAATAAAATGCGGAATTGAGATCCTATTTAAACCTATAACAAACTCGGAGCAGTTACAAATGATAATAAAAGGAAAATTAAAAGCGTGCGGCAAATTAAATGCGAGAAATAATTAGATGACCTAAAAATCTAATTTGAGAAAATATTTGTGTTGTTTTTGAGGAAAAAAATTAGGTTAAGTACAAAATTAAACTCTAATTCTAATTATTTTGAATTATAATATAAAAAAAGCATTAAATTACCTAAATTTAATTAAACTAATTAATTAATAAAATATTTTTGTGAAAAAAAATGATTTTGATGTTTTTTATGGTTTTTTGATTAAATAAAAAAACATGAATTTTTGAGTTATTTAAAAAAAGACATAATTAGAAAATAAAAAAAAAAAGTGAAATTGGGCCTGCATAAGCAACCCAGGGGGGTGTGTTTCTAATTTTTGTTAGGCCCATGCACACTGAGCCCAATCCTGCGGCAAATCCTGTGTTTCTCTCCTCTGATGATGCATGGTAGTCCCTCAATGTTGGAACGTGAGATTTGGTCTGATGATGGATCTCAGGGCTAAGATCTGGGGTTACACGATGGGCGCTAAGTTATGAGGCACGCTGGATCTGTGTTTAAATGGTCAGAAAATAAGAAAACGTTTGGACCTGGGATCGAACCCAGGTCCCTTGCTTCACACGTTCCTACCCCTGCCATCTGCGCTGCGTTGGTTAGTTGTGATAATAATAACATTAAATCATAATATGTAGAACAAAGTGGATGGACTGAAAACAATAAAAAAATGCGCGATTATTCAAACAGACTAATGGAATGGTGACAAGTCATCATCTTCTTCCTTGTCTGTCGTCTTAGGTTTCAAACTTTTACCTACGGACAATACTCCATAGCCATAGCCCTACAAACTTCAAAAATCCACACAACGCATGATAAATTAAAAGTGAGTACATGGATCAATTCTTATTGATCCTACGAGCATCATGGCATCCTTTTCTTGGCCTAATTTTACCTGTACAGGGAAGCCCTAAAATGGCTCCTTAAACCCTAGCCATGGCAATTATCCAGATATGCATCAAAACGCAAAATTAAATAAACCAAAACATTCCAAATGATAATACAAACATAATGCGATGCTTAAAAGTAGTTAATCATGCGTAAAATGTAAAATCAAAGTCAAGCTTATATGTGCAAACCGTGAGTTTACCAGGGGCGATTCTGGGCTTGAGAAGGCTTGCAATGGATCGTGCTAGCTTCAGGAGACATCCAGGAAGTGATTGGAAGCCTTGGAATGTCTTGAATCACCCTCTATGTGAGAAAACGATCCACCACTTTTTTGCCAAAAATTGAGTTTTCTTTCTCTGTTTTCACGACTGCAAACCTTGTCCTCTTGCCTTGTTTTTGTTCATTATATGTATTGTGATGAATTAGGGTAACAAAAACGACCTGAATCTTTTGGAATCATGGAGAATGAATGTGATTTGTTTACCATGTGATATCTTTCCATAATCATCCAAATCATGCGATTTTTGCCTCAAATTGCCTTGATTCATTTTGATCTGATTAGGCCATCTTAATTAGATTTGATTTTCATCAAAATAAAACCATTAAAACAATATTTGATATTTTTTGTTATTTATTTGATTTAATGTGATTTTTAGTAAATAAAAATCAAAATAAAATAAATAAATAGGGCAAATAAGATATGGCTGCTGATTTGGATCGTGGACCATGTCCTTAACAAGATAGAAACCTGAAATGCTAGGCCCATTTGACAAAAAATGCACTTTTGAGCATGTTGTACCCCAAAATTTGCCCTCCCATATTTCTCAATACATGTCAAGTGAGGTCCTGAAATTACTCAAGGAGGTCCAAGAGTTGACCAGACAAACTCTCTCCTAAGGCAGTCTACCTCAGATTAGGGTTTCATTTTGCATCAAGATGCTTGAGTCCAAAGGATCCCAAATTCTCACCATTGTCCTAATATGTTCTCAAGATCATCCATGTCAAGTTTCAAGCCTTGCAGAGGAAGTTTGCTTAGTCAATTGCTCAAACACCTAATAATCGACTGTGCTAGGTCAAAAGTCAACTATGGCCCACATACAGTCAAACATCAATATTTTTGGTCAACATCCTCATTTTGAAGTATCATTCATCACTTTATCAAGGGTTGATCATGATTCATCAAGGATTGCTCACAATTCATCAAAGCCCCAAAAGTTGCTAAATTAGGGTTTTGTAGGAAAAGTCAACTCAACTTTGACCAAGCATAACTTTCTCATACTCTATAAAAAATGACCCATCCAAATCTCATTTTGAAGAGGATGCAATTCCCTACAATTCATCTTCATCTCCCAAGTTCAAAATATGCACTCACAAAAAGATATTAATTTGGACATTATAGGTCATTTTGAAAAGTCAACAAAAACACCTTTTGGGTCAAGGCTTCATACATGAACATGGAAGACTCAATTAAGATGAGACCAAAAGGGTTGCTTAGAGGATATGCTAAGCTTTCTAAAAAGTCCAAGAACACCTCTCTAGGGTCAAAATTGAGAGAGTTATGCATTGGCCAAGTTGACATTTTTTGTAAAATTGCCAAAAGTCAAACATGCTCAAATTTGCATCTTTTGCTAAATGGGCCCAACTTTTTATGCTTGCATCTCATTCCTAACATAGTCCACGACCTATTGGACCCTCCATACTTTATTTATTCATTTATTTAATTTATTTTGATTTTTATTCATTTAAAAGTCAAATAAAATCAAATAAATCCTAACAAATCATATATTGTATTTTAGGGATGATTAGTGCATTGAAAAAAGATCTCATATGCTATCAATTGAAGATCAACTCGTGCAAAGGCAATTTGGTTTGAAAAATATTGGATTTGAGCAAAATTGGAAAGGAATCATATGCATTGAAAGATCAAATCAAATCTCCATGGTGAGTAAGATTGAGGTCGTTTTTGTTGACCTAATAGCTTGCATTACATATATAGAAGGGGACCAAGGCATATGGAGGTTAGGAGCAGTCGTGCAAAGAGAAAACAAAACTCAAAAAAATTCAAGAAAAGTGGTAATCCAATTTCCATATTAGAGACCAGATCGTGCCTCTCTCACATTGCCAAGAGGTTGCTGGACGTTCCAGGATCATATTCCAATCAGATTCAAGCCTTTTCACGCTTGGAATTATAAGATATAGGTATCACGACATGCTTCCAAATTCAAATTTAGTTTCATTGATTCACTCATCCATTGCATATTTTAATGATATATTCATGTTTGTCTTTGAGTTTTCATGCTTTTGATACCATTTAATTGTATTTCTAACACTTGTACACGAAGTTGCCATAGCTAGGGTTTCATGTTCTTGATTAGGGCTTTGCAGGATAGGCAAAATTGAGTAATGATTCTGGTACCAGGAGACTCGTGAGGTTGAAACGAGTAAATTGGTACCAACCATGGCCATTTATCTTGAACGCACACGATTTTGGAGATGGACAGGGATGTACCTACGGCCAGTGTCTGTTTACCTAAAACGACAGATGGGAGGTAGACGATGATGCATGTCATCGTTTGGTTGGGCCATTTAAACTTAGCACGTTTTTTTCCAGGATTTAGTGTTTTCATCATATAATATTCATGCTTCATTGTATATACAAACAAAACACTTGGCTCAGTTGGTAAGCGTGCAGGGGGAAAGTGCAAAGGACATGGGTTCGATTCCCAAGTCCCAACCTTTGTTCTTAATATTTTTCCACAGGCAATCTGACGCTTTGCAGGATAAGGTGCTCACCGTGCATCATCAAGATCTGGCCCTTTAATTCATCATTATCCCCAGATCAACATATCACTTTGGGAGGACCACCATACGCCTGAGTCAAGCATGCACACTGGATTTGGGCAAAGTCAAAAAGGCCAGGATTTTGTTTGGGCTCAAATCTCAAACAACACCCCCCAATTGCTAATGCAGGCCCATCTCATCTTTCTTTGCTTATTTATTTTAATTCTTTCTTTAACTATTTTTAATTCACTAATTAATATTTTTTCATAAAATCATAAAGTCAATAATTCACAAAAATTAGAATTAGACTTTTTCAACTAATTTTATTAATTTAATTTAATTTAGTCTAATTTATGGAAAATATAATTTGTTTTCATAAATAAAATCAAATAGAAATTAGGTTAAACTTTTGATTAAATTTTATTTTGCTCCTTTTCTCAAATAAATAAAAAATTCAAAAAAATAGGTTTTAGAATAAGAAACGAATTATATTTTATTTTAATCAAAAGTTTAACCTAATTTCTATTTGATTTTATTTATGAAAACAAATTATATTTTCCCTAAATTAGACTAAATTAAATTAAATTAATAAAATTAGTTAAAAAAGTCTAATTCTAATTTTTGTGAATTATTGATTTTATGATTTAATGAAAAAAGATTAATTAGTGAATTAAAAATAGTTAAAAAAAGAATTAAAATAAATAAGCAAAGAAAGATGAGATGGGCCTGCAATAGCAATTGGGGGGGGGGGGGGTGCTGTTTGAGATTTGAGCCCAAACAAAATCCTGGCCTTTTTAACTTTGCCTAAATCTAGTATGCATGCTTGATTCAGGCGCATGGTGGTCCTCCCAAAGTGATATGTTGATCTGGGGACAATGATGAATTAAAGTGCCGGATCTTGATGATGCACGGTGAGCATCTTGTCTTGGAAAGCGTCGTATTGCCTGTGGAAAAATATTAAGAACAAAGGTTGGGACCTGGGAATCGAACCCATGTCCTTTGCACTTTCCCCCTGCACGCTTACCAACTGAGCCAAGTGTTTTGTTTGTATATACAATGAAGCATGAATATTATATGATGAAAACACTAAATCCTGGAAAAAAACGCGCTAAGTTTAAATGGCCCAACCAAAGGATGACACGCATCATCGTCTACCTCCCATCCGTCGTTTTAGGTAAACAGACTTTTACCTACAAACACTGGCCATATGTACATCCCTGTCCATCTCCAAAATCGCGTGCGTTTAAGATAAATGGCCATGGCTGGTACCATTTTACTTGTTTCAACCTCACGAGTCTCCTGGTACCAGAATCATTACTCAATTTTCCTATCCTGCAAAGCCCTAATCAAGAACATGAAACCCTAACTATGGCAACTTCATGTACAAGCGTTAGAAATACAATTAAATGGTATCAAAAGCTTGCAAACTCAAAGAAAAACACGAATATATTATAAAAATATGCAATGGATGAGTGAATCAATGAAACTGAATTTGAATTTGGAAGCATGTCGTGATACCTATATCTTACAATTCCAAGCGTGAAAAGGCTTGAATCTGATTGGAATATGATCCTGGAACGTCCAGCAACCTCTTGGCAATGTGAGAAAGGCACGATCTGGTCTCTAATATGGAAATTGGATTACCACTTTTCTTGATTTTTTTTGAGTTTTGTTTTCTCTTTGCACGACTGCTTCTAACCTCCCTATGCCTTGGTCCCCTTCTATATATGTAATGCAAGCTATTAGGTCAACAAAAACGACCTCAATCTTACTCACCATGGAGATTTGATTTGATCTTTCAATGCATATGATTCCTTTCAAACCAAATTGCCTTTTCACGAGTTGAGCTTCAATTGACAGCATATGAGATCTTTTTTCAATGCACTAATCATCCCTAAAATACAATATATGATTTATTAGGATTTATTTGATTTTATTTGACTTTTAAATGAATAAAAACCAAAATAAATTAAATAAATGAATAAATAAAGCATGGAGGGTCCAATAGGTCATGGACTATGTTAGGAATGAGATGTAAGCATAAAAAGTTGGGCCCATTTAGCAAAAGATGCAAATTTGAGCATGTTTGACTTTTGGCAATTTTACAAAAAAGGTCAACTTGGCCAATGCATAACTCTCTCAATTTTGACCCTAGAGAGGTGTTCTTGGACTTTTTAGAAAGCTTAGGATATCCTCTAAGCAACCCTTTTGGTCTCATCTTAATTGAGTCTTCCATGTTCATGTATGAAGCCTTGACCCAAAAGGTGTTTTTGTTGACTTTTCAAAATGACCTATAATGTCCAAATTAATATCTTTTTGTGAGTGCATATTTTGAACTTGGGAGCTGAAGATGAATTGTAGGGAATTGTATCCTCTTCAAAATGAGATTTGGATGGGTCATTTTTTATAGAGTATGAGAAAGTTATGCTTGGTCAAAGTTGAGTTGACTTTTCCTGCAAAACCCTAATTTAGCAACTTTTGGGGCTTTGATGAATTGTGAGCAATCCTTGATGAATCATGATCAACCCTTGATAAAATGATGAATGATACTTCAAAATGAGGATGTTGACCAAAAATCTTGATGTTTGACTGTATATGGGCCATAATTGACTTTTGACCTAGCACAATCGATTATTAGGTGTTTGAGCAATTGACTAAGCAAACTTCCTCTGCAAGGCTTGAAACTTGACATGGATGATCTTGAGAATATATTAGGACAATGGTGAGAATTTGGGATCCTTTGGACTCAAGCATCTTGATGCAAAATGAAACCCTAATCTGAGGTAGACTGCCTTAGGAGAGAGTTTGTCTGGTCAACTCTTGGACCTCCTTGAGTAATTTCAGGACCTCACTTGACATGTATTGAGAAATATGGGAGGGCAAATTTTGGGGTACAACAGAGCATATTTAAATTTTGGCAATTTTCTAAGAACGATCAACTTTGACAATGTATATCTCTTCCAATTTTAATCCTAGGGAGGTGTTATTGGACTTTTTAGAAAGCTTTGGATGTCCCCTAAACAACCCTTTTGGTATAATTTCAATTTGGTCTTCCATGTTCATGTAAGAAGCTTTGACCCAAAAGGTGTTTTTGTTGACTTTTCAAATGACCTATAATGTAGAAATTCATATCTTTTTATGATTGAATTTTTTTTAACTTGAGGGATGAAGATGAGTTGTAGGAAATTGAGTTCTCTTCAAAATGAGCCTTGGATGAGAAATTTCTGATAAATTATGAGAAAGTTATGCTTGGTCAAAGTTTGGTTGACTTTTCCTGAGAAACCCTAATTTAGCAACTTTTGAGTTTTGATAAATTAGGAGCATTCCTTGAGGAGTCATGATCAAACCTTGATCAAATAATGAATATCACTTCAAAATGTTGATGTTGACCAAAAATATTGAAGTTTGACTGTATGTGGACCACAATTGACTTTTGACTTAATACAGTCGATTCTCAAGCATCTGAGCAGTTTGACTGGGCAAACTTCTTGTGCAAGGTATGAAACTTGACATTTATGATCTTGTGAACACATTAGGACTATGGAGAGCATATGAGGCCTTTGGAGCTCACCCATCTTGATGAAAATGGAAAGCCTAGTTCGAGGTTCATTGCTTTAGGAGAGAGTTTGTCTGGTTAACTCTTGGGCATCCTTGAGCAAGTTAAGGATCTCCAAGAACATATGTTGAGTAAAATGGGAGGGAAAATTTTGGGGTACAACAGCTGCCCCTGTTCAATCTTCTTATACCTGAAGATATAGATTGACTTGTCTACCTTTCGTGATCTGAGGGTGGAAGATGATTGAACACTAGAGTGCCCAGAAATTTTCACTCGCATGAAGTGAATGTCGACCGATAATATCGGGAATGGGCTTACAGATGCCATTTGGAAGGTGACGGAGAACCGTCAGGGATGGGCTTAAAGATGCCATCTAGAGAATATACTGGTTGTATAAGAGATTCCTTTTCGAGAATTCCTATAGCTGCCGCTGAGGAGGAATTCACCGAGGAAAGTTGATTTATGTCTTGGGAAATAGAGTATAGGAGCTTCGGTTGTCCATTACTTTATTGGGGAATTAATTCTTGATTGAGGAGGTGGAAGTGAACTGCATATCTGGTTAGGGTCCAATGATGTACAGTGACTTACTGGGGAAAGGTGAACTCGATCGTAACTGGTTGGGTCCAGGTCTTACAGTGCTGTAAAATGTTGTCTGGAGATAAGGGAGAAGAAACATGGATAGTAGGGTTACTGCGAGGTGAAAGCCTGGATAGTAGGGCTGTGAGAAGGAACCTGGATAGTAGGGTTACTTCGGGATGAGAGCATGCATAGTAGGGCTATGAGAAGGAACCTAGATAGTAGGTTTATTTCGAGATGAGAGCCTGGATAGTAGGGCTGTGAGAAGGAATCTGGATAGTAGGGTTACTTCGGGATGAGAGCTTGGATAGTAGGGCTATGATAAGGATCCTGGGTAGTAGGGTTACTTCGGGATGAGATCCTGGATAGTAGGGCTGTGAGAAGGAACCTGGATAGTAGGGTTACTTCATTTGGTTACATAGATTAGTTGACCCGTTTGATCTTCGGGAACTGATTTCCACTGGCTGCCTGTAGATATAACAACATACAGTTGTTGGAATTGTTGAAGATAATTGTCTTTCTTGAAAAGATAACAGGGTTAATTATATGTGCAATTCATGAAATGCCTCGTGAGATGATGTTCTCAAAATAAATGAGATTATGCCGTAGATGATATGTATGCGTACGTCATGACGTGTGCACATGAAATGCTGTTGGGACATGTCCAAGCCTGGGAAAATAAATCCCTGACTGCTGCTAGAGAGTATAACATTCCTGAATGTTGTAGAGAATTATGGTTTTTCTACTTCCGTCAGGGATGGCGAATAGAAATGAATATACTGGAGATTTACTCTTTGTTATTTATGAATATTCTGTCAGGAAGAGATTCTATTTGAGAATAATTCTACGGGGGAATAACTATGTTAGAGGATGAACCTCCATACCTGAAGGGATAAACTTTGTCGGGGATTGAACTTCTATATCCAGAGAAATAAACTCTGCTTGGAAGATGAAATTTACTGACCCACTCGTGATTATGAAATTCGGCTGGGGGACATAGCTGTCAGGTTTCTGAATGACCCTGGTTGGGGAGATTACTTCCTGTTTCAGGAAAGCCGACATCAATGCTTTTGGATATTTTTACTCTGTAGGGAGTGTATGTACTGATGATTATGCTCCAAAGCTGTCTTTGTCCCGTTACCTACTGGGCAGAGTAACTGTCAGGTTTGACACCTCTTGTTTTTGCCCCTGTTTCTGGAATTACGAGTAATTATCTTTTGTTTCTTATGTAAATATTTTGAGCAGCAATCATATTCAAATGCATATGTCAAGAATAAATTATTGGATGTTCTTGTAAAACAAAACAGAAAAAGGAAAAAAAACTCAAAGTTTCTTGCGAAAATGATTTTGTATTGATTTTTGAAGTTGGCCTGTAATAGGCGTTTTCGTACAAGGAGGCTGACGTTCTAGTAGGAGAACTCCGCCGTAAAAATAGAAGCTATACAAATTTATGTAAAATAAAACATCTATGTGAAACAATCCCATTGAGTTCCAACTCTGCAATTGCCCTCATGTCTTCGAGCGTCTCATCACTTTTCTACTTAGACGAAGGTTGATTAGATTGATCGGTGTCGTCCGAGCTTGATAGTCGATACCGAAGTCTAGCCGCAAGATGATCCAATGGGACATAGTGATATGCTTTTCATACCTAACTTTTTCCTGGACTGCCCTTTCGGGTTTTCAGTCCACCGGGATACCCTTTTTTTCCCCAAGTCTTCCTTTCAGGTTTTCGGCTTGCCGGGTGTACAAATTTTCCATTTTCATCCCTTATTTTTGCCTAGGCCAGTCAACCTAGCAGGTCTTTTAATCAGGCGTAGTATCTTTTCACTATGTATGCATTAACAGGGCGAGGAAGGTCGTCATTGTCCATGGTGGTTAGAATCATAGCTCCACCCGAGAAGATGTTTTTAACCACAAATGACCCTTCGTATGTGGGGGTCCATTTTCCCCTGGGATCACCTTGCGGTAGTATGATGCGCTTGATCATTAGATCCCCGACTTGATATTCTTGACATCTGACTTTCTTGTTAAAAGCCTTGATCATTCGCTTTTGATACGTCTGACCATGGCAGATAGCAGTAAGTCTATTCTCATCGATTAGATTTAGCTGATCAAGTCGAGTTTGGATCTAGTCGTCTTCGTTCAAACCCGCATCCATCATAATCCTGAGAGAAGGTGTGATGCGGTGGGAGAACTGACTTGAGGTTTTGCGTTTGTGTTTGCAAATGTTGCGGTTAGCAAGAGTCGCCACCGACTTTTCTTTTATCCAAAAGGAAAGGTAAAAAAGCACATGAAAGACCTTTGAGATATTTTCTTGAGTTCGGGGGGTAGATTATGAAAAGGGAAGGTGCTAGCACCCTTTTCATCCATGGTTTTCCATGGGCTCTTAGTTACTTGTTTAGATCACTTGCTTTGCTTTGAAATTGTTTGAAATGGTGCTTTGTGTGGTTTTGAAAGTATTTTGAAAAGAGGCCATCGTTTAGGCAATCTTTGTAATGATTCTCGTTCGTAAGAATGTATACAAAGATGTTTGTCTTTTGAAAAATGTTCCAATGTTTTGAAAGTTGTTTTGAAATGTGTGTGTGTTTGTTTTTGAAAATAGCAAGGATTGCTTTGAAATTGATCAAGTAACTAGAAGCATTCTACCTACTCAAAAGTCTTTCTTGTGAATTTTTATTCCTTTGACATTGTTGATTTACCATTAATTTGGTAAACAACCCTATCTTTGGATGTTAAACGGGACGGGCGTGGGTCATTGTATGACCATGATAGCAATATTGCCAAGTATCTTAGCAAGTTTTAGGGACCAAGATCATCTTTGTTTAGGCAACCTTTTGATATCGTCATCGAGGGACTATGATCTTATTTTTGTTTTGTTTTGCCAAGATACTTCGCATGTGTAACATGGCCATTTTTATTTAGGCAACCAAGTGGGTGAAATCCTAAGGGTGCTTGTGTGCAATGTATGTCATTTTACATGCTTTTGATTTGTCTTGTATTAGGTCTTGTCTATTTGTTTGTTTTTGGTCTTATCATGCAAAACCCTAATTTACTACACAAATATATAAAGCGATAAATTGCGTAAATGTAAACTAAGCTATTACAACAATTATTATGGGAGGGGGGATACAAGATTTTTAATGGGGATATTGCACAAAATAAATCCTAAAAATACTATTACAACCCAATTGAATATTGTGTGAAATAAATAAATATACAAATATTTAAAATGCAATAAAAAATGTATTTATGCTAAAAAATGTTTTGTATTTGATTTTTGTATGACAAAATGATTTATGTAAACCCTAGAAATAAGGAAAAATAATATTATTATTTTTGAAAAGGGGAAACCCTAATTTTTAATTAAAGAAAATATATGTCTTATTTTAATGTTTTGTTCATTTTTGTACAAGAAAAATAATAAATAATATTATGTACAAATATTAAAATTAAAATATGTATGAAAATAAATATTTTATGTGTATAAATAATATAATAAAAATGTATGGTATTTTTAAATATATTTACAAATTTTATTTAAGAAAATAAAGTATAGTATCCTAATAAACTATTTTTTATGCAAAAAAAAAATGCAAAATATAAAGAAAATATTTTTCATGATTTTTATGATTCAGAAAAATAAATAAAAGCAGTAAATATAAAAATATAAAAAGAAATATGAAAAATAAAACAAATATGCAAGGGGGTGCAAATAGTGGTCAGGGGGCGCAAAAATCAAAACAGAAAGGCCCAGGTGCGCCAAGGCCCAGACAAGTCATCCCTGTCCTCCAGCTTCCTCCCTGCGCACGCGTATATGCTCAAACCTTTATCTTGCTATTGCTTGCATAAAAACAAAAACCCATAACATAAAACATGTAGCTTGTAATCTCACGATTCCAATGATATAAAATTTGTAACCTAACTCTCAAAGATCAGAGAGAATTTAATCAGCCCTAATTCGTAACCTAATTATTTCAAGAACTTTAAGCTTTAAATTTTCACAGCATGTTTAATATAAATGACAAGTATGCATATGTACAGCTTCACCATGATTAAGGCTACATTTTTTCTTCACAAATCGTAGCTTGAGGATGCCTAAATAGAGAGATAGAGTTTTGAAAAACACCTCCTTCAGCTGGATTTGGATATGGCAATGTGGGGACTTTGAGTGAGGCCTGAGGATCGTGTGAGCTTCCTTGAAGTTCCTTCAACCTATTCCAATACCCAGCTTGCTTTGTGGATGGCCAAAACTCTCTGTAGAAGTCAAGCTGCAACCTCCAAATTTGAAAATGGCAATGGCTGAAACAGAGCTTACAGTACCAGGACAAAGGCTTGGATAGCTTTGATATTATGTGTATGAAGTGTTTCAAATGTTAAAGGGGAAAACGCACGAGCCAAAATGAAGTTGGCAATGATTTTGCAGAACTACAATGTATTGGGAAAATTTTGGAGTTTTTGAGTTTTAGGGTGTTTTGGATGCTATCCATTCGTGTCTTGAGTTGTGACAAGTTTGTCAATATGTATGAATGGATACAAAGTCCACTCTTCACCAGATGTGCAAGCCTTTGGACTTTTGCAAATTTTCTTGCTTTTGAAGAAAAGTGAAGTGACCACACTAAACATGCTTGTACTGGCTGGCTTGCTAGCTGTAGAGAGTTGATATACATTGCTTGATATTTGTGGAAGTTGTTTGTACCAAAGGAACAAGTCCATGGCTCAAGGTTGATAAAGTTGCAAAAGCTTGCCTTTATGAAAATGGCAATGTGCCCTTTATGCCATTAATGGAATTATCTCTTGTACAATGTTCCAAAAGGCAAAATAAAGTCCTTATCCTCTGAGTTTGCATTTAATTCTGGAGTGTAGAATGAGTTTAGGACCTTTAATGCAAGGTACAAGCATCCAAGATCAGATTTGCAACTTGATACTTTGTGAAAATGGCATGAACAAAAGTGATAAAATGCCAATTTCTTCTCTTCGATTCTCCCTAACCAAAAATGATCTTGGAGAGTTCTTGGACATTTTGGAAAGCTTGCAATGTTCTCTATAATCCATATTTGAAATGAATTTTGAGATACCTATTGGAACTAGATGAAAAATATCCATGAAGTTGGGTCAAAAACCTGCCTAAATTAGGGCAAATTTTCACTAAGTTATTTAGTTAATGAACCTATGTTCACAAATTCATAACTTGAGATCCAAGCATCTTTTGGGAAAAGTTTGTGAAGCAAAGTTGTAGATTTCATGGAGTACTACAACTTTAATGTTGGAAGTTTTCTTTGAATCAAATTGCATCATGGTGAAAAGTTGGGAAAAAATAAGAAAATTTCCATACCTAGAAAAATTCTAAGTTATGAAAAATTTCAAATTCAAAACCCTAATTTTCAAAATTGATTTTCTTGGTCAACAAGTTTCACATTTTGACATATCTTGATGAATTATGACCCTTGGCATTTGACTTTGACCAAAAAATCAAAGTTTGACTTTTCAGTGCACAGTTGACTTTTGATTAGTTGACTGGAAAATTCATCTGTCAATCCTATGAACTTGAGATATTTTGAACCATGTAATTAGGTCAAGAGATGCCATTGAGTCCTTGAAATCATGTTTGAACCCAATTGGTCATTGGCTAGGTTAAAAATCAGAAATTGCCCTTTCTTAGTTAAAACCCTAATTTTGACCATTTTGCCCTTTTGATGATTTGATCAAAACTTTGAGGAGTTGTGATCCAAACTTGATCAAATGGTACATATGAGTCTAAAATGTGGTTGTGGATCAAAAATCATGAAGTTTGACTGTAAATTGGCCATGGTTGACTTTTCCCCCAATATAGTTGATTTTTAGGTCAACTGTCCAATTGACTGGTCAAAAATATGGTTCAAAGCTTGAAACTTATCATGAGCAATCTTATGGGTCCAAGATGGTGTATGAAAGTCACATGAAGCATTGGTGGTCCAAAAATCCTTGTGAAAACTCAAACCCTAATTTTAGGTTAACAGTGCAAGATGCAGTGTCTTGAGCTGATCAAACCCTAATCCTGTCTTGAGTTCAAGAAGTCTTGTGAGAAAAGTCTTGATAAATGAGAGGGAAAATTTTGGGATACAACAGCTACCCCTGTTCAATCTTCTTGAACCTGAAGAGTTAGATTGGCGAGTTTTGTCGTTCGTGACTCGAAGGTAAAAGATGATTAGACACTAGAGTGCCCATAAATTTGCACTCGACAAAATGTAGTTGAGGGAATGGGCTTAAAGATGCCATTTGGAGATGTAATATAATCTTGTTGGAGATGGGCTTGTAGATGCCATCCAAGAGTGTTTGCTGAGTTGTAAATTATAAGTCATAAGAATAAGTATCGGAATGGTATCCGCGTCTGGAACGTATCTGAGCTATATTTGGAGACTTGAAATCTGAATGAGAAACAGAATAACATTCGTGTCTGGAGCGTATCTCAACTGTATCTGAACTTGAAATATGAATAAGAGTCAGAATGGCATCCGTGTCTGGAGCATATCTGAACTTGAAATTTGAATGAGTATCAGGATGGCATCCGTGTCTGGAGCGTATCTGAACTGTATCTGAATAAGTGACAGAATGGCAACCGTGTCTGGAGCGTATCTGAACTAGAATATGAATAAGTGACATAATGACTTCCGTGTCCGGAGTGTATCTGAACTGTATCTGAATAAGTGACAAAATGACTTCCGTGTTTGGAGTGTATCTGAACCTGAATGCCAAATCTGAATGAGTAGCAGAATAACATCCGTGTCTGGAGTGTATCTGTACTGTATCATGATTGCATATTATTAAACGATAGCTATTAATCTTATCCTGAAAAAGGGTAAAATGTTAGCTGAAACACAAAGTTATGTTGCATGAAATGTATGATGCAATATATGTACTTTGCTAATGTTTATGATATATGGATATAATGTATGCGCATGTAAGCTGATGTGCTGTATTGCTGAGGAAAATAAATCCTTGACTGCTGCTGGGGAAAATAAATCCTTGACTGCTGAGGATAAGAAATCCTTGGCGACTGTTGGGGATATAGGGATCCTTCACGTCTTGTAGTTGGAGTATTGACAAAAAATTCGTTGCGAGCAATGCCATATACCACTTGAGTAATCTGCTTGGGAAATCTAGAGAATTTGATGACTTCTACTGGGGATTACACAATGGGAATCCTTATTATGCTGGGGAATAGAGAAAACTCTGATGACTTCTGTGGGGAATTAAGAATGAGAATCTTCATTCTACTAGGAAGCAATAAAAACTCTATGGGGGAGAAGGCTTACTGCTGGGGAGTAGATTCAGGAGTTTTGGATTGTCAGCCATTCTACTGGGGAATTATCCTAGGTTGAGGAGAGACAAAAAGTTAACTGTCATCTGGTTGCTTTTCAGGCTTCAAGACAACTTGCTGGGGAATTTAGAGAAACTGAATGGTTTCTGCTGGGGATTGATAGTTAGAAGTTTTGGCTCCACCGAGGATTGTGAGTTTGAAGTTTTAACTCTGATGGGAATTAAGGGTTTGAAATTTTAGCTCCGCTGGGGATCTAGATCATGTACTGTAAGGATTGCTTATGGAATAGCCTAAAGACGTTTTCCTATCCTTTCAGTCTGTAAGTAATTGTTCTTTTCCACTTTGTTTATTTATAAACAGTAATTATGTTCAAATGCATATGTTCATCAATGAATCATTGGACGTTTTTGCAAATAAAAACACAAGTGTAAAATAAAAAGGCAAATAGTTTTTGTACTTTGAAAGAGACATCTTTGTATTTACTTTGAATAAGTGTTTTGTACAAAGGAGACATGCATACAAGTAAGAGGATGGTGTCATAAAAGTAAGAAAAATTTATACAAAGAAAGATAGCTATGTGTAAAAAATCCCATGGGGTTCCCATTCTGCTATAGCCTTCGTGTCTACGAATATCTTGTCCATCCGTTGCTTTGTCTGAGGATGATTGAATTGATCAGAAGCTCAGAGTCTGTCAGTGAAGAGATTGTCCTTAAAGTGATATGACGAGACATAGTCATACGCTTTAATTCCCTAACTTTTGTCTGGACCGTGCTTTTGGGTTTTCAGTCCACCGGGAAACCCTTTTTTGCCCAAGTCGCCCTTTCGGGTTTTCAACTTGCCGGGTGTACAAATTTTTTTATTTTATCCCTAATTTTTGCCCGAACCTTTTGGTTCGCCGGGATGCCCTTGTTTTGCCTAGGTGTGTAAACCTAGCGAGTCTCTTATGCGTAGTATCTTTTGACTATGTCTGCGTTCGTAGGGTGCGGCAGGTCGTCGCTGTCCATGGTGGTTAAGATCATTGCCCCACCAGAAAAGATGTTCTTGATTACAAATGGTCCTTCATAGGTAGGAGTCCATTTGCCCCTGGGATCACTTTGCGGCAAGATGATGCGATTGATCACTAGATCTCCAACTTGATATACTTGGCGTCTGACTTTCTTGTTGAAAGCCTTGATCATCCGTTTTTGGTACGTCTGACCGTGGCAAACAGCAGTAAGTCTCTTCTCGTTAATTAAGTTCAGTTGATCAAGTCGGGTCTGGATCCAATCGTCTTCACTCAAACCAGCATCTTTCATGATTCTCAAAGAGGGAATCTGAACCTCGATAGGTAAAACAGCCTCCATGCCATAAACCAAAGAATAGGGTGTTACCCCAGTTGATGTGCGAGCCATGATACGGTACCCGTGGAGAGAAAACGGTAACATCTCATGCCAGTCCTTGTAGGTGACTGTCATCTTTTGTATGATCTTTTTAATATTTTTGTTAGCAGCTTCAACTGCACCATTCATCTTCGGTCGATAGGGAGATGAATTGTGATGTTGAATCTTGAACTGCTCGCACAAGGCGGTGATCATAGTATTGTTAAGGTTTGTACCGTTGTCAGTGATGATCCTTTCGGGGATACCGTACCGGCAAATAAGGTTCTGCTTGATGAAGCGGGCAACAACATTCTTAGTAACGGATGCGAAGGACGCTGCTTCGACCCACTTGGTGAAATAGTCAATGGCCACCAGAATGAAGCAGTGTCCATTGGACGCTGTAGGCTTGATCTCCCCAATCATGTCGATTCCCCACATAGCGAAGGGCCAATGAGCTGTTAAGACATTTAGAGGAACTGGAGGCACGTGCACCTTGTCTGCATAGATTTGACATTTATGGCAGGTCCGAGAATGTTGATAGCAGTCAGCTTCCATGGTAGACCAGTAATAGCCTGTCCGTAGGATCTTCTTTGCCATCGTATGCCCGCTAGAGTGAGTGCCAAAGGTACCTTCATGCAATTTAGCCATGATATTTTCAGCTTCAATCTTGTCCACACAACGGAGCAGAATAGAATCATGATTGTGTTTGTACATGATGCCATTACTCAAGAAGAACTTAGCTGAAAATCTCCTTAAGAACTTTTTGTCATTGACTGAAGCTCCTGCTGGATACTCTTGAGCCTCAAGATACCTTTTGACTTCATGAAACCACAGCTGGTCCACTACTTCTTCGGTATTAATCTCGTGACAGTGTACAGGTTCGTCCATCCGTTCAATGGTGATTCAGGGAACCTCGTTATCCCATTTAAGTTTAAACATGGATAACATTGTAGCTAGAGCATCTGCTAGCTGATTTACTTCTCGCGGGAAGTGCTCGAAGGTAATCTGCTCGAAATGTGGTAACAATGTCAAAACATGTTCTTTGTAAGGGATAAGATTTGGGTACTTAGTGTCCCACTCTCCTTTGATCTGATTGATGACCAAAGCTGAGTCCCCAAACACATCTAAAGATTTGATTCCCAAGTCTATGGCCGCCTTGAGACCAAAGATGCATGCCTCGTACTCTGCCATGTTGTTCGTACAGTTGAAGCAAAGTCTGGCAGTGAAAGGAGTATGGCATCCTTCCGGAGATATAAGCACATCGCCGATACTGTTACCAAGTGCATTGGAGGCCCCATCAAAGTACAGGGTCCATCGAGATCCTTATTCAGGTCCGTCATATGGTATGAATTCTTCAACGTTGTCTAATGTCATGATATCTTCGTCAGAGAAGTCAAACTTCATGGATTGATAATCTTCTACAGCCTGATGGGCCAGATGATCAGCTAACAAACTTCCCTTTATAGCTTTTTAGGTCGTGTATTGTATGTCGTATTCTGTTAGGATCATCTACCATCTAGCTATCCTCCCAGACAGAGCTAGCTTCTCAAAGATGTACTTTATCGGATCCATCTTAGATATCATCAAAGTGGTATGAGTCAACATATACTGCCTTAGTCGGCGAGCAGCCCATACCAAAGCGCAACAAGTTTTCTCGAGCAGTGAATATCTGGTTTCACAGTCGGTAAACTTTTTGCTAAGGTAATAAATGGCATGCTCTTTTCGGCCAGACTCGTCATGATGCCCCAGTACGCACCCCATTGAGTTCTCTAAGACAGTCAGATACATGATTAGCGGTCTTCCTTCGACGGGTGGCATCAAGACAGGTGGTTCTAGCAAATACTCCTTGATTTTATCTAAAGCAATCTGACATTCATCGTTCCATCTGACCACTTGATCTTTCTTCAACAGCTTGAAGATTGGTTCACAAGTAGACGTTAGGTGAGAAATGAACCTAGCAATGTAGTTTAGGCGTCCCAAAAAACATCTGACTTCCTTCTCAGTGCGAGGAGCAGGCATTTCTTGTATAGCTTTAACTTTGGCAGGATCAAACTCGATTCCTTTGTTGCTGACAATGAAACCTAAGAGCTTACCGGACCGGACTCCGAATGTGCACTTGTTTGGATTCAATCTTAGCTTGTACTCCTTCAATCTAACAAACAACTTTTGTAAGTGGTCAAGGTGTTCTTCTTCAGTTTGTGATCGGGCTATCATGTCATCTACGCCGACTTATATCTCATGATGTATCATATCATGAAACAAAGCTACCATGGCGCGTTGATAGGTTGCCCCAACATTCTTCAGTTCGAATGGCATCACTTTGTAGCAGAATATACCCCACTGTATGATAAAAGTAGTTTTCTCCATGTCCTCAGGTGCCATTTTGATCTGGTTATAACCTGAGAATCCGTCCATGAAAGAAAATACTTTGTGCTGAGCTGTGTTGTCAACCAGGATGTCGATGTGCGGAAGTGGAAAATCATATTTAGGGTTGGCCCTGTTTAAATCTCTATAATCCACACACATTCTCACTTTGTCGTCCTTTTTAGGCACGGGAACAATGTTGGCCACCCATTGAGGATAGGAAGTAACATCCAGAAATCCAACATTGAACTGCTTCATAACTTCTACTTTGATCTTCTCTGACATGTCAGGTCTCATGTGGCGGACCTTTTGTTTCACTGGTGGACAGTCTTCTCTTGTGGGTAGACGGTGTACCACAATGTCTGTATCGAGTCCCGACATGTCTTCGTATGACCAGGCAAAGATATCAACATAATCATGCAATAGCTGAATTAGGCGCTCCTTGACACTCAGCTCTAGATTGGAACCTATTTTGATTTCCTTTTTATCATCCTCAGTACCCAAGTTGATTGTGTCCAACTGCTCCTCATGAGGCTGAGTTGCTCTTTCCTCTTGCTGTAGTAATCTGGCCAATTCCCCTAGCACCTCACAATCTTCCTCACCTTCGTATTCGGCTTGGTAGATCAGATCTTCAGAGTCACTGAAGGCTATAGCAGTATCGTTACCCATGGGATCCGGAATGGAAGGGTACCTGCATTGGTGAGTGTGGGTGTGTGTAAGGGTATAGCCATCTTAAAACAATAAAATGTAAAAGAAAGACAATGAGCATAAAAGGTTTATATGTGAAAAAGCGTCCATGATTCATTGAATGACATACGTAGATGAAATAAAAACCCTTACAAATGGACCGTTGTGCCTCGGGTAAGACACAAGATTTTTAAAGTACGAATTGTTTGTGAATTATTACAGTCCGACAGAAATGTAAAAGATAAATTACTGCGGTATGAAAGTTATCGAAACGAAGTCTTTGGCTTCTCAGTTGCACAGTCCTTCGCTGACAGTAGGAAATATCCAATCTTCCAAGCTGCCATCTTCTTCAATGTCCTCTAGTGCATTAACCCCTTGATGGCTGATCTTCACAGGTGTCCCTCCGGCACGGGCGCGACGCATAACCTTCTGACCAATCGAAGTAAACCCCAAGCCGAACTTGTCTGATTTGTAAAGAATGTCTGGAAGCTGACCCCAGATTGTACACCCCTTCTTCCACCACTGCCTTTGCATCCTTTAGAGATGACATCCGAGGTGGAGGTCTTGTGATCTTTGGAATTGAGGATACCGCTTTGGTAGCCGCTATTTCTTCAGAGACTTCTTCAAAATGTTGGAAAGGGGTGTCTATGAATTCTCCATCTAACTCCACATAACGGAAGGAATTCAGATGACTAATTATATACTCCTCTTCCCCATGGACAATTATGATCTTCCCTTGGACGGGGTACTTGAGCATCTGATGCAAGGTGGAGGTGACAACTCCGACATTGTGGATTCAGGGGCGTCCCAACAGATAGGAATAAGAAGGACGAATTTCCATCACATAGAATGTTGAGTTGAAAACCTGAGTTCCCACCTTGATTGGGATGTCCACCTCCCCATGGACCATCCTCTTAGATCCATCAAAAGCTCTGACCACTATATTGCTGGGTTTTAAAGTCAACCCCTCACAATCCAATCTATCAAGGGCTTTCTTAGGCAAGACGTTTAAAGACGATCCAATATCAACCAAGACATGAGCTAGGGTTGTTCCTCTGCACTCCACTGAGACATATAGTGCATCGTTCTATTTTCTCCCTTGGGGTGTCAAGTCAGCATCGGAGAAGCCCAGGCCATTATCAGCTGTCAAACTGGCCATACAGTCCTGGAATTGGTCAGCCGATGTCTCTTGAGGCACATGAGCTGTCTTCAGAAATTTTACCAAAGCTTTGGCATGTGCTTCAGAGCATAACAGCAGGGCTAGCATAGATATCTTGGAAGGGGTCTGCCCCAATTGTTCAACCACATCATAATCACTTTTCTTAATAATCCTCAGGATTTCTTCCATCTCCTTCTTGGATGTTTCAGGAATAACTAGTGATTGAGCCTTCGTTAGGACAGGCTCCTCTTGAACATTCTTTCCTTTATTCTCAGCAGCGGAAGTAGGAATTGGAATTGTATTGTTTTTGTCAGTGGGTACACTTGTAGGTACAACTACTGGTGTAGAGGAAATCTTCGGAATGGCCGCGGTTCTAAAGACTGCTGTTGGAGGAGCAATCTCTGGAGAAAAGATTCTTCCACTACGGGTAACCTTTCTTGTTCCGGAAATGTTAATGATGTCGGAACTGTCCTCTTCAGAGCTTTATTCTTTGGCAGTTAGCTCAACCTGTTTAATACCATGATAGTAGATTTCTCCACCATGATTCCATGGTACCGATTTATCTGATTTGTATGGGGCAGGCCCGAGCATTGTTATCTTAAGCGGAGCAGTATTTGGAGCAGATGTAATCCTAATGGGTTGTTTAGGAACCCTGGAAGGATTGGTGTATATGGTTATTATTGAAACTTCTGGAACTGGAATGGGTGAAATAGGAGCTTTCTCAAACAAAATTTCTTGATTATCAATCAGCTGTTGGATTCCTTTCTTCAACAGAGGGCAGTCAAATGATGAGGACAAGCAAATAAGGCAGTCTTTGTCACAACCTGGGAAGATGCCAGCTTTTAACAAATTCAACTTGATGGTCAGGAGCGGAGTTAACAGTTCATCCACAGTAGCAACAAATAGATCTTCTTCAATAGTGTTGGCATTGTGATCATGCCTCGACATTGGGGCGGAAATAACATTCGGTTTCTCAGGCGCTTCAAACTCAACTTCCTTTGCGTCTATCAGATCTTGAATCTTATTCTTCAGAGCCCAACAATTGTTAGTGTCGTGCCCTGGGCTTTCAGAATGGTACGCACATCTGGCGTTGGGATGGTAATGCAGAGAAGCAGTATTAGGATTTTTTGGGGCCTTTTTTAGAGTGGCCAAATTCAACTTCAAGAGATGTGGTAGAACTTGGGCTGAAGTCATGTTTATATTGGTAAATTGCCGTACTGGCCTTTCTACCCTTTGCTGATTATTTCTCAGCTGGTCTGATGCAGGCTTCGGAATCATAACGGCCCCCACTGTTGGTCGGCGATCGGTTCTTCCCCGATTTCTCTATGAATAGACAACAGATACTTCCTTTCTTCTCGTGAAGGGCTTTTTTGCAGCAGTTGAGGCAGACGCGTCCTTCTGAATTTTCCCATTTCTTATACCAGCCTCAACTCTTTCGCCAGTTAGAATCAATTCGATAAACCCTGCAGAGGAGCTTCCAATCAGATGATTAAAGAAAGGGCCTGAAAGAGTTCCCAAGAACATGTCCACTAGCTCCCTTTCAGATAAATGTGGTTGCACCCTTCCGGCTAGATCCCTCCACTTTTGGGCGTAGTCTTTAAAGCCCTCATTGGAAGCCATAGCCATACTCTGTAGCTGGGTACGGGTTGGCGCCAAGTCGGCATTGTATTGATACTGTTTATTGAAGGATGCTTCCAAGTCTTCCCAATTATGGACATCTGCTCTCTCCAACTGGTAGAACCAATCAAGCTACATTCCAGATAAACTGTCCTGGAAAAAGTGGACCCACAAGTCTTTGTCAGCAGAATGTGGTTGAATCTTCCTGACATAGGATCTGAGGTGCATTTTGGAACAAGACACCCCATCATACTTGGCAAACAGTGGCACCTTAAACTTTGGAGGGATTATTATTCCTGACACCAGCCCTAATTCCTCAAAATCCAGCCCTGGTACTCTCTGGATTTCCATAGCAGCTAGACGCTCTTCAAGGTGTTTATATTTGTCATCAACTGGAGGGTATTGTTGTTCAGAGTAGTCCTCTTCCTCCTCTTCTTCTGCTTCAGAATCTGATGGCACTACCGTTCCTTTTCCTTTTCCTTCCCCTTCTTCAGATGTTGATGGGAATTCCAAGGTCCTTCTGGCTTGTCCCTGAAATCTTCTACCCATGATAACCACACCAGCTGGCTTCTTCTTCTTTTTCTCCTTTTCTTTTTCTAGCAAAGTTTTCAGCTCCTCCTGCCCCCTAGCTAAGGTCATGAGCAACTGTTGAAATTATGAATTCTGAGCTTGTAAGTCTTTGACCGTTTGTTCAATATCCATCTTTCTGAAATAAACAGTAGAGAGATGAGGAAACTTGGTGTGAAGACCTGTTTATGCATATGATGAATGATATGTATTCATGCAATGCTTTCAAGGATTCAGAAATTCAAATTTGTTTTAGACAAAAAAGAAACACACGTCATATTATTAAGATAGAATTTGTGAGTACATCAATGCCCCTTGGGCAAAATAATACAAAACTCTAAGGTGAAAAGACGTTGTGCATCCTCTTTGGTGCAATGTAGGTGTTGAGAGTCTGCTCTTCATGAAGTAGCCGAGTGAGTTCCAAAACCTTCTTCTCGCATGCGTAGAACTGGGCTTCAAAAGTATTGCGCTCTCCCTTGAGCTGTATCCAACTCCTTTGTAGGTCTTTGAGTGATATTGGCATATCAGGATGTAGGATGGTGTATGGAACCTCTCCTTCCTTAACAGGCTCTATAATCACTGGGAGAATGGAGGGATAAGGCATCATAAGACTTTTGGCGCGGGTTCGTACCCACTTGAGGTAAGGCTTAAGAGGGATGGGATTCTCGTGTCCCAGAGTCTTGCTATCCACCTTGTTAGGCATCCTCCAAGCTCGGATGAATCTCTGATGGAGTCCTTGGTCGTCGTTGTCGTAGTCGAAAACCAATCCTTGAATAAGCATGTCATGTGGGCCATCCCTTCGGGCATAACAAAACTGTCTCAGAGCCAAGCAAGGGCTGTAGGTGATGCCTCCCCTAATGCCAAGTAGAGGGACATTAGGGAATACCCCACAATGGTCAATGATGTTGACATTCTCTTTGGATCGAGAACACCAATGAATATCTGAATGGTTAAGTGTCATTAACCTTTGTGACCACCTCAAACCTTGCTCATTATTCAAGACTGATTGGGGAAGATGAGAAATAAACCATCTTGCCAAGAGAGGAGTGCAACACATGAGAACACCTCTTTTCCTCATTGTACGAGTGTGAAAAGAGTGGAGGATATCCCCAAGCAAGGTAGGTACCGGGTTGCGAGTCATGAAGATTTTGACAGCGCTCACATCTATGAGTTGGTCAGGATTAGGGAACAAGACCATCCCATAGATGAGGAGAGCTACAATCTCCTCAAAAGCTTGCAAGTCTAGGGAGTTCCAACAACTTTGGGCCTTCTCAAACATAAACTTTGCCAAGAAGCCTTTGACACCACTTCTAGTTTCCCAATGAGTTGTGACATCAGATGAGTGCAAGTGCAGGGCTTGAGAAATCTCTTCTGATTTGGATCTCTTTCTGTACCGTTGAAAGGTAGTTGATTGAGAATAGGAATCCTCAGAAGTTGAGAGAATTCCTCCAAAGTGGGCACAAGTTGATAGTCAGGAAATGTGAAGCAATGATGCAAAGGGTCAAAGAACTGGAAGAGAACTTTCAGCATATCCTCCTCCGTCTTGGTGGTGACCAAGTTGAGTAGACGACCATGTCTCTCAGTGAACGGAGAATTATCAGGAATCCATGAAGCTAGCTCCTTGAGTTGTGGAGGAATTCTTACAAGGTTGATTTGGATAGTTTTCCTGCGAAGTGAATCCATAACCTACAAAACAAGAACAAAGATGAATCTCCAAAATACTTGAAATGGTTAGTGGATGCATATGATGTTTATGATTTCCATTATGTTATGCACAAGTATATATGTACAAGCAAATCACACAAGTTCCTAGTTTAGGCTTGCATGAGGTTTCATAGGTAAGTACCCTCTTGAAGTTTAGTTGGCTCAACCTGTCCTAGAAATAGTAACCGGGTTCTAAGGAGCTCAATATCACTGGATTATTTCCTTGTTCATTATTTCAATTCAAGCCTCTTTACCGGCGACCGAAATATTCCAAGGAACCAACCCTCAATGAATGTAGTATCGAGTATCTACCAACTTCGGACTGCACCAAAGCCGGTCATCTCACTACATCCTAAAAGGCCAAGTTGGTCAAGTAAATGTTCTAGAAGTTCATTAGTGCTTCATGACATCACTCAACGGCCTCGTATTCTCTTTGATTGACTCAAAGGCTACCGGTACCCACAAATATGTCGCACTAATATAGCTATTGCTTAGACCATGTCGATATACCACACACAGTTTCCACAACATATTGCTATTTACCTATAATGTTTCCCAAATCCGGGTAGAGGATTCAAACCCAAACAAAGAACCAAAGTGTAAAGCAAACAAGTCACACAATTGTAAGCAAGTAAAGGTGATCTAAACCTTAAGGTAACCCCACTTTTAGAATATTCCCCAGCAGAGTCGCCAGTTCTATGATGCGGTGGGAGAACTGACTTGAGGTTTTGCGTTTATGTTCGCAAATGTTGCGGTTAGCAAGAGTCACCACCGACTTTTCTTTTATCCAAAAGGAAAGGTAAAGAAGCACAGGAAAGACCTTTGAGATATTTTCTTGAGTTCGGGGGGTAGATTATGAAAAGGGAAGGTGCTAGCACCCTTTTCATCCATGGTTTTCCATGGGCTCTTGGTTACTTGTTTAGATCATTTGCTTTGCTTTGAAATTGTTTGAAATGGTGCTTTATGTGGTTTTGAAAGTATTTTAAAAAGAGGCCATCATTTAGGCAATCTTTGTAATGATTCTCGTTCGTAAGAATGTATACAAAGATGTTTGTCTTTTGAAAAATATTCCAATGTTTTGAAAGTTGTTTTGAAATGTGTGTGTGTTTGTTTTTGAAAATAGCAAGAATTGTTTTGAAATTGATCAAGTAACTATAAGCATTCTACCTACTCAAAAGTATTTCTTGTGAATTTTTATTCCTTTGACATTGTTGATTTACCATTGATTTGGTAAACAACCCTATCTTTGGATGTTAAACGGGACGGGCGTGGGTCATCGTATGACCATGATAGCAATATTACCAAGTATCTTAGAAAGTTTTAGGGACCAAGATCATCTTTGTTTAGGCAACCTTTTGATAGCGTCATCGAGGGACTATGATCTTATTTTTGTTTTGTTTTGCCAAGATACTTCGCATGCGTAACATGGCCATTTTTATTTAGGCAACCAAGTGGGTGAAACCCTAAGGGTGCTTGTGTGCAATGTATGTCATTTTACATGCTTTTGATTTGTCTTGTATTAGGTCTTGTCTATTTGTTTGTTTTTGGTCTTATCATGCAAAACCCTAATTTACTACACAAATATATAAAGCGATAAATTGCGTAAATGTAAACTAAGCTATTACAACAATTATTATGGGAGGGGGGATACAAGTTTTTGAATGAGGATATTGCATAAAATAAACCCTAAAAATACTTACAACCCAATTGAATATTGTGCGAAATAAATAAATATACAAATATTTAAAATGCAATAAAAATGTATTTATGCTAAAAAAATGTTTTGTATTTGATTTTTGTATGAGAAAATGATTTATGTAAACCCTAGAAATAAGGAAAAAGTAATATTATTATTTTTGAAAAGGGGAAACCCTAATTTTTGATTAAAGAAAATATATGTCTTATTTTAATGTTTTGTTCATTTTTGTACAAGAAAAATAATAAATAATATTATGTACAAATATTAAAAATTAAAATATGTATGAAAATAAATATTTTATGTGTATAAATAATATAATAAAAATGTATGGTATTTTTAAATGTATTTACAAATTTTATTTAAGAAAATAAAGTATAATATCCTAATAAACTATTTTTTATGCGAAAAAAATAAATAAAAATAAAATGCAAAAAATAAAGAAAATATTTTTCATGATTTTTATGATTCATAAAAATAAATAAAAGCAGTAAATATAAAAATATAAAAAGAAATATGAAAAATAAAACAAATATGCAAGGGGGTGCAAATAGTGGTCAAGGGGGTGCAAAAATCAAAACAGAAAGGCCCTGGCCTAGACAAGTCATCCCTGTCCTCCAGCTTCTTCCCTGCGTGCATGTATATGCTCAAACCTGTATCCTGCTATTGCTTGCATAAAAACAAAAACCCATAACATAAAACATGTAGCTTGTAATCTCACGATTCCAATGATATAAAATTTGTAACCTAACTCTCAAAGATCAGAGAGAATTTAATCAGCCCTAATTTGTGACCTAATTATTTCAAGAACTTCAAGCTTTAAATTCTCACAGCATGGTTAATATAAATGACAAGTATGCATATGTACAACTTCACCATGATTAGGGCTATATTTTTTCTTCACAAATCGTGGCTCGAGGATGCCTAAATAGAGAGATAGAGTTTTGAAAAATACCTCCTTCAGCTGGATTTGGATATGGCAATATGGGGACTTTGAGTGAGGCCTGAGGATCGTGTGAGCTTCCTTGAAGTTCCTTCAACCTATTCCAATACCTAGCTTGCTTTGTGGATGGCCAAAACTCTCTGTAGAAGTCAAGCTGCAACCTCCAAATTTGAAAATGGCAATGGATGAAACAGAGCTTACAGTAACAGGACAAGGGCTTGGATAACTTTGATATTATGTGTATGAAGTGTTTCAAATGTTAAAGGGGAAAACGCACGAGCCAAAATGAAGTTGGAAATGA